>OZ038373.1:113442950-114642950 GCA_964036015.1 Leptarthrus brevirostris | reverse complement strand
TGGCCATAATACTGTATACTATACTAATACTGGCAGTTAGGAGATTCTCGGTAGACAGGTTGTGGCACATCCCTTAATTGACGGACTGAGAGTAAAAGTGACCTAGAAGTAAAGTGACCTTAGAAAATGTTCCGCGCAAAAACGAATCGCGTGAGATTCCGGGCAAAAACGAATCGTAGAAAATTTAAGGGCAAAACCGACTTATCTACTTAACTGCATTAACTTTGCATTACTTTTTGTAGTTAAATCGTGTTTGCCCGGAAATTTTCTACCATTCGTTTTTGCCCGGAATCCCACACGATTCATTTTTGCGCGGAACATTTTCTAAGCCACTTTTGCCCGAACCTTATAAATAGGTCACTTTTACTCTCAGCCCGTCAATTGCGCTGCACGAATGTGTTTATATGAGCCATTCAATTTCAAAGACACAATGTCAGAAGACCGAAATGGTTCTATTTACAACAAAAAGATAACCCCCCGACCCCGCAGATTTCACAGTAATACATTAGCGGTAAAGAACAAGTGAAATATGTATCATTCTTTATTCCAAAATAACCTGTGGTATCAACATTGAGGAGCGCGTAAAGAAAGCTTCGATAGGTTTTGTGCCTACAAAAACCCTAAGGGTGCAATGAGGAATTAGCCCTCGTAACTCTCTATCTTTCTAGCTTCCCGTAACCTCTTTTGGGTCATGTGGCAGGAGAACAACTTCACCCGATTCGATACAACGATTGCATGTGGACCTACAATATAAAGTGGTTTCCGAACCACTGGCCTGTTGTCAGCAGAAAACAACCATGGGTCTCCGTCGATGGAATTCGAACCTTAGACCTCCATGAATGTTATTTTCTC
Source organism: Leptarthrus brevirostris (assembly GCA_964036015.1). Lineage (NCBI taxonomy): Eukaryota > Metazoa > Arthropoda > Insecta > Diptera > Asilidae > Leptarthrus > Leptarthrus brevirostris. The sequence goes on along the minus strand of OZ038373.1, from coordinate 114,642,098 downwards.
GACAGTCCCATTTTTGTACAAAATTTTCGTTGTGAATGTCGTTAAGAATTCTAGCACCATGGACTGAAGTGTCCATTATATCATCCAGTGGCACAGTCATAACACACTTCTGCTTAAGAACCAGATTTTCGCTAATATATTCGCCATTCAACAGCATATAGACCTCTATAAATCCATCATAATGGATTCCTACTCAGGAGCTCCTTAAGAAGGAAAACTGTCGAAACCCTTTTAACGGACTGATACAAGGATGCATACTGGCACCTTTGCTTTTTCTGATCGTCATTAATTAAATAAATTTAATGCACCGCCCCTGATAACCACCCACCACGAGGGATTAGATGCAGACTTTTTAAATACCTTACTTATCTAGAATATGCCGACGATGTATGTCTACTTTTGAACAAACAGGGTCATGTACCCCAAATGTCCGAAGCCCTGAGTAAAGAAGTTCTTAGAACAGGGCTTAAGATCAGTGCTGATGAAGAGTAGCATAAATTAAGTTACCTCGGAAGCACAGTTACAGGAGCTTATGCTGATTTAAAGGTCCGCATCATCAAGGCCCGAGTTGCACTTCTTACTGAGATATGGCGCAATAACAAAATTTCCAGACCCAAAAAACTGCGGACCTTCGAATCGAACGAAAACTCTGTTCTGTTTTAGATACGGTTGTTCAACATGGTAAATTACCTCTCAAATAACATTTAAGCTAAAAGTCTTTTTCAATGGGTGTCTCCGGCGCATCCTTAACATTTACTGGCCAGAGACTAGTACCAACGAAGACCTACGCAGACGCAAAAGCCAAGACATCGGCGTTCGAAAACGACGACGCAATAGATAGGCCAGACACTGAAAAAGGAGCCAGTCATCACCGCTCAACATACTCTATAATCTGTTCCAAAAATCGAATTATCGAGTATTGCTGGCTGCTTTATTTTCCCATCATTTTCCTATGCCTCCATCCCTCTTCTTCAGCACGCTGTTGCCACGATTTCATCTCAGATCATTTTTTTATTTTTACTCGTGGCCTACTGCTAAAAGATATAATCTGGCTACACTAAATGTGCTTTCCGACCATTCCAGTCACTCGAATTCGTATTGCATCGGAGAACTTCGCATGTAAAACCTCCTACTACCCAACAGTGAGTGCTGATCACTGTCGGTCGACCAACAGCTGTGATGCTGAGTGCTGACAGAATCAGTGCCTCGTGGTTTCTCGACCAAGAAAGATCGAAAGGATGGTTGTACACGGTTTTTGGCGAGTTTGTGAAATTTTGCATCATAACTTCCCATTTACCGTGTACTGCCAATCTTTTTGGAACACGGTATAGAGTGGAATTCGCACAGGAATCAGGGAAGATGTTGAACTGAACTACCGCACAATACATGGAGAAGATCCGTAGAGAAGGAAGGTACCCAGTTCAAAAAACCGTAGCAGCAGCCAGGCCCGTGCGCATTTGGGTGGGGGGTGGAGGGGGGTACACCCCGCAGGAGGGTTTTTAAAATTTTCTGAACTTCACTGAAATACTAAAACAATAACCTAAAATGTATATGAGCGACCATATTTTTTATTTGCATAATATATCATATTTTAAGTACATCCATTTGTTGATAATTTTCTTTGTTTAGCTCCTTTAAATAACCTTCCCCCCCACGCAAATTCTGCGCACGCCCCTGGCAGCAGCTGAAGACATGAGCGCAGAACCGGTCCAAGTGGAGAGTCCATAAGGGGTTAAAGGAATCAATGAGAATCTATCTCAACTAATATATTAGTGTTCCTATTTTCGTTAAATTTATGCAGCTTCTGTTAGGTGATATTCCATAGTTGTGTGTTTCGTAGACCATGATTACATGATGCGCTTAAGCGCACGTTCTGCACGAAACCAAAGACGAAGGGCGATGTGGGAAACATGATGGGAAAAAGCGCATGAGAAGTAAAAATACGTGCGCTTCGGAACGAAACAGGTATCATGGCCGCGTTTCATTTTCATTTGTGAACAAGTTGCTAGCTAAATGTTAAAAATCCGAAATATCGAAATAAAATCATTTCCAATCATTCCATTGTCAACATCATTTGGTTCGTCACGAACGTAAGTGTAAACATGAAGGCGGAAAGCCGCACGTGAAAGCGCACGCTTCCGCGAACCGTGTAATCATAGTCTTAAAATCTTTGTACCTCTAAAGATGTAACTTCAGTGTTTTCGTAAAACTCAAGATAGTTTAAGCAAAAACGACTAAAATGTAAATATATTATTTAAATGTCAACAACCCTTAAATTGAATAAACTTATCACTTATTCTATTATGCCGTATTTGACCTTTATCAAAGTTACATTAACTCAGGAAAAAGATAGTGAATAAAATAATCAATTTATCCGTAAAAAAATCATTCTTCTCATAAATTGAAAGATGCAAACTCAAAGTAAACATACAAATTTGCGTTTTATTTCGGTGGACTTGAGTTCGTCGTTTCATAAAGTGTACGACCACCTCACGTTAAATTAATTCGTGACAGTGTTGACTACTTTCGCTGGCAAAAAAATGTTTATATCGAAGATACAATGTTTAGTAGAATATCTAAAAATAGAAAAAAAAAGTACAAAGAGTTATTTTTGACATGACTGTTGGAATCGGTGAATGCTTCTATAAATAGCCGTGCTGTGAACTATTTCGGTCGACTATTAGTCTAGGTGGCACGAGAGCAAGCGGACAGATTCTCGTGATTTATGACAAATCGGACACAGAACAGGATGAAAGTGTGTCACTGAAAATAATTTTAAAATGCATTCGAAAGATATTAATTTAAATGCACAGATCAAAGCTCATTTTTTATACTCGTAAATATTCTAATTTTACCGTCAATGGCAACATTCGTACCTGTCAAATGTTTGTTTTACTTACCCTGATCTCTAAACAAAGATTCGTGACATTTCCGCATTACATTCAATTGAAGAGACTCTTCGCGCTCATTTCCGTCGCAATGCTTTCTTTCCAATTTTTTACATAATCTAACAAGACACTAAGTAACTAGTCAATCACATGAGGTTTCGTTCCTTGACCGTGGCATCATAATGCCTATGCGGTTGGCTCGCAATAGGTATATCGTTTCTTGAACGATCTTGAGGAGTTGGACAGACTTTTTTTCGGTTGAAATAGTCAAGACAAATTCTGTAAACTATTCAAGAAATGCTAGAATTTTCGTGGTGATATTTTGGTAACAAATATTTCATTTAACTAAAAAATTTTAAAACGTTTTCTAGCGTAATAAATTTGATTGTTTAAAATACAAATTTTGGCTCAAAGCTATGTTTACGAAATGATATGAATGTTTCAAAGTTGCGTGACTCGTATAAAGATGCTATTTGTTAAAAATAGTATATTAAATATTCGTCGTAGTTGATACATTGCCCGGGACTGAAGCCGAAATTCTATCTGTTCGGTTTTGAAGGTAGTTGGTTGAAAGGTTCAAGCAATATGGAAGTGCTAACGATCTACCTAAAAGAGTCAAAGCAAGTACAGCCAAAAAAGTAGACTTTTCCTTGTAAAACTCGGGGATGAAAAAAATCTTCATCCAAAACTTCATGAAAAAGATTGATTTCTAAAAGCAATTAGCATCTAAAATTAAAGCAGCATAAAAAACCTGTATTGTTAAAAAAGCCTGTAAAACGATCTGAGCGCATGAAAAAATTAAACCGCAAATGGGCCAATGTAATTTCTCAAGCTGAGTTTTCTAGTTTCAAATTCACAACCGGTTCGGTAGGTACACAACTTTAAATATCTCGTAATGGCAGATGTTTATAAAACTTTATCAAGAAAACTATTTGGCAAACCAATTACTGAATGCTACAAGATAATTAGCTTATACTTGTGCAAAAACCGTGTTTGGAAGTCTACTGATATGCTCTGTGTATAACAGAACTGTAATTGTATCTTAAAGTTGTTTTAAGCAAGATACAACTTTAAATTGAAATAAAACAAATTATAGTTATAAATATTATTGGAATACAATTTTTGCGTTATTCTGAAAATGGTTCGTGTTTTGTTGGCTTCAAGAGTTATTGGTTTTTTAGCATAGACCATGACCATGTCTTTCCAAAGGAAGTAATCCAATGGTTTCAAATCGCATGATCGGCCAATTAAGAGGATCATTCTAGAAATAATGTCGTCGCCAAACTTGCCAGCCAGCAGATTGATGGCTTGCACATTTGCTGTATTGCACAAAGCGCCATAACGTTGAAACCATAAATTGTTTATATTGATCTTGTTCATATTTGAAATTAAAAATCATCATTTCGAAATAAATAAGGTTCGATGATGCCATCGGCCCAGAAACCAGACTTTCACTCCATATACGGAAATTTGTTTTATTCACATGCTCATTCAATCAGAAATGAGCCTCATCACTAAACAAAATTTCGCGATAAAAAAGCCCTATAACTTTGGCGAATCGAACATTGATTTTTAAAGTAAATTTTCAAAATTTGCAAGCGTTGTTCGACTGAAAGGCAAGTGTAATTTGAGCATTATTATGCCGGAATTACACAAATGACACAAAATGACAATAATAATGACACTTCATGTGACTTGAAAATGATTTTGTATTTACACGACGCGAAATAATGACTAAAGATTACTTTCTAAGAGCCACTAATGCCGAATTTACACAAGTAACATATTCGTCATAATTTATGTCATAAATTTTCATTACCTCGAAAACTAATCTCGTCTGGTTGTAAATAATTCGGTTATAAAAATGACGAAAAACTTTTGTCAGGAAATGTTGTCATCATTACCATGTAAACGCGTGTTGTACATTACAAGTCGTGAAATAAAAATGAATTCGCTCATGACAAATTGTCATTAACCACTATTTTAAAGAGAAGAATTTTAAAATTATTCACCGTGTATCCGAATGGTAGTTGTGTTAGTGAATAGTGTCGAAGATAAGTTGTGGCTAAATGGGTGGTAAAGACAGAACGGTTTTCTATCAGCATGGCCAAGTTACGCAGAGGATCAGTCGTTAAGTATCGGTTGGGGCTGAGTGCAGGAATGATGGCAATGTTGACTTTAAGTGGTTGGGTCATGGGTGAAGCCAAAATGATTGATTTTGTAGCAGAATGACTGAGGTAAGGCAAAGAATGGGTCGCTAAGTGACGGCGGGGCTGAGTGGAATAGTGGTGGTGGGCGTAAATTGCAGTACTCTTTTTCGCCATAAAATCTAATTCGTTAGGTAAACACCATCATTTACTCACTTTACTCACATTTACTCACTTATCGATGCATCATTAGCATTATCTCACTAATTCTATTACAAAACCAATTAGTTTGGCCTTACCGCCCCTCCTTCACCAAACCAACCCAAGTGGGGGCTAACATCTCAAAGTCAACGTTTCCTTGTCATTCCGTTACAAAACAATTCAATTTTTTGTGACTGTTTTATTTCTTAACATATATTGTGTGAAAACCCATTTCTGCTGACCTTTAAGCCCGCGTTAAATTTCTAGCGGCACTCGGATTGTTTGGGGGGTTTTTGACATTTTGTTTAAAACCACAATAAATCAAGCTTTCCGGGAATTTTTCCGAATGTCTAATTTTTCTGGCCAAAAAAAGCCTTCCGATATTTAAACGTAGTTTTAAAAAGATTAAGATTAAATCTGCGCACAGACACCGATTTTTCTATGGTGTAGCAAAAGCGCAGAGGACAACCCTTATCATGCGCTTAGCATGGCTTTGGTTGGAAGTGAATTAGAGTAGGGGGAAAGAGTTGGTGATCTTGCCACTCAATCAATTGATCCAACCTCCGATTGGTGAAATATAATGTGCGTATTCTGAATCAATACTCTCACCTTGCCATTGATCATTCGAAGAAACGAGAATTCAGCGTTTAGAGATAAGCGTTCTAGCCAGATCCCCCGTTTGTTTCAGCTTACTGAAATTTAAGCAGTTGATATATATTCCAAGCATACAAAAATACACATCTGAAGCTAATTTGACCACCTCCTGAAACGCGAAGGTTAGGTACGAGCGCAGCTCCCCTAGAGGAAGGCGTAGTTAGGCCAAATGGCCCGTTGTGGTACCACATTGGGACTAGATTTCCGTCCCCATGAAAAGATAACTAAAATTACTTGGAAAAACTTGTACTTAACTAATTCCCTGATATCAGCAGATCGCAGTTCGGCTATATCCTCAAAATAGGGGAGGGCAGCTTCTGCGCGTGGCTATCGCTAATTAGTTGCAGAGGAGATGAGGTATGATTTCCTCTTTTTCTCCATCTTTGCAACTCCTACAAATGTCATTCAAGGGAGCACCGATTTAGCTAGCGAGCCAGTCTGTGAAACAATAACCCGTGATGACAGCCACGACAATGGCAATTATATTTCGATTAAGCGAGATGAACTCTTTTGACCACTTTTGTAAAAGTTCCGCAAGCTAGGCCCGGTGATAAGGCTAGTATATTCCCTTTGCCATTTTTCGTTAGCCGCCAAGCTAGTAAGTTATATTGCAATCTGGTAGAGTGGTGCATATTCCTGCTAGCTCATTTGCTTTACAGTTACCCGGAATATCACTATGCCTGAGTACCCACGTCATTCAAAGCTGAGTGACTTTTTTGGCAATTTTAGAGTTCGCATACACTTCCGTGAGACATGTAATAGCAGCTTAACTGTCTGCATCGTCAGATATCGATATAGATTGACGACAATGTTCTGTTCATCAGACACTTTAATGTTATCTGCTTAATCGTGATTTAAACTTGGAAAACATTGCAGTAGTCTGGCAAACGAAATATTTAGGTCCAGATATTCCACTTTACGCTCCAACTAAGTGCAGTCAGTATAAAGATGCACTGCCCTACGTTGGGGGCCTTTTTTACATTCTTTCCTAGGGAGAATATAGAAGTTCAATTTGATGTCGAAATATGGCTTAGGTACCAGGTACGGTACAGTCAATGTTTTAATTTCATCCAGAATTTTGGAATGACTGTAGTCGGCACATATCCTGAACTGAATTTAGCTTAATGGCAGTTGAAGATAAGGTTTGTTTACTGAAGAGTTCCACTGGCACTAGGTGGAAGATAGTAATAAGGATTTTTAATGGTGTAGTTCCGAGGACACATGTGATTGGTAGGACTGCTATCTTGTAAGAGGTCCTCTCTCCTTTAGGAATGAAGATCACCATGATTTCTCTCTGAATCTGGAATGTATGAGAAGTTAAGAAAGGCTTAATTAATGTCTTCTTGGAGTTCAGCAGGGATTATACCGTCCAAACACGGTGATATGAAAGGCTTGAAACTATATAGCCCATTTAATTTTCTTTCTACTAAGGATCTTACGGCCTAGGTCATGATCTCCAGTAGCTACTGTAGGCTCACTTATTCTCACTGTTGAGCAGCGTGAGAAGTAAGTATCTAGCAGTAGTCGTCAGAGTAAGTGATAACGTGTCGGTTTTCCAACGCAAAGCTGATTCTTCAGTTGAGACCTCGACAAGTGAAAATCAATAAACTCAAAATGATTATTAAAGAGACCAGATGTAGATGTAATAGGCTCATGAATACCATAATTAGTGCGGTGGGTGAAAATCGAGAAAGCTTTAATTCCTCAAGGGGCGAGTAGGGATCGATAAATACAGAGCCCGCAGCAGTTCGAAGGAATCAACCGCGACTTGCAAGCAATCGCAGGCAAAAACAATTCTAGAGTGTCGCGTCTACTTTCAAGAGGCTCCAATGAAATAAGCTTTAATTGGTCAGCGTAGGGAGGCAGCCGAAAAGGGTCGATCCAAGGAAGGCCACGAAGGGAATATCTTACGAATATACGCTGTACAGCCTCAATGCGATTAATATGAGTCGCATAAAAAAGAGACCACACAAGAATAACATACTCCAAAACAGGTCTTACGAACGTAAAATAAAGGAGTTTAGTTATATATGGGTTATCAAACTCCGTAGACCATCGTTTGACAGAATTAGCTTTGCTTACAACAGTGTTGATATGGTCGTCAAATGAAAAGGTTGTATTTAGCATGAGCCCTAAATCTTTGTCAAGTCTGTTCAGAGAGCCACCGTCTAAGGCTTAGTTTAAGTGCACTGGATTCCTTGATCGAGAAAACGACATACACGTGCACTTGTTAATATTTAGAGGAAGGAAGTTTGTAGTACACCAATTATGAAAGGCGTCTAAGTCAGAGTTTAATAGTGCACAGTCATTCAAACTTGAAGTAACGCGGAAAATTTTAACGTCATCAGCGTAACATAGAATTCGATAAAAAAAGGTATTGGCGGTTTCAGAGAAAATGTGAGTGGTTCTGAACCCACTTTCAATCGTAGGTCCACTTGCAATCGTTGCCTCGAATTTGGTGAATTAATGAATGAGGGTAATGATTTGCGTTGACCACCACGGAGGTCTTGACGTACCTCTGGGACTCTGTTCGGGACAAGAAATGTTTGTCGCTTTATTGCAAGCATACCTTCAGGTATCCACCAATTCGTTGAATGTTTGCCTTGAATCGATACTAGGTGGACCCTTATTCTGTAGACTATTTTTAGGACAGTATTGTACTTATCCCGGTTTTTCTTGTTTCCGTTCTTACAGGTAAAATTGGCCGGTTTTTATAATTCCAGCCCAAACTTATTGTATGAGTTCTGTGGATATCTTCCATCCCCTTATAACAGGGGATTAATAGGGGATAGGCGATTAATGTAATGTCTTGTCAATAAGATAAATTTAAAAATAAAGTTCAACGCACATCCCCAACCGTGCCCCACCCACAACATTTTTGACATGGTACCAGTTGGGGAACCTACTCTACACAAATAAAAATGAAGAATTCTTCCATGCCTCACGTTAGTAAGGGGAAATATTTTGGTTCTATTTTGATACGTTATTATGCGGCAGCATCTTTCTCTAGTTCCCGCAACCCCTTGTGGGGCATGGGGCGCGAGAAGAACTTCACCCGATTCGGCACAACGATTGCAAGTGGATCTATAATTTAAAGTGGATTCTGAACCACACGACACGTTATCACGACGGCGGCCTGCCGTAATAAAATTGTTGTTCGCCGGTAATTTGAATTTCTGAAGATATTTGTTTAGAATTGCTTTATAAAAGCATGGATATTCGCAGTGGTGGCACACTAAATTGCCGCGGCACAGTGGTAGAGAATCATTGGTCTAGAGCTTCATGTCTATTGGAGTTAATTAAGGTGGGTTTCGTACCCACCGAAATTTTATATAGATTACATCCGAATTAGTCAGTTTGACTTTCTCACTTTCGATTGCGGTTTTGAGATGAGCTCAGAAAAATTAATGTCGAGTACTACATACTATAGTACAGTTTCAATTTCAGTTAACCTCACTAGTATGTATAATTTCTCCGATATTGCAAACAAAAAGATATTCAATATTACTAAAAAATTTGTATGATGCAGCCAAAGCCCTGGGGACAACCCTATGATGCGTTTAGTATTATTATGCCCGAAAGCGAATTAGAGTAAGGAGAACGAGGGAAATTGAAGTGTGGTTTTGGATTGCTGAGAGCTAGACTATATACCAATCACTGTTGTTGTCCATAATTTATTGGCATCTTTCAGTTAGTGGGGGCGCTTAATTTTTTCACGTATTGTTTTACTCAAGAATGGTCAGATTCTTCCTACAAGGGATTTTGAGCGAAAAAGAGAGATTATCTTTCCTTTCTCACCGTATTGACCCTTGTAAAAAATGAGCAAAAGGTCAGACTAAATATTTTATAAGAAATTTGAGATTGAGCTCGAGACCAAGGTTACTTTTCCAGGGCCATTGCCATGATCTGGGTATAATTTCCTTATATATAATTTTTTTTCTTTTGCTTCTTGTATGGAAATGCCATATAGTTCATACCTACATATATCCTCTTTTACGACCATTTCTTATAAAAACATTTCTTAAATTATTACTATGGCGACAAACCTGTTGCGAACTGAATATTTCTTACTAATTTAACAAGAAAATATTTATTTTGCTTTAATTTGTTTAACTGCTCTGTAAATACTAGAACGAGACATACACAAATAAATTAGAAATGCTTAGTGAAAAACAGTTTAGCCGAGAATGAAAATAAATTCCACCTTTGACCAGGTAATTGTGCACCAAACCACACGGCGCAATGTCTGTAGGTAAATTATGAGGAACCGGTTTTTCTGCTAATTCTTGAATGGTAACATCATAAAAGCAGATGCAGATGGGTTCATTGTTACCTTTATTTGAGTGCAAATGGGTTAACGTAGGTTATAGCCATAAAAATACCTTTTAAATTCCTTTACTTTTTGATATTGTAATTTTTTTTTACGCAAATTTACACGTCGCGTACCTGGTGGATATAAATAGCTCCATAGAGCGTAAGACAAAAAGACTCTGTTATACATCAATAAAAATTGCGTGTGAACATCTTGGAGTAGTACCAGAGCATTTTAAAACATTACAAAAACAGACATAAAAATAATTCACTTGACGTCGCAAGCAACCCGAACTGGATTTGCGATCGATTCATCACTAGATTCCTCCAGTTCGTTTCCTAATAAAACTATTTCCGCTATCGTTATTGGGTCAAAAAAAAAAAGCTAAAGTTGTGTTTACATTTACGAACACGATCGTAGCACCAACGGACCGATTTATTTGCTGAAAACTTGCGGTATGTGTGCGATTGAGTTAAATTTAACTTCAAGTTTATTTTGACGCGCGCGAAAGCCTGCACTCTAAGAATTCCGAACTATTCATCATCACGGAGCAGGAATAAATTTCTTTGACCTCCAACTCAAAAAGTTTAATCAAAATGCTAATTATGCGTAGAAATACAAAAATCTGTTTGTTTATCCACATACTTTGCTGACTAATTCAAACAAATCACAACGTACGCAATTTTGTATTGTTTGCTTACACTTTTTGCACTAATGTTTATATTTCGTCTAAATATATTCCGCCATTTATGAGATTATTTTTGATCAAATTTATTGCCAAAAACTTTCACAATTCTAAACGATCGAAACATTAAATCGAGTTATTAATATTAATGAAATCGATCAATATCAAAATACGTATGTGTTTTTATAATGTCGAATTTGGTAAGTCAACATTTTTATTTTCTCCGATTATTCAAATCTTATAAAAGCGGATCGCAGTAGAGCGATGGATAAGATAACTTTCAGGTCAGATATTACAGGTGATGGTCGCAGTCACAGTTTATACTATAAAGATTAAAAGTCCAATCTATGGCCTGAAAATAAATCCAAGAAAAATCATAAATATCTCTTTTCTATAGTGATTCGAATTTATCCATTCTAGCCGCACGCGCAGTAATTAACATGTTCTGAAATTAGAATTCCCTTACTTAACTTTACCGAATTTCCTTTCTAGGTCAGCCATGTGTAATTTATGCATAAAAGTGCTTACCACAGCACTTAAGCTACATAATCGAATAGAATATATTTTATGAGGAAGGTGTGGTTATACCTTCTGGAGTTAGGCAGGCAAATGACGGAAGTAGAGAAAAAGAATTATTTTCTAAGAACCAGTGGGGGGTATAGATGTTACCAAGTTGAAGGAAGGTTGGGGAGGGGGGGGGGGCGTTTGGATTTTTACATGGAAAGTTATTATTAAGACATTGTGGGCGGGCATCTAGAGTTTTGTTAAGGGGGGGGGGGAATAGTTACTAGAATCCATTATTGTTTGGGTCTGTTATCTCGTTTATAAACCTATTAAGATGAAATTTGCTAAATCCGCCACTGGGAAGAACAAACAACAGAATGTTCGTATATTTACATATTAGGTTAATTTAACATGGCTTCCCTAGGCCAAAGTGGCTCATTGTGATACCACATTGGTGGTACAGTCTCAACCGTATCACATACCTGAAAAACAACTAGGAGCTCCTGATGAACCAAGTTAGGACCCAGACATCAGTAGAACCTAGTTCGATATTAGCTGTCTTGACCAATGATTGCCGGGTTATTAGGCAGGTTCCCTTTTCCATTTATCATAAGCAATCTTAAAGAATGCTTGTTTAATTTCCAGCTTGCATGTGGCTGGTGAATTACGTCTGAGTTTAGTAGAGTAAGAGTAGTAGAGTAGACTTAGTTGCAACCTGGTGTAATGAGGTTAACCTTAAAGTCAACCCTGACAAAACGGTCGTCGTTCCGTTCGCTAGGAAGAGGAATACGACGGATCTGACTGAACCGACCTTCCTGGGCACTGCGCTATCCTTCAAGGATCAGGTAAGGTACCTGGGGGTGATCCTGGATTTCAAGCTATACTGGAAACTGCACCTAGATACAACCGTGGAAAAAGCTCGGTAGTCCTTTTGGGCATGCCGTAGAGCTTGCGGGACTGCACATCGGTAATAATTCCCATGATAACCTATGGAGCGACTACATGGTGGCACAGAGCAAAACTTAATGTGATAAAGACTAAACTTAGCAAACCGCAACGAATGGCCTGCCTATGCATCACTGGAGCCATGAGCACCTCGCCGACGGCTGCACTCGAAACCGTGCTAAATATCAAACCTCTTCATATAGAGGTTGAAAGCATGGCTCTTTTTGCAGCCTACAAACTAGAGGGAGCCGGTCTCCTTGGGGGAAACATAGGTAAGGGCCACACGACAATAAGGGAGATTCTTGAAGCCTCTCCTGAGTTGGCCATGTTAGCTGATCAGATACCGGCAAGATTCTCACCATTCCATCCACCCCTAATACGGGTGGGGAATCGTGAGACCTGGACGATTCCAGCTGTCCGTCCAGGGGAACTAGTATGGTATACGGATGGATCCAGGACTGAATCGGGCGTTGGGGCAGGGGTCTGGAGTAACTCTCCTCGATTCAGTTTATCACTGGCCCTGGGAAAGTACACCATGGTATTCCAGGCTAAGATCTTCGCTATACTGACATGTACTTACGAGAACCTAAGAAGAGCATATAAAAACAAAAGCATCTCAGCCGTCGAGGTGGGCAAACAGGTCGATTGTGTATTCACAGATTTCAGTAAGGCTTTCGATAGGATCGACCATGGTTTCCTGGTCTATAAATTAATTCTCCTTGGGTTTCCTTCCTGCTTCATAAACTGGTTGTCCTCTTACCTGTCTGGTGGTACCCAGCGCGTCCTGTTTCGCGGAGCTCTTTCTGACCAAATCCTTGTCACTTCGGAGGTATTACAGGGCAGTATCCTTGGCCCACTCCTCTTTAACCTATATGTTAATGATGTTTCGCTTCTCCTGACGCGCAGTAAAATTCTGTGTTATGCGAACGATGCTAAGATTTTTCGCACTGCTTCCCACGAAGCAGACTGCAGTACCTTGCACTCTGATCTAGCTGTGTTCTGCGATTGGTGTGTGCGCAATCGCTTTCCTTTAAATGCCGGCACCGTTATGACCTTCTCCCGTAAAAGACGTCCTTTCCTCTTTGACTACACCGTCGATGGTGTTACCTTAGACAGGGTTGATAAGATGAAGGACCTGGGTGTGATCCTCAATTCTCGCCTTTCATTCGAGGATCATATGGTCTAACAGACTAATTCTTGAGTATGCATCACAGGTTTGATCACCTTTCTATGCTGTTCATTCTAGACGCATTGAGTCGGTACAACGGAGCTTGATTAGGTTCGCATTAAGGGACCTCTCCTGGAATGATCCTCTCAGGCTTCCTCCTTATGTGGACCGCCTCCGGTAGCTTAATATGCACTCTTTGGAAGAATTACGTAGAATTGCTGAGCTGGTCTTTATTCATCAGCTTTTGAATTCGAACATATATTCTCGTGCTTTCGCAGGTTAGGTTTCTTACAGACATACATACCTCGTATACCTTTATGAGATTACCTTTACTACTTGTCGTTCACTCTCGTGATTGTTGTGTCTTTACATATTCTAGTTTCGGCTATTGATGTTTTTCGCATGCTGGTTTAGGAGCCCCATTCACTTCAATATATTGTTAAATTCTGGTGAATAGGTCAACTTTTTCCTGGCTCCTGCCGAGAAGTGCGCCTGTTGAGTTAGAAAGGAAATTCTTATATATGTATATCTTAACCTTAAACTGAATTGATTCTCTGACATGAGTCGTGTGTACAAGTAATTCACAGCGTGCAAATAGGTTATCTCTCCACCCCCATAAGAGTTTGTGAAACGGGTTCCTTACATGAAACAATCAATATTATCATGTAATCATTTATCTACCGAAAGTACACACCTCCTTTTTTCTATGCTATAGGATGTTAATAAGTAATGCCGGAATTGATAATATTATTCTATTAAAAAAAGCAACAATAACTCTAACCACAAAAACTCGACTTCATTACAAGCAGGGAAAATATTTTAAGTGTTGGCCAGCACATCGGGGTCTTCGGTGCACTTTCATCGATGTTGTAGAGTTGACCTAAATTCCACTATTAAGGTCGCATTTGAACTGCAAGTCGCCTCTTCGTTCTATTTATACATCTTGAACTTCTAAGGAAAACTTTACATAAGTTGTCCGCTTACTAAAGCTAACGCTAAAGAACTATGACACGAAACGAAAGGCGACCGAAACCCATAAACCAGCCAACATTTTACATCTATGTTGAGCTGTTAGTCTACTGTGAAACTATTTCTATTTCTATTGCCCATGGGTTTTCACGGTAAAATACCACCGGGCGCTTGGTAAAATCGATAAATCACGAAAATTTAAGAGGATATCTTCGAACCTGTGAGTACTTTAATTCCTTTCATAAAATTCATGGGTGAAGCGAAAGTTGACTCAGTTTTATTTTATGTCTGTAGTCTGTACGTCTGTGCTGTCTTTATTGTCTGCATCGTCTGTACCGATAGTCTGTATCGTCTGTAGGCATTTATTGCTTTTCGCGGCAGCTTTTTGTTTTCGTAAGGAACCATGGTCGTCCATTCAGAGGGAATTTCGGGCTTTTTATCGAATGAATTCGGTCATTAAATTTAATTCATTGGATGAAATTTGTGGTAATTGGTGCATTTCGTTCTGCGGCAGCAATTTAGGTCAGCGTAGTAACGCACATTTTCCGATTTAATTAAATGCAAATTTTAATCGGGAATGCACACGAACGAGAAATGAGCATTGAGAAGCTCGCTTTGGAACTCGAAATGAATGGCAAATACTAGGAAATACAAAATGTCCTAATTTGTAATCAAATTAAAATTTTAGATAAATTTTTTGAATTTTAATTTGTCTGGGAACGCTATAGTTGCAATTGAAGATTTTAATTTATTCAAAACGAAACTTTCCTTTTCTTTCTTTGAAAAATCTCATACATATGTATGGGTAGGAAAATATTAGAAGGTTCAAAATAGTTATCTTTGAAGTTTTGATTTTCTTTGGAGGCCAATTCACTGCAAGCCCGCAAAAACTTTTTATTTAATTACTTGACAAGTTGAAAATCAACGAGGGATAACGTGTTGCGCTTTCATCATGAGTGTCTCTGCGGGGCGGCAACTCATGGTTGTTTGCTGTTGACAACACATTACGCTAAAAAGCCATTGGGGATTGCCGAGTAATATCGCTTATTCGGAATCCACTTTAAATTGTAGATGCACTTGCAATCTCTGTTATGGAATCGGATAAAGTGCTTCTTTGGTCCCATACCTCACAAGGTATTACGTAAAGTAAAGGGAGTAATCAAACCAAACTACATATGTTGGTTGGTCTCGGAAATATGACTGTCGAATGCACTTTCCGTTTCAGTTCTACCCTCATTGACTAAAGCTAATTGTTTTTTGTTTTTTTTATACGATGTGGCCAAATCCTAGGGGACAACCCTTTGATGCGTTAGCATGGTTTTGGCCGGAAGGGAATTAGGGTAAGGGAAGTGAGGAAACTTGAGTCTTGTTTTTGCATTGCTGCGAGCTAGACAACAGCCCAGAGACGGAGTGGATTATTTTGATTTCTTAATAAAATGCTTAAAATCGTGATAGTAAGGATTGAATCAAACTCAGTAAACAATGATATTAACACTATAATTTTCCACCAACAAAAAGATATTCCATTAAATGTATACTCTTTCCTTTACCTAAAATAGGGTGGAGGTAGATCAGTACGTTCTTGATTTTAAAAGAGCGGACTTCTCTGATCTTTCAAACAGGATCCTCTCAATCGATTTCCCATCCCTTTTTAATGAAAACGATATCGACGATTGCGTTTCCGTGTTTTATGATAGGATTTATGATCTGTTTAATTCGTGTGTACCACTTAAACGGTTGAGATCATCCTGTCATTCTCCCCCGTGGTATACTAGGGAACTACGGAGTCTTGAGAATAAAAAAATAGGTTATGGAAAACTACTTACGTTATCTTCATCCTTATACAGGGAATACCTTGATAATATTCGCAGTAACTTGCACAATGATCCTCGTACCTTTTTTAAATTTGTAAATCTGAAAAGAAAAACTGATAATTATCCATCTACAATGTGGTATAATGGATCCTCTAGTTGTAGCGCGCCTTATATAGCCGATAACTTTGCATTGTTTTTTTAGGGTGCCTTTTTATCAGGCAACTTTGTGCCTTCCCTGGAAGAGTTTGGTCATATCCAAAATCGTCCCGCTACCTCCATTGCTTTGCCCATTATATCTCGGGATAGTATCATGAATGCTATCAAGGAACTTAAACTGGATTTTTCTTTTGGTCCTGATGGTGTTCCACCTGCATTCTTGAGATCCTGTTCTGATGCCTTACTCACTCCATTGGAACTCATCTTCAACAAATCTCTTCAGGCCGGCAGATTTCCTACGTTATGGAAGAACTACTTTATAATTCCTGTTTATAAAAAGGGGCATAAAAACTCCATAACAAATTATAGGCCAATCGCGAAGCTTTCCTGCATACCCAAGTTGTTTGAATTTGTTATATACTCACAGCTTGTTGGGCAGTGTAAGGGGTTAATCTCATCTAATCAACATGGCTTTCTGCCTGGTAGATCGACAACAACCAACCTTCTTGAATTTACATCACACATTATCTCTGCCTTCCAACAAGGACTCCAGACTGATTGTGTCTAGACCGACTTTAGCAAGGCATTTGATAAGCTCCCTCACCCCGTGATTATGCTTAAGCTTGAAAGGTTGGGTTTATTGCTCGACTGGATCTGCTCTTACTTAAAAAATAGGACTCACCGTGTCTTTTTCCGTAATACTTTATCTAGAGTGCTTCATCTGGTGTACCGCAAGGTAGCCATCTGGGACCGCTGCTGTTTATTTCTTGCCATTGACGACATTTTCCCTCTGATTAAGCACTCCAAAGTTTTAATCTACGCAGACGATATGAAGATTTTCTCATGCGTTAGAAACAGTTATGATTCTTCCTGCATTCAGGATGATTTGAATACCTTCAGGGGTTGGTGTGCCTCAAATGGTCAACCTGGATAAATTTGAAGTTATGGTATTTTCTAGGAACATCAATCAGCTCGTCTTTGATTATACCTTTGCGGAAACTAATAATATCCGTCGTGTGGAGTCCGTTACTGACCTCGGTGTACTGCTAGACAAAAAACTCGATTTCACTCTGCACATAAGCCATTTAGTATCTCGGAGTAATTCAGTCCTTGGTTTTGTTAAGCGGTGGTCAAGAGAGTTTTCTGATCGACAGACCCTAATTCACTTATTTTTTCTTTAGTTAGACCAATTCTTGAGTACGCATTTTAGGTTTGGTCTCCTTGCTGTGCTGTTCATTCTAGACGCATTGAATCGGTGCAGCGGAACTTTTTTAGGTTCGCACTAAGGGACCTTCCGTGGAATGATCCATTAAGGCTTCCTCCTTATGAGGATCGCCTCCGATTGCTTAATATTCACTCGTTAGAGGAACGACGTAGAATTGCTGACCTGTTATTTATTCATCAGCTTTTGAACTTGAATATAGATTCTCACACTCTCGCAAGTTTGGTTACTTATAGGCAAACCCCGTATACCTTAAGGAGATTGCCTTTACTATATGTTATCATTCTCGCTCTAACTATGGTTTGCATGAGCCTATTAACCGCATGTGTAGAGCCGTGAATATGTGTCCTATTTTTGACCTGGCTCTTACTAAGGATTTGCTTAAACGATCTCTGTTGTCTTTGCACCCCTGATTGTAGTGTTTGGGATTGTTTTGGATTTTTTTTGTTTACTAATATTTTATTGCATGGGTTGTTGGAGCCTCATTCATCTCAATATATGTTATATTCTGGTGAATAGGTCAATTGATTCCAGACCTCTGTCTGTGAAGTGCGCCTTCTGAGTTAGAAGGGTTAATTCTATAAATGGAATAACACTCGTAACGGAGTCAAGAGATTTAAAATTGGAGTACTGGACAGTATCAGAGAAAAAGTCATTTTCTCCCCTTGCTCCCAAACCCTTTATTCAGTAGAGCTATTATCTAACGCTTGTAGGGAAGCCTTTACGAAGAGCTGTCCGCTGAGGAGACCCTCCAAGTAGTCTCATCCCGCATGGTGGAACAAAGACCTAGGGAAACTGAGGCAAAAGCGAGGAGGCTCTTCAATACGGCTAAGTATACTAAAACAGCTGAGGATTGAACTTTCTTTAAAAAAGGCCTTAAAAAGTATAAAAACTCCATACGGAAAGCCAAAAGCACGTCATGGCACAAATATTGTGTCCGCATTGAGTGTGCAAGTGAGTCGGCTAGACTAAGAAAAATACTCGCAAGTAGCCGGGTTGTTCGCTCTTTCTTGAGGTGGAGCGATGGCTCCTATACAGAATCATTATAAATACGCACTTCCCCGGTAACTCGACAGCGGGGGTGCCCGAAGGACATGCTGAGTTGCCGGATTGGCAGGCGCTCCCAAATCTGCAGTGTGTCAGTTCTATTGTCACTCACGGCATTGTTATATGCGTCATCAGCTCCTTTGAACCATACAATTCACCAGGAATATATGAAATCTTATCCGTCATGTTTCAGGAAGCTCAGGGGTCTATTATTCCTTGCATCATGGTGATATATAGAAGCTGCCTACTCCACTCTTATGTTCGCTTGTTTGCAGACAGGCCAAGGCAGGCAAAAACGGACACATAACAGTTCAGGACTTCAGACCTATAAGCTTTTCATCGTTTCTCTTAAAAGTGTTAAAGAAAATATTCCTGTATACCTACTCGATCTTACTGTGCCAACAGAGGTAAGCAGTATCCAGCACGCATATACAAAATGGAAGCCTACACGAAATAGTGAGCACTATCGAGGAATCGCTTAGTTACAGAGAATTTACCCTAGTTATATTCCTAGACATTGAAAAAATTACCAATACACAACGATCTGAAATTACACAGCATCCATAACCTCGTTTGCCACTGGATTGACGCAATGCTGGAAAGTCGTCATATCCACATAAAGTTAGGCAACTATGAGGCTGTCAGAACCACATGCAGAGGAACTCTGCGAGGAGGTGTGTTGTTACCATTACTCTGGTTCTTGGTCTCACTTGAAGATGAGGAGTTAAAGGTGGTGGCTTATGCAGACGACCTGGCCTTATTGGTCTCAGGAAAGTCACTAAGCACTATCAGCGAACTAAAGGAAAGAACTGTGAGTAAAATCCACAGGTGGACAGTCAACTGGACCTTATTGACCAACACTCAAAAGACGGAAGCAGTCCTCTTCACATGGAAGAGAGTGATTCAATCCTTTCAACCTCCCAGATAGGACGGGAGTACGCTGGCACCAGGTACTTAGGTGTCATACTTAATTCAAAACTAAACTGGGGCAAAAATATAAAGGAACGCTTGATAAGGGTAGCGTTCGATACCTGCAAGAAAATGTTTGTTAAAAAATAAGCCTTAAGCCCTCGTATTGTACAAACCAATCCTTACTTATGGAATAGTAGTCTGGTGGACCGCTATAGGGAAGCAAAACAACCTTAAAAAGATAACAAACAGAGTTTCTCGACGCACTTGATAGAATTTTTCGGTTTTCACTAACATAATCACTAAAAATACTTTAAGTGATGAACAAAAAACAACTTGCTTTTTTCTACAAAAAATTATTTTTTCGATTTAAGATGAGACATCGTTCCCGGGTGCGAGACTCGGCCACCCCGTTGGTTTAAAAAAAAATTTAAAAATCGACTTCGTCCCCTGAGCTATTGTACAAGAATGCTTTCAAGTTTCCTCACTCCCAATCCCTTCCGGCCAAAGCCATGCTAACGCATCGTAGGGTTGTCCCCTAGGCTTTGGCCGCATCGTAAAAACAAAGACAAAAAAGTCCAAGAAGTTGCAATACCTTTTGCAGATGCAAATGAATTGATCGAGTCAAAAATTTCTTTAAAAAAAATGTGATTAAAACTAATAGTTATTTCAAACCAATGTTTTTCATGGGGAATATTTTTCGAGTATTTTATTCTGTAAGGCTTTTGATAAACTTCCTCACTCCGCAATTTTATTCAAGGCTGGATTTCTCCCCTCTGCTGCTCGATTTAATATTCTCTTACTAAAGAGACAGGTCATATCGAGTGTCATTCCGCTGCTCCACCTGAAGAATTTTCAGGGCTTCATCTGGGGTGCCGCAAGGTAGCTATCTCGGCCCACTACTGTTCGTTCTTGCAATAGATGACATTGTCCCTCTGATTTCGCTCTGCCAAAATACCGGAATAAGAAGCAATGTAAATTAAACGAAATGTCAGACTATTTGGCCCTAATGTGTGTGCGTGAAATTCGTAAGTTCATGGCTTGTAGTTTAAGTGGTTTTGCTTGACCGCAACGGTAGAACTCTTAGAATCCAAACTATGGACTCGTGGTGCACGGCATATTGTGGTTATTTGCCATATATATACTTCTGTATACTCAGTGACGCGACTCTTTTCGTATGTAAAAAAATATGTGTAGTGCAGATATACCATATAACTGAGCGCGTTCTTTGATCCGCCCCTCTCCTCTCCCGCTATAACTGCGTTACGTAATACTTAAACGGCCCCATAGTGGTGACCCTTATTCAAAAGGACTTAGACACGGCCCTGGGTTGGTGCGTAGAAGTATATCGAATCAGTAGTAGTAGTAGCCCTACACCCACCGCCTCCGTTTGTGCCGTTTGCCTTCACTTGGTCTTTATTCACCAGCTCTTAAATTTAAATATTGACTTAAGTACTTTTGTTCACAGCGTTTCCTTCAGGCAGATTTTCGAAGACTACCTTTTTGGCATGTTGACTCCTCCAGATCAAATTATGACAGGCATGAACCATGATTATGTAGAGCTGTTCATGCATATCCCAATTTTGATGTAGACCTCAGCAGGGAATTACTGAAGAACTATCTATTCTCCGTACTCTCGGAACTCGCTATGGTGCATGTTGTGCCTCCTTCCATATTGGAATTCCATGGTTATTAATTTAACGTAGTTATAAAAGCTCAATATATATCAAAACAACAGGTGAAAAAACGAAATTGGAACCGAAAATTTGATTTTTAATTAAAATTTTGCTTAAAATTATTAAGCCTCAAAAAGAACATTAATGACATATCGACTGATAACTTTCGAAAGGTCGTATCTCGATTTTATATTATTTCCGGGTTTTCAGCTTAAACGCTTTATTCTGGCAACCCCGAACCTTATAATTATATCATTAATTAACAAAAAAAAGCGAAAGTTATCAGTTAGTCAGTATAGATGAAGGATAATTAATTTATAAACTTAAGGAAATTAAAATATTGCCAAATACATATTGTTTCTTGTTCCCTAGTTCTGCTATTGGCAACTACATATTGCCTCTATAGTTCCCTTAACCGTTTGCGGGGCATGGGGCGGTAGAAGAACTTTACACGATTCGAGACAACGATTGCAAATGGATCTACAATTTAGAGAGGTTTCCAACCCACTGACATTTTCTCTGAAAACCCCATGACGTTTTTATCGCAGTCTGTTGTTAGCAGAAAACAATTATTGGTCGTCGCCGCCGGTGGGTTCGAATTTGGGACCTGCGAGTTGGTAGACCTTTACCAAAGATTACTTACTACTAGATAACCGGCTCCCTAAAGTACCCAGCTAGTCTTGCAAAAGTCACACTGGCATCACAGTAAAACGAAATATATCCAGCTTTTAAAGTCATAAGAATATACAATATACATGCAAATAAAGAGTACAGGTAGTGTGTCGTCATTTACTCCTGTCAAAATTATTTGAGAGAATCACTTACTCCTGTCAAAATTCTGTTCTCATCCGGAGAGAATCACAGACTCCTGTCCAAAAAGTACCGCCAATCTTGTCGAAGAGTAAAAATGTCCCCAAAAGTACCAGCAATAAAAAGCATTCATGTGAAGCACATGACTGAGTTAGTTACTTGTGTGCGTAAGAAACTTTCAAATTGTCAATGTATTCTGCTCTTTTAATGAGTGAAGTACATTTGACATTTGTAAATGCACATAAGAAAAGTATACGTGTCTCTTTTCGCCAAACTCTCCCGAAAAACATGTTTTTAGTTCTGAATGCAGGATTGCTTGTTCGAAGCCGTTTATCTAGTAGTAAGTAATCTTTGCCTATACGTTGTTACTTGCTCCAGCGACGATTCAGTTGTGATTAATTTCTCTTAATTGCTACATGGTTTGAGTCTATCGGTTCCTGTTAACTCCTAAAAGCATCACAACACATAGTACATCAATGTCTCACCTATTTACCTGTCACTTTTATCGCATCAACTCTCACCTTTGTTTTTGCTAAAATTGTGTTTCAAGGATTCTCTAATTTCATTATTTTCTTGCAAAAACTGCCAAAATTTAAGTGACACACAAATTCGAGGGTACATGTGCTGAATTTATTTCACCGTAAGCCGTCCATGCCAGCTGGGTAAAAGCAACTCCAACTGGTAACAATCTACTCAGTTATATACCTGACAGATAAAAGACGAAAATTGTTTACTTTTTGTGCACGTGCAATGAACTTCAAAAGTGAAACCTTGAAGGCGATTAAAGATTTAAAGACGTAAAGCGCGTTATAAGCTTTGATGTGAATTCTCTTATCACCGAGGAGATTTTAATTGCAGTAAAAGCTCAGTTCAATATGGAGTTTTAGGCTCGTGAGAATACCGTATGTACATACGCCATTATGTATAGCTACAGAGGGGGAAAAACCCACATTTCAAGAAGGCTCACAAAAATCCACCTTAACTTCATGAATAAATTCAGCGAAAGCATGCAAACAGCAAACCACCAACAGACAGCAAAAGTAGAACAAAACGAAAGCGCCTGTGTAGTGTTGTGTATGTCCTCCGCCTGGAAACCGGCTAAGGGAGGAAAGGGTAAATGAGTTGAATGTGAAAGCCGACCCGATAATGCTCGGTGGCTCCTCTTAGAATGGAGCGTAGTCCCAGGTCCCTTATTGTATAGAGTTCCTTCCTTCTTGACCCCTTCGTTGGATTATTGCTTTGCGACGGTGTGATGACGGTGGCGAGGCTAGTGCCCTACAAGTCGGCACATAATCAGCTCTTGCTTTGCTGGTTTTACAATGCGTCCCGACATATTCCCTTTCCGTACAAAAGAAATGGAAAAGGCACACAGGTGGGTTGTTGGGCACTCGAAACATAAGAAAAAACGATGAAAGCAATCATGCAATTATGTTGTACGCACTTGCTTTATAAGGACAACAACTGTGAAGCAGAAACAAGGTCATCGACTGGCATTGACTTTTCCCTGATAAAATTTAAAAATAGAACGAACAGAGCACTTTTGGCGATGGATGTTATTATGCTTTGTCTGATTTTAGATACCCCACTGCAGTTATGACAGATGAAACGATGCTCGTTCAGTTGCCATGCCACTCATTCGATTTGAAGCAACTCAACAGACAATCGAAACAAATCAATATAATTAGTATTGAAACGCATTCGCTTATGAAATATTGTTCAATATCATCAATTCCGTCTTGTGAAGCGTGCTTGTTTCCATGGAAGCATTTTTCTCTTCGTTACATTTTTAATGGCTTTGAAGAGCCTTGATTTATTAGATCGATTTAAGCTATATCCTTAAATAGAGTCCATTCTCAGTAAGAGCAGGCTTAGAATAAAGAACTAACAGGAAAGGCCGTAATGATCGAAAACTTAAGCCGCTGTTCATGATAGTGTTAATATGCCCGGTTTGTGTTAGTATCTACTATGACAGGATTAAAATTGGTCCATTTTTCGGTGGTAAATTTTTATAATTAAAGAAAAACTCAAATTTAATCTCTTGTTTATTTACATTTGTTTTTTTTTATTTATATTTTAATTTCTTGTATTCTATAATAATAAAAAGTTAATTAAAAAGCGTCTTGGATGTTCCGCGAATTTTCCCAAAATATCATTCTTAAATTTGTGATTGTTTTTAAGGACTAATTTTCTATGTACACTTGAGCATACAGAGACCGTTCAGTATGTTTTCAGTCCTTATAGATCTCAGCCACATTTTGAAGCGCCGCAACGGTGCTTGTGGTACATGGTTGGACTAGAGATATAGGAATAGCTTTTATTGTAGTCGGAAAGAATGTGCAGCCTCTTTCAGAACTTCTACAAAATTCAGTTTATTTTGAGGCTTCTTTTCACATTTTTATATCACGCCAAACGTTATACTAAACGCCCTACCAATCGGGACGTCCCAGCTTCGAGTCATGGTTGTTTTCTGCTGACAACAGATTACGATAAAAATGCCATGGCGTTGCAGAGAAAATGCCGGTGGTTCGGAATCCACTTTAAGGGGACATACCTATTCATATAGCCGAAAAATCGTTTTTCAGGATTTTCGCGAAACTATTTAATACATACAGGCTGTTTTACAGCGCGTGTGCAAAAATGAAGGATCCGGTAAATCTAGCTGAGAAACGAAAAACATTTTATGGGAGGGGGTTTATCTCAACCCCCCTCCCCGTCCCCCCAGTGCTACAGACATTATTAATATCTCATTTCGATAGGTAATACAATGGTGCTAAAGACTGCGTAATTTATTTATTTTTATTGTTATGTCTTACTGTTCCGTTTCTCAGAACAAAAGACAGCGCGCACATGCTCCACGGCAGCTATGGAGGCTCTACTAGATCTCCTCTCTTTACACCTGCACCTAAAGAAGGAGGTTGCCACGAGCGCAATAAGGTTGCTTGGCATCAATCTCTTCTCAGCAGGCAATCTGACTGGTCACAGCAAAATTTTTTAAGAATTTAATGATAATCCGGTGATCAACTCAATCTCAGATCCCATGCCGAAAAGGCACAACTTTTATATACCATTCGAGCTGATCGTTGAGAGCAGAGATTTATTTTTGAAAGAGGATCTCTGGTTTGGTACACGGATGTATCCAAGATGAAAGACAGAATGGGTATCGGGGTTTATGGACCAAGAATAAGGCTGTACAAGTCGCTCGGTTCTACGGCAAGCATCTGTCAAGCAGAAATACATGCCATCGAACTCTGCGCACGTGAAATTACTAATAGAGGTATACGCGGTGCTAAAGTATACGTAATGTCTGACAGTCAGGCGTCAAGGCTCTGGGGTCCTACACCTTTGAGTCTAGAATCGTCTCGAACTGTCTCAATGCTCTCAAAGAACTGGCGCAGGGCAACAGCATCACGCTGGCTTGGTACATGGACATGAGGGCATTGAAGACAGAAGACAGATCACCTGGCATAAAAAGGTGTGAACAAATACTCTAGGGTTAAGACAAACAAAGAGGCTTTTAACGTACACAAAACAGCAAACGGAAGCCCTGCTCTCACTCAGCAGACTAGATTTAAGGCTCATAACAGGATCCTGTCACAAAAGATCATCCTGGTCGAAGTAACTAAAGGGTGGTTAAGTCCTTGATCCAAACCTAATAATAATAATAAAATAATAATTCTCTCTCTTTGCTTAAAATGGCAGGTATTAGCTGGACGTTTGGTCATGTAACTTGAGAATGGTAAACAATTTTTGTTCACTTAAAGTTTCCTTTGAAATAGAATACAGTAGCCACTATTTTAAACCCAAAAATAAAAAATAGGGTAATTTTTCGAGATATTTTTCTTTGAAATGAAAAAATACATTTTTGGCGATAGACCCCCTCTTATACAATTTTTTTCGTTTCTCACATAGATCTACCAGATCCTTCATTTTTGCACACGCGTTGTGAAACACCCTGTATATAAACTGTAATTTAATTAAATTTAATAACATCTTTTTAAAAACAGTTAGTGAAATTTTGATTCTAAAACACAAAGAAAGTGGCGGTGCGGCACCCCTTTCCCTGCGACCCCATATTTTTAAGTGACTTTGCAGTGTTCCTGATTACTGATTAAATTTATTTTTTAACGCATAGATATTCGCCTAACATTTCCACAATAGATAAAAAGTTAGAGCAACGTTGTAAGTGAAATTGTTTAGTAAAACTCGTGAAGAACAAAAAAGAGGAGTATGAATCATTAACTACGGTGTATGGTGAAGACGTTATAAACCAGGTGACCTTCTACAAGTGGTATAAAGCGTTCGAGGATGGTAGGGGGAGCATCGCTGATGAGCCGCGCACGGAGCATCCTACAACATCACAATAAACGAAATTTGCCAGCATCATGACAACGCGCTGCCCCACGTAGCTCACATTGCACCTGGGAAATGCGCATTACAAAGCTCACTACTTCAGTTTTCATGGCCAACCTTGTCCACGTTACAATATTCATCTAATTTTTGCAAATTCGCAAGTATATCTCTCGAGATATTTGTTAGTTGAATATCTCAAAAACTACAGAAAATAGTGGAATACAAAACGCTTTTTTTGACATTCACCGTTGTTAAATTGTGCCACAATCTCGGGTACAAATTTTTTTCTACAATTTTCCTGTTTTATCAGCACAGTTTCTTTTCCAACACTTTTAGAGATAAAACATTTTTTGTTAATTAATTTAATCCTCGCGCCCTATACAGGCTGGCAAAAATGTGCATTGAACAGGCAGCGTGCACACACAATAGGGCGGCCCTAAATAATTTTAAAAAGAAGATCAGAGCATCTCAGAGAAAGAGCTGCGTCTCCTTCTGTGAACAAATCCGATTGACTTCAGAAACGGCTAGGTTGTGAAAAGTAATATCGAAAAATACATCACTGCGTATTTCTCTCTCTAGTTTGAAGCGGTTTCCGAATCATTGACATTTTCTCTGCAACCCCATCGTCTTTTTATCGTGATCTGTTGTCAGAACTATGGATAGCCGCCGATGAGATTCGAACCTGGGACCTCCGGAATGGTAGGCCGACACGTCATCACTTACTCCACAACCTATGCTTGTAATAATAACGGTGTGTGGACAAAGAACAATTAGGAAACGCTTAAGGTCCTGCTGGACACCCACTTTCCTGCCTGCAAAAATTCAGTGACTACCCTAGAGGAAAACATGGTTGCAAACTGAAGGTAGAGCTCTACAATTATCTCCCAGGACAGGGTCTGATAAGCAATCAACTCCTTCGAACCGGAAAAGTTACTGCGACGAGACAGTATAATGCCAGTACTCGAGCTAGTAACCCCCTTTTTAACGATGATTTTCAGAGGGTTTTTGAGGCTGAACCATATATCATGTGTGATCACGCCAAGACTGCAGACCAATCAGCCTAATCTCGTTCCGAATAAAATCTCTGGAAAGTGTTCTGGATCTGTATATTAGGGAAAACTCTTACCCAAACTACTATCCAGGATGCAACATGCATACACGAAGGAGAAGGCGGTTGACACTACCATGCATGAGGTGTAGATGAGATCAGAGAATACACCTTGGGGACCTTTTCAGATAGTGAAGAGGCTTTCAACAACTTATGCACCGAGGCGGTCGTAGACGCTCTGGAAGTGTCAAAAGTGGACAAAACCATCAGTATATGGATAGGTACGCTGCTAAAAAGCAAAGGGAGAGACCGGGTCTCCCCGTGAGCTTTTATTAAGAAATTAAAATAATCCACTGCGTCTCCGGGCTGTTGTCTAGCTCGCAGCAATGCAAAAACAAGACGCAAGTTTCCTCACTTCCCTTACCCTAATTTCCTTCCGGGAAAAATCATGCTAGCGCATCAAAGGGTTGTCCCCTAGGCTTTGGTCACATCGTATATAAAAAAAAATCTTAGTGACACTTAAGAGTAGGATTGTAAAAGTGGTAGCTTACGCCGATGATGCAGCTACATTAGTGTCAGGCAGGTACCTGAATACGATTAGCAAAATCGCGAAAGGAGTTCTACAGAAGCTAGGTTAGGTTAGGTTAGTTCCACCGGTAATAAACCAATCAACCTCACATAGACCTTGATATGGTCCGTTGTGCTACCATTACGAAAGAACCTCATCTGGATCGATCTAGCACTGCCATTAGTTGAACCAGCCGCAGCTTTTAAGTAACCTGGCTAGGTTCTTTAGCGCCACGCTGGCGAACTTCTCTAGTAGATTAATAAAGTACTTGCTAATGACCTTTGACCTTCTCCTGGCTAGCCCAAGGCATCCATCCGCAAGGCAAATGCTGAATGCTTTCAACTTCTTCTTCGTCCAGGAAACTCCGGCGGAAACCGTTGGGAGGAACACGCATGCGAATAGCGTGACCACCAAAAAGGCAGTGACTTGTTATAACCTCAATGATATTACACATCCTCCTTGATATGTCGCAGGTTCTCAGGCTGACCCACCTGCGCTCGGCGAGCTGGACAGCTTTATGTCGATCTCTCTTTTTACTAAGATTAGAGCTCGTCCGAAACTTCTAACGCTAGAACATCGACCGGCTCGTTACCCGTCACATCGCTATGACTGGGAACCCAGCAGAGACTCACCCTGTGTAGATCCCCCAAATTTTGGAGACCGGTCGGTCATCTGCGCACCAGCAGTGATTTAATCGTGTTTGAGTCGAGCTCTATACAAGCAAATTTCACTACGGCAGCACTTCTGCTTGAAACACATTGCAGTGGTCCGGCAGTCGATACGAGTTCGGTATGATAAGGTTGTCGGAGAAAACTGTCGCTCCCATTCTGTTTCCCACTTTTGAACCATCCGTGAAGATCGGCGTATGTATGCCACTTACAACCCTCCCACTCCTCTCTGCTAGGTATTCTAGTCGAGAAAGCTCTCTCGAAGCTTATTGTAGGAACGCTCTAGTCAGTGCTCTTCTGCAGGTTATCTCACGAGTATGCCATTAGTATACTGCTGCGTTCGTAGTCCCAAGTTCTCCAACTGGTATCTGTCTACAGAAACTAAGGGGCGAAAACCAGTGTGTTGACATCAACCATGCAAGACCGAAATGTTACTCTACAGTAGGAAATACAAGGTGCCAAACTTCAGAGTTCCACGCTTAGACAGTATATTGCTCCAACCCCCAGGCTAAATATCTGGGACTCATTCTACATAGCAAACTGCCTTGGAAACTAAACGTAGAGGAAACGATTGCTAAAGCAAACAAAATTTTCTATACCAGCAAGAGACTGTTCGATGCAAAGTGGGGCAAAGTGCGACCAATCCTGCTGTACGGCGTCATAATTTGGTAGCCAGCTGTGGACAAGAAAACTTATCTCTCCAGATTGGAGCACAGACAAGAATAGCGGGAATATGGATCACTGATGAATTCAAAAATACTCCCTCCCTTACTCTTGAAACAATCCTACACCTCCCCGCTGTGGACTTGTACGCAAAGAACGACGCGCAGAGGACAATGTCGGGCCTCAAAGATTCAAAGTTCCTCAAGACGTGGGGTTACAGCCATAGTAACTTAACACGGCCACTGATTACATACTACCGATTTAACAAGCAGTTGGAGGTAGCAGTTACGTACAGGCAATTTTTGGAAATAAAAACAGACGATCCTCCAGATACCACAACCTTCTATATATGTAGATGGCGCTCCGGAGTA
Organism: Leptarthrus brevirostris; assembly: GCA_964036015.1. Taxonomy (NCBI): domain Eukaryota; kingdom Metazoa; phylum Arthropoda; class Insecta; order Diptera; family Asilidae; genus Leptarthrus; species Leptarthrus brevirostris. Next base: position 114,612,323 of record OZ038373.1, on the reverse strand, counting down.
CGAGCATAAGTGTTCCGCCTGTTCTCAACATTTACTCATCATACAGACTTCCCAGTGGCTGCAGCGTTTTTCAGACCGAAGTTGTGACTGTATAAAAGTCGACAGAATTGGCTAACAGTCAGCTGGCAACAGGGAGTTCAATTAGTATCTAGACAGATGTTCTTGCTAAGAGGGGAGCTGCAATGGAAGCTCAAGAAGCGGCAGAAATATTTCCTCCGATACGCAGTGTTGCCAAATCTCGCAATGATGGGCTGTTAGATCTTTTGAAAACAAAATGTTAACGTTATCTACACCTGCCATTATCTTACAGGGGTACATGCCCTAACATCTGGTATTTCGGACACTGATTTGTGCAAACTTTGTCATGAACCCAATATCAAAAGAAACTGTAGAGCATCTCTTATGTCGTTGTCCTGCGCTTACTAGGACAAGACAGGAAGTACTGAGCAATCACTTTATTGAAGGATTAAAAGAACCCTCCATGGTCACCATGTTAAGCATTCTAAAGTTCGCAACGGAGACGGGTAGCTTTGATACTAATTGAGTAGCTTTCCGACGATTGCAAAACGAAACCTCCAGGACGGAGGGCGTCTGATCGTGAAAGCGCTTTGGACTCGATGTGGTCTATGCGAGGCTTTTTCGCCGCCCCCGTAATCTAACCTAACCTAAAGCCTCAATTACATATGACTATTTTAGCTTTATAAAAGTCTTTTACTTTTCTTTATATTTTGATGAAATATTAAAAAAAAGTAACTATTCTAAGTTCAAAGACCACTTGATGTATATACCTTATTGAAAAGAGATTTATATTAATCAAAACCGAAACGTACACGAATAGAATGTAATAAATCTATAATTACCTATTAATATAACAATAATTAGTGTAACGACCTTTGCTCGACATCGCAATCCGAAGTGTACCTACTGCTTAAGATTTCTACAAGATAACGAATCATAAAAACGATTACCGGCGTCGCAATATTTAAAAGACGTCCTCTGTAATACTTTTGAAATGTACTTTTTTCACCTTGACGCGGTTCAATAACTCCGCGACGGATTTATCAGCGACTCACGTAAACTTAGTCGTGTCAAGGTCACTACAAGAATAAGACATATTGTAGTACCGATTAAGCGAGTGTGTTGAGCTCAGCGACAAGGCAAGCTTAACGCTATTAAACTCATTTGTAAATATATGGGAAACATTGTTTAGTTTCGTTTATGAATTAATTTGTAAGCACTCCATTGGTTTAGTTCGAATTGCAGAATTCCATGGCATCCAGAAAAACGCGAACACTCTCTTCTAGCCTAGCGTCTGAGGATATCGTAATCAAGCAGTCAAAGCAAGAGCGGCATCGTGTCGGTAGAGGTTTGCGGTTCTAAATTACTACACGATAGAGCTTGTTACGTCAGTAAATTCGAGAGTCTAATACGATGCTATAGCCTTTACTATTTGCTAGGTAAGCCGTGTGAAGTGAACACAAGGAACGATAGTCAAAGCTTTTATGCCGGAGATAATTTGGCGTTAAATTACAACCTCACGGCGCGGGAAATACTCGTACAAATTAATTGCGATCAATTCATAACGCGGAAGTGTCCACACACGAAGCTCGTCATGTTCCGCCTCGTCAGCCTTCTATTTTTAGTGAATCGCGGTAAGTGTTTGAGGTGAAATGCATTCACTTCACTTTCACTCGAGGTTACATCAAATTGTGCTGATGAATTGGAATTATTATTGTTGAAAACGTTTGAAATCGCGGTCACTTGCAAAGTTAAGTGCAAGTGTACGACAACGTTGGATACTGTAAAGTGTATTGAGTTGGGTTCGGTACGTGAAAACAATTTGTGCTTAGCAAAAAATTAAATTGAGGTCAAAGCCTTGTCTGACGGAACTCACTCGACCTGCACAGTGCACAGTTAGTGAAGATGAAGACAACAAAATTGCTTTCGTCTTTGCAGGGGACCCTGGAGGCTTTTGATTTCGTTCTCCACATTTTCCCTGAAGAAAAGTAGGTCAATTTTTTTTTTCATTTCTTCCGTAATTATTGCTAATTCATGGATTTCTTTAAAGTGATTTTAAAGGGGCTTACAAACCTTTCTGTGCTGCCCCTTCTAAAGTTATAATAGGAAAACGCCACCGATATGGACTACTTATAATATGACCGTGCGAAAATTTACCGTGCTTTGCTACATAGGGGCATAGATAACAAAATGGACACAAATAGTAATAGTTCCAAATTAAAAATTTACTTCTCTGCTCTATTTCATCACGGATTTTCTTACCAATGCCATTTCGTGAACATTATGATGTTGGCAATACTGCAAAACAGATGCGAAATGAATTAACAGCTGTTATTTCATGTGTGCGAACGTGGTTAAAGGAATAAGTACTTTTGCGTTTTTTGCTTAACAATTGTCTTGAATAGTAAAATGCTAAATATTGAAAATGGCTTTGCTTGTTGTAAAAAAGTACAAGTGTCGTTACAATGAATCAAAAAAAATTTGTGTTATGTTTTATATGTAAAAACACTTTTCTATTTTTTGAGAACTAAGCCACAGATTTTATCGACCTTTTTGTGATTTGACGTGACTATCTGACAGTACTGCCACAATATTTGTCATGGTTTCCAGGATACATATTTATCAGCATCGCCCACCAACAAGAGCAATTGTGAAAAGGAGATGTTATAAAACTATTATAGCTATCTTTTGGTCAAATAGCTGTTATATTAGTTTAGGTGATTTTATTTGATTGACGAGCTTTCCTCCGACTTCTTTATTGTTTAAGGATATGATTATGATGCGCATTATGTTTTTCATCCCATCCCGATGGTATACTTGTGTCTGTCTTAAAGAATTGTCGCCGGTCTCTCGCTTTTATCCTTTTTTATTTACTTAATTTGTAAATATCGTCCTGTACAAAAAATCAAAGGAAGAATCAAAAAATATAATTATAGACCCATTACGAATATGTCTGTCATTGCGAAACTCTTCGATGCAATGGTATGTCATGTCCATAGTTTTTATTGTAAACCGTTCTTTGAGTCCTTCCAGCATGTGTTCATCAAAAACCTATATCAGTAGCATTTTTGTAGAATTCTAAAACTACTGTATTTCTACCATCGAGGCTGGTAAACTGTTTGATTGGTTTATACTAATTTCAGTATGGCCTTTGATCGCATAGATCCCATGCTGCTTATTTCGCAAACTTTCCATGCTGGGGTTTCCTTCTTCTTTCGTTCAATGAATATCTTCCTATTTCTCTAGCCGAACACAACGTGTTTTGTTTCGTTGGTCTCTCTCTAGTGAAATATCAAGCACTTCTGATGTACCCCACGGCAGTCATTTGGGCGCGCTTCTTTTTTATTATTTTCATCATTTTCGTTTGTCTTGTATTGTAGAAGGAAGGATTCATTAATGATTATTCTGAAGTGAAAATTTGCTAATTAGACTTAACAGAGTGAATGATTTTGGTGTTATTGTTTATTGTTTTCTTTTCTTGATCACGTTATTTACATAGTTAAGGATGTTAACGCTTTCTTGGGCTTTGTAAAGAGGTGGTGTAAGGAGTTTAAGAATCCCTTTATCACCAATCTTTTTTCTTTGTACCTTTCTTCGGCACGTGTTGTAGAATGCTTGCCCTGTTTGGTCTTCTACCCACACATTGTCCGCATTGCGGCTGTTCAGCATAGGTTTCTCAGATTTGCATTGTGTGCTTTTTCATGGAATAACTCTTTGATTCTGCCCGCGATTAAGGACATGCTTGAGCTGCTCTCTTTGGACATGCTAAAAGATATAAATCTCAGACTTCTTTTATCTTTGATGTCTTGCAGGGTTTTGTTGACTCACCGGAACTGTTGTCATTGCTGAACAGGTGTTCTTATTCGTTTCATTAGACATAAGAACTTTCTCCAGGCCCTTCTTCGCCGCACTAACTATTGAATGAGCCGTTGACGTCAATATTACACCTTTTTAATAGCTTAATAGATTATAATCTTTTTTTAGTGAATTTTATAAATAAACTTTTTCTCAAACGAAACATGACCTTGTATTAGGCCAAAAAAGTATCCTCCTCCCCGTAGAGAAGGGAAATTTCCCCACTGCTGTGGGCACTTGTTGTACATCTCTTCCAGAGATGGACTTATACGGGCTACGCATGCCAAGGCTATTAGATCACTTGGTAATTTTCATTATTGGCAAGCATATCAGAACGATATCTGGAGAACTGCAAAATTACCTCAATATATATGTTACAGGCTTGTTGTCTTAGGTAAGACCTCAACAATAATCCTGACAAGCCACCCATTGGTTCCTTTACAAGAAAAAAGAAACTGCGCAAAAGAACAGCGCAGCATACATTATAGAAATCGCAGAAAACACCTTTCTATTAGTTACGGTTACCTTGTGCATCTGGCCCACCGCAGCTGTGAAGGCTCTTCTGGACCTCCTTCGCTTACAGCAGCACCAAAGCTGGGAAAGGAATTACTCTGATTGGCCACTGGAAAATCCTGGAAGATTTCAAATATTATCCTGTAGTCAACTTAAGAGCATAATGTGTCATGCCGAAAAGGCACAACTTTGAAGTAGCATTCAAGCTGATCCTAACAAAGCATAGAATATTGCTTATTAAGGCGCATTTTTGAACAGGGATTTCTAATTTGGTGCATTGATAATTCCAATATGGGTGACTTAACGGGTGTCGGAGTCTATCCGGTTTCATAAGGCACTCGGATCTGCACCATTTATCTTTCACGTAGAGATAAACCCGCGAGAGTTTGCTCAAAGAGGATTACGTGGTGCCAAAATGAATGTATGTATATATACGTGGGATCGAGGCTTTTAAATGACAAGAACTTTGAAACGGAGAATCAGCATCAGCTTTGGGAGCCCAGAGGTTAGGGTGATATAGTAGCATTCGCATGGCCCTCGATTTAAGACATAATCTCGCCAGTTGCTAATTTTTCTCCTATTCCCACAAATACCATATATATGATACATGGCAATCAAGCGGCCCTCCAGGCTTTATAGTTTAATACCTTTGAGTCTGGAATAGGCTGGAACTACCGCAATGAGCTGAAAGAACTGACCCAAAGCAACAGAATCACATTAGAACAAGAAGGATACTGAAAGCAATGAAACAGCGGACTGCCTGGCAAAAACAGACCAGTTCTAAGTTCATCGGGGATGCGCCTTTCTATGTAAAAGCCAGCTGACAATGCAAATCAGATCATGCGAGAATAGATGCTTGCACTCACACTGGATACACACTGCGGGAAGAAGACTCTCGAAAAGATTTATAACCAAAACAGAAGCTGGTAATGGAAGTTGTGACATTTTACATTTTTAGTGTTGATAATTACATAATACATAATATAATTATTAAACATCAAAAGTAAAAACTAACGAATCAAATATCTAGTGGTTTTTATAACAAAATTTAATCCAACTAAAGTTACTTTTGTTTTACATACTCTATACAACTACGTTGCTCTGTTAAATGTCTCGATATCCTAGCAGCATCTGTTAAACTATTTTGTAAATTTAGGTGGAAGAAATAATTTCAAACGAATAACAAATTCAATTATTTCAGAAGTTACAATTTTATAATCTTTTAAATTTGCTGTGAGCGTTATGCAACAATCTGGATATTTTAATTTGCAAGTTATCTATTTGTGTACTAGCTTAGTTTAAAACGATTTCAAATTTCATTACTATTTATTTATACATTCGTAGTTTGGCTTGATAGGTTTATGTTAAATTTGTAAAAGTAGCTATCTATTTATATCAGCAGTATTAATAACTTTGATTGCGATCTAATGGCTGCGTAATGTTTTATGATTTTCATCCTATAATCTATCAATTTTTTTTCCAAAAACATACATTTACGTTCGGCAAGGTCGCACTCAAGTCTAACCGAATTTTATCGAATTCTGATCGTTTCGAGATTGCGATAATAGTGTGCGGTACGGCAATCAGCCAACAGACATATCAACAACTCCGACGTCTTATTAGAACATCGAGGTGCTTTATCGTATTTGGCTCTTTGGCAGTTTAACAAAAAATATTAATTATTTATTCGAAAGTCGAAAAGATTTGTATTATCGGTCAATTGTATTTTGCAAGTTGAATTTTTTTTTTAATAAATGTTCGAAATGGTGAAAGTATTTTGTTCAAAATACATATGGATCGTATAAATTCTCCATCAACAATAAAATAAACGTCTCGCCAGAAAGGCGCTTTTCTATGCTTTTTTAGGAAAGTAATAGTAGGAGCCTACACTCGTCAGTATTATTTGTTCATATGGGATCCACAAAAATAGAAGTACTTTATTATTGTTGTACTAAAGAAAACAGTTGCCCCCTATGGTAAAATCCTCTATCCGCCACTGATCTAAGATATAAAGCTACTTTGAGTGAAGCTATTGTATTGTACATTTTGGTATGTTATGTAATCATTCCTTTTACAAATGTAATGCTAACAGTCGTGTTTCAAATTATTCTATAATTTAATTTAAGAATCTTCCCGTTGTTATTATAAGAAATTTTTCTGTTTAATTTTTTTTAGCTACTTAGCTTTAGCTGCGTCATTATTCATCTAAACCCCCCCGAAAACTATACATTCGATACTAATATCGATCGTCTTCGATTACTTTTGCATCCCACCCTCAGCCCTAGGGGCGTTAGGGGTGTCCGAGCTTCACATATTTTTCCAGATTGTAAATCATTTGTGTACTAATTTTGGTGTATATTATTCCAGACGTTTCAGTTATGCTGCAACATACATACATATGTATATATCTGTATCTATTTATACACAATATAGCTTTTTCACTATACAGCGAAAACTCCTTTTTTTGCCGTGATAAAAAGTAGCCGATATTTTAACCTAGAACGTAAGCTACCAACATGCCAAGCTTCATTTAAATCCATCCAGTAGTTTTCGAGTAATGCGTGCACAGACAAAAATTGCTGTTTTAGTTTCCATATCGATAATAATGTCCATCGAGATTGTTATTAAAAAAAAAGGATCTCACGGCCTCTTAATGTGCATTATAGTTTAATTGTGGTCCATACAGAGCCAACACGCAGCCTCACTAGACAGACCTAACCGAGTTACCACATTGTGTTCAGATACTAAGCCTGGTGTAGGTGTTAATCATTGTAAGCATAGGGTCTAAGAAGTACATTGGGCTAGGTGAGCCCAGACACATTTCTCTAGTACAGCAGCTGTTGACTCATAGCACGATCTTCTATACAGCTCTTGTTGGCAAACATCTGAAGCAATATAGTAAGATGGTATAGAACAGGGTGTGACTGCGTTGCCACTAAACAAAGATTAGGTGGATACAATGAATAAATTTTGATTTTAAAAACATATTTGTGTTTTCAAGTATATGTATATGTTATATGAGAATAATATAATTAAGAATACCTAACTGATTCCTGACCTTTTATATGTCCTCACTTCTGCATTGGTCGGACATAACGAATTTCCATCAACTTGATGGATATCCGTTATGTGTCTAATACCGAAGAGGGGAAATCTTCTTCAATAATACACCCGTCACAATCCTACTCGTACTATCTACGACAACATCGCCGTAGCAAAGCCTCTTTTCGCCTACCATGAAAAAACTGGTTCACAAATGACCATGATCTCTGTAGATCAAATCTCATGATAGCGTCTCGCGCGAGCATCTATACTGAGCGTTCTCGATGTGTTTCGACTTCGGTACAGGAAGATCGAGATCATCAGTGGTCTGTATAGAGATTCAGTGGTTTTCATAAAGTACCATGGGCATATATTGTCTTCCATTTCATGTGAGTATCAGGCAGGGATTCTCCTTGTAGGGCATATGGCGTCTATTACACCGACTCTCCACTTGGTCCAGTTCTGCGCCAACACCTTCAACTCTGGCCACGATTTATTGATCTGGGTACCTTCCCTCTTGACGGATATTCTCTGTGTTGCGCGGTCGCCTAATTCGGCGTGGGAAGCCCAATCTTGAGCTTGTTGTGCCATGTTTTATAGCTCTTTTCTTAGTGTGTGGCCTGTCCGTGTCCATTGCCAGTTTCGCCTGCGAATACTGGTGTCTATCCCATCTTGGCCCGTAAGTCTGTTTAGGTCTTCGATGGTAATGACCTTTGGCCAATGGATGTTAAGGATGCGACGAAAACATCAGTTGACAAAGGCTTGTAGCTGAGATGTTATTTGATATGTCACTTGCCATGTTGAACAGCCGTACAACAGAACATATTTTACGTTCGACACGAAGATCTGGAGTTTTGTTCGTCTGGAGATGCTGTTATTGTGACAGATCTCAGCAAGAGTATTATGTATGTATCAGGTATGCTTTTCACTGGAGTTGCTGATAGTAAATCTTCGTCGATCGTTAAGGGATGATTTAGCTCACTTGCCATAAACTAATATAAGGCCACTTATATTAGCGTATGCTGACGATCTGTCTATTTTCATCACGAAAGAGGATGCATTCCCTGTTTCTTGTAGAGTTTTCGAATAATATGAATGGCTGGCGGGCGCTAGGAATAGCAGTCGTTGTCAATTACTTCATTACCTCGGCCATCGTGCACCTGTTGAAATCGGAGTACTTCATGAAACTTCTATAGGCGAAGGTCGTTGACGGGTGCCTGGAGGGCAGCTCGCTTAAAGGAATTTTAAAATTTCTTGTATTTTCTTTTTTAAAGGTTTTTGCCTTGAAGTTTTAGAGTCCTTTTTATTTAACCTATTTTTTTTATAATCATTTTTGGTCTTTATTACTTTGTCTTTTTAACATTTGTGCAATTTTTAGGTTAGCTAGTTTTTGTAGGATGTTTACGCTTTAAAGCGATGCGCCAATTTCAATAAATTCTCAAGTATAAGTGATCGTGGCAATAAAAATCCCGCGCGCACTTATATGGGACGTCTCAAGAAGAGGACTAAAGCGAGACGTCCCCGCTCATCCGGAACGTTCCTTATTTAAATTTACTTCATGAATAGCCGAGTATCAGTCCTAAGAAGTTTCTAAGTCATATACTCCTTGCATCCAAGAGCGATTATTTTGATATGGAACAAAATTTTTGAAGAACTTTTTGATTGAGTGCTCGTCTTAAAACTTCCGAAGTAAAGAAAGGGCAAACGCTATGTGCGTAGATCCGGAGAATATGGAGAATTTGAAAAAATCTCTATCGCAATTCCTTTAGCTTCGAAATTAATTTTGGAATCATATCTGAAAACGACTGAGTCATATTACGAATTAGGCTTAAGCCAACCCGAGGAATTTTGGAATCTAATTAGTTCCTTCACCTTAACACTCGAAATTGTTTTAAGGTTTTCAAAGAAGTAATCCCCAGGGCCCTCCCCTAGTCCCAACAAGAGACGAAGAATCGTTTCCTTTTCGTTACCTATGTCGCAGCTATACGACAGTGCCTAGCTGCATATTCGCTTATGAGACAATAGCCCGTAGAGACCCCAGTGATTTTTGCAATAACCGTTCTCGTCCTGAGTATGCGCCCCAGCTAATGGTTGCCATCGCCATCTTCTTAAAGATGCTCATCGTGGTTTGAATATTTTCAACTATGTTCCTATAACCAGGAACCCAATACAAGGTAATGCTTAACCGACTTCTTAGAGTGGTAAGTGCACCTTTTTAAAAGATATGATACCTGAGGCAAACAGTGAATGCGCCTTCATAATCGCAAGCATCTCCAACTGGAAGACGCTCGAGTTATCCGGCAGACTTCGATATGTTCAGTGCCTCAGAAAACATCCACCACCTGTACCATCTTAGAACCCTCACTGAACATTACAGTATCAAAGTTGTTAATTAGTTCAGTCACTCTCCACTCCTTTCTGGATGAAATCTTGATACTGAATCCTTTCTTAAAAACTAGAATGGATGTAATGCAGTCAGTCGGGGTTTTAGCTACCCCTGATCCTTAGAGTTTCGAATGCATTCGTTCAATGTTTTTCCAGTAGAGTAAGTAGCATCTATGTACACAGGCGTAGAGTCAAAAAATAAAGGGAACGTTTTTTCCTTTAACTAAATAATGAAGTTATTTTTTAAATAAATTTAGTCCTAACAATGCCCCCTTAACCCCTTTTATCAGTCACTACTTGTGCCTCACTACTACCCTCACTTATCACTTTAAGGTTAGTAAGTATCAAGTCTTCAATCAACACTGATCGTAATTCGGCCCCTAGGTAGAAGTTTATAAAAACGAAGCACCTGCCCACAGTTACTTAAATAAATTGAGCAGATAATGAGCTTACAAAATTATTATTTGTTATATTCAGACCGCACAGGTCGTGAAATTACCATACCGTGGCATATTAAAGTCGTTACAACTATAAACACACAAAAAAAATGCTTTTATATGCCAGTGCTATTTGTTTTGCGAAAGCCTCACGTAATCGGATGTGATAAAGGCTATTACAAGAAATACCTTTGATTATGGACCGTGTAAACGAATTTTTAAGCAGTAGTCCATGTCGAAATGCTTCTCATGAGGTAGAAAAAATTCTCCAGTTCGCTCTTCTTGCTACGGCATATGTACTTACTGGTCCCAGTCACAAACTTTGCTTCTGTACAAATTCAGTGATTTTTGCTGATTCCGGAAGTTTTACGTTTCTTTTCAAAAAATACGATGCACGTTACCTGTGTCAAAATCAACACCAATAAAAAAATTCCAAACAAGAGAATGAGGTGAAAAATACCTACCTGTGGCAAGAACAGGGTCAGCAGATATCAAAGTATCGCCGCATTTGCATTTATCTTTCTTTTGGCTCATTCTTCTTTGGGCATATACACGAGTAGTCTGGCCTACATTTGCAGCTCTCCACAAGCAGCATGACCCACAAATTTTCTTTTTCTTTTTTATTTTGGCACAAAAATGAGGTCACCAAAGCATATCGAAAAATTTCAACTCAATTTTAAAGTCGTCGAACACTTTTTACTTCCTGCAGGAAAATTTTCGTTTACCCAATTGTTTTCGGGGAGTAAATGGAAATCCAGTCTTGCTTGATAATTTTGCTGGTTTAATTAAGTTGATGGATTTTCTAAATTAAGCGGTTTTCTTAATTTCACTTAATTAAATGCTTTTCTCGTGCTGATTGTTCTTTCTTTTCTTTTCAGAATCCTGGCTCTAACTGAAAGGATCACAATCCTTTGCGAATTATAATCCTGGCGGTTGTTTTCATGGTAAGTTAATAAAAGTTCTTGTTCTTTTGGTGCTAAAGTTTCGGTCTGTTTTTGTTGGAGGACAAAATGTCAAGGCCATAACCAAAGAAAGGCTCATTTATAATACTTGACCGCTTCCATTGATAGCCTAGAAAAAGTGGACTGAGTCGGTGGGCTTCCCTTTATGATAATCCATTTTCAGTAGAAAACTTTTGTTTGAAGCCTTAAAGTAATTATTATATAGCAAGGAGCAAAACTTTACAAGAATAGTGTATTTTCTGGAACAGGCGAATTCTTTCTCTTTTTATGTAGCTTTAATTTTATTGATCTCTAAAATATTTAAAGACACAACTCCAATTAGTTTGTGTTATTTTATTTTAAAAAAATTTATACTTTTCTAAAGAGTGCATTTTTACACTTCTACTCTCCAATTTTGCTATCCTTGTCGGCATACTGAATTATATATTTTCCACTATTTGCAGAGGAATACTATACCAGATATCTTTAGACCTCTCCCACAACTCGTTCATTCCTCACTATAATAAAAAGAATTTAAATCCACGCTTTCAGCTGGCCACATTATGATTTTTTGATTTTTGAGCCAATTTTTCACAGTTTTTACAGTATGCTTTGCGTCGCTATCCTGCTAAAAAATTAAATTTTCCTCAATAATTTTCGTTTGAAGGATTGTTTCAGTTACATTCTTCCGGAGAATATCTAGATACTGCTATGTATTTATAATATCTTCAATTGTGACCAGCGGTTCAATGCCACATCTTGTAACGCACTCCCACACATGCCATCATTTATCATAGTTTCTTTCACGTTCTCTCTCTCTCTCACTGGTTCCTTAAGCCCCTTGTTGGACATTGGGCGCCTACTATACCGACTGGTTTGGTTCTGCGCCAAGTATATATCGCGCGGTCGCCAGTTGGTGTCTTCCTTGGGTACTATGCGCGTTCCAATTAGAGCCTGTTAAGCGAAGTTGTTTGACTCTTTTTGTACTGTGCTTATACATTACCACTGTCGTCTTTGGATATAGGCGTTTTGGCCTGTGAGGCTATCAATTTTTTCGTTGGTTATGATATCCGGCAAGCGGACGGAAGTGGCGGAGGCACTGGTTCACAGAGACTTGTAGCTAAGATATTATTTGACAGGTTACTTTCCATGTTAATATTGTGCCATATCTCAGAGTATTAAATGCAAATCGAGCTTTGCTGATGCGAGCCTATACATCAGCTTCAGCTCCACCATCTGTTGTACCTATCCTTCCGAGATAACACAATTTATGCACTTGCTCTCCAAGATAAATTTCGTCATGTCTCCTAGATTTATTTACTTATTTATTTAAGCTTAATGCAAGCTATAACATAATAATACATAATTTTAATTTTAGTAGCGCGGATCCTAAGCCCTGCTCTGCGGCTTTCTCTGCTCAGGGTTTCGAACAGTTAAGCTACATGACTCTGTTTGTTGGATAGAAGACATACATCGTCTGCTTAGTCCAGAAATGTAAGGTGTTTAAATCTAATCCTTCGTGCTGAGTATTCAGCTAGGGCGCAGAACAACACGTCAGAAATGGACAATCAAGAAAAGCAAAGGTGACAGTAGGCATCCTTGTTTCACTCCGTTCAACACTCCAAAGGCTCCGACAGTGAAGACATGACAATGGACTCCTTTATGATAGTGTTCATTTTTTCTAGGAAACCTCTCCTACGTAAAACTCTCCATAAAGTACTTGCGATCAATGCTGTCAAATGCCTTTTCGAAATCGAGGAGCATTAGATATAAAGGGGCCTGCCATTCGGCGGATTGCTCGATGATAACTCGGAGCGTGTTGATGTGATCGCTGCTAGAAAAACCGTCACGAAAGGAGACTGCAGTTAAAATATAGATACCACGCCAGCTACTATAATTCTTCAGGTCGGCTTTTTTAGAAATCTTTACCCTTACGCATGTTTTCCATGGGATAGATCTAGGTTTCGCAAAACTTCAGAAATTCTTCTCGTATTCAATCAATTCTTGGTACCCTCATCAAAAGTTATTCGACAATCCAAAGGTGTTATTTGGGACTTGATCAAAATATTCTCTCCACCTCCGCAGTTGATGTACCTCCATAAAAGCAGGGATTTTTCGGTATCTCTTACAGGATGTTGAGCTGCAAAAGTCATTTCTGCCAGTTTCTTGGCAATCTTGTGTAGATCTCCCCTGTCACCGCGGTAAGCCGTTCCTTTTGCCTTTTCTGGTAGTGCATTGATGTAGTTGTGATTGTCACGTCTTGCATTTCTTTGGACGAATTTCTGTAGAGAACAGTATGCAGTTCTGAAATGTTGTTTACCTGCAACATTGGTAGTAAAATTAATTTAGTTTTTAATCTGCTTCCGTTCTTGTATTTTGGTGCTGTGCATAACCGAAACCTAGCTTTAATCGTTGTGTGATCGCTGCCAATATCAAAGCTCCGTTTAGTCCTTACATCAAGAAGACATTTTCTCCGACTTTTCGAAACAGCAATATGATAAAACTGATTCCCAGTTCTGTCGACTTTGGGATGTTGATCGCAATTTTTTGTGTTTAAACAAGAATTCACCGATGATAAGTTCCCGCGTTCCTGTTACCGAATCAAGAAAAGCTTGGAATTTGAGTTACAATAGTCTCTTTATTGCCGCCTTTGCCAAAACCTACGTAAGTTTTTTTACTACCCTGATTATTATGCTGACGAATGTGAATTTCGCCAAAAATAGGGTATAAAAAAATATTCTACATTTATTGCAACTTTTTTACGAGTGTCAAAGGACTCTTCTGTAAATTACACGCTACAATCAACATTTTCTTACCACACTTGCGAAGAGTGTGGCAACCAGTTATTGAACGTATCCCTCATAAACTCATAAGCTGTTGGAGATAAAAAGTTCAAAGTCAGAGCACGTGTACAGATTTGTGGATTATACTTTGAACACTGTTATTTTACCGTGGGATTCGAAAAGCTGCCTTTCAAATAAACTTTTGTAAGGTCCAGAAATTATGTGAAATCTTTATGTAATTGATCAAAGATGAGTTTCTTTTCAAAGCAAAATCGTTGTCGTGCTAAACTCTCCAATAATCGTATTGTTACAATGTAAAGCCTCTTATAATCGCTTTACTTTCCTTTGTATAAGGTTGTAATATGTTTTTTCGAACATCCCAAGAAGTTATATGTATTACAGAAAGTCTTAAAATGTCTTACAATAACAACTCTGCATTTTATAAGATAGAGGCTGAAAACATATTTTTTATATAGACTTTATTGTCTACCACTTTACTGTTAATAAAACTAAGATTTCACTGCATGCGATATTTGTGACCATTTGTAGAAAAAAGAATTCACTTTGTCTACTTAATTATAATTAATTATAATACCAGAATAACACAGATTATTGTCATCATTAAAAATGTGGCTGTATCCACTGCTTCCCCTTACCAAATCATTAATTAATTAGGACATCATCATCATTAAGCTAATGAATGATTAGTTGCGCTGTGTATCTAGAGTATAAGAGTTGTTAAAGTATGTATGGAATAGTGTGTATTTGTCGTACTGCATTTTTGAAATTTTGTAAGAAATATCTAAAATTCATAAAGCATTGCGATTAAATTAGTAATTTTCTTACTAAGCAGACAATGTGTAACAAATATACTAAATTAGAATATAAAAGCTAACCAGGAACGGAGATGGCCGAGAAAAGGCGTTCCACAATTTTCGATATTATTATATTTTTATTACAATAAAACAACTGTTCGTCAAATTATATTATCTGCTAGCTGCACTTGCCCGGCGTTGTTGTTCGTAAGTGAGCGTCGTTTCCGATTATTATCATATGTCACTCCCTTCACACCCCCACCACTATCTTACCTCCGCAGTACTCAAGTAAAAATAATTTAGTTGATATATTAACCCCCAAAGCAAGAACAGATGTTAATATTTTTAAAAGTATATACACGCCCGTTGCGAGGACACATAGCGAACAAAAACGCCCGATAGTATTATGGAAGCTCCCTCTACAGGCACAAATTTTGAAAAATACGTCCGCCACACAGGTATGCACGCTCTCGCTACCGACCCAAAAATTGAAAAATACGCCCGCCACACAGGTATCTAAAAATGCGCTCGCCATAGAGGTATGCACGCTTCTGTTATTGTTGTGGCTTTAACACATTCGGGACCGGTGGCTCACCGCGTGGGTTACGCAAAATCTCATCCGTATAGTCGGTGTTCACTGTGTAGATCACCGGCCACCTGATATAAGAATTGTTCCCAATAGCGGATGAATCATGACAACAATAATGATAACAATGACCTGTACTGTGTTATTTTTTTATTCTTATATGTTCCAGTTTCAGATAATCTTTATTACAATTGCACAAACATTGCCGGCCACTGGAGGTAGTTTTGTTTGAAGACGACGGTCTGGACTGAGTTAATCGACGAAAATAATTTTATTGTTTTCATTTTAAATGTTAGTCTAGAAAATGTTTCGTTTGGACTATTTCGTGGGTCTTTGATTGATACGTATCTGCAGCGTGCTTAATTTAGAAAAGTAGAATTTTTACTCAGGCGTACCGTGCCTCATTTGGGTGCCATATAGCCGTTTTGACACTGTGCGTCCCTATTTCAGGCTAAGAACAGGTGAGGCTTATTTTTACTCGGGCTTCAATTGAAGTGAACAGCAACCCACAACATATTATATGAAACTACAATAAGACTTCGGGGAGCCCTTTTCTGTTAACATACCCAGCAGAAAAGATTGGAAGCACCCTGGAAGTATTAATAGGGGAACATCCATCTTAATAGTCGGGTCAAAAACAATCAAGGATGTCGGAGCTGGAATTTTCTAGGGAACACTGGAAATAGAAAAGTTATATCGACCCACAGATGAGTGCAGCTGAATTCGTTTTCCGAAAAAAACAACAGATGTCAAGAACAAAGATCACATGGATAGCGTCATTACTCGTCATTGCATGCCATCGAATGTGAAGCGAAGAAGAAGAGATGAAGGAAACTGAGTCCAGCTCTAAAAAGCAACGACTTGCCCATCTGGGAGCGAGGTTGTTTTACAATTTGGGCGACTTAGCTGAGATGACGGGCTGAGAGTAAACGTGACCTATTTATAAGCTTCGGGCAAAAGTGGCTTAGAAAATGTTCCGCGCAAAAACGAATCGCGTGAGATTCCGCGCAAAAACTAATCGTAGAAAATTTCCGGCCAAAAACGTTTTACTACAAAAAGTAATGCAAAGTTAATGCAGTTAAGTAGTTAAGTCGTTTTTGCCCGGAAATTTTCTACGATTCGTTTTTGCCCGGAATCTCACGCGATTCGTTTTTGCGCGGAACATTTTCTAAGCCACTTTTGCCCAAACCTTATAAATAGATCAATTTTACTCTCAGCCCGTCAGATAGCACTGTTTGATCTTGGGTGGTTTTAAATCCAACTATAGGTATTGGTCTTTATTCAGAAAGTATTCACAATGGGTCTCATCGGAATTCGAGTTAAATTGCTGCTCTCAGCAAACAAACCACCTTGAAATAGCTATTTTTTAAACATTTTTAAATTGCAATGGTTCTCTCTTTCTCTACTTCACGGAACAATTGGAGACAATCGCAAGAGGACCTATAATTTAAAACAATTCCGAACCACCAAGCCAACTATACATACCCCCTAATGACCTATTAGAGTAGCTATTGTCAGCAGAAAACAGACATGGGTCGTCGCCGTCGGCGCTCGAACCTAAGATGTTGATGATGGTAGGCCAACACGCTATCAATTTCTCCACCAACAACTTGTTCTAGACCATGTTATTTGATTGTTTCCAATACTCTACCTCACAGAATATTAAAAATTAAAAAAAAGTTTTGTGGTAAGATGTTTATTTGTTATTCTCCGACACGTTCGACATTTTTAATACAATACAAAAAGTCTCCATTATTAACTAATTGTAAGATCTTCAAAAAGATGTTCTTTAACTACACTCACTGTCCGTTATTTGCAATTTCACTCAGTTCTGTTTGCTTCAAAAATCTCAACATCTTCCATCATAATTCATGGCGCTTGAATGCCCAATACCATGTACTCGACGTTGTCATCCCGAGCACGAATTTCGTATCCATAATTCATTGAGAATTATTTAATTTGCCCTTCCATCCTAATTACACTTCTTTTTGAAGAAACTTGTCCGTCCCACGAGGAATCTCCACTATAGAGGAACGTTCATCTATCCTTAACCGGCCTGTCATTGGATATTTAATGGTTTCTTAAAAATTACAATTTCGTTCTGACAAGTTCATTGATTTTCTTGAACGGCGACATTAAATCAACTCGCAGTGGTGGCCACCGAATCAACAACCTTACCAGGGTCACCAGCCCGTCTGATTTTTCATGCTGTACACCTCCGTCAGCTCTGAACTTGGTGCGGAACAAGTACTGTCATGAATTGTGGATAATTTGTATGTGCCTTGTGCGCTCCAAAAGACCTCCTTTCTCCCGCTGAAATTACAATCTTTGGGCTAATTATTATCGCTGCTGCTTCAACTGTTGCCGCCACTCGATTTGAATCAAAAGCTCGACACATGCAGCGAATCAATAGTTGGAGTCATGCAAGCAAGTCTATTTTTGTTGCGCTCTCAACCAACGTGGTGCATGCCTGTACATTGTATAAAAGCCTCGGGCAATTATCGTTTCTGTTTTACTTTTTTTTAACGTAACGAAATGCTATGCAATGTTATGTTACTGTTATGTCTCCGTGAACAATTAGGAAGTTCACTTCACACTTGTAAGTCATCAACATACCCAGTCAAAGACAATTTCATAACACCTTCATGCACACGAACGTCTTCCTCGATACACCTGGCCTAAAATCAGCTGAGGAAGACAATTTGCCAGCCCGCAATTATTATGCATTTTATCTGCTTTTTGTTCGCGTAATTGCCATGTAAACATAAACATTTGCTTTCGTCTGCCCGATGCAGCCAACAAAATTCATAAAGCATTGCCCAACCTTGGACAGTTCTTTGTTGATTTAATTTCAAAGTTGCATAACTTTTAATGAAATTTTTCTGACGACTATTGATTAGTGGCCAAAACGCTTTATTTGGCAACAAATGGTGGTCGGTGTATCTTTAAAGGCGATTATTCGCCAAATTAGTATGTTGAATAACTCGCTCAACGTTTTAGTTTAAGGAGTATAGTTGCGTTTGGAAGTTTAGTTTTAGCAATTTCAAAGAAACGAATATTTCAATGTTTGAGCACTTTACACAGAGGCATTTGGTAGCGAGAAAATGATATTTATTGATTCGAAACTTTCGCACCACAACAAAAACATCACAAATTCATTAGATATAATATTTATTGCAAATTAATCATTAATAACTGAACAACTAACTGACAAAATTAGCATTAGGTCCTAGGACCAACAACTAACTGACAAAATTAGCATTAGGTCTCAGGACCAATGCTAATCTCTTTTTAGAGAAACAATTAAATAATGCTGTTTTCACAGACCTTTTCCTCCAGACACGATCCAATATATTCAAATCTGGGAAGTTGGAAATCTAAATATTTATCGATCTCACACACACCAGTAAATTGAGCTTTCAGAAGTTCCATCGTTAATTTAGCGCCAAGAGCAGATGCACAATCCTGTTGGAACCCTAGCGCAAGGTTTTCCCACTTCTCAATCTCCCACATCTCAATCTCATTTACTCTCCATTTTATGAATACGAAGGCCCAAAAAAAAACCAAGCACTAGCACCTGCCAAACCATTATGAAAGTTAGAAAATATGATTGGCTAAAGCTAACCAAAAGCGCACAATTTATTTTTAATTTTTAGAAGATTTTGCACGAAATCAACCACTTAGTTCTAAATCAGTGAAAAACTACTCATGACTCAGCGTGTGTGGTTGATTCCCAAAAGTGAGTTAACTGGAGTAGCTTCCGGTCATTCTGATTATTAGCGTTTCTAAAGAGATCTTGTCGCTGACACTTACAAGCTAGAGAATTCAAGATCTGTGCAATAACTTCGGATGGACGCCATGTTGCGCGAATTACTGTCATAATTGACCAATCTTTCGACCAATTGAATTTAAATATGTATTAGTATTAATTTTCATGAAATAAGTTTATTATGGACCAGCAGTATTTTTTGTACAATTTCTCCGACTTTTTGAATATTTCTGGGGATTCCACTACACCAAGTAGTTAAGTTAAATTTCGCTTAAACAACATGTTCGGTGAACTTCTCCTAATGAACTATGAATAATATTTTCTCTACAGCATGTCACTTTCTGTCCAAGCTGACGTCACACCTATTTGACAGTTCTTCGTGCACAGACCTTGTTTCTCTAGACCGTGGATGACACTCATATACCAACTGAGACTTTAGATTTTTACATTCCTGAACCCAAACTTATATATACACTTTTGGTAGGTTGTAACGGTAATTGTTAAGTTCATTTTTTAAATTCCTGGTTGGGTTCGAGTGGCAGCATCCCAGGGGTACAAAGCAATAATGACCAATTATGATACCACAGTAGGACTAGATTTTCGTACCCATGAAAAAACAACTAAGGCCACTTGAAGCTCCTAATAAACCTTGAGAGATGAGAGATGATTTGCATCATCTTGGCAAGTCCTACAGAAATCATTTGAGGGCGCACCGAATCTGTTAGCGTCCCTGCCTATAAAGCAACGCTCCGTGACGACAGCTATACAACATCGCTAATGATATTTCACATAAGCGAATTAAGCTCTTTTAAACACTTTCGTTCGAAGGCTGGTCAGATCTGCCGGCTGATTAACCATGTGTGTTCCCTTTGCAATTTTTCATTTGCATTCTAAAAGTCCATACATTAGTTCTTTTTTTTTTTTTGATTAAAATGTTTGCGACATTTCTTTCCAAGGTCTATGATTTCCGCCGACCGATACGGATATGGTGGATTTTCTATAGGATTTCGGTCGGGACAAGAAATGAGTGCCGCTTTATTACAGGCAATCACGGTGTCTAAACTTTGTTCAGTATTTGTCTAGAATTGTTGCCTTTTATAGGTGGACTGTTTTTGAAGCAGTTTTGTACTAATTCCAGTTTGTCTTCTTTTTATTCTTATTAAAAGACGGTCGTTATCTGTAATTCTAGGTTAGGTTAGGTTAGGGTCGCGGATATCAGCCCTACAGCCGATCAGCTTCACATAGATCTGTAAATGGTCCATTGTGTCTAAACTTTGTTCAGTATTTGTCTAGAATTGTTGCCTTTTATAGGTGGACTGTTTTTGAAGCAGTTTTGTACTAATCCCAGTTTGTCTTCTTTTTATTCTTATGAAAAGACGGTCGTTATCTGTAATTCTAGGTTAGGTTAGGTTAGGGTCGCGGATATCAGCCCTACAGCCGATCAGCTTCACATAGATCTGTAAATGGTCCATTGTGTTCCCACATCCGTGGAACCGTACCTTATTGCCGGGTTTATCTGAAACCAGCCACACCACCTAAGAAGTACACGCCCATCGCGTTGTACCTTCTTTTTGCTAGGCCCGGGCATTCGCAGAGTAAGTGCTGAATGCTTTCCACCTCTTCCTCGTCCATACAACTCCGGCAGAAGTCATTCGTGGGAACGCGCAGACGTTGCGTGTCTACTGAAAAGACAGTGGCCAGTAATAACTGGCACAATGTTTCGGAGGTTTATCCGGCTTCCGTTTAGCAGAAACGCGGTTTTTCTCAAATCCCATCAATATGTACCAAGACAACTTGCCTCTCCACAGACTCCAGCGATTCTTCTTTCGACGTGGTCTATTTGACTGACACCTGGCTGCACCAGGGGATTTTTGATGCGGAACTCTTTAATTCCTAGTACCTCGTTTTTTAAGCGCCCGTTCAGAGTGAAGTTCTCTGTGTGGTCCGCCGTGACGTCCCGTGCAGACTTGTTGATTTTCCGGACTCTGTGCAGGTTATTGATTTGCCTCACAAATCACACAATGTATGTTGTATGACTCCTAGCTCATCGCTAGGCGTTTGTGAGCGACTTGCCTCCTGCCTGGACCACCTTTGCTGTGTAATAACGCCCTCTGATGAATTTTTACTATTTCGTGACTTCAACCTCAGTGGTGTTGGCTGGATGCCTATGGCTTGGCATCTTCAGCTAATCAATGTGCTTCATCTTTAACAGACGACCCAGCCTGCTCTGGCTTGTCGCAGATCTGTGGCATCTCGAATGATCACGAAAAGTTTCTCGATCTAGTGTTTTCTACTGATCCTGCGGACATATTTCTGAGGCGATGTTTGGTCCAGTTTGTTCCGGAATTGACTCACTATCCTACCTTTCCTGTTTTGCTCTGCATCCATTTTTGATGTCATCATATTTACCCAGCGATATTAACACTGCCGTGAGCTATTTCTGTAACTTATTGTCCTTATATTTCATTCATTGTGTTACAATCACTGAACTTAATGACCCTGGAACTAATCAACCCTGGTTTGACAGCTCTTTGAGACATCTAAAAAATATTAAGAATAAGGCCTAGAAAAAGTTCTGCTGCTCTAAGAGTGACGCAGACTATTTGACCTATATCTGCGATAATTTTATTTCGGCATCGGTGTCTTCCTACCACGACTACATTTACAGAATGAAGACTAGCCTGCGTATTGATTCTAAGCATAACTCTGATTATTAGCTATCTTTCTTGTATTTTCAGGACTGCAAAAGCAATGATCCTATGATAGCCAACCTTTGCAAATTTTGTTAAAACTGCGTTTTTTGATGACAACTGTGATATTAGTATTAATGATAGTTTCGCCGTTGGCCCTGACAGAATTGCTGCCACTTTTGTAAAGAAGTGTTCTCTTGCTCTAATTTTATGTTATCTATTAATTTATCTCTACGCTGTGATGTGTTGCCTGGAAGCTCTCCCTAATTATTCCTCCGCATAAAAAAGATGACAAGTGTAATATATCAAATATATCTCAAATGTATCTCTAAGATCTTTTAGTCCTTAGTTTGTAATGTCCTTTATTTTCATTGCAAACCGTTCTTGCAATCTTTTCAATACAGCTTTATCAAAAGCAAATCAACCACCACGAACAATTGCTGCATCTCTGTTATTGAGAGTGTTGCCTACCACTGCATTTTTACTGATTTTAGCAAGGCGTTTAATCGAATAAATCATAAATTTCTTATCCTCACACTCTGCCTACTCGGGTTTTTGTTGACTGGTTGTACTTGTATATGTATAATTGTATTCACCGGGTCTCATTTCGTGGAGCTTTGTCTGAGCCGATTTTCAACCCTTCCGGGGTGCCAAAGGGCAGCCATCTCAGACCATTGATCTTTACCGTCACATTAATGACGTATCTTTGATTCTGTCTCATTCTAAAATTCCGTGTTATGCTGACTACGCTAAGGTCTTCCGAGCGTTATCGACTGTTTATCTGACTTTTTTATCGACTGTTTTAAATTCTGACCCGGAACCTTGCACAGCTGGTGTTCAATCAACCGCCTTCCACTGAACATCGGTAAGGTTGAATTCCCGTTTTTCATTTGATGATCACCTTGATGCTACAATTAATAAGACTTTGGGCTTCGTCCAGCGTTGGTCGCAAGAAGAATTTTCTATTGTTTTTTCGTCAGACTTATTTCGGAAAATGCCTCTCCCGTTTGGTTCACATATTACTCGACAGACATCAATCGCATTGAGGCGGTTCTGCGGAAGTTTGTTCGACTCGCCATACGCAACCTTCGCTGGAATAATTCCCTTACACTGCAACCTTAGCTTGACCGGCATGCTTCTTCAGGATACTCTTAAAGGAAGACGCTGACATTCCAATGTAATGTTTCAATTGACTCTCCTGAATTGTTGATAATTTCAACATATCCATTCCTGCTCGCTCTTTGAGGAATCACGACTTCGATCGTTTTTGTATAACTGTTGCCCAATTTTTTTTTATTATATATACGATGTTGCCAAAGCTCAGGGGATGCCCTATGATGCTAAAGCACAGCCTTGGCAGGAAATGAAATAAGGATGAGAAAAATGGGAAATGGGAGGAGGTTGAGTGAAGGAGGTGTCGATGTACGCCCCGTTTGAAAGTTTCGGGCTCATCTGAAGAGGGATAAACAGAAGATGCTAAACTGTTCCACATTTGTGTTGTTCTGCTTAGAAAAAATTCCCGAAATTTGACGGTACGTCCAAATTTGACCTGGAGAGTATATGGGGACGACTTGTAGCTCTTGCATCGCGCGTTGTCATGTGTCTACAAGAAATCAAACTAGCAATTTCGAGTGAGAGACAACCGACATTCCCATGAATGTTGATGCTCCAGAGAGTCAAGGCCCTCAGAGATTGAGGAATCGCCAATAAACTTCATAGTCTTATGCTGGACTTTGTCAATATGTATGATCAGTCCAGCTAAGATTGCTGGATATCTCAATACGCAAGATGTTTAGGAAGGCGACCGTCGATCAAGCGAGGACCATAGAAATGTCGTTGTTAAATAATCTAAACATGCGTTCTCGATTGACTTGTGTAGCATTTCCACGTGAATTCATTACAGAATCAAATGAGTATGAGTATTCCGCGCATCTCTATAGATACGTCTCAATTCCTCTGAAGGGCACAATTTATATGCCTTGAAGACTGCTTCCTTGCTTTTAATGGCTTCGAAAAATTTGGTGTTAGTTGGTTTGATGTTTTTGAAGCTATGAGGAATAAAGCGATGAATTCCAAACCATAGGATGTTCAAAATATAATCGGTGCTTTTGTTAACGTCTCCCGTAGAAAACCAATCAGACCAATCCAGCTCTCTGAGATTTTTATTAAGTCTCGCCCAATCAGCATTTTTATAATGCCACACTAACCTTTTGTTGATATTTAGGTTACTGGTTGTGGTTGAGGTAGAAAATTGGGCGGAATTGCCCAAGGGACCAGTTACCGAAACCGAATACTTGTGTGGATACGAAGTTAGAAATTGATCCAAAATATGCGCGTTGTGCCCCAAAGTATCAGGAACACGAGTCGGACACTCAACCAGTTGTTGTAGATTAAAGGACTTACTAAATAACTCAACGTGTCTTCCAGACGGGCTTCTATAGTAGTAGAAGAATGCCTGAGCTACCGTGTGTTGTGGAGGTTGAAATCGCCAGCAAGAACAATTTCGGAAGAGGGGGATATTTCCAAAATCTTATCAATATCGGAAGACAGTTTATCGAAGGAACACACAGTGTTAGTGTCAGTCATATTTATCTGAAATTTTTTTGAAAATTGAAATTCAAAGGTAAATAAATTTAACGGTAGAGGAATTTTAGAAAAAAAAGGAACAATACAATTTTCAGAAGAATTTATGTACGTTTCTAAATCTCAGTATGATTGCAAATTTTGCTGTGGTGTTGCCACATTCAAATGCTGAGTTGGAAAGAATATTCTGCATATTTTATTTAAAATTGTTGCCTATAAAAATTGATTTTTGATGAAAAATTACGTGAGTTGTTCCTTTCCGAGAAAATGTGTGGGATCATAATCTGTGAGAAAAGAGCCCAAAAATTACCTTTTTGGAGGGAATTTTGGCTACAACCTCTTAATACTGTAAAGAACAAAACAAAGGCACAGCAGTTCTCTCAATCTCGCGGCTGCTTGCATTTTAAGGTAAACGAGTGGTAGACCGTGCACGGTGCACAATGCATTGTGGAATATTTGCTTGAGTCTAGAGCTGAGAACTCAAATAACTCACGCGACACGATCTCCTTCAATTTCATGTAGTTGTTGTTGATTTTGCTTAGTGTGACGTTGTGGTCTACATCTGATCCCTATACCTCCCATATACTTACAGCGACCATACAACGTGTAAATGTAAGCTATAACCAGAAAAAAAAACAGAAAGCTGGAAAAGTTGGAAAAATTCTCCACTGGTAGGGCTCAAATGCTTGCCTTCGCCTTGACTGTTTACAGACAGATTTGCCCAAATGACTTAAGTGACCCAAATGACCGAATAATTTTTTTCTTTGAGTCACGCAGGCCAAATGACTCGTATGATCTGAGTCAGCAAAGTGATTCGATTTTGCCCATCACTAAATAAACTAAAACGTGGCGAGAGAGAGAGAGACGGTGCTTTTGTAATATTGTAAAGTAATGGGGCAATTTTTCTTATCTACTTATTTACTCTTATCACTTTACTGGTTAAAACACATCAAACTATTCTCAGTATCACATATAAACACTTGACAATCTAAATCACAACTATACTACCACTCTATTCAGCCCTATTTATACTACTCAGCTTAGTTCTAGAAACTTCAGTCACTTGGTTTTACATGTTTCCTTTATACATTTTCACCACACTTATTCACCATAGGTTTGAGTTGTCCTTGACTTTCTACGTTTGACATTTCCTTACCTTGATTTCTGACTACCTGTGGCATGCGCATTACATGGTTGGATAGAGAATGGAGAAGAGATTACATAATTTCAGCAAATATGTACAAAAGTATTTGTACCTGTCCATTTCATGAAATTTTAAATATCCTAAAATTTATACTAACCAATTATCTTTTACATATTTGATCAAATTAGATTAGAAGTTTTGTTTTTGTGAGCTGCTGTGGAGTTCCAATTCCACTTTTTGACTGCATCATTGTCTGTACAGGCCAGCCCTTAGAATATATAACTAGAGCCAGTGCACATCGCTCAGAAAAGTTAAACATTTTTCTTCATGGGTTAGAAGTGTACCTTTGTGGTAGTAAAAAACGGACTTGCACGGGACGGGGCAAACATAAGTTTTAAAATTTAAATATACACAGAAATTCCAATTTCTCAGATGTAAACAAACTGATAATGGGGATAATGGGGGGTTATCGTTTTCAAATTGGCCAGGATGGGTTTCCCGCCCACAATCATTGCATGGATTAAGTCGTATTTATCTAATAGGACTTATAGTGTGTGTAGCTCCTTCAGGCGTTCCCCAGGGTAGTCATCTTGGTCCTTTGCTATTCATCTTATCTATTTATGATATTACTTATTTGCTTCAGAGAAGTAAAATTCTTATTTATGCGGACGATATCAAGATTTTTCTCCCAATTAAATCTTTTGGCGATTGCGAGATCTTGCAGTCGGATCTACACATATTTTATAGCTGGTGTTTCAATAATAATCTTAAATTAAACATTGAGAAATGTCAGGTTATGACCTTCTCGAGGTCCCGCAACTACTGTACTTTTGAATACAAGTTTGATGGTACTTGTACTCAACGGGTGGAAGGGGTGAAGGACTTGGGCGTGTACCTTGATAGACAACTTAACTTCGTCCCCCACATTAATAATATCGCTTCCAGGGCCAATTCTATGCTGGGATTTATCCTTCGTTGGTCCAGGGAGTTTCCTGGCCCTCACATAAGACTTCATCTGTATACATCCCTTGTTAGACCATTGCTAGAGTATGCTAGTCCGGTTTGGTCTCCATTTTACAGATCTCACATTAAACGTATTGAATCCGTTCAGCGTAGATTTGTGAGAACGGCTCTTCGTGCTTTGCCCTGGAGTGACCCTCTTACCGCCATATGAAGAGCGATTAGGTCTGCTACAACTTACTACTCTCGAGAAGCGCCGTTGGGTTGCTGATATAATTTTTCTACATCAGCTTCTTCAGGGGAAGATTGAGAGTGAGGAACTTTCGTCCAAAATTATACCTAGAGAACTGTCCTATTCCCTTCGAAACCGTTCTAACTTGCGGATAGCTTATTCGCGCACTAGGTACGGTATGTTTGAGCCGATTAACCGCATGTGTAGGTTTGCTAATGATGTTGGTGATGTTTTCAGCACTAATGTGGACAAGGTTACATTAAAGAGTAGCCTCTACAACTTGTAGCCATCCTGTTGCACTCACTCGTTTTTGTACGGATTTTTTAATTTTGTTTTTTTTATATTAGTTTGTGTAAGTATTGCATTGGCTTGGCTCAAGGATCTCTATGCCTGTTACACTCCTAATTTTGTGCTTCTGGGTACTAATATTAGTTTTTGCATGCTGGTGTGGGAGCCTCATTCACCTCAATATTTTGTTATATTCGGGTGGATAGGTTAATTTTCCGGGCTTCTGCCCGTGAAGTGCGCCTTCTGGGTTAGAAGGGTTAATTCTAGGTTAAGGTTAGAAACTTAGATTTTTTTAGTTACCCTTTTTGGTCTTAAGAATTTGAATGATTTAATCTAAAATTAAACATGTCAATGAACAAATTTATGCCACTTGCTTGCCTGAAAAAAGATATTCCACGAGTCCGTCATCGATTATTTTTGCAACAATGTACTGCACACTTCATTTTAAAAATCTGTCTTTTATAGTCTATAAACTGTCTCAAAACTTAGAAACATAAATCACTCCACTAATACTACCCCAATGCAAAATAGTTGGTCTACCGAAAAATTTCAAGACGATTTTAAATTTAATCAATATATTTCTGGAGACACAATAAATTAACAAAAACAAATTCTTGTTTATATAACTGCAATAATTCTTCTTCTCAATTACAAACAAAAGTACAAAATTCACTCATGGAAAATAATAGTAATACTACATCTAAATATTAGACAGCGATGCAAAATAGTTGGTCTACCCTGATATCAATGCAAAATAGTTGGTCTACCCTGCAACTTTGATAGTGCGATTCTGCTATAATCTAACGGAATTTCTCACAATTCATTTGTCACTCATTCGTTTTAAGATTTTACGTGAGCGTTGCCAATAAGTTCTCCATAATGCCTCGTGGTAAGCCAATTTCTGCCGATCACCGGGGAAAAATAATTATTATAATTTCAGAAAAAGGAAAATCAACGTATAAAATTGCTAAAGATTTAATATTGCCGCGTTCTTCTGTGCAACATATAATTTTACATTACAAAAAAGAAGGTAAAGTGAACTTAAAGTCGTCCGTGCATAGCTGATATGAGAGATAGATGAGTTTTAAAAACGATCGTCAGAGATAATCGGCGTGCTACAGCTTCAGCAATTACGGTTAATTGGAGAGACAAAATTAACAAGGACATATTACTGGACACATGCAAAAGGGAAATAAAAAAACTAGGATACAGTTTTTATAAGGTACATTTAGATTACCAATCAAAAGACTAAAGTGTAAGTGAAAAATTGTAAATTTTAAATAGGCAAAGAAGAAGCCGCTACTCACCTCCGCACAAAAGAAAACACGCCAAAATTGGGCGAAATCTCACAAGGACTGGACCATTAGACAGCGGAAATCTGTGATATGGAGCGACGAATCAAAGTTCAAGGTTTGTGCGGGTGATGAAAGGAAGGTAGTTATTCGTACTCGGGACGAGAAATTCCATAAGAACTGTTTAAGAAGAACAGTTAAGTTTCCTTCTTCATTGATGGTGTGGGGGCTTGTATGTCCGGCCAAGGTGTGGAACAGTTGTGTTTTATAGATGGTTGTCTGAATTCCCAAAAATACCAAGAAGTAGGAGCTCCTGCCTTCTGTTAGAAAATTGCAATCGCATGAGGGAGAATACATCTTTCAACAGGACGGAGCTTTCTGCCATACAGCAAAATCCACGAAATCATGGTTGCATGCCCACAACATACCATTGCTACAGTGGCCACCTAATAGCAGTCTCTTTGGGGTAAAATGTAAAAAAGGCAAAACTTTATTTCGTCCATCAAAGAGTCTGGAACTCCGTAACACCAAAGGAATGCGAAGATCTCGTAAAAACTATGCCCCAAAGAAGTTATGGATGTCATAACCAGCAAAGGTGATGCCACTAAGTGGTAACAGCATGTAAAAAAAGTGAGGTAGACCAACTAATTTGCATTGATATCAGGGTAGACCAACTATTTTGCATCGCTGTCCAATATTTAGATGTAGTATTACTATTATTTGTCATGAGTGAATTTTCTATTTTTGTTTGCAATTGAGAAGAAGAATTACTGCAGTTATATAATTAAGAACTTGTTTCTGTTAATTTATTGTTTCTCGAGAAATATATTGATTTAAATTAATAATCGTCTTGAAATTCTTCGGTAGACCAATTATTTTGCATTGGGGTAGTATAGTCTCGATTTTTAATGTTATATTTGCAGAAATAACTTTTAATTCCAAATAAATTGAAAACAAAACTCATACAGAACTAATGACAAATGTTTTGCATTGGGATCTGTCAAAGATAGGGGAGCTGTCATCGAGATAGGGGTACCCGTACCTCACCTTGCCCACAAGAGAAATGCTTAAAACACGTACGAGGTTTTTACAGGCAAGGGCACTTCCTCTAGTTCTATATTCTAAGGTCCAGCCCCATGTCATCATAATATTGTATTGTCATCGTAACTACACACGTGTTTGTAAAATTTCAACTCAATTGGTTAACGTGAAGTGGGTGACAATTCGATTACAAAATTTGATTGTTAGTTAGTTAGTAGACAGCTGTAAAACTAAATAACATTTTTTAATTAATAAGAAAAATAGAAATGTATAGCAAGACGTGTATAGCAGACTTATATTAAAGATCAAGCTTTTACTAATTTATAAAAATTATCCTCAGCCACTGTAAATCAACATGTTGGGCTATTAGAAGTTTTCCTAACGCACGAAATCCTTTTATGATGTCTTTTATAGCCTGGCTGATCAGAAACAAAGCCATCGCCTGAGTGCAATAATTTACCTGCGGCCTTTTTTTCGTATTTAGCCGTAAAGGTGTTCAGCATGCACGAAAAACTAAAAATACCTGGCCGGAGTTGTCGTTCACCTTCAGATTCTTACAAACTTCCATCAAAATTATTAGGTAAAGCCTTGCCTAATTTTTCTTTCCTTGAAAAAAATTAAATGAGGGCATTGACCTTGGTGGGAAAAACGATTCAATTTCATTTAACAAGCCATCAATGCTACTTTGCAGTGTATACGTACACACAGCCTCGCCGAGCCTACGAGCCCCCTCGCAGATTTCCTCCCCAGTCGATGTACATTATTCAGCGGGCGCCCCCAGAGAGATGAACTTGTCGAAGTGGGAGCATGCATGCGCGAAATTCGCCCGAGACGAAAGCTTTCAGCACGCGAGAAACTTGATTCGTGCGTAGGTGTTTGTGCAAAACAAAACTAAATCTTTATTGGTGTGCTTCGCCAGTCGAGCTTGCCGGGCTCCTTCTTTATTAAAACAAATCAAATTAAATTGTTGATGTTACTCGGTTCCGCCGTCGCCGCCACTCCCCCGCGCTCGCGTTAAGTTTAAGCATTAAGCTAGCACCCACTGGACCAAGCTCGTAATAGTAAACTTAAAGCTCGATTACACAACAATAAGAAAATTGCGGCACGATGTTTTGTTACTTGATATAATTCGCGAATGTCACAAAAATGTTCTGATTACGAATTCTCGCTCCGCAAACCTTAATGACTGTTTTGTGTCAGCAAAAAATCTCAATTTCCGTGTTATGTTTGGAAATCACACCTTTTATTTGCCGAAGACGAAAGTGAAGTTTAATTACTTGAGAAACCTGACGGCGGCTTATTTGGTTATCCATTGTTTGAACAATTGAATCGGAACTTACAGATTGTCAGTCAGTGTACAGAAAAGTTTTGTTTCTTTCACCTTCGCTCTGTCTATTCCTGTCTTCCCAATCTATATCGTTAAGTGACGTATTCGCATTTTCAGCCATTGAAGAGCTCTTTTGTGAAAACTCCTACATTTAGGAATACTTTTAGTAGATATACATAGGTGTAATACCTGCCCACACAGAACGAATGAAATTCATAGAACTGTTATATTATAAAGGTAGAGGGCAATAATTTCTAAAGGTTTGGAGGTCGTTCTTGCTAAAAGCACTAAAATATTAATCTTCTAAAAGTAATGTTAACTGTATCACCTAGCTAGAGAGAATATTGAAGGCAATTGTTTAGGTATGAAAATCAATTTAAGATTAATTGCGAACTTTAAAGTAGTCTACGAGTGTTTTCATAGCTGGTAATTAGTGATTAATATATTCTGCATTAAGGGTGCTTTGGAAAGATATAGAGATAAGGAACTCTTCCCCGGTATTCAATATAAATAATATTTTCTTTAGCGAAATTAGTACCAGGCCCGTGCGCATGGGGGAGTTCAAACCCCCAGGAGGGTTTTTAAAATTTCCGGAACTTCTCGATTAGGAAAAATTTGATTGAAATACTTAATAAAGTATTTTTTACAAAAAACAGTTGAACCGACTTCACAAAAAGCGCTAAAAAGCATAAAAGAATTTTTAATTTTATATCTATTACGACATTTTGAAGTCGGTGCAAATCAAACAATCCAAATAACTACAAAAAAAGTTTTTAATCGTCATTTCTTA
The DNA here is from genome assembly GCA_964036015.1 of Leptarthrus brevirostris. Classification (NCBI taxonomy): domain Eukaryota; kingdom Metazoa; phylum Arthropoda; class Insecta; order Diptera; family Asilidae; genus Leptarthrus; species Leptarthrus brevirostris. The sequence continues at coordinate 114,580,832 of OZ038373.1, read as the reverse complement.
TGATCCCGTGAGCTGAAACGTTTAGGTAGTATTATGTATTATCTTCAGTTTTGGCTCTGTAGTTGTTTTATTTGTTTAATTTGCACCGACTTCAAAATGTCGTAATAGATATAAAATTAAAAATTATTTTATGCTTTTTAGCGCTTTTTGTGAAGTCGGTTCAACTTTTTTTTTAAAAACTGTTTTATTTTTCAATATTTAGTTCTAGTCTATGAAACGAAAAAAGAATCATCCAAATCGGTCCACGCGTTAAAAAGTTAGGTTCCACCCCCACCTCACCAACATTTTTTTCTCGTGGTATCAACCAGGGAACATACTCTACCCAACAGAAAAAGAATTAACCAAATCTGTCCACGCGGTAAAAAGTTAGACTACCCCTTCTCCCCCTCCGCCCACCGTACTCCAAATTATTAGCAATGGGGGATCATATTGTGTACAACAAAAAAAGAACTATCCAAATCGGTCCACGAGTTAGAAAGTTAGGTTTCACTCCACCCCACCACAAATTTTTTTGACATGGTACCTCCCGAGCAAATGCAGCGCACGGCCCTGATTAGTACTACTTTATTTAGTATTAGTATTGCGGATCCCAATTTAGATCACCATGGTTATGATTATAAGAGATTGAACTTCTCTGATATAACATCTAATCTCCTCACAGCAGAGTTTTCGGCATTGCTGGATAAGAATGATATTGACGTCAGCGCCTCCTTGTTTTTTAAGAAGATCTATGATTTGTTTAACTCTTTTGTTCCATTAAAACGGATCACGTCTACCTGCTCCTCCTCCCCGTGGTATAGTGCCGAACTTTGTAACCTTAAGATTAGAAAGAACAAACTCTGGAAAAAGTACTTGCGTTGTAAAAGCGTATTCTGATTTTGTGACCTGTTATGATAGCTTTAAGGCATTATTCTCCACGCTCTATAAGGAATACCTTGTTAGTGTTCGCGATAATATGCATAGTAAATTCATCAACATGAAAAAGAAATCAAGCAACAATCCATCTACAATGTCACTGGGGGGTCTTCCAGTAATATCGTGTCCGACATAGCAAATAATTTTGCTTTATTTTTTGAGAGAACCTTTTCTTCCGATAACTTTGAGCCTTGTGAGAATAATTTGGATCATATTTTGGATCACCCCGCTTTATCCGATTGTTTGCCCTATATATCTCGGGATCTTATTTTGGAAAAAATCAAAGAACTTAAAACAAACTTTTCCTCTGGTCCTGGCGGTATCCCTCCTGCATTCGTTAAGCCCTGCTCCGACGCCCTTCTCACCCCATTAGCATTTCTCTTCAATAAGTCCCTTCAAGCTGGTAAATTTCCCGCATTGTGGAAGGGCTCTCTGTTCATAAAAAGGGCCATAAGAATATTATAACTAATTATAGACCAATCACGAAGTTATCCTGCATATCCAAGTTAATTAAATCGATAGTGTATTCGCATCTTATTGAGCGCTGTCAAGGTTTAATCTCACCCAATTAGCATGTGTTTTTTCCCGGTAGATCAACGACTACTAACTTGCTAGATTTCACCTCCCGCGATATTTCAGGTTTCCAATATATACACAGATTTCAGTCAAGAATTTGATAAACTCCTTCACTTCGTGATTGTATTTAAACTCAAGAGGCTCAAGAGACCTCAAGAATTTTCAGAACTTCCTCTGGTGTGCCACAAGGTAGGCATCTCGGCCCTCTACTATTCATTCTTGCCATTAATGACATTGTCCATCTGATCTCGCACTCTAATGTTCTGTTCTACGCTGACGACATGAAGTTCTTCTCCACCGCACTCATTCAAAAGGACTTTGACACACAATGGATTATATCTCAACCTTAAGAAATGTGAGGCTATGTCCTTCTCCAGGAGCTTTAATCCAAAAGTTTCTGACTACAGCTTTGTGCGGAATGGGCTCCGTCGCGTGCTGCCCGTAACTGACCTTGGCGTAAAAGTTGATAGAAAACTTGACTTTACTCTGCATATTAATTATATCGTGTCTAAAAGCTTTGTAAATCGTTGGTCTTAAAAGTTCTCGGACTTACCAATTTTCATTCATTTGTACTGCATCTTAATTAGACCTATTCTAGAATATGCATCTCAGGTCTGGTCGCCCTACTAAGCTATTCATTCCAAGCAGGTCGAATAGGTGCAACGTAATTTCGTCCGATTTTCGCTAAGAGGGCTCCCTTGGGATGATCCGCTTAGATTCTCGCCTTACACCGACCGCATCTGTTTGCTCGGTTTGCCGTCACTTGAGAAAAGACGCAATGAATGCATGAACCAATTAACCGTTTATGTAGGGCTTCTAATGCATGTCCTAATTTCGATTTAACTCTTAGCAAGGAGGCCCTTAAGTACTATCTATTCTCCGTGCTTCCGTAACTATCTGTTATGCATGTTGTGTACTGGATTTCCTTATTTGTTTTCTTTGTGTTCTTTCCTTTTGCTTGTTTTTTTTATGCATGTTGGTATGGGAGCCTTATTCCACCGTTTTGATGAAATTGATGGTCAATTGATTCTTGGCTCCTACCAGGAAGTGCATCTTCTCTGTTAGGCGGGTTAATTTTATATTTAATTAAAGTCTACAAAAATTTCTTTTATACACTATGCAAAATAAAAATTACTTAATTATTATAAAATGCTATGGATCATCTCAAACAATTTTACCTACAAGCTAAAATAACAATATTAGCACATAAAGATACATTTAGAAATATTAATATCTTTAAATTTCGAACGATCAGTAGCTAAATCGACATCACCTTCATAAACTTCATTAAAGCGACAGTGGGAAATAGGTTCATGTTGGCCATACAACGTGCGATGGAAAGGTAAATGTAATAAGCACCTGGTTCTAAGAACCTGGTACGAAGATGTTCAATAAAGTCAACAAGTCTGATGAGTAGATTTTGTAGCATACGATATCCCTAACAATATATACTAGCAGCAACCCCAAAAACATACATCTAGCCTTGTAATTAGGCAAACCATCTTGCCAATTCAATCTTCTTAATGCATATCTGGTGAAGCTTTTTTGAATGTGTTCAATACGCAAGATAAGCTGGTTCGTATATGAATACCATACCACTGAAGCGTACTCAACCAAAGACCGAACAAAGGCAATATATAAAGTTTTTAAATGTAAGGATCCCTAAAGTCCACGGAATTGCGTGTTATAAAGGCGAACATTTCGAAAGCCCTAGCGCAAATATAGTCCACATGAAAAGTGCTAAACAGTTTAACGTCAAAAAATACCCCGAGATCCATAACCCCATTAGGTCGCACAATAGAGAAACCGACAATTGAATAATTAGTAGAAAGTTGATTCAGCGTACGATAAAAAGTTAACAATCTACATTTGCTAGGATTTAAAGCAGAGTGCACCAATGTTACAGACAATCGAAATCCGACTGAAGTAGGAAAATATGGGATGGATTCTTTATAGAGGAAAATATTTTGAGATCATCCGTATTCAACATCTACCACATCATTAGTAAAAATTACAAACAATAAGGGACCTAAGTGACTACTCTGTGGAACACCGGATAAGACTTTGAAAGTACGAGACTGAAAGGAATCAACTTTAACACACTGATAACTGTCAGTAAATTAATTACAATCGGTTTATGATAAAGATCAATTTTAGAAAGTGGACGTACCACCTCAATAGTGTTACAACTCAATTCCGAACTAACAAAGACAATATTCAAAAACCTACCCAAACTGCAATTTTATGAGGATCTATCGCCGTTAGACAGTGGTCGGTGTAGATCCCGACAATTGTTCTACACTGAGTTCGAGTTAGGTTAAATCACTGGGAAGTCTGTAGGACGAGTAGATGTCGAGCTTCTGGTAGAACACTGACGCTCCTGGAGCTCATTTTAGAGCCATCTGTGTAGATGCTTACAATATCTGCATGTTCTACTGTTCCAGTATTACTAACTCGAACTTACTGTTGAAATCCTTAATTGGCTAGTCAGTGTAGTCAGTGGCAGTTTTGAACTTCTCCCCTAAGCTACTATGGCCGTACCCCCGCGTCTTGAAAAACTTTGACTCTCTGAGACTCAACATAGCTCTAATCGCGGCGTTCTTTGTGCACAGGCTCATAGTAAGAATGTGAAGAATTGTATCAAGAGCACGGAAGGAAGTGGATTTCAAAGCAGCAGTAATTTCCAAACCTGCTATTCTTTGTGTGTGTTCCAACTTGAACAGGTAAGTTTCCTGTTCATATCTGGCCACCAAACCATGATGCCATACAACATGCTTGGTCGCACTATTGCCGTATAAATCTATTGCCATCAGCCATCACTTTGCACCGAAAAGTCTTTTGCAGGTGTAGAAAGCTTTGTTTGCTTTGACAATGCTTTCCTTTACATTAAACTTCCAAGTCAGAATAATTCCCAGATATTTAGCCTATGGTTTGAGTTCTAGTAGTATACCGTCTATACGTGGTACCCTGAACATTGGTGTCTTGTACTTGCCCATCTCGGTTTTGCGTGGGTTGATGCCAAGCCCCGAGATTTTCGCCCACGAACTAAGCTTCTTTAAAGCTGCTTCCGTGATTTCGCTAATAATATTCAGACACTTTCTAGATACTAATACAACTACATCATCGGCCTAAGTAACCCCATTTACAACCCCTCTCAAGTGTCACGAATATATCGTATATATGAGTGGCGAGAGGACTCCTAACTGAAGCATGCCCTGGTCCACTGATTTGCGAAAAGTACAACTGCGCTACTCCGAGGTTATCAATTTGCTCCTACGCACAGTGCAGATCCATCTGCTGATGGTTTTATCCACCTTTACTGTCTCTAGAGCACCTACGATTTCCTCATTACGTTATTGAAAGCCCCTTCTATATAAGTCAAGGTTTCCAAAGTGTATTCTTTGTATTGCAAGGACTTCTTGCAATAGATCACCACCTCATGTAGGGGCATTTCTACCGACTTGCCTTTCGTATAAGCATGTTGGGATCGAGATTTTCCCTTATTTACAAATCCAGAGTCCTTTCCAAGGATTTAAGTAAGAAAGAACTTGGACTAATCGGTCTGTAAGTACGGGGTTTCGCGTGATCCCGCTTTCCCACTTTCGTGATGAAGACTACGCGTGAAAGATGCCAGGACTCGGGTACATGGTACAGTCCGAAACAACTTCTGAAGACCAAGGGTAATCAACTTAAGCATATTCTGCGATATAACTGGCAGAATGCCTTCTGTACCCGGAGGTTCAAAGGATTTGATCGCCACTCTAACCCTGTCGTGGGAGATAGTATTGGGGCTGTGACTTCAGTTTGTAACAATGTTATCCCCTGCAGTAGTCACCGGTTTCTTACAGGCGGGGATGTGGGTGCACATCAGGGCCTTCATCGTTTCCTTGCTGTTTTTGTCCAGACACCACTATTATTACAAAGCAATATAGGATGTGCAGGATTTTTTGAAATTACTTTTCTCAATCTGGCCGTTGCTGAGGTTTTTTGGACTGGTTCACAGAGGGAGACTCTCTCTCTCTCTCTCTCTTAGCTGCTCTGATCTTCTTCTTGAATTCCTTTAGGACTCCCGTTATTTCTATCCACGATTGAATAGGGCGTTAACTCTACGGCGGATTTTTGTTAGTCTCCCAGATTGGGCTGAGATGTTTTCCGAAGACTGCTCATCGGGCAGGTATGTTCGAAGACTTCATTTACATACTCAGTAATGTGGCTCACTGCAGATACTAGATAGTGGTTGCTCCAGATTTCATCCGCTTCCCAGCTTTTCTGCATTATCTTACCGAATTTTTCCCAATCAGTCTTTGCCACGTTCCTATCTTCCTTACAGATTCTAGCGAGGACCTTTCTAACACCCTTCAGTCCATCAGCCCACACCCATCTGTCCCCATGAGGAGCGTCACGTCAAGAACGTTCCCATTAGTTGGGCCCCTATACGTTGGTACATTGCCCCTGTTAGCAATGATTAAGTTAGTGGTTAGTATACAGCGCAACAGAGACTCACCTCTCTCGTTAATGTCGCTGCTGCCCCATATGACGTGATGTGCATTTGCCGACCACTAGGTTGAACTTTTCCCGCTTTGATGTAATGAACAATTGTTGCTTATTCTTTCCAACCAAGTGTCAGTTTACGAGTTTACGACATCCACAAATTTCAGATGCTCTAACTACGAATCCGTCTTCTTTTGTGCCAGGAAAATTTATTTAAAAAAGTATCAAAAAAATTTTTTTAATTAATCTCAGCGCAGTGACAACTTGAATTATCTCAATCTTATCTAATTAAATGAATATTTACTTACTGTTCATTGAGTCACGATTATTTGCTTATCGGCAACGCGGTAAGATTTATAAACAAGTTTTCGCCCGAAGAGCGCTTATCAGCATAAATTTTACTTCCCAGATCCCAGCAAATTCCCCTGATTTTACTTTTATTGCCAATAAGTGTTCTAGTCTAGAAAAACTCTTAATGTAGTAAAGAAGCTTGCGTTCTTTGAAGCCATGATCTTCGTTGTGAATAGTCTAGCGATAGCGATAGCGTTTAAAGATACCCACAGAAATGTAAGACGCCGACATCCTGACATATTTATGCTACAATAATTATATTCAAAATGTCACTGCCAATTCTTTCAAAGAAGCTTAAACACTTTTGTGATCAGATAATGTCGAAAACCAGTTTCAAAACTAACTGGTCCGCTTTGTTATTATTTTCCTACACTGGTTCGACATGGTCATACTGCGAGAAGAGAAATCGCTATTAACATTTATCCGTCTATGATGAGGTATTGATAGCTGTAATGTTTAAAGCTTAACGTCTGCTAATGGATGCTGACCATATGAGTCATAAAACTTCTTCCCATTAGTTTGTAACCATTGATCATTTTATTGCTGCACCTATTTACGACTGATGACTCTTAAGTGAAGCAGAAGAATTTATCTTCGGTTATTTAATTTTATCCTAAACAATCTTTTTACTCGTGTAATTCTCTTTTGTTGTGAAAACTTTTCTCTTTATTGTCTTGAAAATTTGTAAGGCGGCGTAGTAAATATGTAAAGCAAAGAATTTCGTAATCGTTTTATGATCTCAGCAACTTCGTTAAAAAAAAGAAAACATCATAAAAAGACTCGAAACTTTGCTTCGACTTTGCTTTGATCTTTTATTAACATAATTGCAGCCGGCTTAAACAAACTATGCTCCTTTTTTCCTGGCAATTTCGAACCTTTACAATTACATTACCAAAAGTGGGTTCATATCATGCATTACAAATATATAAAAAAAACGAGCGATAATATGGATCCCTGTTTTATTTTTTGAAAACGACAGTGCATATTACAGCCTATATCATTCATTTGAGGCAGAGACAACTTTATATACTTCTCTACTACAGAGACTATGCCTTAAAAGACTGATTAGATTAGTATTAAGTACTACCTGAGCCATGCATGTTAGTAACATAAAACCTAAGCATTTTATACATATAGGACTCCAGTAGCTTACAGACCAGTCAGGGTATCTTCAAGTCTGATAAGACGATATTAAGATATTACTACTGTGGTTAAAGGTTTGATACTGACATTTGTACGTTATTAATCGAAAGCATAAATTCAAAGCTTTTGAGAACGCGCGAAACTTTTACGAGCTCATTGTTCATTTAACACTACTGTGCCCAACTGTTCTCGAGAGAAACTTCAGTCATAGCAACCAGAGTGCATCGTCTTATTACTGAGCAATCGAGTGGTTCCATAATACATGCGAGGTCCATAGCATTCCCCTTTCGTTATTAGTAAAATTCATTGATATTTTCTTATAAGTATAAAATCTTGCTTACAATTTCAACGTAGTAAATAAGGCCTCATAATAAAACTGGCCATAATAGTGGTGTGTGCTGGATCATTTTCATGCTGAAATGTTAAGTTTATAATTTATCTCGTTTTAATCAATTTTGATATTGCGAAAAAGGGAATAAAAGAAATTTGTTGGTATTAGGAAGAAAATTTTGCTTAAAATGTTTATATTCAACTCCAATATTATAATGGTCTTTTATTGTGAAATCCCAAAAGAGGAGGTTGCTAGGAGCCGTGGAGTTGTTCAAGGTTTTAGTTATTGAAAAAAACCAGTTACAAAATAAAATTGATATCGTTATTCAGTTTTTTCTATTTTTTCTTTAATTATTTATCTTTACTTGCTACGGCTACTGGGCTGACGGGTATGTGGGAACGGAACTGGTCGACACTTTGAAGCTAATTATATGTACCTGTTTTCGTTTAAAACGATTATATCCGTATATAATTTGATGTATATATGATCGTGATGGTACGGGTACGGAGTAGACTGACAAGCTGACACCAAAAAAAGTCTAAAGGAACGTATGACCAACTGGCTGACACCAAAGAAGGCCACTAGGAACGGAATAGACTGACAACACAGAAAGTCTAAAGGAACGGATGACCAACAGTATGATAACACAGAAGGTCTGTAGGAACGAGATAGACTGGCAGGCTGTAATCAAAGAAAGTATAAAGGAAGGTATGACTAACGTTAGGAACGGAATGAAACTAACAGGCTAACATCACAGAAGCTTTCCAGATAGATATGACTACTAGAGTCAATTATTAACCGATAATTGGTTTATCTATGCAAAAGGAGTTGAGTTTTATCTTAGTTTTTATGGATATGCGCAACGAAAACTCTAAGCAAAAAAAGGAATGTCGAGAAAGTGACATGGGCGACGGCGTTATATATGTATGCCGCAGAATGCTTCATTACAATATCATCAGTCCAATTTTCCTTTAAATGCTTCTTGGAATATTATTGTACATTTTAAGGTCGCCGTGGAATTTTGAAGAACTTGAATTTCCTCTTCTTTCTCTGGAGGCAGCCTGACTCAGCTCACTAGAGATCCACTCAAGACAGAAGACAGAGGATATAATTAATAGTCCTGCCAAGGAAATTATCGACTTGGAAGATTATTCAGAAACCACCGAAGGTTTTTGAAAATTGTTCTCTGCATGCTTCCTATTGGCTACTTTCCGACTAACCGTGTTCTTAAAAGTGATGAGAATGGAAGTCAAGGGTCGGAATCATTGGATAAGTGTCTCAGCATGGAAGGTAGATTTTTTTTTATATGATATGGCTAAAGCCTAGGGGACAACCCTTTGATGCGTTAGCACGGTTTTGGGCGAAAGGGAATTAGAATAAGGAAATTGAGGAAACTTGAATGTCTTGTTTTTGCATTGCTTCGAGCTTGACAACAGCTCATAGACGGAGTGGACCATTTTAATTTCTAAATAAAAACTTGCGGGGAGACCTGCTCTCGAACCCAGGACCCATGGCATGATGGTCGTGCCGCTCAACGAATTGATCCAACTCCGTCTCCGAGAAATGAGGGAACTACCTCTTTAAACACTTTATTGGTAGATGACTCTTATATTATCTGCCTCTGAGGGCCGGTAGACGATTATATCATGAAATCTACGAAAACTATTTTTTGTAATAACATCTATTGTTACATTAAGCTGCCCAGTCTAATGTAGTTCCTTTATTAGTTCTATGGCCGTTTTGGGAGCTGCGTCAGATTTATCCTCGGGCAATGAACACGACTTTTCGAGATGCCTAATCACGATACAACTGACCTTTACTGATAGAAAATGTATACCGCTATATTTTTCTTCTCCCAACCCAAGCGAAATGTATCCCCATATTTCAAGTAGTAAACCTAGATGACAAAGCCCTGTTTAAATACATTATATACAAAAATGCTAGTCTTGCAAATGGAGAATCGGCACTTTTATTGTCATGCGATCCAACATTCATTGCCCTGAATGCTTTCAAACCCTAACAACTAACCTAATGTAATTATATTATTTTTAGGCAGCCCCTATAGTACATTAAGACAGTTCCAATCAATTTCAGAAGCTTAAGTGTTTGCCACCATAACTTTAACTGCCGCCTGACTGTTTAACGTGTTTAAAATCTTAACTACGTTTTCTTCTTGTAAGCATCTTGTATGCACAGAGCACTATAGTATGTACATATGCTTAGAGCAGACCAATTGGTGGCTACGTTCATAAACTCCTAACATCTGTATAACTATCCATTTAAGAGCCATTTGTACACCATATCAAAGATCCCTTTTTAAAAGTGTATTTGTTAGTGAGATAGTACTCTCTACATTCTAGCATTACCTTGAACGATATTTGAAAAGTAAATTTCTTCAGGATCTTTTGTGAAGTCATCCTGGATTTGCTTCTTTCCGATTGGGTTATTCGAAGTAAGGAGGTTCCTCAGAGCAATTAACGCAACTATGCAAATTCAAAAGCAGGAGGTCAAGTGGACCTTACGAGGCTGAGTTGAAGGAAACTCCTAAACAGACGGTTTTCAGTATAAGTAATCAGAGGTCTTATTATTATGTCCAATAGGCTTCTAGAACATTTTAAGATTCAGGTTTTTTCAAAAAGCCGCCGACAAATCAAAAGTGCAGCTGTGTCATTTTCTGTGGCTATTGTAAGCTTGGGTTTGAAGTAATTCTTTGATCTAGAAGCACACACAGGCAGTTGACCCAAAATGAATACCTTATCGGCCATAGATAACAACAGTTTTCTTGCCTTCCTTGTTTCTGTTTAGCATACATAGCCTGTACTCGGCATTCACCACTCTATGAACGAGATTATCAATAGCTATTACCAACAGCAAACGAATAGTTCCTCTGACTGTTTCCGATTTACATATCTCCTTACCTCGATGTGATATTCGGGCATTGCTTAATTCAGCGAAAAGTCGTCTGTAGAAACCTCTTTATTACTTTTTACATTTTCTTACCTGTTGGCACTTCTTGGTATTCAACAGAATTCATAAGGCACGATATAAATTTCTGATACATAGGACTACTGAAAGCTATCCACATCATTAGTTCTTTGCGCAGATCCTTTTAATACCCCCCAAAGCCTTCCAGTTCGTTGATGTTGATTTTTCTATCTAAACACCTAATTCAGACTTAAGCCTTTTAGTCGCGAGCAAAGGAAGGGTGCACTGTAGCACCTACTTCTTCATTGAATTGAAAGCAGATCACCTAATGTTTTAATTTCCATATCATACCACATGGATAGTAATGCTGCCAATCCTTTACATAAATATAGACAACATGGTTCGGTATACCAAATTTTCTTTCTTGAAAAATTTCTTTTTTTGAAAGCCCTTGGCTTCGACAACATGGTACATGGTATCTTTTCTCCTACCACTAACAGGTCCATGCTCATGGGAAGGGTTTTGGGGTTCCAACCTCCCCCCGCCAGGAGGGTTTTTAAAATTTTCTGAACTTCTTGATTAGGAAAACTTTTATTGAAATACTAAAAAAATAACTAAAAATGTATATGACCATATTATATGTACATCCATTTGTTGATCGTTTTCTTTGTATAGCTCCTTTATTTTTTTTATTAAATTAGGTAACCCCCCCCCCCCCCCCCCCCACGGGCTAATCCAGCGCACGGGCCTGTCCACTATTTAATTGCATTGATTGAATTAACCTTTCTAACTCAGAAAGCGCACTTCACAGGCAGAAGCCAGGAATCAATTGACCTACCCACCAAAATACACAAAATATTAAGGTGGATGAGGCTCCCACACCACATGCATAAAATTATTAGTAAACAAAAGCCAAAATACACACAAACACAACAAAAGAAAAAAAATCAGAAAAATCTTGATATCGTCCGCATAAATAAGAATTTTACTTCATTGAAGCAAATAAGTAATGTCATCAATAGATAAGATGAACAACAGAGGCCCAAGATGACTACCCTGAGGAACGCCAGAAGGAGCCACAAAAGCATCAGAGAGCACGCCACGAAAACGCACTCTATAAGTCCTATTGTATAAATACGACTTAATCCATGAAATGAGTGGGGCCGGGAAACCCAACCTGGCCAATTTTAAAACGATAATAGAGTGAGACAGCTTATCAAAGGCTTTACTAAAGTCGGTATAAATGCAGTCAGTCTGGCAACCTTCCAGAAATTCATCCACACTGCCAGACACAAACTCTAACAAGTTGGAAACCGTTGACCTACCCTGAATGAATCCATGGTGCATGCTAGAGATTAAACCCCTACACCCAATAGACAATTGGGACTGGATCATCAGTTCGAAGAGTTTTGGAATGCAAGATAGTTTAGCAATAGGTCTATAGTTAGCAATCTCTCACCTATTGCCACTCTTAAAAATGGGGATTAAAACTGAATCCTTCCAGAATGTAGGGAAGCGAACAACCAATAGCACTATTTTGTCACATAAAAATAATCACTTTGATTTTGTAAAAATCTAAGAAGAAAAAAGTCCAAAAATGCAACCTAAAACAAGAATTATCAAAAACATTCCAAAAATGCAACAACACTTAATTTACCGGCTGCGGTTATAACGATGGAATGCTTCTTCTGTGCTACTTTTATTGCTTTTGCCATTTTTACAGCTAATAAATCGTTATCGGTGGAAATGTTGTTAGGTAAATTTAAAGAGCAATTGATAGCATTACTAATTTTAAGTAGTTGTGAAAGATGCACTGTCTTACTGATTTTATCAACAAATTTCCAAATACTTGCTTCTGGACACATGTATTTTGATAAAACTTATTATTGTTTAGTTTATAACGATTATCAATTAACAATCAATTCAGAACTGACACGACCTTAAGAATACTGCTGAAGAAATAATATTTAATGTAAGCTCCCTAAAACAATAAAGATCTGTTTCTATTTAGTACCAGTTAATTAAAATGCGATACCTTTATTATTGCCTCAGATTCGTTTTGATAGAATAGAAGAGAGCAAATCCTTAGCCTCAGGTTCCATTTTTACTATTTTGGTTTTAACTTGAAATGGCGTTCCTTTTTAGTGGTTTAAAAAAGATTTGTGAATAAAATGTGCACGTATCCGGAAAATGTCTTAAAACTAAGATTTTCCACTAGAAAACAAATGCAGAAGTTTTGCCGTGAGACATTCCCGCACAACTTTTGGTTTTCCGGTATTCACGTTATCTTTTTCCAACAGATAATCTACTACCAAAAAATAAAAACCAAAGTATATAATTAACATTTTGATATGATTTTATAATTTTATTAGGCTTACCAATCCAATGAGAATTCTCGAATCCTGCACAACATCGCCATCATTTAAAAACTCTTGTCAATTCTCTTGCAAATTTCTCTTCATCATCAAATTAATACTAAATGTGGATTTTCACTTAATTTGCGAAAAGGTCATTGTCATTATCCTCCATTCATTCGTGTTTAATTCAATTTGCTGGAGTATTTTGTATTTGGGCTGTGTAGAAAGTAGGTCAAGTTCATAACGTCACAGATCACAGCTGTTCAGGTCCTAAAAGGATATTTATTTCTTAACTTGTTTAAATGAATTTACCTGAAAACTGAACTGACAGGGATGCTAAAAACCAATCAACCAGAAATTAGCCGCTTCCCCATGCTGCACAACAACGCAATTAATCGCATATTTCTTTACTATTCTAACTGCACTTTGTCGAGAAAATGAAATTTCGAAATTCCAATCGGATAAGTGTGAAAATAACGACACGATATAGCACTCGAAACGGGTTTTCGTCAGCGGTTCGAAAAGCGCAAAACTCTTGATTTCTTGCGTGTTGCTTTGCTTCTCTTTGACATACCACTACACAGAACAGCAAAGCGCTCGCAAACAATCGTTTCATTTTCAGTATACGTACGACAGCCTTGACGTATGGTAGAGGCCAGTTTTGCCAGCTTCGAGCTTGATCGAAGTGAAATCACACAGTACCTCTCAGTGTACTCTTTACTTCGTGCTAAGTTGGTGGTCTACGGCGCGAGTCCGCCATCTTATCGTTTGATGCAGCAAATAAAGAAATCAGCGTCGCATACCTAGTTAAGTTTAGTTCTGTTTTAAACAAATTATACATTAGAAAAATGGTGAAATATTAATATGTGATATTGCACTAAGCAAAGTAAAGTGACTAGTGAAAAGGTTAATATGAAAAATTCGAGTGTATTTAAAGAAAAAACGAAAGCCACGACAGGTTTTTATCTGCAGGCAGTGTGACAGCTAGAATTTGTCTATTTTTAAATGAGTGAATCGCATCAAGTGGAGGTCGAAACAGCATGTGTTGATAATATGGAAAGAGACGGCCTGATTGAATAAGTTTGGACAAAAATAAGACAGCGCCTATTTTCTTTTTATGCCTCACGAAATGCTAAGGAGTGCGATTACGGTGTGAGGGAAGAAAGCTTTGTAAATTGTTGCCTTGTACTGTAAGTAGCCCATTCAGATCGTCTGCTGGGGCCTTTCCCATTTGTTTTTAAATGTGAACCTACCAAAAGTAATTAATGAGGTCGTTTAATTGTAGTTTTCGACAGTGACAATTTGTTCATATTAATTTTAATAAGGGTAAGGTCAGTGAACCTCAAATGCGTCGCATTTTCCTGATGAAAATTTGTTTACCTGACTGATACATGGCAGATAATTCGCACTGGCCTTGCATTTTTTTTCAAGCATTTTTACTAAGTGATTGTGGCTATTCAACTCATCCAAATATAAAAACGCGTTCGTTGGTGTAGTATCGCGAAAATTTTGTTAGCCCACGTGAGAAGGTCGTTTCTATTTAAATATTTTCAATTTATGCAGCGCTATCATAAGCTAATCATCAAAAAATAAATCAATTAAAATTGTTTAAGTGGCTGTACAAAGAAGGAGCAAATGCGCAATTTCTTGTCGAATTAACAGTATAACAATGATGTGCAGATGTTTTCGTTTGTTTTAGCAAATGTAAAAAAAAATCTTCTGTTATTCATATTTCTGTGTATTGATAATCGCACAATAAAAGTGCCATCAGCAGAGATACGTCACTATTGGCAACGAAACCAGTTCTCCTCCATTTAAAAAAGCTTTCTCATATTCATTTTAATCTGTAAACATAGAGCTGTAGGTAGCAACGAAATACGATCAACTCCAATAATTTTGACAAACAGCTGTCTAGTCGCTCTGAAGGATATTAAGTGATTGGTCCAGTATTCGCGACGCGTGAAAATAATTATACCAAAGTATCCAATTGGGTGTTTTGTTTCTTTCTTTGTAATATTCGAAGGGCACAGATCTCAGCGCAGAAAAGAGAACAAAAGATCTCTTGTAATAACTAGTTTATATTACCCATTCAATTGTTGAATTTTATTGCATGTAATCCTTGGTGGACACATGGAATCCGAAAGAGCCCAACTTGAATCATCATCATTGAAGTTATACCAAAATTACCTTTATGAAAACACACAGAAGGAAGATAATAATATAATTTTGCTAAAATTTGTTTGGGTTATAAATACAACAAACTTTTGGTACTTTGATCAAGAAGCTTACAACAAAAAAGGGTACCATAAAACATAAAAAAACATAATGGCTGTGTAAATGATACACATTCCACTTTATCAAGTAAATAGGCGAAGCACAATAATAGTGGTATTCCTATCTCTCTCAATCTTGGTAGAAAATAATGCGTCTACTACATTAACTTTCCAGGTGGTCCGATTCTGCACCAGCGCCTTCAATTGCTGCCACAATTTTTTGATCTGGGTACCTTCCTTCTCTACGGATATTCTCTATGTGATGCGCGGTCATCCAAATCGGAGCCTTCTTTGGGTCCCGTGCGGGTCCATTCTATATCCACCCATCCATTCTAAGCCGAACATCGGCGAGTCTAGTGTTGATGATGTTAGTCTCTCCGCCGTTCCTCGTCCAAAGTCTATTTTTGTCCCTCGTCTAACGCCTGGAACCTCTTGTGACTTAATGTTGCGTTTCCTTCGGTCAAGGAGCATTGACACGTCTGAGGTGTTCTGGAGGAAAATAAGTTGGCAGTCAAAGCCCTACGCATCTCTCTTGTTGTCGACTCCTTCTTAAGTGGCTGATACTCTACTCAATGATAATTTCTGGACCCAGGATATTTTTTGTATGGTCTTCGTACCCAATTCGCGCCGCCGCACCAAATCAGGAGCAGTTCAGTCTCCTAGTTCAAAAAACGGGACAAGATCTCTTTTTACTACCAGAATGTGAGAAGAATGAGGACCAAAACAAATAATTTTTATTTCTCATCTACTAACTGCGATTTTGATGTGATAGCTTTATTTGAGCCATGGTTACACCACGGTATTTTGGACGCGGAACTGTTTAATGTATCTTATCAAATTTTCCGTAGGGATATTCATGCTGCCTCGACCGCGCGCGGTGGTGAGGTTCTCATAGTTTGCAGGAATTTTCTTAATACTAATCATTTCGACACTCCTTCATTTTCTGACCAACTGGATCTGGAACAAGTTTCAGTAAAAATTTTTTAGTTTAGGTTTTAGTTTTTGCCATGAACATTTTATTAGCCGTTGTCGTTCTCTCCATGAAGAGTACCTTGAAAGTTTAAAGAACAGATTATTGCATTTTTCGAATATGTCAACTTGAAGAAAAAGGTTGGTTACTATCCATCGACTATGGAATTTGGGGAGATTTCCAGCAATGATTCTAATATTATTTGTAACCTATTTCCTGAATGTTTTAGGGTGCATCTGAATCATCTGAATTCATTCCGGATACTTAAAACTTTTCGCACATAAATAGCCGAATTTTACCCATGGTACCAGTGGCGTACCTAAGGGGGGGCGAAGGGGGCAGTCGCACCGGGCGCAACGATTAGGGGGCGGCAAAACGAGCTTCGCTGTTACTTAAGATTTAGAAAAGATAATCAAAAAATTTTTTTCATACAAAATTTTTTTATTTCAAAAAATTGAGTTTTACATATATAGAAAAGGTCACGTCGACATTTGATATGAATTTTTGATGAAAAATAAAACTTTAATATGATTTTAATACTCTCGAAACATTGCAAACTCAAACTTTTTCTTTATCACAATCAAAAAACTTAAAAGTTAACTTTTCTCGCTTTAATCGCTGCAAATTCACGTATTATATCCTCGTAATCTAACATTGCAGCAGTTTCACTTTCGATTGAAAGAATTGCAAGATTTGATAATCTACTTTGACTCATGCTTGATATCAAGTAAGATTTAATCAATTTGAGTTTGCTGAATGATCTTTCACAGGAAGCAACTGAAACAGGTATGGTTAGTAATATTTGCAAAGCTGTCGCTAATGTCTTGTAAGCTTCCCGTCCCATTGACGATTATTTAAGGTTATGTATAAGAGAGAATTAAAAACTATCTATAGTATCGATCGCTTTCATACTATATATATTCGACCAAGTATTAGCGATTGGTCAGTGACGTACGAATATGTACGCAAATTTGCGTGAATAATATCTGGAAAATGTTTACGGTACTCGATCTACGGAGTTTGTATGTATAAGGAACGTATAAAACGAGGGGGAGGGGGGGCGGCAAATCTTTCTTTGCCCCAGGCGCCCAATGTTCTAGGTACGCCACTGCATGGTACCAGTTCCATCTATCATGGAGGAGATCTTGTTGAAGCATATTACTGCACTTCCAACTGACTTTTCTAGTGGTCCTGACGGGGTTCCTGCTGCAGTCATAAAGAAATGTTCTTCGGTGTTATTATGGTCTTTTCTATTACTATTCAGGAAGTCTCTTTCGCGGAGCCATTTCCCAGCACTCTGGAAGTTATCCATTTTAATTCCTATTTTCAAGAGTGGCAATAGAAGAGACATTTCCAATTACAGGCAAATTGCTAAATTGTCCTGTATTCCTATGCTCTTCGATCTATTAATTCAATCCCAATTATCCGAAGTGTGTAAAGGCTTAATTTCCACTCGGCAGCATGGTTTTCTTCACGGTAGGTCCACGGTTTCAAACTTGGTTGAGTTTGTTTCTTGGACTGTGGGCGGATTCATGGATGGTTGTCAAACTGACTGTATTTACACTGATTTTAGTAAGGCCTTTGATAAGCTGTCTCACTCTATTATTGCTTTTAAATTGGCTAAGTTGGGTTTCCCGCCCTCGCTTATTCTTTGAATTAAGTCATATTTATCTAATAGGACTTATAGAAATAGGACTTATAGAGTACGTTTTCGTAGCCCACTCTCTGATGATTTTGTGATTCATTCTGGCGTTCCCCAGACCAGTCATCTGGGTCCATTGTTATTCATCTTTTCTATTGATGATATTTCGTATTTGCTGACGATATTAAGATTTTTCTCCCAATCAAATCTAATGCTGACTCTTACCAAGGATTTGCTGTAACGATCTCTGTTGTCTATGTACCTCTGATTGTTGTGTGTGAGCGTGTTTCGTGTTTTAATTACTAATATTTTTTTTGCATGTTGGTGTGGGATATGGCGAATAGATCAATTGAATCTAGGCTTCTACCTAAGAAGTGCGCCTTCTGAGTAAGAAGGATTAATTCTATTTATTTTTGACCGATGTTGTTTTACTCTATTCTAATTGTGGGTTTATCCAATGGCGCTTTCATCGTGCTATAGCTCGAAAATGGTTGGTCGGTGAATTGGATCAAACTTGTGGAGAATTTTAGGATCTACAAATTTTATACTGACCTCTGAAGGCATATGATGCATAGGAAAGGAGTGATTTACGAAAAATCAATGACCTTTGACTCACGGACATGAGATTATATGAGACTTTTGAGCTAGTCTCTAGAACATAAAAACAAAGGTTTATACAAAAATTAAGTTTTCTGTCTCTCATTGCGAGGATTCCTATTTGACTGGACTATCCGTAAAAAGATTATCTTCAAGAATCAATAGCGGCTTTAGTTTTACTAATTATTGCATTGTTAATATGATAATGCTTATATATAAATTAAAAAATGTTTATGAAGGTCTCTTTTACAACTGATAGGCATATTTATAAAGAAAAAATCGTGGAAAGCATGGTTGTATCACAGATTTTCCTCCCTGCCATATAATTGCAGCTTGCTAGTATGCAAAAAAGAATCTTAGGCATCCGTGTGTCGTTTTAAACGATAAGAAACGAGGGAGAAAATGGCATTGACTGCATTAAAAGTTAATGCTATTTTTTTGCTATAACAAGGCAAAATGTTTGCGGCGCGGATCTTATTATAGACATATTTCCCTGCGCAGTTTTAGAATAATTTGAATAACAAATCACGCAGCATAATATCACTGGACCGGTTATCGTAAATTTTTAAAATATACAATTTTATTTGTCGTGTTATGAAATTATGCTACATATATGCAAATTAAATCGAAAAATTTAATATATGAATTCGCCTAGCAGATAATTAATTGAAAATTTAATAATAGACATCACTGGAAACTAAATCAATACTGAAGGACTGCCATCAAATCAAATCTATACGTAAATATTACATATCGCCGCCGTTGGGGCAAAAGATACCGCGTGTAGGCTGTTCATTATAAAAGCTGAGTTGGAATTCCGTCACACGCAACCAATGCTTGTTTTTTGCTTACAGTAGATTATGCTTAAATGACATTGAGACATGCGGTTTGAAAAACACCTCAAGCTGTAGGCCTACTTGCTATTACTTTATTATAGGGCGTCCCCCGAGCTTTGTCATTTTTATTAAAAAGCTACTCTATGCTACAGAGGGTATTACGGAAATTAAGAGACAGATATAAGAGGCTTAGTTCGAAAAAGAACCAGTAATTTTTTTTTAATTTTGCTTCATATTGTTAAACAATTTATTATTCAGTGTAAATAAGCCAAGTCTATAGTTTATATTTTGGTCAAAAATTACATTCTCTATGTCTCTAGTTCCCGTGAACCCTTGTGATGCATGGGGTGGCAGTAGAACTTCACCCGATTCTAGACAATGATTGCAAATAGACTTACAATTTTAAGTGGATTCCGAACCACTGACATTTTCTCTGCAACCACCAAGGCCTTTTTATCGTAATCTCAAAACAACCATGGGTCGCCGTCGGTGGGTTTCGAATCTGGGACCTCTGTTCTCACTTACTCCACCGCCAACTACAAATTAAATTAAGATCACTAATGTAGGAGATATACACGCACATATTGTTGTGCTCTCGAAAATTTGTTTTGCAATATATGTGCCGACTAACGGCTATCATTTATTATGAATATCGACCTCTTGTTATTTTGATGATAAATCATTGTCACAGTTAGCAATAAAGTGTCGTACCGTCGAGATCGAAACTAGTTGTTTTATTTTATTGCCCAGTCTACCTACACTAAAATCTATTTATAAAGTAGGTTAGGCTGGATTAGATTTTCCTAGAGAGAAGGCAGACTTAGGCCGTGATGGCCCATCGCCCCATTTGAAGAATCGAATTAGGTCCCTGATATCAGCAGATCCTAGTTCGGTTAATCCTCAAATCAGGGGAAGCCTAAATATTGGCTCCTGCGGTTGGCTCGAGCCGGACAAGCGCAGAGGGGATAAGCGATGCTTTCATCTTCCTCCTCATCCTTGGAACACCTTCAAAGTCTTTTGAGGACGAGACGAGTCTGTTAGCACAAAAGAGGCAATTTTGTTTAAGCGAAAAGAGTTGTTTTGACCGATTTAGGCCAAAGGTCGGCCAAATCCACAGACAGGCAGATATATTCCCGTTGCAATTTTTCGTAAGATGCCTTGATGAATGTTTCTTTAATATCCAGCTTACATGTGGCTGTGTGTTATGTTACATTCGATTCTGCTAGCTCTGCCGATTTTCGTTAGCTCATCTGCTTTACAGTTACGCGGAATATCACAATTCCCTGATACCAATGTGAGGTGTGCGTTAAGGCGAATCATTCAAAGCTGAGCGGCATTCTTTGACAGTTTTGAAAGTCCTATACGCTCTTGCGAGAGACTCTCTATAACGATCTAGATATCGCTTAATGACATTGCTCTGATCTCTATACTTTCTAATGCTACCTGCAGCACTGCAGTACTCCGACAAACGAAGGGAATGTTTAGATCCAGGTGTTGAGAATAGAACCATTAATCAGTTCCCTTCCAACTTAGTGTCATCAGTGTAAAGGTGCACTTATCTCCCCGTTGTGGGAGGCGTCTTCCTCCCATTCCTGTCTGGTGGGAATAGAGGAGTCGAACTTGGCATTGAGGTACATATGTTGTAGTAAATTATTTTTTTTTGTTATACATCCACCCAGAATTTTTGAATTTTCGTAGTCGGTACGTTACCTTCCAAATTTACTTGTTTTATACATTTTTCATTTTCTCATGCGATTAAAACATCGGCGCAAGAGTTACAAATCTTGATTAAATCACTAATTTCTTTATTTTTGATATTCAAACAAACGTAGTAAAACATAGTTTTGCTCCAGCTCTGCATTAAACGTAATACTGTACAGATTTCACAGGGTATACAAATTAGCCACTTCGAAACCTCGAAGTTTTTGAAGGCATTACATGAACTTTCGTAACTTCAAAGCCTGAAAATTCGGTTTTAACTTCGAACGCTTGGCAGGAAGTTTCTAAACTTTCGACGGAAACTGATAGCCCTAATGTCAAAGAATGACAGCTGCAACTTTGACACATGGAAAATAGTGCGCAATTTAAAATAACTGCGTTCCATTGGGACGTGCAGAGTACTCCGGCGTACACCCAACTACGTTCAGCTACACTAGATGATAGATAGGCGTAGTTTGCAAGCATGCTTACGTTAAGTTGTTCTGCTAGGGTTTTTGTTATTCAAAAGCAAACAATAGATGGCTTTTTACTGTTTTATATTATGGCAAATATTAAAGGTGCTTAAAAATAAAATATCTGCTTCCCGTTAATATCGAAAACGTTAAAACTTTTTCCAAAATTACTATAATTATCGCATAACATACCATATTTCTCACAGCACGTCAAAAACCGCAAGTCCAATCTATAACCGGAGTACTCTGCATAGTCCAATGGAACACATCTAATAATGAAATCTATTGTTGAAAGTACCTTTATATACTTATAAGTACAATTAATAAAAATATTATTCAAAAATATTAAAATTTATAACGACTGGAGGGGATTCTCCAGAAGGCGTTTGGCGATGAGGGCTTCCACGACAATCACTGCAGTTCTTCAATTTTTATGTGAAAAATTTGTCGAAAAGTGGCAATTATTTAAGATTACGAGTGATGTTTTACTCAAAAATCGATCTTTGTTTATACATAAAAAATAGAGTTAACAAAATCGTCAAAAATTAAACAATCGTATAAAAAAAACTGAAAACCAATACAGCGCTTAAAAGTAGACGTTTTAGCTGTAACGACTTTGTTAACTTTTTTTTTATTTTGACGGTTGATCAAACGTCAAAAACAGTTGGCGTCTATGCTACAGATACAAAGGAACTCATCTAAAGCGATTTCCACGTTTGATCACCACGTCAAAATTGAGAATTGAGGGGTTAAAGGAATCGGAGGAAGATATAAGTTTTTTGAGGTTCGTCAAAAAATGTAATGGATCGTCAAAAATGGTCAATCCTATCCAGTAATGAAAACGAGTAAATATAACATTTGGGGGCAGAGGTGATGTTGACCTTGCAAAACATTTTTTTCGCATACTTCGTGAATGGATGGTGGTCAATCAAAATTACTACTAGTCAATAGTGGCCACTCGGTGGTCAATCGAATCAACTATTTTAAGAATTTTAGGGGACTAGCTTCACACAGCTCAAAAATCCAATTCCGCAAAATAACTTGTTTTAATGTTTTTTTCGTAGCGTACCCAGTATCAAAAGGAAAAAAAGTAGAATTACACGTTTAATTAAAAAATTAAAAATAACAGAAAACTTGATGCTATAAAAAGTTTTCAAAATGGTCTCCATTTTTCATGATGCAAAGCTGTGCTCTTCTTTTAACAGCGTTGTTGATCCTTATGGTCTCGATATTTTCTTTAATTTTATTACCAGTTTCCTCTCAATTCTACTTACAAGCTTATCCCTTAAAGTAATTTCTACTTGGTACACTAGTTCTTCAGAAATCCCCAAAAATAAAAATCCAAGGGGCTAAGGCCCGGTGACCGAGGTTACCGTAGAATAGCACCTTCGTAATGTTCATCAAACCATTCACGAACATTTCGATTATAGAAAGGGGTACCACATCCATCACTGCATCATACATAGAATTCAGTAAATTAAAGATAGGATCCCATTCAATCTATCGGGAAGAGAGGGATGTGCTGCGACGGGCATATACTCTTCTTGTGAAGGTTTTCTTGGCACCATTCATGCAAATTATGAAAGTTATTTTTGACATCCTTATTGAATTGAGCTTCATCCGTCCAGATTATTTTTTTCAAAAAATAAGCGATCATCTTCTAGATTTCTTAAAACATATTGACAAAACTGGACTGTTCGATGCATATCTTCTGCTTGAAGCTTTTGTACGTGGTAGAGATGCTGTCCACCATTGTGTAAGATTAGATAAGACTGTGATATGGTAAATATTTAGCATCAATCCAATACGCCTGCTGC
Source organism: Leptarthrus brevirostris (assembly GCA_964036015.1). NCBI lineage: Eukaryota > Metazoa > Arthropoda > Insecta > Diptera > Asilidae > Leptarthrus > Leptarthrus brevirostris. The sequence continues at coordinate 114,557,437 of OZ038373.1, read as the reverse complement.
TGAGAGTCTTAAATCTTCTTTAACTAATTGCAGTACTGGTTCTTCCAACTGTAACTACGTCCTATTTCAAAAGGAAAAAGGATAAAAATTAAACTGAAATTCTAAATTTTGCGAAATTAATTTCAAAATTTCGGATTTAACTGCCAATAATTTTTGATTGGTGCAAACCATATGAATAATTTTGTCGTTTCAAATAACAGTAAAATCACTATTCTGCTACTTATAGTATTATTGCAAATAACAAAACAAGTGAGCTTAAATGCGACGCCATAGTTAAATATCAAAAACTGTTATATCTAGGAATCAACGCAATATCGGACCTACAGCTCCCTTCAATTAAATTATAACCACTATTGGCATGGTGCACCATCTTGCGTGAAGATGTATCGATCTCCAATTACCCAAAAAACTTCAAAACAGTGCCAAAATTTATCCTGCAGCATTCGAATATACTGCTCTTTCCTCATGATACCATCTACAATATACATAGGACCTGGTCCACTTCCGCTTATACGACCCCAGATCATGACGAACGATAAATGCTTACGGTCCTTTGCAGGCAGGACTCCTCCAACTTCTCTGAAGGTCGATGGCGAACAAATGTTGAAGCTTTCGTCATCGTATTGAAGGTAGATTCATCGAATTTTCGATTCTTCTTCTTCGCGCAAGAAGAAAAATTCTGGATTCCTACCTTCTTCCATGGCTCAACTGTAAAGGTCTTGTGATCTTTGGCCCATTTCAGTCAAGCCGATTTTATCTTGGGTGTCAGTCTTGGCTTCTTTACTGGCCGTCGACATTTCCGATTGTTTTCTGAAAATCTGTTCCCCAAAGTTCTTTAAGATAAGTTTATCCCTGATGCCTCTAGTGTTGCAGAGCTGTGGATAGTATATTTTTATCTCCCCTTGATGTTGTTTTAATTGGGGTATTCTCCTTCAAATTTTTAGCTAATTTTAACACCACAGGGTGCGATACTCCTTCCCTTCAAGAAATTTCTCACGCAAAATGTTGCCCTAGTTGTAGAAGAATACAAATACTCGTCTTTTTTATTGGAGAAATATCAGCTTTTCTTCCCATTCTTAATAATAACCGCTTTTAGTATACTTTAATAAAAAATACGGATAAAATTTAGTAAAAAAATACAAACCTTGAAAAACAGATCCTAGTGGTCTTGGCAATAGAACAATAAACAATTTTTCCAAGAAGTCACGTAATTGAAAAAAACACTTCACTTGATTTGATGTTGCCTGGTTAAAAATATCATCAAAATTAAAACTTTACCAAAAAGGTACCTGCACCAAAATTAAAACTTTACCCAAAAGGTACCTGGTTTTATAAGACCATACAGTCAGGTAAAAAACTCTGGTTTCTGGTTCCAATTGCACAAAAAATTCTAGTGACCCAGTTAATAGCATTACCCTTTGCAAACCTCGCTCATTTTCCGGGAAAATTACTTGAATGTGAGGAAGGTCCTAGTGGTAATAATTCAATGTCAGATAGCTGTATGTTGTAATAGACTCTTTTGTTTATCTTCAGATCCCCTATTATCCAGCAAAGTTTGTTGTCTCCCGATGACTGAAACGCCTTGTATGTACCTGCGCTGCGCGAATTTTGCAATTTAATTTTCAGGGTATTTATACTATATATGTAGTTGATCAAATTAAAAGAGAGCAAAAACGACTATGCTTAACCACAACTACAATTGTGCAGTTTGCGAAAAAAAATGTTTTTTTTTAAATGAGCCGAACCGGAACGTGCCCACCTTTGACACGAACAATTTTACGGACATTTATAATATTTTTCAATAAATTTCATGTCTAGCCGATCAAACCGTTTATTAAAAATCGGAGTTACCTTTTTATGCTTACAAAATAATTGCCGGTATACTACAGGGTTCAGTTCTTTCACAAACCTTGTTTCTTCTTATAATCAATGCTTTTCTACCTTTCACTTTTACTTTTAATCATATTCATAGTTTCGTCGAAGACAGTAGTCTAGATATTGCGTTCTACTTCAATTATACGGTTAATTTCCATGAAGACTCTACATAATTTAATCGGGAATACTTATTTGGTTAAAACAAGGCAGAGCAATTAGTGATGATTCTCTATGTCAGAAACACTAATGATATTATTGAGATATTTTAATAGGTGTTATATTTACGTAAATAAACTGTGGGTCTTGAATCTGATAAAAGTCTGACATATTTATTACATAGTTAGTTATAACATATTGTTTGTTGTGTTATCATAAACATAATAAACTAAAATAGATAAGCAGCTAAAGTCCATTAGATTTCAAAATCAAGTTTGTTTCCTTTGCAATAATATTGCGTGCGGAAATAAGAGAGTGGTTGCTACAATGGAAAAAGTTAGGAGTTGAAAAACTATTTTTGTTGTAGTCTTCTTACATTTGTTCGATAGGTTATCTTTTTCTTGACTTCCTAATTCTGTAGGCAATTATGTGAAAAGAAGACATATCGACTTCACTTAATAAAAATAATAATAAAAGTAAAAAAGTGTATAACTAACTACTCAGTGAAAAATCTATGTAAATAAAAATGAATGGCTAAATGTGTTGCTAAGCGCAAAACTCGAGAACGGCTGGACCAATTCGGCAAATTTTTTTTTTTAATATTCGTTGAAGTCCGACGAAAGAGAAGAAAAAGCGAAGAAAAAAGAAAAATTGGAAAAATTGCACGGTAAAACGTAAAAACCACATTTTGCTTTATCACATTCAAGCTGTCAATTCTAAGGATGGCGATCTGAGATCGATTAATCGAAGAATCGATTTTTGGGGTCGTAAAGATCGATGTGAGCAATGAATCGAACAATCTCAATCGATCTCAGATACCAAAAAATCGGCTTTCGATTCATTTACTTACTGTTTCGTTTTATTCAAATAAAACATAAGAGTACCAAACCATAATATAAAGAAAAATTAGTAACTTTAGTAATTATGAACGCAACCTTAAAATTACTATAAACTACCTGAATGCATCTGTAGATTTGATACTTTCTCTTTCTACGATATACAGTTTGACTTTGACAGTTTTCTGGTAGATTCTTAATAAGTGCGTGTTATTTCCTAGGTTGTTTTTAAATTATCACTTCCCAATCGACAAACAAGTTCCTCGATTTATCTTTGGTTGATTGGTTTATTTTGTGTGTGTTCAGTTCAAGACTTTTGCCGCCTATAAGAAGCGGGCGGAGCAATTTGGGTCGAAGAACTCGAAATGCTAGAAGCCAGTCTAATCGGACTGCACAGCAACGTGAAGAGCGAATTGAAATTGAAAGGATTCGGATATCGCAAACCCATGCAGCGCGTCATTCAGCTAATAATATTGAATCCGATTTCTATGGGACTTTCACGGTAAGATTCAGTAATTTTAAAGGCATAGTTTAGGCTACGTATGGCACCAGGACGGGAAAGAGGAGGGGTAACATGTATCATGCTCATGTAATAATCAAAACGGGCGAAATTTGTGTCAAATCCATGCCTGAGAAATGGAGGGGGGGTGGGGGGCACGTACAGATAATCCAAAACGACACGGGCTAATCTCGGAAACAGCTAATCCGATTTAAATGGGACTTGCACGGGAAGGTTCAGTATTTTCTTAGGTATAGTTTAGGATACGAAGAACGAAGATGGGGGCGTGGATGACATGCACAAATAAACGAAACGATCGATCTTATTGTAGACACTCCCGATGCCCTCTAGGTATAAGGATGAGAAGAGCGTTACATCCAATAATAATCCAAAACGGTCGATATTAGTGTGAGAACTCATAGTTTCTGGATCACTGATATGAACAATCACACTCTAATTGCCGTTGGATGCTATATGGTTAGGACAAATCTAGCACCCCAAAATGTTTGTGTTAGAAGGGAGTCACATGTAAAAATAATCGGAAGCCAGCTAGTAATAAATAAATTCAGTCATTTAAGAATTTAATTGAATTTTCTACCGAGATTCTTGAAAATCTTTTAAATAATTGCATGACAAACTTTTATGGATTACGAATTTGAGTGTGTTTTTCTTCCTTTTATTGGAATATTTTTATGTGAAGTTGTAAAAATTTATTCCTAGATGTAACAAATACTTGAAAATATGGAAATATTCTTTTTATGATTGTATCCATGTTATGCATTTTTCCCCTCGGAACGTATGTTCTCTAGAATGTGTGCAGTTACTTCGTTTCTCGTAAATGACGCTCGTGTATCACTTTTGGAAGTATTGTTTCTTGTACCTGGCAGAGAACGGAAAAAATATCACCTTAAAGGGTTTTCTGAATATACCCTTCGTATTTACATTCATTATACCATAAAACAGTTTCTCTGTAGTATAGTAGAACTGAATTTAAATTGCTTTGCGTTTGCGAAAAAGAACCCGGAGGGTACAGTGGAGTTCGTTCTAGCAGGATTTCTCAAATTAATTTGTGAATTTTCATATTAATATTATAAAGTGGAGTATCCGTGTATGTATTCGTTTTTTCAGACTGACATTAAGGCGGCGGGGTTTGAAATATGAAACTGAGACGATACTGAAAGATACTTTTTCACATTCAAGCCCGAACTTCTAAATATCACGTTTGCCGCGATTCCAATCAAAGAGGTCGTTTTGAAGTTCTACTTTAAACTTAAAAAAACATGTCAACTGAGGAACAGTATTATCGAATTAATCCTTCTAACTCAGAAGGAAATCAAAAAACCAAAACAATCAGGGGTGCACAGACACCAGAGATCGTTTCAGCAAATCCTTAGTAAGAGTCAGATCAAAAACAGGCTGTGAATACACATGCCGCTTATAGGCTAATGCATACCATAGTTAGACCGAAAGTGAACAACATGCAGTAAAGGCAATCTCCTTAAGCTGTACGGGGTATGCCTATAAGAAACCAGAGAGTGCAAGAATCTATGTTCTATTTGAAAAGCTGGTGAATAAAGACTACCTAGGTCAGCAACTCTACGTCGTTCACTACTCTGCATTCTGCAAAGCTCGATGGGTCTTTTATCGTAATCTGTTGTTAGCAGAAAACAACCATGAGTCGCCGCTGGCAGGGTACCAACTTGGGACAAAAAAAAACACTCGCTATCACTTACTCTACCGACGAAGTGACAGAGTGCATTAATATCATTTTTGGAATTTTTACTTGTTTATATGTTTCTTTGTGCACGCATCATCTAAAAACTGCTGACCCAATTCGAATGGAGTTTTTAGGAAAACATTGGTCTCAAATTAAAGTAACATTGCTTATTTTTTGTTTTAAAAAAATTCACTTATATTGTACTAGTCTAGCTACGCGCTACTAATTCGACACAAACCACTTTGCTGGCAATCTTTCGATTTCGTGAAACAGATGATTTGGTAAAAACAAGGAGAGCTTTGAGCATTAGTTCCGGCATTCTTGTCAATAGTTTCGTTTAAATGGTCGGCTTGAGATTCGTCATCCAAGTCAGATTTCTTCATGCTAAATTCCAAAGACCACCTCTGACCGATCCCAAGAGACGATGAAGCATTACTAAGAAAAGATGTCATCTCTTCAAAATACTCTTCGGCTTTCAGACCTCCTTGAAATTTATATACTATATTATCACTTAAAAAATTGCGTCAATTTAACAGTTCTTTACTACTCACCGGCTCCTAATAATATCACCATGTCATTAAAAGTACTGGGAAAATATCAATGAGTGACATACCAGTGAAGAAGCTCATGAAGCAAAGCAGACGTGACTTAAAGACATTTTAATTCAAATTGCGCGCTGTTTTTCATGTGTCAAAGTTGCAGCTGTCATTCTTTGACAGTTGCGTTATAAAAACTGTACGATTTACGAAAATAGAACCATAGTTGTAAAGGTCGTACTGCATTTGGTAGAAGTGATGCTGCTTCACGTCCAGCAATTTTGAACCTAAAGGACAAATTTAATTAAGATGCAGATGTCGATAACCTGGATAGCCAATATCAATTTAACTTTAGAGCGGCCGATTTTGAGGCTTTGAATGCTTATCTAGGTGAGATAAACTTCCACACTTGTTTGTCTGGTGCCGATATCGACAGAAACGTATCAGGTTTCTACGATGTTTTGTATGAAGCTTTCGGGAGGTTTGTTCCCTATGTCCGGGTTAGAAGTAGATACTCCGCTCCACCCTGGTTTGACGGAGAACTGAAGACTCTAAGGAATAGGAAAAATGGACTTTTGGAAAAGAATCTTCGTGTTAACAGTGTTGACTCCTGGCATGAATTTAGTGTTTGCCTTGAACATTTTATAAGCCGTTCTCGTTCTCTATATCGTAACTACGATGCAGAACTATCCTAAGTCCACTTTTGGGGAAATCTTTGATTTTGATGCCTAGCCCAAGTTAGTTGAAAGACGAACGTTTTGGTGTGAACAGAGTGGCTTTATCTCAAGTGTTTTTTTTATATGTCGTGTGCACGAAATAATAAAATTTGGAAAAAAAATTTAGAAGGCTTTAAATCATATTTTACAGGAATGCGCACGACTGGAATTAGGATAGTTCTGCATCGTAGTGACGATATGAAGAATAGAAGGTTGAAAGGTTGATAACTATTCATCGCCTATGGAATTCGGGGAGATTTCCAGCAATGATTCTAATATTATTTGTAACCTATTTGTTGAATCTTTTAAGGGTGCATTTGAATCATCTGATTTCATTCCGGATAGTAGAAACTTTAAGCACATAATAGCCGAATTTTGCCCATGGTACCCCAGTTCCATCTTTTACGGAGGAGATCTTGTTGAAGCATATTACTGCACTTCTAACTGACTTTTCCAGTGGTCCTGACGGGGTTCCTGCTGCAGTCATAAAGAAATGTTCGTCGGTGTTATTATGGCCTTTGCTATTACTATTCAGGAAGTCTCTTTTGCGGGGCGATTTCCCAGCACTCTAGAAGACATCCTTTTTAATTCCTATTCTCAAGAGTGGCAATAGAAGAGAGATTTCCAATTACAGGCTAATTGCTAAATTATCCTGTATTCCTAAGCTCTTCAAACTAAGCTCTTCTACTATTAACTACTATTAATTCAATCACAATAATCCGAAGTGTGTAAAGGCTTAATCTCCACTCGGCAGCATGGTTTTCTTCAAGGTAGGTCCACGGTTTCAAACTTGGTTGAATTTGTTTCTTGCACTGTGGGCGGATTCCAAACTGACTGATTTTAGTAAGGCTTTTGATAAGCTGTCTCACTCTATCATTGCTTTTAAATTTCCTAAGTTAAGTTTTCCGCCGTCGCTTATTGTTTGGATTAAGTCATATTTATTTAACAGGACTTATAGAGTACGTTTTCGTACCCAATCTCTGATGATTTTGTGACTCATTCTGGCGTTCCCCAGGGCAGTCATCTGGGTCCATTGTTATTCATCTTTTCTATTGATGATCTTTCGTATTTGCTTCAAAGATGTAAAATTCTTATATATGCTGACGATATTAAGATTTTTCTCCCAATCAGGTCTAATGATGATTGTGAAATTTTGCAATCAGAGGTGGTGCTGCAACAATAATCTGAATATTGAGAAATGCCAGGTTATGTTCTTCTCGAGGTCTCGCAGTTTCAGTACTTTTCAGTACATGTTTGATGGTACTGGTATAAAACGGGTGGCAAAGGTGAGAGACTTGGCAGTATATCTTGATGTTCAATTGAACTTCATCTGCCATATTAATAACGTCGTTGCTAGGGCCAACTCTAAGCCCTCATATAAGACTCCAAGAGATCCAGGTTTGGTCTCCGTTTTACGGATCTCACATTAAACGTATCAAGTTAGTCCGGCGCAGATTTGTGAGATCGGCCCCACGTTTTCTTACTGTGAGTGACCCTCTTATGCTGCTATCTTATGAGAAGGGCTTAGGGTTTCTACTTGTTACACTCGAGAAGCGACGTTGGGTTGCTGATTTGATATTTGTTGTGCTTCCTTCTGAGGTAAATAAGTTCTTGGCGTCAGTTAAGAAGTGCGCTTTCTGTATTAAAAAGGAAACTATATGTTTGAAGACTTCAACCTGTCCTCGCTCAGTCAGATTGATCAAAAAAATTTTTTGCTGTAGCTGAATCTGTTGTGGAAGACCCACGTACCTATGTCAATTTCAAGAAGTTCACAACAATTGGGCCAGCTTGCACAGGATTATTAGGGGTTAAGGTGCACGACAACTACGTTATGGTTCCAGAGTTCGACCCTCGGTCTCCCCGTCAGTTTTTATAATGAAATTAAAAAGAAAATGTCCTCCGTCTCTGGGCTGTTGTCTAGCTCGCAGTGATGCATAAACAAAAGATTCAAGTTTTCTCATTCCCCTTACCCTAAGTTCCTTCCAACCGAAACCATGCTAATGCATCAAAGGTTTATGCCCTAGGCTATCTATAAAAAAAAGCTTATTATAGTATGATTGCTTTTAGACACATCACAATGCGCGATACAAGAACTTTATGTCGCTCCCAAAACTATAACCTACAGATCAAATTTGGACGAACCGTAAAATTTCGGGCATCTTTTCTAAGGAGAACGAGAGGAACGTGGAACAGTTTACCACATTCTGAGCCTAAAAATTTCAATCGTGGCGTACATCAAAACTTCCTTCACCCAACGTCTTAACCCATTTCCCTCCCCCCTAATTCCTTTTCTGACAAATCTGTGCTTTAGGATCTTAGGCAACACTTGAACTATGGCATTATCGTAAAAAAAATCGTATTCTAACTCATTGCATATCGTCATAGCGATGACGCAAGTGTACACGCGTGCATTGTCTTGATGAAAGAAAATTCTTTTCTTCGCCACATGCGGACGTTTTTCTTTCACAGCATCGTTGAAACAATCCAATAAATTGGCATAATAATCGACGTGGACAATGCCGTATGCATCCCAAAACACTGTTCAGTTCAGATGTAGTGACCACTTTTGGACGGTCTAGACGTTGTTCATCAAAAATTCTTGTTCGACCGCGTTTAAATTCAGCTGTCCAATATTTTATGGTCCACGGTGCAGAGTCCCGCAAAAGCTTCGTTAACTGAAAATGTCTGAAGCATATTATTTACTTATTGGAATATTTCGATGTAATCCTTTTCGGATATTACGTGGTTCAATTCAATTATAAAAAACCAGACAAGTGCGAGTTGAACTCGCTTGAAGAGGGTTCCGTACGATGAATATGTTATCTCCCACCTTTTTTAAACCTGACCCAAATTTGTTTGTGGTAACTAATTGTAGAGGGAAATTGCTGAATATACTGTCTATTGTTGAATTCTGTCTTGTCGTATATTCTTGAATACGTGGACTAAGACCGAGTGGCGGCGAGCATCGAGCTGTAGGTACTTGGCGCGGTAGGTACGAGGAGTGAGGGATGCGTGGCCTAGTTAAGTCGAACGAGTTCAAACATATTCTCCCATACATTCCAACTGCAATTGTAAGTGTTACAGAAATTCATATGTGTACCAAATTTCAGTTTAATCGGTCCAATAGATTCGTAGAAAATTTACTGTGAAAGACGGACAGATAGACAGACACACGTGTGATCCTATAAGGGTCCGTTTTTTCATTCGGACGTACGTAACCCTAAAAAGTATCCCAACGTGAACAGAGACGTCAGTAAATCAATTTACTGCTAAAAGAACTTACTCGGAATTTGCTACTACATAACTCGAATGAATGGTTACTTTGTTATATTCCGGTGTAATGCTTATCACTTTTACTCGCTATAATCAGAATCACAACTCTAAACTTATTGCGTAACTAGTCGTATTTGATTTATGTAGACTTGACTTTTACTCTCTAATTATTCAACAGAAAATGCTTGTATAGCTTATTTTATTTCCTTGAAGCTTTTAATGTAAAAATGTAATGATTCGCTGTACTAATTTTATTTCTTTCCTCTTTTGCAGTTATCAACATTCTTAACATCACGGAAATGGACTCTGTGTCACAGCCAACAGAGGAAAAGAAAACGGGAAATGAACAAAGTGAAGAATCCAAAGAAAATTTTTGTAGTACTCCAAAAGAAGATTCTCCTGAGCAGCAATGTCCGGAAAAGAAATGCGATGAGCAGACAGCTGCCTCGGATCAGGCATCCGGAACTAAAAGCCTACCAAGCAGTTCCTCAGAAACTCCATTGGAACAGTCATCATCTGCAAATCAAGACAATAGCACTGTTAAAGTCGATTCAGTGCAAGAACAAATATCGCAAAGTGAGACTGAAAAGCAGGCAAGTCCAGTAGCCCCAATCCCAGAACTTACGCTTGTAGGCAAATTTGAAATAAGTCCTATAACGCCGGCAACGGAAACACGTCCTGAAGGCAGCTTAAAGCTAGAATGTCCGCAAAGCGGTGTAGACTTGTTTCAAAGCAAATCTCGATCTGTGAACGAGAAATGTGGCACAACAACCTTTGAAGTAAACAATTTCAGAGATGGCAACCTAAAAATAGAAACCGAATCGAGTGGAACACTTTCTAGTGCAAGTTCATCAGAAAACGATCTGGTGAGCGATAGTGCCTCGAGTTTGTGCAATCGAGAGTCTTCCAAAACCGAACTGAAGCAACAAGAGAGAAAAGACATTGCGGAAAGTTCCTCCTCTCCTACTACAAATAAAAATACTAAATCGCTGCAATCTGATAGTTGCGTAAAACGTGATGACAGCGCTGCAAATGCTTTAGAAAATGACTTCGGTTTAGATAGTAGCAAAAACAACGAAGATACTGTTCCATTTGGTGAGCGGGAAGCAAAATGTTTAGAGCAGATAAATCCTTCAAGTAGTGCGGGGGAGGAGTGTAATAGAACGGAAGATAATAGCAAGGCCACCAAAAGTGTTTCAAGCAATTATACGTCAATGAAAATTATAAATGTGAAAAAAGACAAAGAAAAGTGTGAGAACGTATGTACGCAAAATAGTTTAGAGAACACGGCGGATCTTGGTAGCATTTGCAATCAGAAAACAAATTGCTTCGAGAAAACATCACTATCGTCTGACCTGAATCTTGCCACAACGCCGAACACATCGTGTGTGTCAAGTTTAGTGGAACAAAATGTATATGCAGCTCATGAGACTACTGCGGTAGATACCGCAGTGAAAGATACCAAGAAACCCGTCCGCGACTGTAGTGATTTTGGTGGCGGCAGTAGTAACATTAATGATAATGTTGTATCCTCGTCGAATAACATTAACTCTAGTTCCGATGAACAAATGTCTAGTTATGATCTTAAGAGGATGGAGACTGAGGTGATTGAATCTACCGTGCAAAATAGAAAAGGTGATGTGTCGAGCGTAGTTGCTGCCGAGAGCAGTAGTGGTAACTATTTGATTCCATCATCCGAACATAAAGACGGTGTCAAGGGAGAAAGTAAACTTAAAGCCCTGATATTGGAAAAGGTAACTGAATTCTCGAATCGAATGGAAAGGCAGAACTCATTGGATTCCTCGTCTAGTAAAAACCCTTTATCGGCACAAAGCTATCAATCGGCAACAAAAGAATTTGTCGCATCAAAGATTCGACATTTTTACGATAATAAGTCTGTAATTAGTGCAAATCAAGAGAATCGACTGAAAAAACAAGAGAGTGAGATCCAAAGTAAACCAACACAAAACCTTTCAGGATATAACAACTATTGCAATTTTAGCAAAGAAAATGAATCAAATACTCGCTCCAGTAGTCAATTTTATAATCCTCCGATAAGCAGTAGCAGTGCAAGTAGCAGTTATCTAGATATTGTCCGGGATAGCTCAAGTGCTGGAAAATCTGAATACGGGCAGCTCGAACGGTCTTATAATCAGCAATATAGTGATAAATTACATTATCAGCATCCGGCTTCTCAACGAATAAGTACACCTGCTGTAAAGTGGCGAACAGAAAACCAAGCAAATTTTCTGAAGCCAACATTTGAGAGCAGTCATGCTAGAGAAAATAATGCGAGCACCACAATAGGTTCATCAGTAACAATTGCAAAGCCACAGTCGAGTACAAATCCTAATATCAATAGAATAAGTGGAACGGATACAACCTCACATTTACCAATCAGTAAAAGGTTAGGTTTATCAATACCCGAACAAAGCCAACAACAAGCTAAAATCGATTCCATGAATTCAATCGTAAATCAGACCAGGGAAACAGATTACCAAAGGTATGTAAACCCAATGCATCAAGAAAGAGAGAAAGAAATCAAAAGATCAAATATTGTGGCACCTGAACCAAGCCAATATGTGGAACCTCAAGTACGTACCAACATTGTTGATCCGAATCAATCTCGAGCGGCAGATTACCAAAAGTACCTGACCATGGTTAACCATGAAAAAGAAAAGGAATGTCAACGGCAAATGATGTACAATCCAAAAACTATGAATCATGTGGATATAACATCACATCAATTGACGAACAGCACAGAATCATCAAACCGTCCAATATCTATGCAAAATCAAGTAGATATGTGTGCCCGATCGAGTCACCCACAGAGTGGTATGGTATTACTGAACCGTCGATCCGATCAGATTCAGAATCATTCTGATTCTATGAGACGTCCAAGTCCTGTGCAAAATCACATGGATTCTATGAGACGTCCAAGTCCTGTTCAAAGTCATTCAGAAGCCATTAGACGTCCCAGTCCCATTCAAAGTCATGCAGAGGCTATGAGACGTCCAAGTCCTGTTCAGATTCATCAAGAGGCTATTAGACGTCCAAGTCCTGTTCAAAGTCATGCAGAGTCCTTAAGGCGACCTAGTCCAGTACAAAATCAACTGGAATCTTTAAGACGACCAAGTCCTATACAAATGAATTCTCTCGCACACAACCATTCCTTATACGTAAATAATCCTGATTTTTCAAAACAAATGTTACATACGCAAAAAATGGCTGCGTCTTCAAATCATGATTTAAGTCAACTGCACACGAAACCCCCGGACTTTACTAAAACCACCCCAGTACAACAAGCAAATGATCAAAATCTTTCTCAACCAGAGGTTAAAGTTAAAGAAAGGCTGGATTGTTTAAGGCAAGCAGCTCCACTACAAATAACTCATCAAAATTTTGCCGAAATCAGCAAAAAATACAACTACATTAGTGACTTGCAACTAAAAAATCCTGCACCACTGGAAGAGAGATCTGCACCCGGGCAACTAAAGATGCACTACAATAATTTGTATGTGAAAGCTCCAGACTTTAGTTCCGAAAAATTTCAAAATAAACAGCCACTTTACGAAAGAAGCTCATCTTTTGAATCACAACAACAGCATCAGCCATATCCGGCAACGAAAGCTTCCAACAATCAATTTATGCCACAACATAATGAGAATTCGTATGCTCGACAGTTTCCTCAATTATCGCATGACGTTGAACTCTCTGTAGTGCCGCAGAAAAGTGCTAATTATCCAACAGAAAAGCCGTCAAGTTATTGTGAATATCAAATGTACAATAAAAGTTCTCCATACGCACAAGAAGTACCGCAAAAGCCACAAGAGAAAAATGTGCGACCGAGTGTACTTAATGAACAATATGCCAGAGAACAAGCACATTACCAAAATCGCGTTGCAGGTCCTGAATATGCAGCATCATTTACGAGCAGCACACATCCCCAAGTAAGAGATCAATATCCACAAGTAACACCGAGCAGGCAATCTTATCCAACTGATCCTAAACTGCCAGCTCGACCAAATGAACCACTGGCAAAACCGTATGAAACATCCCGATACGATCCAAAAGTACAACAGAACACATTTTCACAAAACTATCAAAGAGAATCCTTTCTCAATTATAATTATCCCCAAGGTGCACCTTCCGTGATACAAAGCTCAAAAGCTAAAGAAAGTTACCCGGAGTATTCTGCACAAAATCAACCTAAATCGCAACCGGAATACACTGGTATGAACCCAGCACATAGGTCAGCGGCCACCAACGCTAATTACTATATGTCTCAGCAAGCTACACCTCCTACTCCACCAAGTTCTGCCAGCAGTATACCTTCTCCGTCTCACATAACAAGCACGCGATTGTATCCAAATCAAGTGCAGCAACAGCAATCAATATCAAATCCTTCTAGTCCGGCCTGCCTTACGCAGGGATCCTATAAGACGACACCCAGTCCCGGATCAATGAATCCTCCCTACGGTTGGCCTAGTCAAACAAGCAGTCGAATTCCATCACAAGGCCCCTCTGTATCACCGCATACTGTATACCGACAGGCGAGTCCTTTGGGAATAAATGCACCATCACCACATAGCCAAAGTCCATCTTTTCTGCAACCATCACCAAAAGCATCGCCGAGTCCGACCAACTTAATGTCTCGACCCTCTCCGCAAACTCCAAATGTTCATATGAACTATAAAACACCCTATGCTCCGCCTATTCAGCAAAATATGCCATCATACTATCAGCAGGTTGATCCGTCAAACAGAAATGGTAACAACTCGGGATATTTTATTAAAACGGAAAAGCCTGTGGAGAAGCCTTCGTATCAAGAACCTGCTGTGAAGCAGTACAAACCTCCAAATGATCCTAAACCAGATCAAGGACAATTTAGGCAAATGGAAACAAAACAAGGATTTAGACCGCACGAGTATCCGCCTACAGCAGCTTATATGCAAAAACCTGCAACGTGTAAGCGTGCCGAGTACACGGAATATCAGTCACCAGTTCTACGTAAAAGTGAACCACAACAAGTTTCTTATAAACCGCCTCAACAACTAAACGAGACTGTGGCACGCCCTGATTATCACTCCACGTTGGCTAAGAGCGCCTCGGATCTTGGCATCAACAAGCTTAATCAAAAACCGAACTATAGAGAAATGATTAATCACGTCTATGCCATCCGCAATGCTACATCTGAAAAGGAGCTCAATGCTGAAATTATCAAAAGGACTCTCAAGAAAGATATTACGCGAAGGTCTGATAGCGATTTAAGTAAAAGTATTTTCGATTCTCCTGATCCCACCAAGAATTGTGGTTACTTCGCAAGGAGTGTAGAATGTCTACCGGCATTAAGAGCACACCAGGAGGATCCTAAAAGAATGGAGAGTTATATGGTTCCTAAATACGCAAATAACGCATTTGACCAAAGTCGTAAACCTTCCTATCCAGAACTCCCTAAGGCAAAATCGTGTGAATACCTTAATCGGAAGCCAAGCATACCTCTGTGTAACGAATTAGCACAGAATGATATTAGTGTAACGGTATCAAAGGTGATAAAAGCGCCAACACCGGAGAACACAAGACCGCCCGAGAGGAATACACAAAGCTTCCAATCAAACTATCCTACAGGAAATGAATTTTCCAGCGTTGTGATATCGAAAGTAAATCCATCTACCAGTGTGGATCACTCTGTACCCAAAAACTTACGTACCAAAGAAACAACCACAACTCCTCCATCGGCGCTAGAGATGAATAAACCTACAAGTTCCGTTTTCAATCCAGTAAAACGGGAATCACCTCTAGATCTGTCAGTTAAAACTGTTAAAACAAAAGCGGATTCAACTGGCTGCGATGACATAAATAGTTACCACAATCGAATAAATACTTCTACTGCAAGTGCGCTTAAAGTAGATTTCGCCCCTAATTTTTCAAAGCATACAGTGGGAGATGGTGGAAGCCGTGCGAATGCGCAGGCACCACCTGTTGCTTACGATCCCCGCTACCAAACTAATGCTACACCTATGCAGAATAGTAGGATCTGCCCGCAGCTGCCTGCCGAAAGCAGCCGATACAGTGCGGTGAGCCAAAGTCGGCCCAGCCAACAGCAGATTCAACAACCTAATCCCATTCAACAATCAACACATCATCAATATTCATCACATCACCCACCTGCTCAGCCGCAAGTAGCTTCTGATGCACAAAACAGTACTCGCATGCCACCAAATAATTTTCCAAATATTCGTCAGGACCAAATGTATCCTGGAAACCATGTCTCCCAAAATTTATCAAGTTACACCTATCAACCTAGCCAAGTAGCACATTTGGACCAAAAATCAAATTCGCATGCTGCAGCTCATCAGCAGCAAACATGCTTTCCACCAACACAATCACACAAGCCACAAGTTGAGTGCCAAAAACCGAAGGAGGCTATTTATCCTGCTTTGCCAAGAACAAATTCACATCCACCTGATACAAAGCACCTTAATCCGTACCTAAATCCATATCTGCATCCAAAAAAAGAACTCGATAACGTAAAGCAAAGTGTCATACTCAACCCTCCCAGGCCAATTACAGTCTTTGATAAAAAGTCGGACGACTACTTGGTAAATACTCCGCAACCCCAAAGCAAAACCTTGGAGAAGGTTAGGGAGTCAAATTTATCGAAAATTGTGAGACCAGTGGATCAGCCAGCCCGGGGCCATCCGACATACGGGGAACCCAGTCATTGTCAAGAGAACTCGATTCGATATGGAAGTTCTATTTCGATGAAAAACAATAGACCTGATGTACCTCCGAAAATTGCAAATCACATGGATCGACGATATGCAACCACAAGCGTTCAAAAACCGTATGCTCCTGATGTACATCCGCACAGCGATCTCAACAAATACGAATCAAAGCCGGAAGAACATACTAAAAAGATGGATTCACCAAAAAGTCTTAATGTAACCATTCACAACAGTAATGTCATCCCTGATCAGTATAGCCACTACACTGCAACATCGCCAGCTGAACCTCATAAGCCAATGGCAGACTATAAAGCACAGCCGCTCAATAAAGTCAATATACATCCTGAACATAACGAACCAATGCAAGATCGATTTCGATCGACTGAATATCATCGAAAAAGGCCTCCTGAACCGGCACAAAGTTCTAATAAAAGTTACCCTCCTCCAGAAAAGCGAGTCAGAGTAGATGAGTTATATCGCGCCCACCTAGAAGAGACTTACAGGCAACAACAAAAGCAACAGCAACAACATCCAAGCCCTAGCCAGAGTAATATCAGTACTCAGTTGGAAAGGCGGGACATGTCCGTAATTCAGCCCACAGGTAAGACATTTTTATGCAATAATGAAACTTATAATACGTTCTTTGTCCGTTGATAAATTTGGTTTTGCACTATCAAATACGGCAGGATATTCCTTACTCCCTTATCAACTCAGGCACAGAATTTTTCTGTTCGGTGTCCCAGCCTTCTTTAAACACAAGCCCGGAAATTATGACAATCGTGGCCATTTTATCTGCAAACGTGTCGTCACTATTTCAGTTTTTGTGCCACGGATTAATCATTCCTTCCGCACATTGAACATTGCACACTCTTATACCAAACCCAAAGCGAAATACTGATGTCATTGAAGCATTCCAAGCTCAATACTTCATCATTTTTTTAAAAGATCGTTTTTTTATTATGTAGCCAAAGTCCAGGGGACAACCCTATGGTGCGTTTAACCCGACTTTGTCCGGAAGGGAATAAGGGGAAGGAGAATGAGGGAACTGGAATGTTTTGTTTTTGCATTTCTCCAAGCTAGAGAACAGGCCAGAGACGGAGTGGATTTTTTAATTTCTTATTAAAAACTCACAGGGTGACCGAGGCTCGAACCCTGGAATCATAGCGTGGTGAACGTGCCACTTATACAATTGATCCAACTCCGCCTCCTTGAATAAAAATTATAAAGAAGAAAAGTTTTGTCGTGACCACAAGGTTCAACACATTTGTAAATTTACCTCAAGTAAATTCCAAGTTGAGACTTTAAAAATATTGCGAGAAATACTACGAAAAAGTATAATATCCCAATTGATCCTTATGGTTTACAATTTGAAGTGCTATTTGCTTCCAGTATAGAGTAGACTGTGTTACGGCCTGAGTTTTTTACTAATAGCATATCGTCGCTACGTATATGTGTTGATTGTACGTACTTATACATGGAAGAATACTCATGTTCCTTTTCTTTTATATAATAGGGTAGAAAAAAAATCCTGGCTGCATGCACGCCTATCAGGCAGTGGCCCGTGCAGACGGCGACTATTTTTACAATGAGTTCACGAGGCCTACTGAGCAGCTCCGATGTTCTATTCTTGTTAATGCTTGGCCAAGTAGCTCTCGAGATGGAACAGGTTGATGAAGCACTCCATCTAACCTTAGCCTTTGCTAAGAAGTGTTGGACGAATTCCCTTTTAAAGGAGTTTAGTGGTATGTGAACTGCTTCTGCTCCGGAGCAGTGAAGCCGTTTCTCGCGAGTACATCCGCTCTCTCAGTCACTGAAATGTTCCTATGACCTAGAATACGCTTGCGCTATCTGTAAGACTCCGGAATATGTAGTGTATGAGGAAAGACACCCGCACCGATACCACAGTCCATCTTGGGGCCGTCAGTAAACAGTACAGTATCGTAAGCAAGCTCAGAGTTTCTCCATTCATTCCTAGACGGAATTCTGACACTGAAGCTCTTCGTAAAATCCAGGTTAGGTACAATGTAATCAGAGACTGTAGTAGAAGATCCTCTCGGTGTTAAGTCGAGGATACTCCTGTGGCCACAGGACTTATGAACCCAGCAACCAGATTCTTTCCGTCTGATTGCACTGCATGACGCTTGATAATTGATGTGGAGATCAAGAGGCAGGTAGTGCAGCATAACATTTAGAGTCTCGTTGGAGTAGTACGTATAGCGCCACAGTATCCCCAATGCAAGCAGTTCTTTGCAACTTATTTTATTTGACCTTGTTATGCCCCTTCTACATGTCCGGCCGCCAGACTAGGGAGCCGTTTGTTAAGATAGGACGTACCACAGCTGTATACATCCACATTATCGTTTTAGGTCTGACCGCACTTTTGGTAAAAGGTAGTGTGCAAGCATAACGAGCCAATCTTGCCTCATTGCTCTAGATTTTTCTTCCAGTTCAACTTGGGGTCGAGAAACACCCTCAAGTACTTAATCCTGGAAGATAATGAGAGTTGACGCCCGTTTAGTTTGGGTAAGACAAAGCTGCTTTTTTCGGTTTTTGTGGTGTCTTTTCCGAGTTCACAGACAGTCCACTTTGCACCATCACTTTGCTTAGCGCGCTCTCCATTAGTCTGCTGCTTAAGGGAATGAATCTTCCTAATACCAGCAGTCAGTATATGCGATAGCCTTAATTTCGTCCTGGTCGAGTTTAAGAAGTATCTTATTACGATCCGCCAAAGTAAAGGATTTAGACCTCCACCCTGAAGTGTGACCTTACATACATACGTGGCTAAGAACACAGCTGGTATCCAGTTTATACTTTATTGTCCTTGATCTTAGTATCATTAAAATCCAACAGCCAAGACCTTAGTCTACGCCTAGCTCGGTTATAGCATCAAGGATATATTCAGAGCGAAGGTAATTTAATTCCCCTTCCTTCTTTTCTGAATTGTTTGTATTTTAATGAGTGTTCAATCATACGTACAACCTCTTGAAGAGCCGTCTCTGTGGATCTTCCCTTGCAGTAAGCTTGCTGGGATTGTGACATACGGTTTCCATCGATCCCAGAGTGCTCAGCAAACAGAAGCCATACTGATTGGTCTGAAGTCTTTTGCCAAGTGTATGAATCCTTTTGCCAACCTTAGAGATGAACACCACCTTAACATTCCTCCAGGTCCGACGAACGTGATTGAGAATAATAAGACCCATGAATATAGCAACCAGCCACTTCGCTGCTAAGTCTGGTAGCTTCTGATTGGGATGATTCCATCTCACCCAGGGGGTTTTGTATGGGGCGAAGCTATTCTTAGCAAAGTTTTTTCTCTGGTGATTATGGCTTTAACCTCGCTGTTCGGAATGTAATACGTAGCCGAGTTGCAGGATGCCGATGCGTTTGGCTTTCTCCCTTGCAACCCGGGAAGTGAGCATCCATTAGAACCTCTAAGGTTTTAGCACGCTCCATCCGATCTTCTAAAAAAAGAGGAGTTGGTGTGCCCTTTGAACAGATTCTCAATAGATTAACAATACTCCCTCCAAGCCTGTTTCTTGGCTTCTCTTGTTTAGGTCTACTGACCTGATAGCTTTTTGTCGTCACGTGGATATTAAAATGGTCCATTACCACCTGTATGGTACTTTCTGCACAGTATTGAGAGGAAGAGTAATTAGAACCAGCCGTAGCCGTGCTGAGTTGTTTAGCCCTCTACTGCCAATTTCTTCCAATCCGCGAAAATAGTGGCTGCTAAATGTTCGAGATCTGTGTACGTTAAACTACTTCTCCGTCATGTTTTCAACTTCTATAAATGTCGTTGATATGACTGTGTAAGCACACTGCTTGAATGGCAAGGGGGTGACCAACGCAGTATTCGCAAATCGGCATATCTCGCAGGATCGTGCGATTATTTTTAAACAGATATGTTGCTTTCAGTTCGGATTAGATCACAGTCGTCCTGACAGCTCGCAGACTGCCAATTTAAGGACCTTCTGGTAAATCACTTTCTTAAAAGATTTTATCGATAGGTCGTCGTAAGACAGGTCCTTACCCGAACCACTCCTGGCCAGTGTCAGCATCAAACACATCTACGCAATAAGTAGACTAGGAAACTTGGAGTAAGCGAACAATAAATTAGCGAAATTATAGATGCCCGTGATTTTCACATGAAACATACTGCAATATTCTGACAGGCGATACGAATACCGCTTGTTTAAGCAACACCCCTGCCGTACACCACCATTCATTCCCGCTCCATCAGTGTAAATGGACGTTACAAACTGGTTACCCACCTACTTTATTCTATTCATCGATGGGGAATCTTTTCGACAAAATGAGTAATTGAGTGACGTAGTTGGAGTTCATCCACACATAATATTTATTCATTTAAGGTTAATACAAGCTATTACATAAAAAATACAAATACCAGCTATAACTTAATACTAATTCTACTATACTACTATTATGGTCAATATCGAAGTTCCTTCACCTACTACTCTCATTCAGTCTTTGGTCACTACTGGCAGCCTCTTGCAATACCGAAAGATGCAACTAATTCTTTAGATCTCTCTCACGCGCCACAAAACCAGGACGTCATGCATAAAGAAAGGCCTATTAATGGGTTTTATATATACCCATTCTTCTTGTTACAGATCTGTTTTCTTTCCAATGGTCCTTTTGCAAGAGTAAAAAGCTGTTACGGCATACCTCGAAATTCATGCCCTAATTAAGCGTAGAATCTAGTATCACACCTAGATATTTGGCATAAACAGTAATTGTGAATGCTGCCTCGCCCCTTTTTGGAAAATGAAAAATACGCGAAAAGAGTATCAATTCCGTCTTTCCTGGGTTGGCTGACTGGCTGAAATTTGCTGTCCATCTGTTTATAATCCCCAGGCCTCTTTCTATCTTCTCACTGATAGTGCCTAAGAATTTACCATAGACTGGACCAAGTAAATTGTCGGCATAATTTCTTCTCTATCTTGCCTTATCAGAACATTGTTAGCATTTAGTAAGCAGAGCAGAGGTGACAGAATGCTTTCATACCGAAAAATCTTGTTACATCGCTGTTTCCCAGCTGTGCGTATATGTGTGTAAACTATACTCACGCAGCATTTTTTCGTTACAACCCCGAATGCAGGAATCTACTATACATCCAGAGCCTTTAAAGCTTTATAAATTGCTCGGGTGGAGACAGTGAAAGCTTCCTCAATATACAAAATTGTCGCTAGTGTATATTCCGTGCTCTGGAGGGATTGACGTGCAATGTAGTCTCAGTTGACTTACCCTTAGGGTAAGAATTCTGTAACTTGCTCACGCTGCCAGTGAGAAAAGAAGGTAAGGCTCGATAGTCGAATGACTGCTCTTTTATGCCTTCGAAATAAAAACCACTCTCCCAGCTGTTATAAATCACTTAAGTTCTGTTTACACTTAACATAAAACACAAATGTCACAGGTAGTCATAACAAGCGATATTTTGACACGTGTATCTATTTAGTTTCAGACTTTTACTTTGTTTAGTCGTAATACAAGTATCACGTCCAAAAGAAATAAATTTTTTGCTTTAATAGCAATTATTTAAACATAAAAAAATTAATACATGACAGAAAGAGAAATTTCAACATTTTCATCGCTTCACAGAAAGTTTAGGAAAAGATGTTAAGTTAAGTACTTGACTTATATCAATATTACTGCAAAAAACCTGTTTTCTAATTTTTATATCCCATGAATTTCATGGCATTTAAAATCTTTCGTTTACATGCGAAATTCATGTTAAGCTGCTCTACATCATGCAGTTGTAAGGTGTTAACCCCGTGCAAAAGTCACTGATTAAATGCTTCCCGTACACTATGGAGCATAATAGGTATGATCAAAACGTGGTTACTTATAGATCGCAATAGTAGCGATTTCCGATTGCAAGTGAGAATATCAACTTCACTTTGTACTTAATTGTACGGTCTATTTTGGGGATTATAGCTCTCTTGGCTAAACCAAGCCACAAGGACTCTTGGTCACCACAAAACAGTCTCGTGCAGAACATAAATTTCCTTGAATATCCAGAAGTTTGCGTGATATTATCGGCTTATCTCACTTCAGCACTTTCTATCTCGCTTCTAGTTTGACAGTTCCCCCTCCCCCTCTCTCGACTTCGTTGAGTTTGAAAACGCATTTGATTTTATGTGAAGGACTTTAAAACATCTATCCGTGTCCGCCCGATCAGCAAAAAAAGGTCATTTCTAAACTCCTCCCCTCAAATGGATACTATTCAAGACAACAAGCTTGAATTCAGTTCAAGATCTCCCGTTGTTACAGCCTATGTTAACATGTTTTCCTTTGATGTTATTGATCCAATTTCATTTCCTTCACCAAATTTCATCTATTCTTTCTTGCTGGATTTTATCTTATTTAACTCTTTCGTTACAACTGATATAAGCATTTATGTATACCTACATACTTCAAAGCCCTTATCGGTGAAGCTGTGAAAAATGCAAATGCACACACAAGCCAGTCCATGACGCTAAAAAACCAATGCGTAGCAACTATTTAACCATGAAGTGTCTACAAAGGTAATCAAGTAGCAAATCACATAACTGGTTGCGTTATATCATGTACAAATAAACCTGACGAATAATGAATTCATACTCCTTATTTATGCATGTCACTTTGTTCTACTTATCAATTACCGAAATATAACAGAAATTCAAATTATATTAAATTTCGTCTCTATTTTTAGGTGAAAGCAGCAGAAAAAATGATGCAATTGTTCAAGCCAACTATGCGACAGTACATCACAAACCACCTGGTCCATATGGATACCCGTATAAGGAGGAATATCAAAAAGGTAGAGAATCTGTTCCTCTTGTTCTACATCAACATCCGCAAGCATCGCAGCAACCATGGTATACACAACCGCAAACGCATCCTAGAGAAAAAGGACCTCAAGAATCAGCAGATATGGTTAAAAGAGAGTTACAACCATACCACCATCTAAAATACAATGATTCTATTATGCAGAATAACGACTTGGAACGTAGTAGAATGCAGCAGGATCAGAAAAGGCAAGCCCCTACTGCTTCGGAAGCTTTACAAAAAACTGCCCTACCAACAGTATCTTCAAATTCTCCAACTACCTCCAATAATACCGTCCTGCGGGGTGCTGATCAAAACGTAATATCAAAGCTTAGAACCAGCATCGAAATGAGGGAATATGAAAAACAGAAAAGCTCGCTACTTAAGAAGCAAGCAGTTGCTGTAGGAGAGTTGGGTGAAGAAGAGTCTAACAAACCTGACATTGCTTCTTTACTAGCAGCACGAATTCGTACAAAAGGAGAGCTGAAGGGTTTCACACCGCTTCCGCAGACACCACCAGTTAAGGTGAAGGAACCAGAGAAAGAAGTTATACAAGACAATAAAGAATCCTTAGATGCTGTGCCCGTAATTGACCCGTTTGAGGCCGAAGAAGCAAAGTCTTTTGATTTGCTTGATTGGGGCTCTGCTTGCAATGACTTTGTGGAGCAGCTTTTAACAGGTAATAACAAGAAACGTAAGAAGAGAAGAAATACAAAAAGCGCTGTGAGTTATGAATCAAATAATGAAAAGGTTGAAAATGTTGTGGATAAAGAAGTTTCAAATTTTCCAAAGGCCGAAAATAACTGTGATATTGTCGAAAATGTAGTTGAGCAAGTAAAAGCAGAGACTGAAGAAGTAAAGGAAAATAAAATTGGCAGCTTACCAAACGTTAAGGAAGGTAGTTCAAGTGACGAAGATAAACCGCTTTTACAATTAAAGCAACAAAGAGGATCCGATGCCAATACAACAATGACATCGGACGCTGATTCCAAAATAAATAAATTGCGACAGCCAAGTGAAGGTTGCAATGATTTAAAGTCTCAAGGATCCGATAGTACAGTCCATTCGAAGCGAAACAATATAGTGGAAAAATTGAGTGAGAAAATTGTTCGAAATATGCGAGAAAAGCAAAGAATGGAGCAAGAAAGGCGCTTAGCTGCTCGTTTAAGTCAAACGAGTAGCTCTGACAGTGATGATGATATTAAACGAAATGTCTTGAGGCAAAAAAAGCCTCGTAAGCAAAGGTCTAGAGCAAGTGGAGCAAGCACTAGAGAAGTTTCTGTTACCGGTACTTCTGATTCAGAAGAAAAAATTATAAGCAGGAATTTGATTCGAAGCAGGAATGAACTCCGAAAACGTAGGCGTGTTGAAAGATTATCGACAGATTCAGATTCTGCGTCAACCGAACAAGCAAAAAAGCCACAAAAGCTGGAAAAAGACTGTGATAAGAAACTTCCTGAGAAAATTGAACACGAAGGCGCATCCCCAGCTAAAAAAGAAATGATAACTAAAGCTAGAGTTAAATGCATGAGACTTTCTAGCCAAAGTAGTGAAAGTAGCGAAGAACACGATGAAAAAGCTGCATGTAAAGAGAGTGTGAAGAAGCCAGTGAAGGAAGAAACGAAAGCCGATACATTTTCTGGTGAAAAAATTACTCCGAAAAAAGAAAGTGAAGATGAATCCAACAATGATCAGAGTAAGCAGAATTCTTTGTCGCCATGCAAACTTCGAAACAAAAGAACGGTTGGCCGTCAGTCAGTTGAGGAGGTTAATGTTAAAGAAACAATGACTCGTTCGAAGCGAAAAAAGGAACTTGAACAACAAATGGCTAATAGCAAGATTCTGAGGAATGAAAAAATTGTGCAAAATGTGGTACCTGTAGAAAAAAAGATGAAAGTCAACGACAAGTCTACCAGCAAAAGTATGAAAACATCAGAAAAAGATCAAGAAGAAAAATCAAAAGTCTCCCCAAGTAAGGGAAAATCTGAAAAATCGGATGAATTGAAACGGAAAAATTTGGGTAATGAATCCGATGACAAACTCAAGAAAAGACGACTTACAAAAGTAGACGAAGTGTCCTCTTCCAGTTCGAGCGACAGTTCAAAAGAATCCGAGGATAAGACGGTTTCAGATCGTGTACGATCCCGGCGCTCTCGGCTTTCAAATGAGAAAAATGAAAGTGAAATTTTAACAAGAACGTCAAAAAAGTCCAAAACGAGGGAAAAGCAGAAAGAAGACTCGAGTAAAAATATTTCGGGAAAGTCGAAAAAGTCTGCAGGCAAAAATAAAATTCCTGAACCAGATACGACAAATGGTAATACGGAAAAATTTCCCCCAGGTTGGGAATTAGAAGTCTACCAGTACAAACGTGCTTTGAAAGTTCCAGCCAGTCTTATATCAATTAAGGGACCAGTTCATCACAGAGTTTCAACAT
Source organism: Leptarthrus brevirostris (assembly GCA_964036015.1). Lineage (NCBI taxonomy): Eukaryota > Metazoa > Arthropoda > Insecta > Diptera > Asilidae > Leptarthrus > Leptarthrus brevirostris. The sequence goes on along the minus strand of OZ038373.1, from coordinate 114,531,839 downwards.
CACTACCTGACTTAGATCCCCATTCAAGTGATGCTTCGGAATCGTTTCCGCCTGAAAATTCTAAGCAGGAGACGTCAAAAATTACCACAGATGAGCCGAAAAAACCTTCACAACCAAAAAATTCAAAAAAGGGGAGTAAGTCAAAAAAAGAAAAAAAGGAAGAAGAGCCCGAAGCAAAACCGGAACAAGAATTAACTTCAAAAAAGGAAGCTGAACCCGTAATACAGCCAAAATCGATTATAGATGTTCTTCATTCGCGTATGCTGAAGTCAAAGAAGTTGAGTAAAAAAAATTCAAAAACTTGTCAAAATAATGAACCGAAGCTTTTGCCACGAGGTAGTAATGAGGCGGAGTTGTTGCCTACTCCAACATCTGTCCAAGATAATAAAAATCCATTCACTAACGAACATCACAATTTGTTTGAAACCGAAGTCCTAAAATCGAGGACGCGAACGGAATACAGAATCTTAAAAAACAAGGAACTTATAAGAGAGGTTTTTGGGGGAGAGGATCGTCCCGCATCAGCTCCACCTGAAATACGAGACATCGATCCGCTTAATGTAGAAATTGAGCCCATCACATTTGACCAGAAGTATCAGCAGTATTTGCAAAAAATGAATGTCGATTTTGGAGAGAAGATTCGTAAGAATAGGAAACCTCAGATTCTAGCCGAGAATTCTGAATCAGGCACACTTGAAACATGTGGAATTGTTATCAAAACTGAAAAAATTGATGAAGACTCAGCAACATTACTTAACAATGTTGACGACGAAACACAAGATACCGAAATTAATGAATGCTTTCAGACACCTTTAGCTATCAAAGAGGAAGCTCTAGATGTGCACGAGCGGGATACTCCAAGTGTAACTTCGGAACGAGAAGGTGTTGTCACTCCCTTAATATTCAAAAGAAGAAAATTAGGTAAAAATCGAAGTGGTCGTCGGAAAGGTAGCTCTGGATTTGATTATATTCGAAAAAAGAAAAAAGTTACAACAAACGCTAATGGCGCGCTAGACTTGATTAAACGTAAAAGAATCTCTCCCGTGGAATTATTTCACACAAGGGATGAAAATGATGTCAGCAAGGAGATTCAGAAGTGGGTGCTAAATAAAAGTGTTGGACAAAGTGCCCTACATAAAGCGGCTCGACTCGGATATTTAGATGTCATCGCTTACTGTTTGGAGAGACTGGGAATGAATCCTGATCCGAAAGATAATGCGGGATATACGCCACTTCATGAAGCTTGCGCTAAAGGAAGAATTGATATTGCGCGAATCCTTCTTCAATATGGAGCAAACCATTCCGAAACAGCACATTCAGGTATAAGGCCACTTCATGAAGCTAGTGAAAATGGATACATCGAAATTGTCCGGTTATTGCTGTCGTACGGGGCGGATCCATTGCTGACAACTTATTCAGGTAATTATATTTTCATTAATATTATCAAAATTAAGGTAAGATTTTACTTAAATATAGGTGCACTACCACTTGAACATTTAGAAGTACCTTCGAAATCAGAAGATACTCAAGAAAATTCTAATAGGTCGTAACTCGTTGTATATTTTGTCTTTATATTTTATAATTCTGTTGCTAATAAATAATATCGATTGATCCTTTATGAGCTGACACAAGTAAAACATTTCAAGTCCTGTGAATTGCTATGGAACCGAAAAAATCAAAGAATTGTTTTTAACAAGTTCGTACGTCCGCTTGTATGAAATTGCTAATAATTTTATTTTATGATGATATACCAGCAAAAAGATACAAACAACAACCTGTAAAAGTAGTTCAACAACTTTAGTTGCACTATAATGGCAATAAATTTTCTTCTTTTTAATCAAAAGAAATTAATTTGAAATATGCGATTTTGCATAAAAGTGCCTAATTAATTTTTGTAGTTTCAAAATAGAAATTTCGAGCCATACCTGATGTGTTGCACTTTTCCGCTGTGTACCAGTGTCACACAAAAAACAATTCTGAACCAGATTGAGATCACGGGATCTAGAGGAAGAGGCTCCGAAACCGTGCCTCCCTACTCAACAATTAACAATTTACCTTTTGTCATTTTTACCACTTGTTGCTTGTGAATTATTCGTGCTAACCGTACAGAAAAATAGATTAAACTAGTTTCTTGTATTAAGATAAAGAGAGAGAGAAAGCAAATTATAGGCGAAGCTTTCTTCCATACCCAAGTTGTTCGAATCTGTTATATATTCACAGCTTGTAGGGCCGTGTAAAGGGTTAATCTCATCTAATCAACATGGCTTTCTGCCTGGTAGAGCGACGACAACTAACCTGCTTGAATTTACATCCCAAATGCCTTCCAACAAGGTCTCCAGACCGACTGTGTCTACACCGACTTTTGCCAGGCATTTGATAGACTCCCTCACTCTGCGATTATGCTTGAAAGGTTGTGTTTTCCGCCTTTATTGCTCGACTGAATCTGCTCTTACTGAAAAGATAGGACATACAGACTATCTTTCCGTAATACTTTATCCATAGTCATTAGGGCTTCATTCATTAGAAACAGTTATGATTCTTCCTGCATTCAGGATGATTTAAATACCTTTAAGAACTGGTGTGGATCTAATGGCCTACAGCTTAACTTGGATAAATGTGAAGTTGTGTCATTCTCTAGAAATCAAAATCAGCTCGTCTTTGATTATAAATTTGCGGAAAATAATATCTGTTGCGTGCAGTCCGTTACTGACCTTGGTCTGAAGCTTGGCCGTAAACTCGATTTCACTTTGCAAATTAACTATATATTGTTTCTAAGAGTAAGTCAGTTCTGGGCCAATTCTTATAGATTCTTGCACTCTCACAGGTATGGTTTCTAATAGGCATACCCCGTATAGCTTAAGGAGATTGCCTTTACTGCATGTTGTTCACTCTCGGTCTAACTATGGTATGCATGAACCTATAAACCGCATGTGTAGAGCCGTGAATATGTGTCCTGTTTTTGACCTGACTCTTACTAAGGATTTGCTAAAACGATCTCTATTGTCTGTGCACCCCGGATTGTGTGTGGACGTGTTTTAGTTTTTTTTGATTACTTATGTTTTTTGCATGCTGGTGTGGGTGCCTCATTTGCTTCAATATATTGTTCTATTCTTGCGAATAGGTCAATTGATTCTAGGCTTCTGCCTTAGCACTACATAATATGTACGCATAACTCAAATTAGGAATTATAGCAGTTTTTGTATAATCTTGCGTGAATTTGATTAGATCCTTGAAGCAAACAATTCAATGCAAGTGAGATGATGGTCATTGGTATAAGGGCAAAATACAGTAAAAATAATCAAAAAATAGAAAATGCCAAGTCTGGTCTTAAGGTTACAGTTAAATATATTAGACGTCCAATTAATTCTTTATGAGGTGCCTGAGTTAGTTTAATTACTTCACCCTCTTGTAAATTTAGGTGTTTCCATCGGTGCTGTTGCTCCTTTGCTTCATGTCGTACCAAATTTCTCTATTATCTTGTTTATAAGTTTTTTCTTATTTGATAATTATATTATTTTCTTTTCTCTCTATTTCCATTCCTAGAGAGCTTTTTAAGTTGTCCAAGATGCTTAGCGTTATATTGTTTCTTTAAGTCTTCAATTATTCTTTTCCAATAATCAATATGTCATCTACATAAATTAGCATCCAGCAATCCTTTTTGTAATACTATGATCTTTCAAAACCTCTTTGTTCTATGTATTCTCTGATTGTATTATTCCAGCACTTTGGAGATTCTTCTAAGCCATAGGGTGCTCGATTCAGTTTTAAAGCAGAGTTGTTGTTCATACCTTTAGAAATTTTTATGTAAATACCATTTTGTAGTTTTCCATTTGGGAATGCAGTGGGTATATCTAGTTGATAAATTCTTAAATCCTTTTGAATTGCCTTTGATATCATCATTCTTGTTGTTCTGATGAATAAATACAGTAGTATCTAATGTATCTTTTTTCCTTCCTTGGAATCTTCTAGCTACGAGTCTTGCCTTTCTTTCCACTTTTTCTCACTCACTGCTTGTTCATAAGATGTTGGAGTTTCTGTTTGAGTTGGTAAACAATAAGCTATATTGCTTCTTCGTCTTCATCTTTCGTCTTCCAACCTTCTAGGCATATAAACTGTGTCCTTCAGAGGAATTGAGACGTATCTATAGAGATGCGCGCAATATTTGCAAATCAGTGATTAGTAAGGCAAAGTTCAATTTCGGCCTAAGTGTTAGACAGAAGGTATTTTCTACTCAAAAGGGTAGTAAGGGATTCTGTTCTCTAGTAACAACTGCAAGGAACAATTACACCTGTTCGTCGACACCACCACTTATTTATAATGGGAATGTTTTTACTAGCTCATTGGACAAACCCAACCTGTTTGCAGCCACTTCCATCTCCATCAAAAGTAGGCAAAAGCCGCTACACTTTCGCACTGGGGAAGTTTTTAGGGTACTTTCAAAACTCGACGTGTCCAAGCTACTGGACCTAATAGTTTCTCGTCCCTGGTTTTAAAATGCTGCGCCTCTACTTTGGCTAAACCTCTGCGCAAATTGTTTCACCTGTCATATTCGACAGGAGTGCTTCCAAGTGCATGGAAATTGCTCATTTCCAGCCGATACTTAAAAAATGAGAGGCATGCCACCCCTTTAACTAAAGACCAATTGCACTAACTTCTGTCTTATCTAAAGTTTTTGAATCACTCATCAACTCTCGGTTGATGAAATATCTATTATAGAAAATAACCATCTTATCAAGGATTGCCGTTCAGCCGAAGACCTACTAATGGCTCTAACGGAGCATTGGTATCATTGTCATCATAATTTTGGTGAGTCCGAAATCGTCGCTCTTGATATTTCAAAGGCTTTTGATAGAGTCTGGCCTGCTGCCGTTTTAGACAAACTTCAAGTATGTTAATTCACCAAACTTATTTCTTTATTTTTATTAATGACCTTTTATCACTAACTCTTCATCCTATTCATAGTTTCGCCGACGACAATACCCTTGATTTCACACACTCTTTTGATTCTGTATTGAATTCTCGTGAAATGCTACAGAAATCAATCATCCAAAACTCAATGCTGTTTAATGTCCCTTAAAAAACCTCCAGTTCACCCTCGACCTACTTCAGTCGGCGGTGTGAATATACCCAATTCGCCCTCTCTAAATATTTGGGTATTGAGATAGCCAGCAATCTTAGCTGGACTCATCATACCTATATTTGTAATCGCTAAAAGTGTAATAAAATGCTTGGGCAGGCATGCTTTGGGCAGGGGCTGGACACACCGCATTGTTCGGGTTAGACAAAGTCCAGGTTATTAAACTTATTGGTGATCCTTCAATCTCTAACGAAATTGCTAGCCTGATTCCTTGCAGACACATGACAACGCGCGATGCAATAGTTGCAAGTCGCTCTCACCCCTATACTCTCCAGGTCAAATTTGAACGTACCGTCAAATTTCGGGAATCTTTTCTAAGCAGAACAACACGAATGTGGAACAGTTGACCATCTTCTGTTTTTCCCTCGTCTTATGAGCCTGAAACTTTCAAACGGGGCGTACATCGACACCTCCTTCACTCAACCTCTTAATCCATTTCCCTCACCCTTAATGCCTTTCTTGCCAAAGATATGCTTTAGCATTATAGGGCATCCCCTGCGCTTTTGCAACATCATATAAAAAAAATCTGAAAAATCTATTACATAATAATCGTGCCAGTTGGCTTTCTCTCGTATTCGTTTCTCAGTTCCTGAGTTGGTGTCTTCATTACTTGAGTCTTGATTCTCTTCTTCTTGTCCAGGATCTTTTCTGTGTCCTGTTGCAAGTCTTCTTCGTTACTTTCGATGAGTGAAATCTCTACATACTCCTCTGTCTTTGGTCTTTCATCGAAGATAACACTTCTTCCAGCTATGGTTTTCCCTGCTTCTTTATCCCATATTTTATAGCCAGAAAGGCAACAACCAACCATAATTTTTCTTTCTTTGGATCAAGTTTTTGTCTCTGTACTTTCGGGATACGAGCATATGCAATGCTACCATATATGCTCTTAAATTCTTGATATTTCGCTTCCATTTCTCCCACAGTTCGCTAGAACTAAATATAATACATTTTATATTAAAATGATATCTTAATATTTGATATAACATCTCTATAAGAAAACATTCATTTAGGTCAAACACCTTTCATGTTGGCTGAGAGTACGGAAATGGAGCATCTTCTTAAAAACCACTTAAACGATGTTCAAAATACTGGCCCACATAAACAGCCATGGAAATTTCCGGGACCCTGGAAAATATATGGTAAATTATTTTAGTATAACATATATAAAACAAATATATTGATAATTAATTATGCATTTTAGACGCCGAAGAGTATGGTTATAATGTATTAGAAGGTGCTCCCGAATTTAATGATGAAGAGGAACCAGATGAGCCAAGCAAAGATATCAAGTGCGAATATAACATACAAAAGAGCAAAGATAAATGCGATACAAACTCTAACGTTATGATAGCTGATGAGAAAATCAAGAGATTATCAGATACAGATGGTGTCGGTCTTAAAACCAGATTAAAATCAATTTCGGCTAAGTGTACAGTCGTTCTGGACAATATCGACTCTCTAGATCATATGAATTCGGTAAAACAATTTAACGATTGTCATAGCAAATTCATTAGTCGAAGACGATCCACATTCGAAAAGAGAGACTCAAATTCTGGTCGCATTCCCACTGAATCTGAAGGTGAAGGAGAAATATTTGAATTTGAGGAGTCCGATATGCCGCTTCCACCATTATATTTACTAAAAGATGAAGGTTCCGAAAAATGGGTCCTTTTAAATGATTTGTGCAATCTACTGAAAGTTAAATCGAAGGACACATTGCTAAAACAGGTGAGTTTTAAGTGCAAGACAGTAATGTTAGTTTCATTAAACTTAAGCTGTAAGAGTTTTAAAAATTATTTGCGATTTGTACTTTTATACATATACACTCGTATTATATTACTTTCTGTTGTCGTACACTTTCCTAGACACCCATCCCCAGACATCTTCAATTATATATTCTTGTCTCGAGACCAGTCACTCACCATCCTTGTTGTATGTTTGGCCGCATTGTCTTGCTGAAATATAAGCTATTTCGTGAATTTTGATTTGTTCTTCCTTCAGAAGTTTTATGTAGGACTGGGCATTCTGGTGACCTTAGAAAACTACAACATCAACAGGTCCATCTACAGAAATTGCTCCCAACACCATGACGGAACCTTATGATTGCTGCCGTTTGCAAAGTATTAGTGAATCCTTTCCTTAATCAAGGCTGTCTGGTCCGTCTAGATTGAAATTTTTTACATCAGTAAATAATACTGATTTCCATTACTTCGACCATGTCATATGCTCTTGAACAAAACCTAGTCGTGTAGTTTTATGTTTAGTGTTTAAAGCAGGCTTTCTTCTGGCCTTAATTCGCCTATTTTGTGGTGTTCGCTTTATTTGCCTCAAACACTACCAGTAACTTCAAGTTTTCGAGCAATTTGTGCAGCAGAAAGCATTAAATTTGAGGCTTCACTCCATACAGCACGACAACAACGAGGCTATTCAAGTGTCTCCAACTGTATAAATTACTATACAGGGTGTTTCAGATCTAGTGTGCCAGTGGGGTGGTAGATCTTACCTAGCCAAACAAAAAATTGTAAAGCAGGGGAGGGGAGCAATCTCAACCGTTTAGGAGATACAGGGGATGCACATCATTATTTTATTGTTATCTTTCGATCTACTCAACGCAGATACCTAAAACAAGCGCCAAAAAACTACTATCTCAATAACCTTTCCAAAATATTGTCAAGAATGTTGATCTAACTTCTACCACTGCATGTACAGTCACTTCCAAAAGTGATAAAAATATTTTGCGATTACCTAAAATTCAGCATTTTCCCAAATTTTCTCCAAAATAATATAGTTAATGTCCGTATTTTATTTTTATTAAATTGCCGATCTTATTAGCTTTCCAAAACGTTACAACATGTCCAGGTAGAGAAAGTACAAAGAAATTTATACGTGGAAAACCTATCGGGGGATATTATAAAATCTGCAATTTAAAGAAATCTTAAATTCTTTTTATTGAATTCAAATCGTATTACAATTAATATCATTATGTTACAAAACCTGTTTGAAATATCCTAGCCAATAACCCCTTGTAATTCCCTCTTTAAGGAGTATTGTAGCCAGCATCTCCCGTATTTTCGTCGCTGCAGTCTCTGTTCTGCTAACAAATTCGTCTCTATTGATAATTGGCTTTGAGTAAACTTTATCCTTCATTATATCCTATAAAAAAAGTTCATTGTGGTAAGATCTGGAGATCTAGTAGGCCAAGGAATCCGTGCACCTGCCATCGGTGAGGAACTTTTTCATTCAGTATTGCCATTACAATGATACCATCGTGTTGGTAAAATATTGCCTTAAGATTATCCATAGGGATGTCCTCTGGTAGATCTGGCTGTGCATTCTCTAAAAAGTCCGCATAAATTTGGTTAATAAGCACTTGCGGCAAAATAAATTGTCACATTAAATGGGTGTCGATGATATCATCCCAAAAATTGACTCAGAATGTGGGCTACAAGGAGGTTCTCTTGTCCTATCTGGGTTATCATCCGACCAAGTATGGAGGTTGTGGAAGTTTGGAATGTCAACCCCGGTAAACTACGATTCATCTGTCCACAGAACTCGGCACAGAAAAACCCCGGTTTGCATTTTGCATTCCAGAAACCAAATGCAAAATGTTAATCTTCTTTCGGAATCTCAGTTCGGTATTCCTTATAGACTAGGATATTATGATATAACCGTCAGTCTGCTTGATGAACAACCCTACAAACTTTAACTGAAGATACTCCTAATTGTCTTACCACTCGTCTCGGACTGGTTTCAGGGTCTTGCCCGACGAGGGTGATTATTTGCTAATCGACGTCGTCAGAATCTTCCGATGTTGGTGCCATCAGTTTTTATATGCCGCCCCACCCACCCCTCATTCGGGATGATCTTTTGGATAGGCCTTTTGAAATGGAGGATGTGCAAAGGATTCTCAATAAAGCACCCGGTTCAGATAGACTCCCATATGAATTTTATAAAAACTCCCCAGAAATATTCTTAACAAATCTTCTACAATGCTATATCTATGACATTGGTGAGATACCTGAAAGTTTTACATATTCTATAATATGCCAAATTTACAAAAAAGGAGACGTTAGTTTAGTTCAAAACCATCGACGTACTACTTTTATGGACTGCGCAAAGAAGATTTTTGCCGAACTACTGTATGAGCGTATTACTGAATGGGAACCGGGAGCGATTTATTCTTCTCGAAAGTCAGACAGGCTTTAGGTGTGGATATTCAATAATTGATAATATCTTTAATCTATTCAATATAATTAAGCTCTGCTATTCCATGAAGAAGAAAAAAAATATTCGCCTTTTTTGTAGACTTAAAAGCGGCGTTCGATATACTTAATCGGAACATGCTTCTTTATGAGATGCAAAATCTAGGACTATCGTCCAAGTTTCTAGTAATCCTGCGAAGATCTGCATTCCCTTTACATTAATGATTTAGAGATTCGAGTTCGAGATTTTGAGTTCGGTATTGAATTGGAAGGAATAGAGATAAGGATCCTAATTTATGCAGACGACATAGTCATTTTGGCAGAAGAAGTTGGTAAACTTCAGAGAATTCAGCAATTTGAAGACTATTGTAATTTATGGGGACTAGTTGTTAATCTTGACAAATCGAAAACATTAAGTTTTCATAAGCATACGTCTGATGAAATATGGACGTTCCAGTAACAAAATTGAAGTAGTAAAAGAATTTAATTATTTGGGAGTAATCTTTTAATCTAAACTTTCCTTAACGAAGCATCTGGGTAGGAATTCTCACGAAATTGGTTGTTTTCAGACAACCTGGGTAGGAATTCTCACGAAATTGGTTGTTTCAGACAACCTGGTTGCCTTGTAAATACGCAAAAATGTAAAAATGTTTAGAGGTTGAATTTAACAAGTGTGTGTTCAATCGATTGAAGAGGAATGCCAACCGTTTTACAAAACCTTAACTCATGGCAGTCCAAGCGCTATGAAGTGTCAAAATCACACGTCAGCTTCCAAATAGGCGACTGAGGATTTAGATGCAAGTTCCGGGGAACGGCATGGGAGAATTACGATCATATGCACACAAATTTGACATATTTATTCGTTGCTATGAAATATTTTTCTGTTGCCACAACATTTTTTGGGCATGCGCTTTCTTTATTAAAACGGTTTCGTTGTCTGGAGGCAACCATTTGACTGAGAATTCCTACACTGGTCGCGGCGGACCCTGTGTTTAGCCAGCAACATCTTTTATCTATGGGGTCATTTAAAGGAACTTGTCTATTATTTAGAAATAAGATCAGTAGAGCAATTGTGGCAAAAATCTGTACAGCTTTCGACCAAATCAGAAATAAAACTAGACTTGGAGTTGTCATCAAAAAGGTCTCTTATTTCGAGAGCAAAAATGTGTGGTCTGCAGGATAGGGGCCATGTAGAACGCTTAATTTAAAAATAGCATTCCTCGAGCAGCATATAAATTTTAATAACTTTTGAATGGCTGCAGATATCGAGTTAATCCTTTTTTTTTTTTGTTGTAAAGAGCTTTCTGAGAGCCTCTTAAGCAACAAAGAAAATGATATCCTTGGTGTAAACATTTTACAGGATCAAAGATAACATATCAAAATTTTGTGCAAAATTTTCCCAATATTCATTTTTGAGGTCCAATAACTAGAAAATGATAGTGTCCCCTTTCAAAAAAGCTTTAAATGTTGGTCGTGCGATGTCCTTTAAAGGACTTACAAGCATTTAAGTGAGAACACCTCCTTTGAAGGACCAACAATTTTCAAACGCGATTGTGATGGTGAAGGGTTCTTTTAAGGGGGGGGGGGGCGTTTCCTACACATTTTGCGAACAGCTTGTAGATCGATATATCTATTAAAAAGACTTTATTGAGTTTTCTTGCTTTAATAGCAGAAAGATATTGTTTGTATAGCGAATAACTATTTTGTTATCCGCTCCTGACGTGATTAAACAGATATGATTATAAAAAGATTACTATCACTTATCTTTTTTTGCAGAATTGTTATATTTCCGTCTTATAAATCACAAGTACAAATAACACAAATACCAAAACCAGAATTTTATAAAAGAATTACAGAACCGCTAAGAAAGAAAAACGCACAATAACCGCCAGCAACGTTTTCACTCTAATTGTTAGCAGAGGCAGGGACCCACAGGCACAGAGCTTCAAATTTCCGGGAAAATGTACGTTTCTGCAGTGATGAGAAACGCATCGCCGATTTTCAAAATTGGTTCCCCTCTACATTACTTTTGGAATAGTTGTGGAAGTAGTCCTAGTGACACAACTATGCTTTTCATTCCACCAGTTCCTGATTTTCCTACTGGAAATAAACGCAAATCACTCGCTCACAGATGTTACTCGTACAAACTCCGAAATAAGACTATTCCAAAATAACTACACAGCGACACTTAGGGACTCTGTTACCGCCAGAAATTTATGTACTACTCTTTAGTATAAGAATATTTTCATATATACTGCAGCCTAAACAGGTACATATAAGATATAATTTAGAAGACGGAGTTGCATCAATCAGCGGGTTCGAGACCAGATGACCCCGTGAGCTTTTATCTAGAAATTAAAATAATCCACTCCGTCTCTGGGTTGTTGACTAAAGTTTCCTTACTTAACTTCTCCTAATTCCCTTCCGTCCAAAACCATGCTAACGCATCAAAGGGTTGTCCCCTAGGATTTTGCCACGTCGTATAAAAAAAATTATTTACAATCGAAAAGTATAGTTAGAATTTTGGGATCATTTTAGAATTTTCAGAGAACATTTTTGAAAACATTTACTTTCAAAGAATGCATAGATTTTTTGAAGTTGTTAAAGTAGACTAAGTCATTAATTGTAAGGTATTGTTTTGTAGGAGGAGTTTAACTTTTTGGATTTATGTAATAAACTTTATTATTAACTCTGTGTTAGCACAGAAAGCATTTTAATTAAACATGAGTAGGGAATTAGATTCAGGGCTCCATGAACAACCGGATTATAAAAAAATAAATAAATAAAAACTCTCCGGAAGTGTAATTAAATCATTTTGTTCGCCAGCTTCTCATTTTTACGCACAAGACCCCACTTACCACACTTAAAGCTCATTTATCTGCTACAATATATATTTATTAAGTTTCCTGTTTTGATTTATATTTTTACTCAATATTTTTATTTTTTTTTCAGATATGTCCATCTATTCCACCGTCCACAGTTAATAAGGAACTCTTGCGAGAACTGAAAATGTCCGACTTTCTAGAACGAGCGACATGCCTCCAATTGTTGTGTGCTGGTGAAAAGCTTAACATAAGTTCATCAAAGGTGGTTCTAGTGAAATATAACGACAGCGTCCGAAGCTTACTAGGAGTCAAGACGATATTAATGAAATTTTAAAGAAAACGCTGGTGATAAATGGGTGCTATCCTCTTGCTGAGACATTGCACAGGGGAATCGTTAGAGGTTAGGCTTTAAGTGGCTTTGCAATATGCGCAGATTTTTTAAAATGAATTCAATGAAATGGGATCATACCTGTGATATGTAGTATAAGATGAAAACTAAACAACAATGGACATTTCAGATAATTTTTTACAATAATTGCGCAACATTTAATTGGAAGTTGTCTAGCTTTAACGGAAAACAACAGCTGAAGTCGTTAAAAATCGGATCCTGGCTCAGTTTCGAATTTCTGAATAAAGGAGAACAACTCAGGGAATAATAATCGTCTGGTTTTCCTTTATCAGTCTTATGAAAAATGCTACGAAAAGAACTAATTTTGTAAAGCAGACGCTTCCATTGCTTACCAAATTTTCGACAGATTACCGATATTTGGATTCATCTACCCAGGCAAAATCCTGGTTATCATTCATTTCCAAAAACTTTAGACATGGCGGAAATGTACATACATACAAAAGGAGTAAAGAAAGAAACTACAAACTATTTTAAGACAATTTTTAAGAACTAACTTACAATTAGTGTGTAAATGTAAATAATTCTAGTAACTTAAAGAGATTATGCTAAATAAAGCCTACGTCAAAATGTAAGTAAATTTTACGTTTAGTTAAACTATGTTATGTTAATTTAATTTAATTTAAAGCGTTCTTTAGAAGCTAGGAAATATTTAGTTAAAATTTAGAATAAAATATATTTCTTGCTACTATGAATAATGCAACTGCTAGCAGAAATATAATTTTAAGATAAGACATTACTGCTTCGCCTTATGTGTGAGTAATTTTTTTTTGTTTTATTTTTTATGTAAATTACTATAACTAGGACCGTTAGGATTTTTTTTAATTTTAGGTAAATAATGTAATTAGAAATATTTAAAACTTTCTAATTGTTGTAAATATGAGAGGGGAGCTATTGATGTTAACCGTATTTGGCCTAATACAATTTTTTTATAATGTATTTACATTCATTATTATTATATATTTTTTAAATTTTGGTTTTTATGATAGGTTTGCGCTTGTTTTTGTAAAAAAAAATGAATCAAAATGATGCAGAAACATCACACATCATGTTTACAACCGATGATTATTATAACTTTTTTGCTGAGTGTGTGAGAGGTGTATTTTCTATATGTAAATGTGCAATGACATGTGATTTTTGCTATTATTATTATTATTAATGATGATATGGAAATAATATTAACAAAACATTTTATATTTTACAGTCGAATAAAATTTTAAACAAGAAGTTTTGCCCTTTTAATCAAATACCTGTTTGGACTCTTTGCAATAATATGTTTTGATATAATAAATTTTGCGAATTTTTTATAATATTTTTTATTGAAAAACCAATAAGTACATCTGAACGCATATACTTTCTTTTACTAGTTATAAGCATCGCTAGAGGATAGACGTGTTGATCGGCTCCCGCCTCTCATTAAGTATTTTCCCAAAGTGATCGATACTCTTTCCGCTAAATCACAGCACGTGATTATTTTATTGGCTATATTTTATTGTTTCGTGGCAATCATTATATCGATATACTATATAAGTCGTCGATCCTTCTATCTAATTCAGTCCGTTTAAGTTTACGGGATCACACACTTACCTAGAGTTGTGGTTGCACTCCGTCAATCTCTTACGTAGTGTACGCTGACCAAAGAGAAACAATACATGGCATCGAAAAACTGCTTCAAGTTTAGCGAGACTTTATATTAAGCGTTATAAGGAACTGTGTAGAGCTAAGAAGGAAGCCTACCATGAAAAAAACATTGCGAAATTCAAAGAGGTAAAAGATTCGTGACACCTGGAAGACCTAGCGCCTTATTACTGAATACGATTCGATTGCAATCGATCATAAATATAGAAAATTAAGAGTTAAATGGACAGCTAGCAACTGTTACAAGTACAATATCTCTTTTTAATCTCATTCAATTCAAAACTTTCTATATTTACGATCGATTGCAATCAAACCGTATTCAGTAATAAAGCCCCAGGTCTCCCCGTCTTTTTATTGTGTACCCCATATCGAATGTCAAAAGTTATGGCTCTATGATCTGACAGCGTCATCGTATCAGCCACTCTCCAGTTGATCACTCTATCCAACAACTTAGTATGGCTTAAGGTGACATCAATAACCTCCTTACGCCTTTCACCTACGAAGGTTGATTCTGCCCCCTTGTTTAGAATTGCCAAGTTGTTACCTACCGCGAATTCTAGCAAATATTCGTCCCTCCGGTTGTCGTCTGTGCTGCCCCACACTGTATTGTGGGCGTTCGCGTCGCAACCTAATAGTAGTCCCACATTTCTATCCTTGCAGTATTTCACCAAAGCCTCCCCACCTGGGAACGAGGCCGGTGAATCATATGGTAGATAGCCCGAGGCTACGACTCACGCCCCTGCCCCGGACCCCATACGAACCACAATAAGGTCTGACGGACTGAGTTGTGGCAGTAGTACCGCCTGAACTCCCCGCCTGACTAAAATGCAGGATCTCGCTCTGCTATCTGAATTTACGAAAAAAAGATTAGCAATTCCGGGAGCCCTTTTATACTCTTTCTGAATAGCCAGGGCTCCTGCAGCAGCGCTATGTCCAGCTTCTCTTCCACAAAACATTGGCACAGCATATCTGATGCTGCCTTACTGTGATGCATATTGAGTTGCCAAACTGTCAGGGTGGTCCCACCCACCTCCCTCGGTACGCAGTTGAGCCCCCCCCCCCCCCCCCCCCGCTTTCCTCATCGGCACTACGTCTTTAGCCGGACGCCATACCGTCATGGCGGCTCCGCCCTTGGTCGCCTCGCCATACCTCTATTCGGGACACCTTCTACTTGGAGGTATCTCAGATGCAGGAGTTCTGTTTCCACAGCCTACTTATGATGATGTCCTTGCCCTCAGGTTGCCCCGGACAAAGATCAGCACCCTATTGATTTTTTGATAACATCAACACATTCCACCTTCAGGTTCATTCCAGGCCTTGGATTTTTGGTTCACACACCTTCGAGCGATTAACTCGTCTTCCAAGGCCACTTTGTTTACCCCGATGTCACCCACCCTGCCAGGAATGGAGTCAATAGCCTCCAAAAGGGCTGTTTTCAAGACTTGCAGGTGCTTGTCCTCAAGGCCCTTCTCCCTGCCAGCGTCCATGGCACCGAGACGGAGATCATTTGCCGCAGTTCCAGAGTAGATTTTTACGCCCCCTCCCACCTTAGCTCTATCCTCGTCCTGGTGAACTCTCTGCCTCTTGCCTTGGTCCAAAGCTCCCTCCTTTGCTCGGATCGGCTCACGCCTTTTCTTGCTGGATCCGAACTCGTACCTGGCGTAGAGATAATTTCCTGCCATTATTCTTCTTTTTCTGGACCCGCCTTTTTGCCTTTGCTCGGATCCGCTTCTGCTTCATCTTGCTGGGCTCCTGCGAGATCCCCGCTTCTGTCTGTCCAGTGGAGGTAGGAGTAGCCGTTGCCGACTGCTCAACTACCTTTATTCCAGAGGCCGCCGAGGATTCTCCACCATCTGTGGAGTTACCTGGCCTCACTGCACCTTGGTCTACACCTCGGATCCGTTTGGCCGGACCCCCCTCTTCTGGTGTCGAATCTGTTAGGGCAGACGTTTCCAGTATGTCAGCTAACTGCCTGACCTCCTGGTCCACAGCTGCCTTCTTAGCAGCCTTAGCTGACGCTATCTGCTGCTTTTTTCGCTCCCTCTTTCTCTTCCGCTTCAGATGCTTGTGCATCTCCGCCTCAGAGAACGAGGTAGCGTTGTCTTCCGCCGGATTGTTACCCACGTTATCAGCTGATTTTAGATCGGCCTCTACCGTTTCCTCCAATCCTTTGGAAGTCTCCATAACTTCAGGTTGCTCCAGCCTATGAGCTTCCTCTGACCTATAAAGGTCTGCCTCTACCTACGCCACCGTACAACACGTGACTTTACGCGGATTCCACTTGAATGCATTTTTGTTTACTATACATACAGACTTACCGATTTTTATGTTTCGTTCATTGAAAGTTCCGTTAGAAGTTCACTTTTAATCTGCTATCGCGAGAATAGGATCGTTAAAGTTTTTATTTTAATTTTCATTAATCGGACGTTTAGTGAACTTATGTAATTTGCATCAGAGTGATTTAATTTAAAATGGATGGTATGGTAGAAATGTGTTTTGTTTCGTCATTTATAGGTTTTTCTTGCCAGGAAATCAGCAAAGGAGGAATTGTTTATCTATAATTCAAAATATAGAAATTGTGGAAAAAGTGGAAAAAGGCGCAAAAAAGGTTGATGTATGCCTCCAAGTAGTCTTTCAACCATATTAAGGAATAGGCAAAAAATTAAATCATTTGATAGCGGTTTCAAAAAGCAAAAAATAAGGCTATGTACTTATGGCGATATTGACAAAGCAGTGCTTGCGTGGGTGCGATCAGTACGGGAAAGAAATCTTCCTTTAAGCGGCCCTTTAATTAAAAACAAAGCGCTTGAATATGCTCGAAAATTGAACATGGAAAATTTTACGGCCAGCAATGGATGGCTACATAAATTTAAAAAGAAGCACGGCATAGTTCATAAAGTGTTGTGTGGCGAAAATGCAGGTGTGGAACTTTGGGAAAGCCAACTACCGTCCCTATTCGAAGGGTACAGTGCAAATGACGTTTTTAATGCGGATGAAACAGGGTTTTTCTTCAAGTGTTTGCCAGATAAAACTTTGGCATTTAAAATCGATAAATGTTTTGGAGGAAAGCGTAGCAAAGAACGGGTTACTTGCCTGTTATGTGCCAATAAGACAGGGAGCAAAAAGCTTAAACTTTTCTATTTCCCCCCAAAACATAACTTCCGTCGTACAATTATTAGACCTTGGAATCATTCAAAATGTAAAGGTTAATTATAGAAAACGAACTATGATTAAAATTCTGAAGGATTTGGACGAAAATAAACCTATCAACTCGGTAACCCTTCTCGATTTCGTGAGGAAAGTTTTAGCTACTTGGCTTGTTGATCTTAATCAGGAAACAATTATGAAGTGCTTCGCTAAAGCTGGTTTCATTCCGGTACCTGAATGGGACGATGAAGATGATTTACCTCTCTGTGAGTTAAGATTAAGGCTCCGTGGTGATTTAGAAGACTTACATGCCCTTTGGAATAATTGGCAAGCTAAGAATCCTACTGACAGCGGTGATCTTGTTGATTACGTAAACGTAGAACGCAAAACGCGGAATTATGCACGCACAATGTACCAGATGACAGCGAGATTTTATCAATGGTGCAACAAAAGGACAGTGAGAAAGACCTAAGTGAGGACGATATCAAGGAAAGACCCAATATCTGCTATATAATAATCCATTCATTATCCGTTCTGCAAAGCCCTGTAAAGATTTATGAAGATGTAAATGAGGAAGCATATTTTCTCCTTGCGAAACTAAGAAAGAATTTTGAAAATGTATTTTTCGAAAAACAGAGGAACATTACAGACTACTCGTATTTTACTAAAAACTAAGTTTTTATCATAACAAAATGATTCCTCTAAAATATGTACTGATTTTTTATAGGAATGTAGAGTATCATTACATTATGTAAGTATGTACAAACATAACTTCTAAAACTTTTATTAATTTTCTTTTTGGTACATAACCTTTTATATAATGCGCTGGATCGGATTTTTTTCATAATTTGTTACTAGGGTAATAAACTCTTAACTAAAAAGACAGTTTTTGGATTTCTTTTTCTTTTACCTTAAAGTGAAAATGATCCACCTAGGGAAAATCATTTAAAACGCTTTACTTTCTATATTAACAACTTAAAATTTTATTTTATTTTACAAGAATTCATTCTTACAAATGTAACCAATAATTCGGCAGAGTTTGTAGTAAATATCATTTTCCGTTACTTTATGGCAACATGACAAATAAAAAAAGTTCAAGTCTTTAGTCAAAGTGAAAATAAAAGTTAAATTAACCTTTAACTGGTGCCGTGTGGGTAAAAATAGACCCGTGGGTCTTTATATCGCTTAATTTCCTTTGTTTTTGCCAGTTCTGAGGATTGGACTTTTTAGTACCTTCTTATCTTGCCTTCAGTGATCGTTACGCAATGCAAGTTGCTGGATGTAGCTTTTCTGTGTTGTCCAAATATTCAACGGAGGGTAAAAAAGACCCCAATGCACTAGTTGCGTTAAAATTTGAAAAGGTAAATATGATGTGTGTTTGCTTAGTTGTTTATTAGTAGCACATGTTTTTGATGCAGGGATATAAAACATTGGTAAAATGAATGCTTACCAATCAGAAGAAAGACTTGCGCCGCTGGTGGAAGAAGTGTTAGCAGAGAGTGATGAGAACAGTGACATGGAATCTTGTGATGAAGCTGAATTCATTGAAAGTGAGCACAACAGTAAAACCGAGCAGTCGCAAGCTGAGGATAGTAATGAAGAAGATGATGACGAAGTGAGTAACGACGAGGATGATGACAATCGACTAAGAACGTGTTATTTTTATGGACGAAACCGCTTCAAATGGCAAAACAAAAACCGACTAGAAATGTTCGAACACTGGCACACAATTTAATTCTTCATTTACCAGGATTAAAAGGAGAAGCAAGAAACCTTCCACGTCTGCAGAAGAAGATTATTGGAACCTTCTATTTACGGAGGAGATCTTAAGCGAAATTTTGCGGTGGAAAAATAAAAAAATTTAGAAAGCTAAAACTAAATATGCCAGACAGGATCGACCCTTTTTAGCCGCTATTGATATGACAGAAGTAAGAGCATTGATTGGAATATTGTATATATCTGGTGCATTTAAATCGTCTCATGAGGATCTGGTATCCATGTTTATCACCGATGGAATGGGAAGAGATAGTTTCAGAGCAAATTTTTCTCTTAAAAGAGTTCTGTTTCTTTTATCGTGTTTGCGGTTTGATATCTTCGGGGAGAGGCGAAAGGGTTTGTCTTCGGATCCATTGTCAGCGATATCTAAAATTTTTAACAAATTTATAGAAAATTCGCAGGCAGTGTATACTCTAGGAAGCTATGTATGCATAGATGAGATGCTGGTAAGCTTTCGGGAGCGATGTAAATTTAAGGTGTACATTCCAAGTAAACCCTCAAAGTACGCGTTGAAAGTTATGCTGTTAGTTGATGCAAAAACTAATTACTGCTATAATGACTACGTATATTGTGGTCGTGACTCTGATGGTTCAGAATGTTTGACCGCAGAGGAAAGAAAAATGAATAAACCGACTCAAAGTGTCCTTCGCCTGACTAAACCCATAATTAGAACCAAACGAAACATTACAGCTGATAATTGGTTTGCATCCATTGAGCTGGTAAGAGAACTGGGAAAAGCTGGACTTACATACGTTGGGAACCCTTACAGCTAATAAAAAAGAGATTCCTCCAGAATTTTTAGCAAACCGCTCCAGCATTTTATATTTCTCGCTATATGGGTTTACCAATGATTTAACACTATCATCTTATGTCTCAAGAAAAAGTAAGAGTGTTATGCTAATTTCATCCATGCATCATAATGCTGAGACTGACAGCGACGTGAATTAGCCAGAAATGATTGCATTCTACAATAATACTAAGGGCGGCGTTGATACCCTAGATAATAAATGTGAGAATTATTCAACTGGGCGCCGAACTCGTAGATGGCCTATGGCTTTGTTTTATGCCATGATAGACATAGCTGGTGTGAACGCCTTCATTTTGAAGAATACGACCCCGCAAGCGGAAGACGATGTGAGATTAATATTTTTGAAGAAATTGGGAAGACAGCTTATCACACCACATCTACACAGAAGGTTGAATAATGAGCGTCTTCCGTTGGAATTGTGATCACTTCTTGCCAGGATTTTACAAACAACGGTTCCAGAGCCATCTAGTAGAGAAAACCCCAATCCATCTAAACGTAGAAAATGCAGTTTTTGCGCAAGCGGTAAAGACAGGATAACTACAACTTCATCTCAGCGATGCAACAAACCAATCCGCAGAGAGCACACGAAGACTATGTGTACTTATTGTTTTGAAGACCGCCACTAAGTGCCTTGCACGTTTCTAGTTTTAGGTGAATTGTGATCTAATATTTTATTTTTTATTAACTTTGTTATATGTTATTTTACTTTTTGTCATAATTAGGAGAAATTTTTGTGTTATTTTTTGAGCAAAGCCAAATACGTATTACTTACTTTTTTTGTTCCTGTTTTTTAAATACTTTTTTCGTTATTATATATAACACAACTTAAGAATTGAATTATATACAAGTTAAATACTTAACGTTATTCCTATTTTTATACATTTAACCAAAAACAAAAAATGAATGCCACACGGCACCAGTTAAAGGTTAACATGAAAATAACTTCAACTTGGTTTTTAATATTTTGTATGCAGTCCTTTAGCAAGCCGTACAGCTGTCAATCTATTTGGCATGGAAGAAACCAATTTCGTATCTTTTCGTCTAATAAACCCCACAATTTTCCAATCACATTTAAATCAAGCGATTAAGCAGGAGTATCGATAGCCTCATCCACTCACGAACGACCTGAGACTTATGTTTGGGGTCATTATCCTGATAAAAGCTAAAGGACTTTTCGAACACCAATTTTCGCGCACTTTGGCGAAGATATTCTCTTAAAATCTCTACGTACATCAATTTGTCCATATTTCCTTCGATTATGTGAAGATTTCCGACTCGGCCAGCCGCCATACCCCCCATACCATAATCGATCCGCCACCATGTTTTACACTCTCACACACATTCTTTGATTTAAGCTCCTCGTTCTTTTTTCTCCATACCATAACCTTTCCATCAGAACCGAAAACATTAAATTTGCTTTCGTCTGCGAAGATAACAGTTTCCCAAAAATCAGAACTCTTAGAATAGAAGCGCTCAGCAAATTCCATACGCAACTTTTTATTCTTCGGGCTAATGAATGGTTTTATCCTGGCAACACTACCATTGTATACGTATTTTTTGAGAACTAGTCGGATTGTTTCATCACAAACCTTAATCCCCAGATATTCTTCCACTGCTACACGTAATTTTGGTGCACCTAGTTTTGGATTACGGTGAATTTTATCAACAAACCACCGTTCATCTCGTTCAGAAAATGCTTTTTTTGGACTTTTTCTTATTTTATTTGCTATGCGATTTTCACAAAAACGTTCAATAATATGTTGCACTGTCGAAGCATTCTTATTCACAATTTTCGCAATTTCGCGTTTACTTTTCCCGAGTTTTGATGAATTACGAGCTCGCGTTCCTCATAGGTTGTATGACGTTCCATTTTCTTAATTTCAGTAAAAAAAATTTCAATATCTGCACAGATCCAAAGTTAATCACGGACTGAATACGGTCCTGATGCATTTACAAATTGCCAACAAATTTTTAACGGTAAATAGAGCGAGAAATTCTAATGGATCATTTTCACTTTGACTATAGATTTGAACTTTTTTTTTATTTGTCATGTTGCCATAAAGTAACGGAAAATGATATTTACTACAAACTCTGCTGAATTATTGTTTACATTTGTAAGAATGAATTCTTGTAAAATAAAATAAAATTTTAAGTTGTTAATATAGAAAGTAAAGCGTTTTATTTTAATTTCTTATAGTAACTAATTTTTGCATCACTGGATTAGTTATTTGTTTAATAATTTTCTTCACTTTGGTAGTTAAATTTAGTCTTTTTTTAATGTTTGTTTTGTAAATTTTGTTTCTTTCACAAAATTTTGCTTTTCTTTATTTTACTAATCATGCTTTGGTTTGTTGCTTTGGTTGTCCCTCTTCGCTCCTGTCGTGTCCTGCTTGCTTGTTATGTTGGGCAATGATCTATCTGGTGGTGGCACGAATGAGATAAATAGTACTAATATCATGTTGCGCATTTTGGCAGATCGATCTCGAGGACTGAAAGTGTATAATATTAATGCACGCAGCATTCTGGGCTCTATTGACGAACTTGTAAACATTTTTTGCGGTGCAAAGATTGATTTAGTTTGTGTTTCAGAGAGGTTAAAGCCGCATATTCCTGATGCTTTAGTTCATATTCCCGGTTTCAAGGTCTACAGATGGGATCGTCTTTTGAGATGTGGAGGCGGGGTTGCAGTTTACATTAATTATAGGATTTCATGCAAATTACATCAGAAGCAAGTGAGGTTGAGTTTATCTTTTTGGAAATTTTTGGTGGAGAATGTAAATGCCTCGTTGGCGCTGTATATAAGCCACCTAGTGTCAACGACCTTTCTTTCTTTTATGACACTCTCTCTAAAATCTGTTCGGGCTATCCTCATGTTATTATCGGTGGGGATTTTAACATTAATCTTTTAAAGGGCTGCAATACAAGTTCCAACTTTACATCCAACTTACAGCAGTTTGACCTTAAAGTTGTAAACAATGAACCAACCCATTTCACATCCACCTCTGCTTCGTTATTGGATCTCTTTCTCGTTGGTGATCTGAATATGGTTACAGAGCATAACCAACTATTCATTCCTGGAGTCTTAGATCACGATTTATTATATCTAAATTACAATTTGTACAGCTCACAAAGTAATAGGAACTGCTCTTTTCAATACAGGGACTATAAAAACCATAATCTAGATTTGTTACTTACTTTGGACTGGAATCTGATTTTTTCCATGTCTGAAGTTGATGATCAGGTTGATTATTTCATGTGACCAGAAAGTTACCTTTCAGCAGCACTTGGTGGAAGTCATTTGTTTAAAAATGAAAAGGAAAAAACACTTGTTTTTCTTCCACTATTAGGAGTGAGATGGATGTTTCGACCGGAGTGCAAGTGGTCATCATCAGCGTGGCGCTTGCACTCCTTACCACGGACATCCATGACGAAAAGTCAAAAACTCAACTCCTATTAATACTCAGTTTTAAATCTGAGTATGAATTATATGAAGAGGATTTTTAATCCATCAATTTCATATAAAACCAAAAATGGTTAAAAATTGTGTGACCAGAAACTGAAACTGAGTATTTATAGGAGTTGAGTTTTTGACTTTTCGTCATGGATGTCCGTGGTAAGGAGTGCAAGCGCCACGCTGATGATGACCACTTGCACTCCGGTCGAAACATCCATCTCACTCCTAATAGTGGAAGAAAAACAAGTGTTTTTTCCTTTTCATTTTTAAATTTGATTATTTCAATACCCTCGTGATGGATCTCTTCGAAAAATATATCCCTCTCCGTAGAGTAATTGCTAAGAATTCGAAATGTCCTTGGTTTTCACAATCCGTCAAAAATCTTATAAAAGAACGGGACAAAGCTTATCGCCATTGGAGGAGATGTAAGTCTGCTCCTAACTGGGAACTATTTCGGATTTTAAGAAATAAAGTGACACTGGCTAAGCTCTGAACTGGCTCCTAAGCAATTATGGAAAAACTTACGAGCGATTGGTGTTGGTAGGAAGTCAGAATTGGTTCCAGAAATTGAACCAAATACTCTGAACCGAGCCTTTTTAGCTCTTGAGAGTCCGACCTCCTCTGTGGCGAGTGGGAAGAAAATATGTTCTCTTTTCGTAATGTCTCGTAACTTGAAATTCTTTCAGCTATTAAATCTATTAAATCATATGCTACTGGATTAGACAATATTCCTATCAAATTCATCAAACTTTTACTTCCCTAAATTCTTCCTTTTGTTACGCATATCTTTAATACTTGTATTACCGCATCTAAATTTCCGTCTTTATGGAAGAATGCACTTGTTATACCTATAGCTAAGAAGCCAAATCCATCTCTATGTACTGATTACCGCCCTGTAAGCATTTTAGCGTGTCTTTCTAAAGCTGTGGAAAAATTAATTGCATACAGCATTATTGAATTTATTGATAATAATGAGCTTCTTTCTGCTTGGCAGAATGGATTTAGGGCGAATCACAGTTGTACTACACCTTTACTAAATTTAAATTAACTGAGGATGTCCGGCGAGAAATTGATAATGATAGGCTAACTATACTTACTCTGCTTGATTTCTCTAAGGAGTTTGATACTGTAAACCACAAGCGCCTTCTTAGAAAATTTAAGTGTTATTTTCACTTTGAAGCTTCCGCTTTAAATCTAATCAGCAGTTTCCTGGTTGATCGTAAGCAGAAGGTAATTCTCTGACTATCTTTATTTGTTGACTCGTGTTCCTCAGGGTTCGATTCTTGGACCGCTGCTATTTAGTCTATATATAAACGATCTTCCTAATATTCTCAAATTCGTGAAGATAATAATTTATGCAGATGATGTTCAGGTATATCTTAGCTGCACTCTGGGGCTTTCTGAGCACTGCATCTGGCAGATAAATCAGGATCTTAGTGCAATCTCTGATTAGGGTTCGGATAATCACTTAAAACTTAATCCCGTCAAGTCTGTGTGCTCTTCAAAAGGCCTATAAATACTGATTCCCTCCCCTCTTAAAGGATCGGGTTGACGTCAATCCCTTTTTTAGTTAAATTAAAAAATGTGGGTGTTATCATTAATAATACTTCAACATGGATTGACCACATCAACAGTATTGTCTTTCAGGTATATAGCGGTCTCCGTAAACTCTGGTGTAGCGCCTCTTTCATTACAGAAAGCGTACGTTTCTCTTTGGCGAAATCTCTGCTGCTGCCTGTTCTTACACATGGCGATATTATATTTGGTAACCTTGACTCTGTATCGTGGAATAAGCTTAACGTTTGCTTTAATTCAATCGTACGTTATGTATATAAACTTCGACGGTATGACCATGTAACGCAGTTTGTCAATTTGTTCCTCGGATGCTCGTTTTCTTCTTACTTAAAAATGAGGCTGAATACATTTTTATTTAAATTAATACGTACAGGCAAGCCAGATTTTCGGAAGGATAAGCTAGTGTTTTACGTTCTTCTCGTATTAATAATCTTCAAGTGCCTGGATACTCGTGTAAATCCAGGCGATTATTTTTCGTTCATGCCATCACCTTATGGAATTCTCTTCCGTTTGTTGTACGGCGTGCGGGTTCGATGGGGGTGTTCAGGGGGTGGCTTCAGTCACATTACCAATTACCATCATCTCAATTTTGATTTATCTTGTTTGTTCTTTTTTTTCTATTTTTACCTTTTCAATTATTAGTTCACTTTGGTCATTTTTGTCATTCTAGTATTGTAATCTACTTTTACTTTTCTATGCTATGTACTTTTAAAAAGAATATATTCTTATTTTGTACAAATTTCATGTTAAATAAATTGAATTCAATTGAATTGAAATGATTTGCCCTAGGTGGATCATTTTCACTTTGAGTCACTGTATATAACGAAACCCGCTTATAGCGAACAGAATTTTCCGGCAAAAGCGATTTCGTTACAAAGGAGTTCCACTTTATTACTGTACCGATGAAGTTTACTCGTGTTCAATTTAAAAGTAGTTTATTTGAAATATTTATGATGCTTTTGCACAGCTATATATTTAAAATGAAAGTAGTAAACAACCGCATCCTGTGTGAAGTGGTGGACTACATGCGCCCAAACGTATTTCCTTCAATTAACGCGAATTTCATTTTAAATATGTCGTATAATTCAGACCAGCATTGAAATGTTCCTAGCAACATCATATTCATGTTGCAATCTTTCAAATTGTGTTTCTAGCAACGTGCATATAGCCATCAGCCATTCCATTACCTTACTCAGAATGCCGCATGAAAAGCAGCTAAAAGCTAGCCTTAGCCGAAGTATGAGCCCTGAAAAATTTCAGGGCTGCCATACTTCGTAAATATAGACACGTTAATTAACATCTTCTGAGGTAACTTTAGCTATTGACAAGTACCATAACTTCTGTATTAATATTTACTTATGTACGGTTTCGCTCTTATTATTTATTCACTATAATTGATTACTTGAAACAATCATGTATTAAAAAATATGTGCTATAAGGTAACCACTTACCCAAGATACTTTTGTTAGTACACAGGTAAATAAGCAAACATTTGACAGTTCTTGTAAGACCGGCGAGGTGTGAGGTACTCAGCTTTTGATGCACTGAAATTCGAGGCATTTATCTGATTTTATAATTATTTTCGACGCATTGATATAAAAGGTGTTGTGGTTATTTAAACAATATCCCTTCGACGACAAATCCAAATTTTCTGGGGTTTTTTGTTGGTGATGTAATGAGAAAAATCTAGTTGTGGAAAGAGTTCCGATATAATCCGGTTAGCCGATTTTGCGTCTCTGTGCCGTAGGGATGTCAAGTTGACAGTTTTGCAAACATATTTTGACGCTTGTGTTAAAAGTACTTTTATTTATTATTTGTGAGATAATTAGCGAAATAAAATACCGAATATCAAACATTTGCAATATTTTCGTGTTAGTGATTGTGTATTTGAAAAATTCGTATGGACTTTCTATGGTAGTTTTCCTTCAGAAACTAGTGAGTACTTGGTCAAAAATAGCAAGTTGCATTTTTATTTTAAAGAAATCTATAAACAAATTGGCATAGTTTTTAACATATTTAGGAATAAAAGTAGTTTCTCCCAATTTTATTTCGCCCTGCAACCATTAATAAATACTCTCACAAGGGATTACGGAACAATAACTTTTCTATTTTATCAATTATAAATAAATAATCTGAAGGAGATTCACTAGAAGTTTTTTTCTAATACAACTGTTGAAAAATCTTAACTTAAAAGAAATCCAAACATTACGGCATTCAGTTCCGGCGACAAACAAGAAGAAACCTTGAATGTGAAAAACTGTTTTCTTTAAGTTTCGGTGGAACTTGTAACGGATTACATTTCAATATTACAAAACCATACTTCGCATGTTTTTATTTTTAGCAATTTACAGGTTAGCATAACGAGTGACACAAATTTAAATTGAAACGGGGGTCCTGTAAGTCCAAGTGATTTAAAGAAAAGGTCATGACACCGTGGTTATTATCTTACAAATTCCTGTAGTATCAACATTTATTTGGAATTGTTTTGTTTTAGCCCGAGATACTAATAAAATTTACCCAAGCTGACTACACCCAATTCAAATTAATCCTTTTGATAAACGGATCGTAGTTTTCTATTGTCAACATGGCTGTCAATAGTTTAGAACGTCTTTAATAAGATATCGGTTAAAACACATTGGAATTTGCCAGAAATATTAACGAATCACATAAAACTAATAATGTTTGCTGATGATACATTGCTTTTGGAACTGGAGACGACATAACTATAAGAAATTAAACGGACAAGAAGATTTAGAGAAAGTAAAGAAATGGTTGGATGTGGGTCGTTCCATCGTTTCGGGTGTTACACTTTAACTTAACCCTTTTATTCCCGAATTATTTCTAGCGAGCGGAATTTTTTGTATTGTAAAAAATATGCTATTAGGGATTTAGGCATCAATTAAATATAAACCGTCTGTTATACTGCCGTCCTGTTTCTATAAGACAAACTTCAAAGAATCTTTTTTATATACAGTGGCGGACATAAGGCTACATGCAACGGCCAATTACCATCCAAAGTAGTATTCTAAGACTTTTTCGACAACCAAAAAAATTCAGAATGATGAAGTATTTTACAAATAAAAGAATTTTAATTAGAACCATAATATATTTCAACAAACTATATATTAAACTTGAAAGGTTGGGTTTTCCGCCTTTATAGCTCGACTGGATCTGCTCTTACTTAAAAGATAGGTGTTACCGAGTATCTTTCC
Source organism: Leptarthrus brevirostris (assembly GCA_964036015.1). Lineage (NCBI taxonomy): Eukaryota > Metazoa > Arthropoda > Insecta > Diptera > Asilidae > Leptarthrus > Leptarthrus brevirostris. Next base: position 114,503,659 of record OZ038373.1, on the reverse strand, counting down.
GTAATACTTTATCTAGAGTCGTTAAGGCTTCATCTGGTGTACCGCAGGGTAGCCATCTGGGGCCGCTGTTGTATATTCGTGCCATTGAAGACATTTTCCCTCTGATTAAGCACTCCAAAGTTTTAATCTACGCAGACGATATGAAGATTTTCTCATGCGTTAGAAACAGTTATGATTCTTCCTGCATTCAGTATGATTTAAATACCTTCAGGGCTTGGTGTGAATCAAATGGCCTGCAACTTAACCTGGATAAATGTGAAGTTATATCATTCTCTAGGAACCTCAGTCAGCTCGTCTTTGATAATATCTTTACCTTTGTGGATGTTACTATCCGTTGCGTTCAGTCCGTTAGTGATCTTGGTGTGAAGCTAGACAAAAAGCTCGATTTCACTCTGCACATTAACTATATTGTTTCTAAGAGTAATTCAATTCTGGGTTATTTCAAGCAGTGGTCAAGGGAGTTTTCTGATCGGAAGACCTTAATTCACTTATTATTTTCTTTGGTTAGGCCAATTCTCGATTTTGCTTCTCAGATTTGGTCTCCCTGCTATGCTGTTCATTCTAAACGCATTGAGTCGGTTCAGCGGAACTTTGTTAGGTTCGCGCTAAAAGAGCTTCCTTGGAATGATCCACTGAGGTTTCCTCCTTATTGGATCGCCTCCAGTTGCTTAATATGCACTCGTTGGAAGAACGACGTAGAGTTGCTGACCTAGTCTTTATGAACTCGAACATAGATTCATGCACTCTCGCAGGTATGGTTTCTAATAGGCATATCCCGTATAGTTTAAGGAGATTGCCTTTACTGCATATTGTTCACTCTCGGTCTAATTATGGTATGCATGAGCCTATAAATCGCATGTGTAGAGCCGTGTATATGTGTCCTGTTTTTGATTTGACTCTTACTAAGGATTTTTTGGTTATTTGATTACTAATGTTTTTTGCATGCTGGCGTGGGAGCCTCATTTGCCTCATTATATGGCGAATAGGTCAATTGATTCTAGTATTCTGCTTGAGAATGCCTTCTGAGTTAGAAGGATTAATTCTATAACCGTTTCTTGTATTATTATTATCATGCCAGGAAATTTAATAATTCAAGAAAAGCTTATAAGGAAAGTCCAAAAAAGCGTTTGAAACTATAAATAGTAGTAAATAAGACAACTTTAACATACCAACAAGTAAAAATTGTTCTTCTGGTGGAGGGGATGAAAATGCAAAAGTTAACAGAGGCTTTTTGGGTAAATTGACGGCAACTGCAGAACAGTGAAAAGTAAATTTCAGTGCAAAGATCAGTGGGCTTACAAGAAATCGTAAAAATAAATAAAAACGAATAACTCTTTACTGGAAAAGTTAATAGTTTCCAGTGTTTATTTCAATTTTTATTTCTAAGCTGTAACTTGCAAAACATCAATCAGTTGTGAGTTGCCAACCATACACACTCATCAGCGTGTGTAAAATTTGGGTAAAAGGGGAAACTACTCGACTGTCAAATCTTTTTAAGTCCAAAAGTTAACAGACGCAGTGTGGACGAAATCTTTCGGTTTTTTGTAAATAACTTTTGAGTAAACAGACAGACCTAGAGTCATTTGGACAGTTATCGCCTTTAGTTTATGTCAAAGACCACTCAAACTTGTTCACTCTTGACATTTAGTAATTTCTCCATTTTAAAATTTTTATTCAAAAAGTTTCAGACCAAAAAGTACGTAAACAGACCTATTATGTCAATTCGGGTTCATTAGACAATAAAAAAGAGAATCGACACGCCAAGGAAAGCAGCTGTCAATTTCAGATCGACACGACAATCGCAATAGGGCTCAATGTAACCGAAGTGGTCCATTTTACCCTCTATGAAAGCCAAATTCCCCACTCCCGCTGCCAACATACAACCGCATACAAGTACATTGCCACCACCGTCCTTAATAGTCGGGAGAAGATTTTTCGAGAGCTTCATTGCGCTTTCGCCAAACCAATTGTTTTCCATCATGACTAAATAAATTAAATTTACTGTCGTAACTGAAGACGGCAGTTTCCCAAAAAGAAGAATCTGGATTTTTGTACAATTTAGCAGATACTTTTCATTCAGGATCAAATGGATTCTTTCGTGGACTCCTGTTGTTGAACCCTTCTTTGCACAACGCCCTTCGCACTGTTATTGGTTGTATAACTTTTCTTTGGTTATATGTGCGGCTTTTGGCCAATTCAGTGGAATTTACTCGTGGATTGCATTGAACAGTTCGTCTTGTATCGCGCTTTTCACGCTTCGTCAATTTTTGCGATCTACCACTTCTTGCTTTGTTGTTTAATGTATTTCGTTCTAAAAAAATTCCAAAAGCCTGTCTGTACACTCGCACGATTTCCGCCCACTATTTTGCCGATATCATTTAATTTAATTTTATTCATTGTAAATCAAAATTGTACATATAAGAAAGTTTTCTTTAGGTTTGTACTTAGCAGAGGTTGTAATAGAAATTAAATTCATAAATTCAAAGAACTAATAAAATAATAGTGAATGATTTAATAAACAGACAACAAGAACATGACCAACAATGAAGAAAAAAGAAAAAGACCAACAAACAAAAACAAAGAAGAAAAACCAACAAAGAGTATGTGCAGCAATACCACCTATACCTGGTAGAAGAATGAGTGATTCGACTGCTGACAAGTATATCTAGGTACTTGAATTTTATTCATACGAGACGACCTTAAGAAGAATAGTTTCTCAGTCAAAAAAATTGGCTTGCCTTTAAGAACTAATTTAAACAAGAACTGAATCAGGCGAAATTTGGAAAAAGATGAAAAAGAGCATCCAAAGAACGAATAAACGAACTGCGAAAAACGATTAAATCGCCGAAGTACATAGCGTACAATTGAATTTAAATATACGTTTAGTTTATTTCGCGAAGCCGTCGAGGTTGCCGCAATCAATGTCACCCAATGTTATGAGGGGAAGGAGCAGGGATTTTGCCAAGACAAAGCACACTCTCTCAGGCGCGAAAAAGGCACCACACCACAGCTTTCGAAGACCACCATACACCTTAGAAATAATGCTGTTGACATGATCCGCCCATGAAAGAGAATTAGCCATGCTGGCTCCCAAGTTTCTTACATTATCAATGAAAGGAATTGATGTAGAACCAATCAGTAGATCAGTGTATTTATTGACCTTTTAAAGAAAACGATAGCTTGACATTTCGAGGGATTAAGTTTTAAATCGTTAATAGATGCCCAGTCAGAGATCACTAAGAGATTTTCCTTCGTTTTTTAGTTTTATTATAATTTATTTAACTGCATGTGGTATCTCGGTACGTTTCAAACACTTGTTTATTTCTTTCACACTAATTGCGCGTTGCGATACGTTTAATATAATGTTCTGACTTGATGATGCCCTTGCTGAAAAAGCAATGTGCTCGGAAAACTTTTGGTTCCGCTTTCAGGGAGAATTCCAGAATTTTCTTTAATTGCTTTTTGAAATTTGTAAGAATTTAGTATATATTTTGTTGAAATTCTTTCAATTCTACGATTTTTCACTATTCTAAATTAGTTTGGTATGTAAAAATGTCCAAAAACACTGCATATATTACAAACGGTTGGTGTATGTAGACTTTTTGTTTGTTTTATTTCTCTTTGATAAATTAATAATGATAAAGTTTTAGGTTAAATGAAAGATACAGAGCAAAAAGTACTTATTTTAGAGCGTTACACGATCTTGCTTCCACTTAACCAATTTAACATATACGTGAAATTAAGCGAATTTTCTTAGGTAACCTATAGTTTAAAAAAGAGCCAGAAAAGATGATTAAATAATAAACAAATTCCGAAAAATGTGTTATATTTTTTTATTGCAATAAGAATCTGTGTCGTGTGTTAACAAGGATTTGTTACTGGTACTTTTACACGATATATGAGTTATTTATTAAAGTTTAAAAAAAAATCAACAACAAACATAAGCAAACCAAACCTCTATTTAACATAGAAGAAATACTTTTATTTATTTATTTTTTTCTACGATGTGGCCAAAGCCTAGGGGGCAACCCTTTAATTCGTTAGCATGGCTTAGGCCGGAAGGGGATTACGGTAAGGGAAGTGAGGAAACTTGAATGTCTTGCTTTTGCATTGCTGAGAGCTAGATAACAGCCCAGAGACGGAGTGGATTTTTTAATCCAATTTTTTTAACCCACTCGAACCAGGGAACGTTGCCAACCAGTTGATCCAAATCTTTCTCCATGGGCTAAATATTTTTCGAACACATTGACTTTGCATGGGAATTCGTAATACTTACGATATCCTTTTATTTTTAAAGTGGGATTAGGTAAAGTACAAATAATATTCAGATACACCTTCTTCATAAGGTATAAATATTGTTCCTGTATATCCAGCTACTTTTAAGTACATTATGTGGATCTTTCCATCTTCATCAACGGGCTTTTGAATATCGGTATTCTTTTCTTTTACGATAACCTGTAGGACAAAATTTGACATGTGCAAAGATCCCAGGTTTGATAGTCTCCATTTTAGATATTTTCGGGGATGGTTCATCTTCTTCTGAATCAATATACTTCACTAAAGCGAAGCTTCTGTATCACTTTTGCAATAGGCCGAAGAACACCTGATGAACAACCAGGCGCATCATTATTGCTTAAGTCAGTATCCATTTGTGTAGTTTCATCCACTTGGAGGTTAGAAACAGCATTCAAACTATCAGAACTAGCCACAGCAGGCTCCGCGTTTACATTAAAATGAGATTCTTTCAGTTTGGATATCGGTTGCAGGAATTTATCGGCCATAAGGTCCATAATCCATCTAAAAATCTCATGTTATTATCAATGTCTTATTTTTAAATATAAACAACATGAATGCCAAGGTTTTGCTTTAAAACTAATTGTAAAAATCTTCAGCAGAATTGATGATCACCTTTTTGGTTTTGACACCCATCGAAATTATTCTTTTAACGGTTCCACCAACTCCATCAACCGCTCCCTTTCCATGTTCCATTGACTATCGCCACAGATTTGATTTCATTCGAAAACCAGATACAACAAGTGAAAATTGTAAGTTGTTTGTGGCTCTAAAGAGCACTATATTTCGTCTTGATGTACAAGGGCATAATTTTTTGCGAAGTCGATTTAGATAACTGCTTCATGGTTTTGAATATGTTTTTTCGTGTCGTCGAAATAATCTGTGTGACTGCAATAGTAGTGATTTGAGGATGATTATTGTTACTAGTCGACTGGTTCCACAAATTTTCTTTATTTTCATCACAATATTATCGATTTTTCCCTTGTCTGGCAAGGTGTCCATTTTTTAAGTTATTTGCATGATGAGTGCATACACTCACGTTATCAGGCGTCTCAGATATTGAAAGAACCATCAGATGGCCTCAGAGAGTAAAATTATGGTTTTCCAATATCTATTTCTGGATAAATTTCCTTGAAATATTCATATGCTCCAAGAACAGTTGTTACTATAGTCCGTTTTTGTTTTTTTTTACTTTCACTCCAGTTTCTGGATCTTTTACATTCCTACAATCTTTAGTGCCCGGTGCTTCGCGACTTACATCGTCTCTACAAAAGTCATTCACCCTCATTTGAACTTCTTTACTAAATTTTGAGCCTTTATTTTTATATCCTGGTCTTTTGTCTTCATCTTCAAATCCCAGCACCACTAAATATCTTTTGGACCACTTTTAACGGTCTCCTCTACCTTTCTTACAGCTTTTGAAAACGTTTGTAGGCATTTGTAAGATCCTATTGGAGAATTACAGACTGTCGGATGTTTTTTCTTTAACCTATATGCTCGCACTCTGTCACGCACTTTTTTCATCTTTCTTCTTTTGTCTTCTCATATAATCTCTATGTCTATCTCTATGCACAGATGTTCGCAAGCATGTTTTGGCAAGCCTTTGCTTTGTTGTTGAATGTATAATTAGTTTAATGGAGAATATTAACACCTCCAGAAGACACTCATACATTGCAAAAAGTAAGAAGTGTAACAATGTAAGAGGTGTGACAATTAAGTTCCGGGAATTTGTCAATAAAAAACAAGCAAATTAAGTTTCTCGCAAAATCTTATTATCGACCTTCACAATAGTCTCCCTCTAGCTCTACACAATGTTGCTCCCACCATTCGAAGCACTTTTGGTAATCCTCCGGAGTTAACTCGTTCAGCACCACGTTTACTGTCTCTTTGACCTCCTCTACGCCGCCATGATGAGTTCCCTTGAGGTGTGACTTCATCTTAGGGAATAAAAAAAAGTCGCAGGGGGCAATATCAGGGCTTGATGCGGTAACGTTGGATTGTTTTTTTTTCGCCAAAAACTGTTGCGCAATAAACGAGGAATGAGCCGACGCGTTGTCGTAGTGTAAGATCCAACCGTTCTTGGCGAGTTCGGGTCGCACATGGAAAACGTCCCGCAGCCGCTCCAGGACGCCAACATAAAACTGTCCAGTCACTGTCTGGCCGCTAGGAATATGTATATTCACGATGAACGATGCCGCGGATATCGAAAAAACGATCAACATTTCCTTCAGTCGGGACTTTGACATCCTCGTTTTCGTTGGCCGTTCCCCTCCCTTTTCCACCCACTGCTTACTTTGTTTACGGCTTTCGGGGTCATACTCAAATATGCAGTTCTCATCTCCAGTGACCACCCGACTCATCCAGTTTCTGCCGTCGCCCCGAATGCGGGAAAACAAATCCTCGCAAATCGATTTTCGCATTTGTTTTTGTTGATGGGTGAGAACTTTTGGCACCATCTTTGTGCAAATCTTTCGCATTTTCAAATCCTCCTGTAACATCTTGCGGACGGTTTCTTTGTTGATATTTAAGTCGTGAATCACACGAGAGGGATTTTACCCCATGAGTGACGAAAACCTGTTTTTTTTTGGTGAGAGAAGTGAGGTAGGAAGAGGGTCATCTGTGAGTGTCAATCACGAATCGTAGGGGTTTTGCTTGAGTTTTTCCTGATTTGCTTTTGCCCATTTTCGTAACTTCCTCATTAGGGTTCAAAAATTTTTTGGTGTCAGGTTGATTTAGTATTGCTTGAGCCGGTGAATACAAATTTTCAACCCTGCAAAACACTTATGAACCGGTTTTTTAACGTCAGTCAAAGCCCTTTTCGTAGCAACACTCCGAGGGTTTTTCTACTTTTGCACAGAAGAGAATTGCCGTGAGTTATGGGGTAAAATCCCTCTCGTGTCATTCAGGACTAACTCGCGCAAACGGTCGACATTCTCGTCGGTACGAGAGGTGACGGGAGCTCCTTCTTGAACCGCTTTGCCCATTCAAACACACGTGTTTTCGACATGCACTCGTCTGCAAGTGGAGTATTTCTGAGGGTTTTTCGCTAGATTTCCCTAAAAATTGAATCACAACACGTTGCTTGGAATGTGAGTCACTCATTTTGACGACACCACTAAAAAAGTTTCTGTCGAAAAATACGCACAAAACACAAACTAAACGTGCTATCGACTTCAGCCTTGGCCTGAAACTCAAAGGAAGGGTTCCCCTCTCTAGACAGATGTTGACGAACGACGCGGTCTTGCACGTTCCCGCGTTATGACTAATTTACCGGAACTTAATTTACATACCTCGTATGAGCACCAATCTAAAACAACTTAAGCAAAGGAACAAGCAAAAAATTTTTAACATCCGAAACACATCAAAACGTTGACATACACAGACCTTAGTCTTAACCTTAAATCATCACTACCATAACCTTACTTGGGTATAGTAACATCATTAAAAACATTACTGTTTTATGTTTCGGGTGTTACACAGATGATTCAGTTCGGAAAATATTATAAAAAACGTCCTTAGACTAACTTTAATGATATCCAGCGAAACGGCAATGCGTCATCTCAAAATTCATAATGAAAAAACGTGGCAAATGACAGTATCTTTTTTTTACGGCGTGGCCAATATTCAGATCCAAAAATTACTTTAAAAGCCAAATTACCCGAATTCACTGTTTGAAGGTAAAATATTGAAAAATGACCGGATTGTTTTCGTTTTTGATTTATGTACATTATAATTCAGATTTTTATTTCGACGGAAAAATTATAATTAACCATAAACGACGACATTTATTTTTTTACCCACAGTATTGCTTATCATGGAATGACCCATATGCTGCTTAACATTAACTCAAAAATATAAATAATGATGTATAGCGTGTTAGTTTTTACCCAAAATGAAACCAACAAGTAGTGCAAGAAAAACAAAATCAAGTCTTTGTTGGAAAAAGGATATTCTTCAAGAAAATTCGAAGAGAAGAGCAAGGTATCTCACGGTACCGTATAAATAGTAGAAAGGAGTACGAAGGAATTCATCTGTGGTCAAAAGGCAGGCGAAAAAGATTTTCTCAGACCGTAATTTAAAAGATCTAGCCAGGCTTATAATTTAAAGGAAAACTCTAAAAGCAGTGGTGTTGATTAAGGCAAGGATGTGAGTGAATGCACTTAGCGCAGAGCACTTTAAAGTGTAGAACTGACTGGATAAAACTAGACTCGATGATTCGGAAAAGATACTTTAGAATTAACTGTATGAATCTTCGAAAAGTTGCGAAAATTTCTATTCTTATTGGTGATTTGATCAGATTAGATCAAAATTAACAGGTTTTAGTCGAATGGTTGCAGCCCCGATCGTTCCTCGTTGGAATCACACGGTGTCAGCGAAATTATAAAACATTCGTAATAAGAAGTAACGGTGTTGGTCATCTGGTTCGAATCGAAGGCTGAATTAAAAAGGAGCAGTATTTGAAGATAATGCAGGGTAATCCATTGATCCCTGCGGTATTGCGCTCAGTCAGGTTATTTTTCCACAGGATGAAAGTTCGCAATGTTTCAAAACCGCCAATGTAAATGTCCTACACAATGGATGGCAGAAAGACCCGACATGAAGGCTATAGAACATGTCTGGGTCACATGAGCATCCTCCAGCGCATCCCTGGCTTAGATGTGTGCTCCGTAACGGATCACATGACCAAGGAGCTGCGCTTTGGCAAAAGGTTCAGGACCATTTTCCCTGAACGAGCAGACGGGGACGGCGGTGGTCCAAGTCTGGACCCCAGAAGCCTCAAATGGTATACTGATGGCTCTAAAATGGCACACGGTGCTGCCGGTGCCGGTGCTGGTGTCTTTGGACCCAACACTAGGATTTCGCTCGCATTGGGTAGTTGGCCCAGCGTCTTTCAAGCTGAAATCCATGCCATCGAAACTTGCGCCCTTCTCAACGTCAATAAAGGACTGAAAGGTGCGGACATTACTATCTTCTCTGATAGCCAAGCGGCCCTTAAGGCCCTATCCTCATGGAGTTTCTCCTCGAGAATTACTTAGGAGTGCTTCGACACCCTCCAGCTACTGGCCACCCACAACAGGGTCACGCTCTCTTGGATACCAGGTCACTCTGGTATCGAGGGCAATGAGATCGCTGATGAACTGGCCAGGAAAGGCTCATCTTCTCGCTGCCAAGGTCCCGAACCCTACTGCAGCCTCAGTTGGGCTTCGACGAGAGCTGTTGTAGAAAATTGGGGTAGGAGTCAACAGCAGCTATACTGGAGGCACGTCCCTGGGCTTCGCCAGGCCAAGGCACTTGTCAGACCTTACGCTTATAACGATATCACCGCCCTAAGCAAGGCGGATCTCAAACTGCTATCAGGCTACCTATCTGGCCACTATGGGCTTAGATATAATCTACACCGAATATGTCTGTCTAGCGTAACGGAATGTCGGCTTTGTTTGGAAGACGACGAAACCACATTGCACATTTTGTGCTCTTGTCCTGCATTAGCATGGCTTAGAAGAAGGACCTTCAGTCGTGAATTTCTGAATCCGGCTGACGTTAGATCCTCCTGTTAAAGACTTCCTCGCTTACCTCAGGGTGTGAGTGCAGTAATGGGGCTCCGGCACAAAAGACCTCCATGGTCGTAGTGCCCACCATATGGGTAACCCTCCTTATAATAATAATAATCCGGGGCGGTGGAAGTAAGCTTGGGAGTGCCACAGGAATCAATTTTAGCGGTGATTCTTTTCCTTTAATATATAAACGACATTTAGTGTGTTATTTAGTATTGTAAGATAGCCTTGATGTACAAATTAAAACTAAATGTTGAGAAGACCAAGTGTATGAAATTTAATTTAAGGGGGGAATCCCGGTTAGCAGGACCAAAAAACCGATTTTTTTTTCGCTTAAACGAATGCTTGGTATTTCAAAAATATGTAGTTATAATCCTAGAGCCGTGCCTGAACTGCTTATCTCTGAAACCGCGCACCACGTGTTTGATCGGCGCCCGGGCCACCGAACTGAGCGCCAAAATTGCCGCAGTCTTGACGCGACACGAGAAGCAAGATTGGCCCGAAAACAGAAGGCCTTAGAAAAAAATCAGCTCCACGAAGAATAAGAGGGCTTAATGTATGCTGCTGCAATGGCTGATTAAGCATTGGAACCCGAAAGGTATCAAAAACATTGCTTTCTTCCAGATTTCCGGCGCGAAACTTTAAACGCACTTTACTCGAATTCATATTTTGCGAACTTGTCCGATTCATAGTTCAAAGAGTATTTGACCTATCAACTTGAAATCGCGTATACATATTTTTGAAATGTGTTATTAGTCGGTGAACCACTCAAAACTGATAAAAAATTGTTTTAAACAATTCATTTAAACAAATTCGAACAAAAATTTTCCTAAAAAGCAGGTTTTTTGTTTATCCAGCGGTTTTTTTGTAAAATATTAATTTTTTTTCAAAATTTTTTTGGTTCACCGACTAACATTCAAACCCAACTTGAAAAAACTTTTCGAATTTATTGTTTCAGACCTTTGTGTGAGGAGCTATGAGCTTATAAATCGTAATGTAATTTATTTATCAAACCAAAAAAATTAATTTTTGTACTCCAAAGTAACCTTAATAAACCACAAAAGTTTTGGAAAAATTTGTTATCTTCTTCATCCCCAAAAAAATCTTGGAAAATCGGTTACTTTTCAGGCTGCTAAACGGGATTCCCCCCTTAAATGATCAAGTTTCTATATCTATAGATGGTAATGTTGTTGAATGTCTTCAGAACTTTAAGTAACTCGATCTAATACTTGATACCAAACTGTGTCACAGATAAGAGATCGGCTTGTGTAGAGTTAATTTGTTTTCTTTTCTTTTTAATCTTTTTTTAATCTTTTATCTTCTTTTCTTAGATTTTATCTCGTTTTGTTAGTGTCAGATGAACATTGTAATTTATTTAATTAATTTAGATTTTATCTCGTTTTGTTGGTGTCGGATTAGAATTACTATTTACATATCGTGGAGTTAAGATTGGCTTAGTTGTAAGTTGCATTTTATTTTCTTTTCTTTTCTTGACTTTACTAAATGTCTAAACTTATCTACCTGAAGAGGTTAAAATCGTTGAGATACATACGGCGGTGACTCATGACAGGGGCTTACCGGCTTAAGAGTTGCATGGTGATTATTAAATTTCAAGATTTGAGGGTGAATTAAGTCGTCACTTTTTAATGGTTTATTTTTACTGGAACAACATGAGTCTTGTTATAATGAAAGATGACAAAGTAATCTAACAACCAGCAGCCAGTTTCGGTAACTTTCCAATGAGTATTTTCGCGCTCCATGAAGTTGTGGGCAACAATAATTTCGTTTACTTTATTATGTGAACTATAAATCTGGCAGTTGGTCAAAAAAGGTTTCCTATACATAATCACCTAACATTTGAAAATTCAAATCTTCCAAAAATGGTATTTTTCCTTAAAACCTGCCAATTCTTAATTTGTGCCCTTTCTTCAGAGGTGCCCTCGTATTGTTCAATGATAAGAAAACGTATCTTTCATTTTATTGTGGAATAATCGAGCAAATTTTCCATTGATTGATTATATTCAATATTTACAAAATATCCGTTGATACTTTTTTTCGTGGCCGGGTGAAAGCAAGCATTAGCTTATGAATCACCTCACCTAGCCTTTCGGCCTCCATGCAATGATTTCCATCAGCCTCCTCCTTCTGCTCGCTAACGCAGGACACTGGCACACTATGTGGACAGCGATCTCCTGGTCATTCCGGCACCATATTCAAGGATGTTTATGTTTTTAGATGACACCTAAAGTTTTTTTAATGCCGTCAGCCATCTAAAATCCCTCCGATTAATATCTAGGACCATCCTCTGTTCAGCACTTCTGTTAGCCTGTTTGCACGAGGACGCGACACACCACTGTTTCTTGTGCTCCTTCGTGGCTTACGTCCTCAACAGATCCGTCGTAGTGCCAATGTCCAAGGCAGTGAACGGCCTCGGACCTTGGAAACTCGAAGTGGCCGTCAGCTTAGCCATTTTGTTAGCTCTTTCGATTACTAAATATCCCTTCTACCAAACCAGTTCAATGAAGTATAGGTCTCGTTTAATGAAGCATACGTATGGGTTTCGGGCGCACTGCAAGACCTGTATTTAACTCTGTACTGTCCGTACACCTGATCACCGCGATTTTCGAGTGCCATCACTATTTTCTTACCCTCACACTTCTTTTCAGCAGATAATTCAGCACACAGTTCAGAGCTAGCATCTCCGCCTGATAGACTGGGGTATACCACTCCAGGCTTAGATGGGTGTTTAAATTAAAGTCCTCACTAAAGACTCCTGCTCCCACCTTTCCATCAATTTTTGTATTCAGCTGTGAAAATTGTAATGTAGTTTGTCTGTTTTTATGGAGTGAACTATCATTGAACAGTCGTCGGTGGAGTAAGTGATAACGTGTCTGCCTACCAATCCGGAAGTCCCAGGTTCGAATCCCAGCAACAGCGTGCATGATAACAAATCACGATAAAAATGCCATGGGAGTTGCAGAGGAAATGTCAGTGGTTCGGAATCCACTTTAAATTTTAGGTCCACTTGCAACCGTTGTCTCGAATTAGGTGAAGTTCTTCTCCCGCCCCATGACCTATAAGGGTTTACGTTAACTATAGTGTTTATGGTAACTATCAGTTACCGTTACTTTACTTATACCATCGACAAGCATTTCGGTAAGTTATTTTTGAAATTTTTTCACTTGACCTAAGCCAGTTTGCACCTCGGCTTATGCGAAGGGCTGTTGACGATGGCGTCCTTTTCACATAAGTCTAATGGTAGCAAACCATGCTGCTAGGTTTGCTTACGCCTATGTCGGCGTGGTTCGAAAGGTACCTGTAATACCCATACAATCTGGCCTCTGAACCCTACTCAATTGCCTGTTTTCAGGGATATTTGATGTGCTTGCCCACCAGATCACCAAGGCATATGATATAATGGGTCTGAACAACATAGTATAGATCCAATAGGCAGATCTGAATTTTTTTCCTCTACATGTCTTTTCCAGGTAAGTGTTGAATCTAGGAATATCCCCCGATACTTGTCTGGGCCCTATACAATAAGTTCTTCTCCAAAGGTTCAATTGGTCTAAAATCTAGATTCGTTTTTGTAGTGTAAATGATAAGATCAATCTTCTTTTCGTTCATAAAAATCTGCTGTTATCCGCACGATTGCTCGGTATGAACTTATGTCTTGCCGTAATTGTTATGTCATCGGTATAATCGACCTTGTGTACACTCTCTTTATCAAGCCTGCGCAGTAATGAGCCGACAGTAATGTTCCATAGGAGGTTATACTTCTCCTTGTGGGCATTCTTTGCCAACCCTCTCTTCCGACTTACTTCGTACTTTAATCATTGATGAGGCAAATTTATTAGCATTGATATTGGTACTAAGTACGGGGAAGGGGGTCGTTGATAAATTTTTTAAAACTATAAGCAAGTAAAATTATAAGGCCCGAATATAATTCTTGTTGCATTAAAGGAGATCTACGAAGAAAGGTACCGAAATAAACAAATTGTGGAAACAGTTAAAGGCGATGGCGCAGAACCGGACCAGGTGTAGAGTCGTTGTAGTGGACGCCCCATGCCCCACAAGGGATGAAAGGACCTAAAGAGAGAGATAACCTATCAAACGGCACTAAAATTCATCTCAACTCAATAAATAAATATAAAACGAAGGAATGGGAGGACTGTGACATACAGATAGAGGGATATACCGAATCCGTAAGGTAATCTTAAAAAATGCCTTCAACGTTTATAAAAACAGCACATAGATACACTCTGAGGTCTTAAGATGTATTGATTCTAATGTGTGTATATTTTCCGGTAGATTTCAAAGAAATACTATCTTATCTAAAAGGCCGCATATCGCAACTTGCTCCAAAATTACCCGCTTCTTCGTTTGTCAAAAGTAAAACCAAATTTCTCTAATGTAATCTATTTTTCACTGAGTTCTTTAGTACCTAACAAGGAACAGAAGTGTTTTCGTCCTTTATTCTATGAGGGTTATTTCTAAATTTAAGCTATTTGACAAGATTGCTCTTTGTGCTTTCTCATTTTATTATTGATTTTACAAGCTCCATCCAATATAAGATTTTCGGACTAAATCTGAATTCCAATGGACCAAATCGCCCGCCGTTCAAATATTCCACAGTTGCTAATTTGCCTTCGAGACTTTCACAATTCATTTTCGCTTCATATCTTCCGCCATCCCGAGTTTATTACGTGTACCGCGGTGAGTGGATATCTTATACGTAATACAATCGTCTAGCTGTAAGCTTTACTACTACGTTTCAAGGACTACTTCTGCAGGTTGGAGTGAAAAGTTAAATATTTACTGTAATTAGCGGTAAAAAAGTGCACTGTAGATAGAGCCGGAAGCGTTACACTCAAATAAATTTACTGTCAGGTTCGTCGCTCCTATCTCTTCATAATAATCTTCACTTTGAGAGTCAACAGACCGAAGTTTCTCCATTCACGTTTACCTGGTCAATAACCTCACCAGTTTCTATGATATTGCACTTCTTCAAGACGCCAATTTTGCCATGATATATGCTGAGCTTTAATAGAGCGGTGCACTGGATTCCGATGCATTGCGATGATAACTTGAATGCCTTGAACTGCAATATTATTAGTTAACTCACGACTCGTTTAGCGTTCTCTCAAGACAAGGTGTTTTCACGCAATAGACCAGCTGTCGATATTTCTAGATTATATTGTGACCATTACATATTTCGAATGCTAAATTTTGCCTGAAATCGCTGACAGTTGGACGTTTTTTTTACACTCGTATTTAAGAAATCAAATAGTATAAAAAATGTCCCAGAATTACTTTAGGCAAGATTTTGCAATATTTTAAGTGGCCATAAATTTTATCATTTTTAACCGAAGGAGAACGGCTAGTTTTGTTTCGATGCAAATGTCTGACTCACGGTGAATGTCACGTAAAACATGAAAAGTGACTATTTAAAACTTCTTCGAAAGACATTAAGATTTTAGTGAGAATTTGCTTAAAATTAAAAAACTTGGAATAGAAGAACTGGTCCTGTATTTCAGGTAATTGCAAAGGGTTTTGCCCTTCGCCCTAAGCCTGCGCTTAACTAGATTTGACTACATTCCTAATACCGCTGAAAGATTATCATGTGTTAATCGTTATTTTTGTCCCTGGACAGCCTATTCCTACCACTTGACAAATTTGCCTTTTTTAGGGTTCCGTACATCCGAATAAAAATAGCAAACCCTTATAGATCACTATGTTGTCCGTCTGTCTGTCCATCAAGACCCTTTTTCTCAGGAACGGCTAGATGTATTGATTTGAAATTTATACCAAATACCAAAGTCTACATCGTCATAGGCCTGAAATGATACGGCCTTTCAAACTGATTGAATCACTAACTGACTGATTCACTGACACATCAAAGTTTATTAAAAATATAATAACGAAAATGTACTGTGACTTTTATTAATAATCCTACACAAAATTTGTTTCACTTTCAGAGTGTGGAAAATACGTTTGCTTTTCAGCGTAAACAAAAACGAGTTTTCTGGGAAGAAAAAAAAATAGTCAAGTTTTCTACGCGGCCGACGTGTTTGCTTTAGCGACTATAGATGCCATTACCTGCGCTAATTTAAATGTTAATTAATTAATATTTGTTAATAATGAAGGAGATATTTTGGTTAAGAAAATGATTATTCAAATAACTGCCACGAGAGTTGGAAATAAAATCGGATAGAGTTTATTTATCGATATCAAATTAAAGGTAAAAATATTTAGAAAGCATTTCCCCTGACAAAGATCTTATTACAGTTTATTTTATATTTTATGAATTAAATATATAAACAATTTAATAGAATCACTAAAGAATGACATGACAAATGATTCATCAACATTGGTGTAAATAAATCTTAACCATGTTAAAAATTAGGGCATCACGATACTCAAGATAATTCTCGCTGCCGGTATCGGTCTCGACACGATACCGAGACCGGCAGCGAGACTAATATCATTGGTGACAGTGCGATACCGAGAGCGAGATTGAGGTGACGAGAGTGGACGAGATAATAGTTTTTATCATTTTATTGTGGACAATTTTTTTTAGTTGTTTCAGCTTTAATGTCGCTCCGAAAAATGTCCATTATGTGATTTATGGGGCATATAAGTGTACACTGCTCTCCTCAATTGCTTCTTTCTACATTATTTCCTTCTTCAGATATTTGCGCATTATCCCCAATAGCAAACAAGAGCCTTTGCTATCTTATTTTGGCGATGGGAATATGAAGAAAATGCATATATACATAGATATATCACTTGTCCTCGCTCCCCGTTATCCCACCGAAATGCCCTTTTTTATCTTGCCGAGAGCGAGATCGCACCGAGACTGGCCTTTATCTCGCTGAGATTGCGACGAGAGCGAGATCGTCTTCACCTTGAAGAGACCAAGACCGAGATGTGCCAAAGTCTCGGTTTTGTCTCGGTACCGTGAAGCCCGATTAAAAATACATACATTTGTCAAAAACTAAACAATCTTAGATATCCTCGAAAATTAGTGCGGAAAAATCTGCAATTCATTAATTTATAATTCTATGTGTGACACCCCCTTACAACAATACCATCCATAACAAATTGGATACCCCAAAGCAACAAAGTACAGTAACAATCCATTAGTGCGGCCATATATACTCGATTACATGACAACTAGCGCCATCTTGATCCGATGATGTCATCTTAATATCCAAGATGGCGCAAAAGTGGGTAGATTAAAATAAAAAAAACCACGTCTCCCGCGGTACGCCTCAAGGGGGCCCGCTCTTCCGTGCTAAAGCTGATGGTCATGAACAAGGTATTGTTGAGACTTGAGCAGGGGGAGTCAAGGTCGTTGCCTACGCGGACGATGTGGTGATCCTGGCATTAGATAGTTTCCCTCTGTCACTAGCGAGATTATGGAGGATGCAGTTAGTCCAAAGACTGGCTGTGAATCCAGGTAAAACTGAGCTTATGCTCTTCATCACAAAAACCAAAGTACCATACTTTGTTCTACCTAAATTACGAGGGTGAATCAAATATAAACAAGATTGTATTAATAAAAAATTGTAATTTGGCTTAATACAATAGCCAAGCACGCATCATTTTTCAACATATTCTAATGCTTTGGAAACGCATTTTTCCATCGGATTGGGAGGTGCTTGATCGCGGCATTGTAAAAGGAAAAAAGTTGTGTCAGGAGCCAGTTGCGCACGAAGGTCTTTACGGTTGGTCATGTCGTGTCGAACAATAAGCGTTCCTCACCTTACTCAAAAGCTCACAGTAATAAGCAGCATTTATTGTGCGACACTCGTGCAAGAAATCAATGTACAAAACGCCACGCCATCCAGTTGAAAAAAGCAGTTGCGAGCACTTTGCAGTAATGCCGGTAAGAGGACGGAAAGTATATTTCTCATTGTTAATCCGTTCACGTCCTTGCTTGAACTCCTTATGCTAAAAAAAAAGACGCGAGCCCTTGATAGCCTTTGATTACCAAACTGTGCAGACAATCTTTTCAAAATTGCAACTGGTTTTACTCCTTTAGTAAGAAATTTAATAGTAATGCATTGCGTAGTGGTAGGATGCACCTGTTGCTTCGAGATAGTGACAACTTCTGGTAAACCGACTTTAACCAGTCGACTGCCTGCTCTCCCTTCTCTCTTCAAACTTACTCGCTCAGAAACAAAAGTCTCGTTTATATTTGATTCACCCTTGTAAACGGGCAACAGCTCTCACTATCCTCCAGTGCCAGGTATTTATCCTGTAACCTGGATCCCAAACTGATCTCAAAGCTAAACATAGAGGAGCGAGTAAAAAGGCAGGTATAGCTCTATGTCCCTCCAGACGTACCTTTGGAGAAACAGGAAACAGGGGGACTGCATCCAAAATATGACGTTATGGTTATACACAGCAGTGTTGCATCCATTTCTCACTTACGGTTCACTGGTTTGGTGGCCTCCGATGAGTATAATTAAACTAAGCTAAACAGAGTGCTGAGAACCGCGTACATCGGCACTACCGGTGCCCTGCGCTCCACTCCAACCGAAGCTCACAGTGTGCTTCTGCATGTGCTTTCCCCTGACGCCAGATCAAACTCCAGGCGTCATGCAGTGCAGTCAAGTTCAAGGAATGTGGCACCTTAGGTAGTCGGCTTTTTTCTTCTTCTTTTTATACGATGTGGCCAAATCCTAGGGGACAACCCTTTGATGCGTTAGCATGGTTTTGACCGGAAAGGAATTAGGGTAAGTGGAGTGAGGAAGCTTGAGTTTTGTTTTTGCATTGCTGCGACCTAGACAACAGCCCAGAGACAGAGTGGATTATTTTTTAATATCTTAATAAAAGCTCACGGGGAGATCTGGTCTTGAACCCGGGGCCCATGGCATGGTGGTCGTGCGGCTCAACGCATTGGTCCAACTCCGTCTCCGTTGGCTTACTGTAACCATGCATTGGGTTCCCGGACATAGGAACTTCGCAAGGAACGAGATGGCCGACAAACTTGCCGGAGAGGGCTCTGTGCTGCACCATGGCTATGTTAAAGATATTCGTATTTCACTGGGTTTCTTCCTGCATTCCTCGACGCCGGCAAACGCCAGATGGAGCGCCCTGAAAACATGTATCATATCCAGGGCAGCCTGGCCAAGTTATAATAAAAATAGGACATCCAATGTACTTAACAGACCTTACACGGAGTCCAATATCTTCAAACACAAAAACAAATTGAGAATTAAAAACAAGTAAATAATATTTTTCAAAAATCTTTATTTAAATTAAAATTAAAAAACATTTGTTGTAAATGAATCACTAAATATATGAGTGATTCATTTACAACAAATGTTTTTTTCTAAATCCTCCTTTTGTTTTCTTTACTAACATTAATCTTTTTCAAAGGCATTTTTTCCTAAATTTTCCCCTTGTTTTTATTGAAAAAGGAGTCCAGGTTAACGCTCAATATTACAAGGATGAAGTTCTTCAACGGTTATTACTACTGCTTTCAGCAAGACGGGGGCACCTTCGCATACTGCAAATATTGTCCAGAAGTGATGTGCAGACAATTTAGTTGACTTTTTACCGAAGGACGAATGGCCTCTTAACAGTCTTGATTTAAATCCTTTGAATTTTTTTGCTTGGGGCTATGTGATGGCGAAACTAAGGGACAAAAATATCAACAATTTGGAGAAGTTCAAGCGAGTAATCTCTAAAATTTGGAAAGAAATGCCAATCGCGGACGTGCGTGCCGCCTGTAACTCCTTTGAAAAAGATTAATGTTAGTAAAGAAAGCAAAAGGAGGTTTTAGAAAAAAACATTTGTTGTAAATGGATCACTAAATATGTGGCATTTAATTTACAGAAGTACTTTGCTGTCACTTGTTTGACTTAGTTTTCGGGAGATTGTCTCGTAGTAAGCGGTTCTTCTTCTAGAAAGATTTTTGAAATTTTTTTCCCTTAAGTACATGCATTTGTCAAAATCGCCATTGTTTTTTTCTAAATGGATTTAATCATTTAAGAAAAAATTTATAAAAAGAACTAATTGAGTTTACAAAACGGGCGCGATTGCATGATGCTGGATCGACTATTTGCGAACAGAGCTCTTCAACACTGGATAAAACACTTTCATAAATTTTTTTTTCCAGCATAATTCGTCATCCAACTCCGTACATTGTCATGCACCCTCAGATTATGACAAACGGTGAGTGTTTAACTATGAAAAGAACACATTCGGCGGAATAATGTTATCACTGTCTTCGGTGGATCCAGGTCCTCCCATCAAGTCCTATCAAAGTTTGGACTTGTCATCCTAATCCTCAATACCCTATTTCATCCGTTTCTTAACCCACTCGAGTCATTTTACCTGCATTTTTACCATAAATGAGGATCTTTTAGCAGAACTCAATCTGTTGAACTAATGTCTTCGAATATCTTAGAAATCTGTATCGCTGTTGCAAAACGATCTCTCAACGAAATTCGCTTTAACTGACGGTCCTTCCGTTTCGTTGTTGTTCTCTTTCCGGTTCGGCGTCCCGTTTTTTGTAAAATTTTTCTCACTGAACTGAAGCCAATTCGACGCTCAGTTCCCATTTTGGAAAGATTAATCTTTGTCCCAAATCACGCGAGAGGATTTTACCCCATGATTACAGACAATTCGCTTTTGCTCGAAAGCGGAAGAACCTTCTTTTTTTACAAGACGGACTTAGATTGACATTAAAAAATGTGTTCTTCGGGAATGATGAAAATGAACAAAAGAATATCAGGAAAAATTCAAGCAAAAACGTTTCCATTCGTGATCGACACTTACAGATGACCTTCGATCCCACTTTCTTCGCCTTGAAAAAAACCGGTTTTCCTAAGTCATGGGGTAAAACCCTCTCGTCAGATTCAGGACTTTCAAAGCTATGTTTCGCGCCTTTTGCTCTAAGCACAAATGTAGTAGTCTTTTTAAAGAATACTTGGTTTCCGATTTGTACTTACAAAACTTCATAATCAACTGAACTAATTAATGCGAAATTGCATTTTATAACGAAGAATCAACCAACGATTAAAATTTGTCGCTGATTGTTAAGGGTACTAGGCACAGGAAGCTATGAAAAATTAATAAGAAAATTACGAACTTATTGTTGAGTAGCTTTTTGTGGCAGAAGGCGTAGAACGGCCACAATAAATTTCAATTTTTTAAAGGTTTGTAGTTTGACATTTTTGCTGTTGTTAAAAGAAGTCTGCCTAATGCCGTTTCACACTTGAAAGTACAGATGTCGTCGTTGGACCCTATCTCGTCAGCATGTCAATAAATTCAAGGAAAACCAGCTACGCGACGAGCCTATGCCTTCAAGTGTGCAAATTTTTAATTGATTTTCATTTATTTCCTTGACATGACGGCAGGGCAGCAGCAAACAACGATCGTTTTGCTGTCAGGTGTAAAACGGTCATAGACTATGATCACACGGTTCACTGAAGCGTGCGCTTTTACGTTCATCTTTACGTTAGTGACGAATCAAATGATGTTGACAGTGGAACGATTGGAAATTGTCCAGTCTTCTCGTATTTTTACTTTTCTAAAAAAAAAGTCAATAATATTAAAAGGTAACTACGAATTGCTTCAGCTGAATTAAATGGTAAATGGTCAGAACTTAGCCCTCTTATCTCTAAAATACTGACAACTTGGCCACAAATGAAAATGAAATGCGGCCATGACATCTGTTTCGTTCCGAAGCGCACTTCATTTTTAGGTTTCATGCGCGTTTTCCTATCATGTTTCCCACCTTTCCCTACGTCTGTGGCTTGAAAACATGGTCATAGCCAGAAGTGAACGTCGAATCCAAATAGGTGTAAAAGCCTTTTTAATTTTGTTTTGTTAATTAGCACCTTCTCCCTTAATGAAATACTTTTAAAACATACTTTAAAAATGCCCTTTGACTTTTTACAAAATCAACTGAAAAACAAAAGAGCTTTTAAAAACCTATTGCTTTCTCTTATTTGAATTTCAATTAAATTTAAATAATTTATACCTTGTGTTGCAATTTAATCATAATAAAAATTAAAGGTACATTACAGCAAAAATAAGTTGCGTTGGAGCATGCGTGCAGTATTAAAACCCGACGCCTATTGCGTTATGTTCCTATAATTCTGCACCATATTGGCAGGGAGATGTCTCAAGAAATAATGTTTGCTTCGCACGTACTCAATTCACTTAATGTGAAAATTAATGTATTACGTGTTTTCTGACCTGACCTTAACTGTTGTGTGACAGTGAGTGAGCATTTACAAAACATGTAAATTCAACGAGATCGCACATATTCATGAATTTAGTTCTCTGACTTTCGTAAACACGCTCACCTTAACATTTAAAATTTCAGCTGTAAACATGAGCTCTGAGTCATAAATAATTAGCCGGGTAAAATTGTTAATTTCGACACGCGTCATTCCATTGTTATATAACATCATTGTTGTTTTGCTCTTGAAAATTTGGATCGGACGGGAGATACCTATGTTAATGACACCGTCGTGATTAAAGCAATGTGAGTAGTTCAGGTGAATTGTATCTGAATTTGTACACGAAGAAATTAACTTGAAAGTAATTCTTTGGCTCATTTAGCACATCGCCCTTGAATACAGACTAATTTCGTAATATCTTAAGGAATTCCTAAAATGACCTAAACGTCGATTTATTTGGCTCTCTTTCGTTCACTCTTAGTTTCTGAATTATGAAATTGGGAATTATGGGGAAATTGGTGGAACCTAACTAACGAATGGACCGATTTGGATTCTTGTTTTGTTGTATGGAGTATATTCCCCCATTGGACCGACCTAGTGTGGGGATGGGGAAGGGATCTAATGACGCTTGGACCGATTTGGATGAATCTTTTTCTGTTCTATTATTACCCTTTGGTAGGTTAGGTTATAGTAAAAGTGTCGCTAGAATGCACCGGGGGGTCCATAGAGTTAACCGATTTGGATGATTCGGTTTTCGTTGTTGCGCCATTAGTGCCATGATAAAAATGTTAGGGGCAGGAGGAGACAGCACTTAATTTCTTAACGAGTGGACCGATTATTTTCTTCTTATGAATAGAGAGTATCTTATCCCATTAATACCATAAAAAAAATGTTCATCCTTGGGCGGTTATGGGGAGAAGAGGGAGAAATTGCCTTACTTCGTAATGCATGTACCGATTTTGATGATTCTTTTTTTCGATATGAAGTATATTTTCTGATTAGCACCACGATTTCAGGAGTTCACCCTCTTGAGAAGGCTTCCGCTCACATTCCTCGACTCCAAAGACTTGGTTTTCGACGACGCAGCCGTGTCCGATTACCTGTCGAATCTGCCTGATAGGTTTGTATGTGCTTCCGACGGTGTCCCTGTCGCGTTTTGCTCCACGGTTACACCAGTCCTCTGTCATTTGTTTAAGGGGGTCGTCTACACTTGAACGCCATTTTTCAGGCCGATTTTCATGAATTTTTGTTTTTAAAACTACTAAAGATATTCAAAAAAATGTTGTTTTAAATTGAATTAATTGAAATTAAATTACATGACAAAAAATTTTTGTTTTATTGATTCATTGATTTATGACCGCCCCGAAGTGAAGTGCTGCTTTGGTGCAGACCTATTTTTCTGCACATTTTTCGGCATTCTGGCGTAGGTATCTGAAAGCAAAACCAAAATTTTTTTCTATAAAAGTATTAGGTACTCAGTGAAGGTGCTGAACTAGGATTTTCCTGATTGGATAAAAATTGTGAGCGGGACAATAATGTTTCTATTTTTTTTTAATTTGCATTTTTTTCGCACAAAAATGGCTCTTAAAAAATTTTTTTTCTTGCACAGTAAAAATCTTAGTTCTGCACCTCCAAAAAAGAGTACTTAATTGATTAGATCATGTATTTCAATAATTTTTAGTGAAGTTCCTTTCTGTTTGGAGAAAAATTTCTGTTGTAAAAAATACTCTTAAAAGCAGGCAAATATAAACAATTGAAAATTTACAAAAAATGTTATGTGGTCCACAGTGTAAATTGGTTTGGTGAACTCTACAAAAACTATCATTATAAGACGATCATTTGACAGGCTGAGAGTTAAAATGACCTATTTATCGAAATGTGCAAAATATGTATATAAAAACAGCGAAATTCACGAAAATAAAGTTAATCCTTTGTTGCTGCTGTTGATGAGGGCCCAAACGAATTTAGCTCTTCTAAATATTTCTTTCTCCGCGTGGGATTCCGGACCAAAACTGCGGGCACAAACGATTTAACTATTTCACTGCATTAACTTTGACTTAGACTTGGTAGTTAAGTCGTTTTTCCTCGTAGTTTTTCTCTGATTCGTAAACTCACGCGGTTCGTTTTTGCGCGGAACAGTTTCTAAACCACATTTGCCAGGATCTTGTAGTTAGGTCATTTTTATTCTCAGCTCGTCATTTATTACGTGTATAGGCATGTGATTCACACAGTTTTCAGTTTAAAGCTTCAAATTGAAGATGAATGTGTTTACCAACTGAGATGTATTAAAATGGAGTGACTTATAAGCTATCTCATATGGGTACAATTTTACTTTCAGTGCAGGAAAACTATTTTTAATTTCCAATGTTAACTGTGAATTTCCAGCTGTTCTAAGCAGAATAAAATAACCAAATATATACGAAATGACATATTTAATTTTAATCTTTTATATTGTTGTAAGGCAAATGTAAAAATCATTGGAATTACTGAAATAAAAATGACAAAAAAAGGTTGTTCTAATCTGCTTACCCAGAGAGAGATATAAAATGATTGTGAATATTGTGATCTATTTCTATCACATAAAAGGAAAACTAGCGATAAGCAGCTAAGATAACAGCTGAGCATTGGTGGTGTAAACAAACCGAAACTTGCCACAGTAAGCAATGGAAAAAGTTTGGGGAATTCTACTTTCTCGTAACATTTTTAAAGTCTCAACTTGGAATTTACTTGAGGTTCTAAACATGTTCTGACCATGTGGTCATGATAAAAAGTGTCTCCTTAACTATTTTCATGTGCTTTAAAGGGAAAATTCTCTCTTGTGTTCGTATTATTGAAGTATTAGACTTAAAATGCGTCAATGACATGACATTTGGTTTTGGTTACGAAAGTGCATTTTTGTGTGTGCAAGGATTGGATAATCTGTGGTACAACAAAACTGAAATAATGACGAAAACGGTTGGTGGTAAGATGGCTGAACTGTCATCTTTTCTTCGCTTGTATCTAGAGTATAGGCTGTGATTCTCAAAGTAAACGATGGTGGCAAGCTCAAATTTTTTTTTAATATTTTTCCATTTCATTTATTGTACTTTAAAAAAATGACGCAACAGAAAATAATTCAAGTCTATTTCAATATACAATAGAACCATTTTCAAAGCGTAGAAAATTGATATTTCTTTTCCTTGTCCTTATCACGAAAGAGAAAACTGTCAACATGATTCTACTGCGTTTATAGCTAAATTTGAATCCGTTTCGTAGTTTCCTTTTGAGATTACTTTGGGATCAATGGCTAATCCCGACGGTGTAGTACCTAATAGGATACAGTACATTCATAGATCTTTTATCCGGTAAAAAGCATTATTCGAATGTTTCGTTTCGTTTCTTGTATGAAATCTGCCTTTTTATGTAATATACTCATAGTTTAAAAAACCGCAATATATGTTATTCTACATAATCGCGATATTTTCATCTCTCTGGAAAAATTTTAATACAAAAACTTACAGTCCCTGAACTTTATTTGAAGATTTAATTTTATTAACCCATTCCGAATGACGACTAAAGATATTTTCTTTTTTACAGTTTACACGACATGAAATTCAATAACGTCTGGGAGAAGTAACCATGTAAGCAAGGCTACATCAAAACGAGGACTACACACAACATTAAGTTTATTTAGTATTAAATTACTCACAAAAAAACAGAGACAAGATGCCATCAGTAATCCTTGACCGCATCCCGTTGCCAAATATAAAAATTTATACAACTATTAGTGTCTTACTAGTCAGCGGCTGCCTATACTACTCGATAAAATCAACAAATGATCCTTTCTGGCGCATCCATGCGAATTCATCTATTTCATCTCCGTTTATCGATGCAGTTGCCTCTGGAGGCTTAGATGAAAATGTCAATGCCTTAGTGAACGAACTAAGTGCAGAGGAGAGTGGAAATGTTAAAAGTACGATTGTGGAAGACGTGATTATTGATACATCATCATCGGCAGCTTACTCGCAAACGAGTTCTCGTGTTTTTGCCGATACAGCAACAAATAATTCCAGAACTTTGGTGACCCACTTAAACGATATGGTATCGTTTATGTCTCAGGAACCAGTTTGCATTTGGGTAAGTCAGTTATTTTAATTTTAATCAAATTTTAATCAACTCAAAACTAACCAGCTGTATTAAATGAATGTGTGAACATGTACATGAATAAAAACCAGTTTTGATTTATTTGATCAATAAAATGTTATAAATATTTTTTTAAAGTTATTTATAGCTTATATAGTAAGTGGGTAGCTTTGTAGAAGTAAAATATAGTAACACGTTCAAGTGGGGTGACACTAATTTGGAGCCATATGTGAGCCGACAGTTAAATGCCGGTAACACCACGTTGTTGTGATATGAGTCGACAGCCAGTTGCTAAAACCATCACATGGTGTCACATTACATTTGATGTGTTATTAATCTTGCAAAGTTGCGTTACATAAATCGTCAAAAAAAAATCAGAAATAGTAAAAGATTATTTTGATTTGCGAGGTACATTTGATCTTTAAATTACATTCATTAATATGCATCGATTTATGTAAAGCAGGTGGGTCAATCAAAAGTTGTCCTAATTCTTATTTCTGCTCATTTTAATGTCATTATTAACGACTCCGCAAAAATAAATGTTTGTTTTATATTAATTTCAATCTAGATGAAAATCTAACTCTTATTATATTAATCTTTATCCTTTTTTGATTTTTTGTTAATGTGTAAAAGATAAATCTAGTAGAGTCAGGCACGGATGATCTAGAGCAAGCATGTCAAACTCAAAGACTAAGGTGGGCTTAATAAACAAGCATTAAGTTTATGTGGGCCGCAAAAGAACAAAAGCTTTAATCATCATAGAAAAAAAAACGGTGTGTGCTTAAAACCACACGGCTGAAGTGAAAACTTCATTAAGGCAAGGTTAATAATACGTAATACAACTGTTTTTCTTTGTTTTATATTCATAAAGTAATAACATTTACAATATATATATAATTATAATTGTGCTTAAATTACTCTGGTAAATTTTGCTCTGACTGATCGTCATTTGTATCGTACTCTAAAAATGAAACAATAGGTTTGTGGTAACTAAAATATGAAATGAATGCTTTTAATTGAAAATTTGCTAAATATCTAAAAAAAAAAAATGGACACAGTGTATAGGCGATTCTCTACTCTCTACGTCTCTGCTTTGTGTGGTGCTTCGTCTGCCACTACCATCTTCGAGCGTATGACTGTAAGATCGAATGAGTAAGAGAAAGGCATTGATATTTGATAGACGGAAAATACTGGAATGTGAGCTGATTAAATTTTAAAGTTCAATCGCGTCAATCGAATAAACACATTTAATTTCTTACTTAAAAGACGAATCACATATTCTGATTAGTTTCTAAGTCATCCATATCATTTAAGATATGCAACTTACCTGAACGCGAAATATTTTCGCTATTAGTAAAACACGGCAAGTGTCTAAAACACAACGAATTTTGTCACATTTACATATGTACACACGCGTATAATATTAAATAACGTATTAAATAAAACGTATTGGAACGGCACATACAGTGTTGATGTCGATACTGAATGCGACTGATGCGTCATGCTCTCTCATGTAACGGTCGCCGAGCGAGTATAGCAGTGACGCGTTGACTATATCTCTCGCTCCCTTAGTCGACTCGAGCCGACTTTACCCAAACGAGCGTTACATAGCCGAGGCAGAGATGCAAGACGGTATGAAGCAAAAGTCGCCGAGCCGTGGCGCTGAAGTCGCCCAAAGTCGCCGCGCCATTATTTGAAATCGCCTATTGATTTTATAATCAATCAAGTCCCTTTTCAAATTTTTGCTTTTACAATTTTAATGTAATATTTATTACAGTAATCACAGCAACAGATACAAGAAACAAAAATTTAAAATTGTGGTAGAGGCGTCGTGAAAAACAAAAAATACCCTTAGTTAAGTAGGTATTTAATAATGGAAGTGACTATTTGCACTTACGTGTATTTACGTGTACTTTTGAATTCGGAAATGTTCCGCTTTTATGTACTACTTTACAAATATATTCCCTGGCGGAGGAAGGAGGGGCGGTAACTCCCCATTTAATAAAGCAATTAAAAGCCTGATTAATACACTTCTTCCTCTCAGAAAGTCTAATAAATTTTTGACTTACATAAATACACGTAAAGCCCGGTATTGTGTTCATTTAGCGGCGGACCTTTTTTCACGCTAAATTTTTGACAGTAAAGTTATTTGTTTTGAACTATAGGTGGCTACTTTTGACGATCAGCTGTCTTACATTTTTGTTTATATTTTGTATTTCACAGCTTAGTCGAATAAATTTGTTGACCGAACTGTGTGAAGATTGTATATGTCCGAAGATATGGTCCTGGTCAGATAAATCTGAAGCTAAAACATACAATTTGGGAAATAACTGCCTACAGGTGAAAACAAAACATACCGCAGGGACGACAGAAAAACAATTTTGATATCGGCTGTATCAGAATCAGATATCCACGATGTGACGACGACATTGAGCATATTTTTATGTTTGAGCGAAAAAATCCCATTGCGATAAACGTCAGTTTAGACTCGTTCGGAGTTCAGTAAAAAGTTATTCGCGCAAAATTAGAATTTGAGATGACTCGACAGCAGAATTAAAAAATTAAAAAATCGGCCAAAACGTACTTAGTCGCAGAGAGGAAAATTTTCTCGCCCAACTGACGGCGCAAGTAGCCCAATCGGCGAGAAATCGCTTGACTTGGCAACTCTCAAAGTGCTCAGCGCGCCTAAAAAAGTTTTCACTTCAATAAACCTTTGTAAAGAACATTATGAAAAAATAACAAGAGCAACGACAAAATAATTTTTTTCTTCCACTCAATTGGTATCTTTTTTCTGCTACTATTTTTTTCCGACTTCGGCGAAAATTTTCCTGGCAGTTATGACTCTTAAAACTGAACCAAGATGAGTATCTATCAATCTGAATCTAGCAGGAGACTTGTTTCCTTTCATCAGCGAGAACAATTGTTCGCAGTGGTAAGTACTTCCGAACATTGAAATAATATCACATGCGAATTGACGAGTTTCTACAAATTGCATAGGCAAATACTTGTAACAGTCAGGCACCTCAATTTCGTTAAATTTCTGCTTCAAATTGGAATCACATTGGATCTCACATTGAATTAATTCGCGGGCCGCTTTTCACTTGTTTCCCCAAAAAAGAAATATGTGTTGTGGGCCGCATCTTTGACACGTCTGATCTAGAGCAGTGATGGCCAAACTCACACTACTTAATGTGAGGAGTGCTTAAAAGCTTTAGAAGCATTTCGTACTGTATCTTTAATTAAGAACCTTAAAATGTTAGCGAAAGGTTGTATATATTAAGATATTGTATAATTGCTTATAAAACAACTTAAATATGAAGATTTTTCTTAACTTTTTATTCTACTTGCATTTGAATATCGATCTGCTTGTCTCCATTATAAAATGAATCGCCACCTGAATACATATATAGACATAGTGATAATAAGCAAGGTACTATAGACGTTGTGTTTACTAGATATCTACAAACAGTACATACACGAATATTTGTATCACACTTTAGTTACCATAAACAACTATTGACCATTGTAAATTTTAAGAATTGATTTAATATTTTTCATTACTCTTTTTCGCCCGCTTAATTTAGTTTCACACTTCATCTGTGCGCTTATGTAGTTAAGGTTTAGATTTTACGGTTCCGTATTAACTAGAAACAATCAAAGTGTTGGTCTGTCCGTTTGTAACAGACTTCCCATCCTCTCATTTATAAACCAATTAAGATGAACATTTGGTATACGCACGTTACCAAAAACAGATTTGATATGATTTTTGGAAAAATCCTTTTTTTGAACCCCTTCTCATATGTTGACAAAAATTTTCTTTTACTTAGATAGTTCTCCTAAAATGCAAGAATGTCTCTAATTTTTAAACTATTGATGCAGAATATCTCCAAAAATGTCTCAATGTAGCCTTTAGTGTATTTTTTATAATGGGAATTTTTACTTTTTGTAGAATAACTAAGAAATTTTATTTGTGAGTCAAGTAAATTTTGTAACTGTCCTGTAAAACGTACGGGTTTGTTTCAAAATAAGTCTACATTTAACTCCCTCCATCACTCCGTTTCAGTATAGTAATTTTTACAGTCATTTTCGTCGTAATTTTTATATACGGGTCTTTCCCGATTGTGGTTCAGAGAATGAGGAGGGGGTGGGGTACTTGCAAAAATTGTACGTCTGAATACAGTAAGTAGTCTTATCCTCAACCGAAGATCGCACTGGAATATTAAAACTAGTGTAGGTAATATAGGCGATGGGATGAAAGTACATATTTCCATATTGGTGTTTAAAATTACCTAACTTCATTTTCTTACCCAAATGAATTCAGGGGCAGTACCTTAAAAAAATCGATTTTCGGTTTTTCCGCTTTTTTGTTTCTCTGATCTTTCCTGATTACAAAAATGTATTCTGTGGCCACTCGTCAACTAATAATAACTTAATAAATTTTAATTGTTCATTACAGTCTTTTAAAATAATATAAAATTACAAATATAACGTTAAAACACTGAAGATATTATCTCCTAGCGAATCATTGTTTTAATGTTTAATTTTATTATAATAATTATACGAAAAAAGAGTAAGTCGTTATATTTGCTGAGAGACGACAACAATAAGGAGGCTTATCACAAATTTTATATTATTTTAAAAGACTAATGAATAATTTAAATTTGGAGTTATTTCTAGTTTACCAGTGGCCACAGTATTATATTAAGCGAAATTCCCAATAGTTTTTTTTGTAGAACGAATATAGTGCAGGCGCGCACCTCTTAAACCTTAAACGTTGGCATTTCTCAGAAGTTATTTGTACAAACTTGGGCGCAAGGTTCCTGGAAACCGTTTGACTTACAGAGTTCTTATTTGGCACAATTATTTTTTTAAGTGTTTTCTTCAAATCGTCATAGGGGATTTTCAAAATTTTAACCCTGGCTAAAGTTATTAATTTTTTAAGGCGTAAAAATGGCATAATTTTTTCCATAATTCTTTAAACTAAAATAACTTTTTTAAAAAAAATTTTAAAAAAAACCTATGACAATTTGTAGCTTTTAAAAACACTTGCAATGAAGTTTGTTTAGTTTTTTATGTTGAATTGTTCATGAGAAATCATGTGCCCAAACTTTTTAACCCTAAGCTCACTCTCTTACTTTACACCCTCCTGTGCTTTATATTGGAGATATTATAGGCAAAAACCTGAGGAATCCAAATATACCGAAGAAAAAATCCTCAAGTACAACGGTCATCATGAAAAAAATGAATTAAAAACTAAAAAAAAAACATGCACTTTTAGCTACTGCCCTCCTTAAGTGAAAAGAATTCAATTGAAAGAGTGCCTGCCGATTAAAAGATTATTCACCCAAATAATTAGTATTGTTCCGTCGCAGAAACTTGCATTTTACTTTTCGGGAGTGACGTGCTTTTAAACAGTATTTTGGAGACACATGCATTTTAATAGCGGCGCGCCGTTGAATAAGTGTTTCTTAATGAGGAAGACGAAATTCTTGTTTTTAAATTAGCTGGGGTCATATCATTGAAAATCACCTGATGGTTCTGAACTGTAGGACTCAAATTTTGATGAACTTTTTTCTATTCGTAATCGTAGATTGTATGAAAAGAACTAATACTACAATTTTTTTTAATCTTACGACTTGCAGTTAATTACCATACAAAGTTATAAAAAAAATTTGTGATTTTCACTTAAATTAATATATTAAAAAATTCAAAGTGGGTTCTACTTTAAATGAAAAAGAAAGTGTTAATTTTACAAAAAAAAATGTTAAGAGACAATTTTATAGCGACGTAGACTTTTTTTTATATCGACGTAGATTTTCTAAAATTTTTCCTAAAAAGTGCATCAAATTGTCTACATTAATTATATCAAATATGAAAGTGGATTAGATTTTGATAAAAATTCTTTATTTTATTAAATTTTAATATACTGTACATTTATTGGCATTGGCAATTCTTATTGCATATTGTTCTAATTAAGGTTATTTTTAGTTACTTCTTGATAACAATAATTTTATACTAGTCCTTTTTTTACAACTGTATTTATTTGGCTTTGTGTTAGTATATTGTTTCTTTTTATTAATTTTTGAACCAACTTTAACAGGAATACTTGTACTGTTTACAATATTAAGTAATGGTTCTACTAGATGCTGTAATCTTTTCGAGAGACCGAAAGGAAGAAGACTTTAACCTCTGATATATCTATCAGCACTTTCTGACATTATGCATCTTAACCACCAAACCCCATCTTTTACAAAAGCTACAAATCTTCGCGCATGTTCTAAAACAGACACATTTCCCGTTCCCTCTTGAGGTAGGTACAGAAAAACTTCATGCCTCTGCTCATTGAAATTACAGAATATATTTTTTGAGTTCATTTAATCTGAGGATGAAGTTGGATCAATTAGTAGAGTGGCACGAATACCACGACATGGTACCAGGGTTCGAGCCTCGGTCTCCATGTGACTTTAAATTAAATTTATCCCATTCCCCTTACCTGTCGTTCCAGCCAAAACCACGCTAAACGCATCAAAGGGTTGTCCCCTGGGCTTATCTACATCATTAAAATTGTTGACGCTCTGATTGAAATCTATCATTTAAAAGTTGTTCGTCAATGTAATACTCATCAGAAGATACAAAAATTAAATCTATATTTTGGATGATCTGTTGGGCACATTCGAGTTATTGTTTGTTGGTTATATACATATATACTATATACAGGAATCGGTTCTATAAATGTAAGTTGACAATCTTGTTATTGCACTTAAAGTGGCAAACTAGTGTAGCGGGTCAAAAAATCGATTTTTTTTTGCCTTAAAGTGTTTAGAATAGGTCCAGACTATAAGTATTCGTTTAAAAATTTGAAGTCGATCAAATCGAATTCGTGCCGACTTATCGCGTTATACGTTTTCTGTCACCAAAGTGCTTCTGCTTCTAAAAATTTAAATGCGTTTTTTTCGATACCACGTTTTCACGTTTCCTGTAAACCACGAAACTGCTGTACAAGATTGCGGGTAACCTACTTGACCGATTGACTCGAATTAAATTGCTAATAAAAAAACAATTGAACACATGCAATGACGTGGAGTTTTTTTTTAAATTAAATTGTTTAAACATTTTTATAGCTAAATTAAAGAAAAAAAAATCGCATGTTTAACTTTGAAGTATTGCCACTTGCAAAATTTCAACACATCACTCTTTTATTTTTATCTTTTGATCTGCTCAATGCAGCGACATCAAACAAACGCTAAAAAACTTCTATCCTAATGACATTTCCAAAATTCTCAACAGTGTTGATCTAAATCCAACCATTGCAGGTACAGTCACTTCTAAAAATGATAACAATGTTTTGAAATTACCAAAAATTCAGAATTTTCCCAAATTTTTGCTGAAAGGCTGCCTGCTTATCCTACGAGGGTTAGTATCCGACCAGATATGGTGGTTGTGGAAATTTGAGATATCATACCTGGTAATTTGTGATTCAAACGTCCACAGAATTCGACCCAGAAACGCTCCATTCTCCACGTCGCATTCCAGAAGCCAAATACAAAATTTTAATCTCCTCTTGGAATCTCCTTCCAGTAGGCCTTTGACTGGGATATGATGATATGAACGTAACCCTGCTGGATCAGTAACCCTCCAAACTTGAACTGAAGTCACTCCTAATCGTCTTGCGATTCATCTCGGGCTCGTTTCATGGTCTTGCACGACGAGGGTGATTATTTACTGTTCGACGTCCGCAGAATCTTCCGATGTTTCAGATCGTAATTCCGTGCCGTTTGAAGTTGTACTTCTGGTTTCCCTTAACCTTCGGAAATTCCGCGGGGTGCACGTCGATTGGGAAATCTCCTTTCATATTACAGTACACCCGCTTTTTCATTTCAGTCTACTACACAATAAATGTAAATTATATCCGCTTATTCCTTAAAAGTAAATTTTTCCATTTTTTAACTATTTTACCTTAAGAATACTCGTACTTATCGATTTGGTTTTCGACTATTATCGATATTCTTGCTGATTGACCTTCTTTTATAGCAAAATTTCTATCAGGTATTAGTAACAGAACGCCAGGATACAAGGGTGTGAACTATAGCTTACACTAGGTAATATTGGTAATTCCAAAACATTTTTTAACTTTTGGTAGTGACTGTACTGCAGTGGTACCAGCTAGATCAACAAAGGTATATCAAAAGTTGAAATATCTCCTCCCCCCCCCCCCCTCCCTCCCTCCCTCCAATAAAATTTTTGTTTGCCTAGGTGAGATCTATCATTCATATTCATTTTGGCACACCACATCTCAAACACCCTGTATACATGTCAACAACAGATATGTGTTGACAAAATTCGATCGCCCACTCGAATTTAAAGCAAGACTTTAATTAGGACTGTTCTGGACCGGATCCTTTTAAGCGCAAAAATACTTCGGCAAGGAATTGACGTTAATTAGCCTAATTCCTACTGTAAAGTTTCAAAACGAAAATTACAATTCTTAAGAGATTTTGGCATGAAAACATTTCAGAGCTCCAAAGAAAGGTAAAAATACAGAAGTACTTGATCGCTCATTAGTAACTTCCCATAGTACTTCAATAGGTAAATACGAAAATACTTAACCTTCTTATTTAGCACTCTTTTTTCCATGTCAACAAAGTGCTTATTGCCACGTTTATCTAACCTTGATTTGTCAATTGAAACATTTCAGGAACCTCTAAAAATAATTTTGCAGTTGTCAGTGTTTTTCTGCTTTGGTGCATTCATTTTCTTCCGAATTCTTCAAGTCTAACTAGTTTACAGCTTCAATTTTTAACTTGTTAGACATAATCTTGCTGTTTTAAGAATTCATATTGTAAAAAATCGTTTGTAAAGAGCAAAGAAAAGTTAAAACTGGTTGGTTTCTGTTTTATAATGTTTAAATTGTTAAGCTAAAATGTGAAGGTTATCGTGCCGTTCCCTAAATGTAATTAAATCGTGAGAAGAGATGAACATTTAAAGATTTGACTGATTAGGGACTATCAAGTGAAGGGAATTGGGAAAGTTTCCTATTCATAGTAAAGAAGTCGAAAATAATTAGGCTTTGAAAAACATCGAATTAGTAATTTAGTGGACCACGAAATAGTGTTTTTAGAAAAACTGGTCATAAGAAGAAAATAAACTAATTTTAAGGCTAATTCTTAAATTGAAAAGATTTCCATTGAAGACGGATCTCAAGCAAAAAATTTATGAGAAAAAGCCTGTTTCGCAAACAATGGGGTAATATTTAGACTAATTGAAATAAATGACGAATTGTATGAAACTTCACTGAGTTTCGCCAAATTATCCAATTCTTCCAATATTCTCGAGGTAATTTCAAATTGATGTTACGATAACGAGCTTTTAAAGAAAACATCGAAAGCAATTTATGTGAAATTCTGTGTAAATATTGCTTTCAGCGATAAAATTTTAGGGGGGTACTTTAATTAAAGGCACTTAAGTTTGTAGTAAGAATCATAGAGATAATTATTCTATCACAGTCATGAAACCAATTAAGCGAATGTATGTCAATATTTGAATAATTTTGTTACGTTTATGAATTAGCCACATGTACCGGTTAGTTGGCTTTTACTTTTTACGATACTTTGCAATTACCTAATCAGCTGATTTTTTCGATTGTAGTTAGTGAAGGGTTTTAAGGCTTATACCTATGAGATACTTCTACTGTGATCCATCAGTAAACGTCACGCCTGAATATTCTTTGGAATATTTCGTTGCTGAAACGAATATGGCAGAAACTGTCAAGTAGAAGTACGGTAATGTGGAATACCACTTTGTTTTTTTAAATGGATAACTTAATTTTCTTGTCAGACCGTACTTTTAGCAATGTTTAGAGTGAGTTAGATAGTACAAGTAGTGACGAAGTCCGAATTATCATGCAATGTGCCGTTTTGCCAACACAGACACACGTGACGCGATTTTTTTTATACGATGTGTCCAAATCTTAGGAGACAACCCTTTGATGCGTTAGCATGGTTTTGGCCGGAAGGGAATTAGGGTAAGTGAAGTGAGGAAACTTGAAAGTCTTGTTTTTGCATTGCTACGAGCTAGAAAACAGCCCAGAGACGGAGTGGATTATTTCAATTTCTTAATAAAAGCTCACGGGGAGACCTGGTTTCGAACCCGGGACCCATGGCATGGTGGTCGTGCGGCTCAACGAATTGATCCAACTACGTCTCTAAAGTTTTTAGCAATTGTTCGAAAAATTAAGTATAGTAAAAGGGTAGTGAGACGAGCGGTCGAGATGACGTTATCAGATCTAAGTGGATGACTTCTCCAATTTTCCTCCCCGATATATCCCAAAATTTGTTTTAACAAAAACTGCCGAATGCCCGGTACTTTGCCCTGGTCAGTGCCGGACACTCGCACAAGAATTGAAAAAGACTTTCTCTCGACCCCTCACCTCTACAGCTACGACAATTAAACAATACTCAATGACCCATGCAAACCTCGGTCGTCCTGACACGTCGCTTGGACTTCTAGTTAGGAGTTCTCCTGTTCTTTTTATGTCTGAAATTATGTTCACATTTTCCCAAATTTGGCGCAACAGTTTAGGCCTCTCCATCCGGAGTCTGCCATTGATAAAAAGTGCGAGAAGATATTCCTCATAATGCTCCCAAGCGGAATGTGCACCAACTCCACACGGGAACCAAACAGACCAGCTAGCTTGTCAGCTCTGTCATTCCCCTTAATGTCTGTGTATGTGTGC
Organism: Leptarthrus brevirostris; assembly: GCA_964036015.1. Classification (NCBI taxonomy): domain Eukaryota; kingdom Metazoa; phylum Arthropoda; class Insecta; order Diptera; family Asilidae; genus Leptarthrus; species Leptarthrus brevirostris. Next base: position 114,466,751 of record OZ038373.1, on the reverse strand, counting down.
TTACTCGTAGCACTTAGAAGGCGTAGAAGCTGAGTCAAGAACCTTATTGGCAGCCTGACTGCCCGATAAAATAGCGACGTTGAGCTCTGCTGATTCCCGCTTTGTCCTTAACGACTTCAGAATAGCTAGCACCTGTAAGACGCTGGCGTAATCTGGAACTATGTATGACCTGGAGACCTTCAGCGATTCGGAGTATATTCCTGCGCCGACTCCACAGTCCATTTTGGATCCGTCCTCAAATATTTCTATTTCAGAGTTTCCCACCTCACCGTCTTTCCAGTCTTCTCTGGTTGAATAATATAGTTTGTTATTAAGGAAGTTAATTGCTCCTGTAACATATTTAGGATGTTACTGTGGCCGTATGACTGCACGATCCAGCACGGGTCAATCCATATCAAATCGACCAATTTAATTAGTAAAGGTCGCTGACAAAATTTATTAATTTTTTATTTTTATACCATATTATACTTAGAGAGTTCATTTTTTAGATGTTTAGTTTGTTTTTGAGCCGCCATTTTGTATTGGTACGTCAGCCTATTTTGCATTTTACAGAGGTTTGTGTTAAACGCTCTAACTTCTTGGTTTTTAAAGCTATTCAGTTCAAACAAAAGCCATGTTAAAGAGCATAAAATGTACAATATTTTTGTTTAGTATATATTTAGGCCAACTTAACTGTAAATACGAAAAAAAATCGATAAATCTCAACGTTTTCAAACTAAAAAGCTGCTCTTTTAAAGTTAAAAATATTAAAGTTAGAACTAAGACTCACCTTCAATTTTTTTTCTGGATAATGTCTTTATAGTAAAGTAAGGCGTTGAACTAGATGCATGGCACACTTTTTCAGAACGATGGCTGGAATGCCATCGGGACCTGGGTGAAAGTCGTCCTCAAGCCCGTTAATACTGGCGGCGATTAGTTCAGGATCAGGTTCGAAAGATTTAAACGACATTTGAGTGCATTTTTCCATGAATGAAAAGTAGTTAAGGTCAGGTTGAAGGAAATTGTTGCTGAAAGATTTACTGAAGAAGTGCGCAAACAGGCTATCGCTAACCTGTTAGGATCAGACGAAGAAGCTTTAGAGTGGAGGGGTAACCATTGGATTTATTCTTGGACTTAATAAAGTTTAAAAACGTTTGGGGTCAGGCATGAGGCTAGTTTCCATGCGTTGGAGATACTCATAGTAGAGTCCTTGTTAGAAGAAAAGTTTGCCAACGTTTATTTCTCCTCTTCCGGAGAGAGCGTAATTCATTGTCGTACCATACGGGGGATGGGGGTCACTTTTTACGGGAAAGAAGAGGGATAGATTGTGTAAGACAAGCGTGCATTTGCGAATAGAACGCCTCTAAAGCAAGGTCAATTGGAAGATTTTGAGGGATAGTGCCAATGTTGGAGTTGAGGAGCAAGTGCTTTAATTTCTCAAAGTTGCCTTTACTAAAATTGAAGGAAAGAGAAGACTCGAAGCTTGAAAGGGCGTGAGGGTGTTCATAGGGGAAAACGAGGAACAGGGAAGGATGGTGACGATCGAGAGAGGAGAGGAGATGGTTGCTTTCCGCGACAGCCGAGTTAACTGGTTCTGAAGAAAAGATTAAGTCTAATTGTCTGTCCAGAAAGTTCCTGACTCCCCTAATCTGAAAGCGGCCAGAAACGAAGAGCTGATCGGTAAAAAAGGCTTCTTTGGCCGAAGATGCGTTAACGGGGACAAAGTGAGAACAGTCCTCAGACAATGACCATTGAATACGGGGGAGGTTAAAGTCACCCAATAAAATAAATTCATCGGAGGCGTAAGCGTTCTCAAGCAGGGGGTCGATCGCTTTAATTATGGGCTCGTAGGCATCTAGAGGTTGAGAGGGACGAATATAACAACAAATAATGTACAGAAGACACTTATTTAGTGCTAATTTGATACATACAAATTCTGATATTGTAGAGCCGGAGGTCTTAAGCAGGGTGGCGTCATAAGCGTTGTGAGCAGCTATGAGAACCCCGCGACCTGGTGGATCATTGGTACCTACACAACCGTCAGCACGGAAAATGGTATAGTTTGGAGCGAATAGTTCATTGTCGCAAATTCCTGGTATTAGATTGGTTTCAGTTAAGGCAAAGATATCGTGCGGGAATTTGTGGGAGTTAAGGAAAATATTGGATGTTTTTGTGCGAACTGCTCTTATGTTCTGGTAATAGAGTGACAAGATGTTGGATGCGAAAGTAGTTTAAGGAGTCATTGCGACTTTTTTGGAGATGGGAGATGCGGCGAAAACTGACGTACGCAGCATAGGTGGATATATCTTCTGAAATCTTATGGGAAGGGATATTGAATGATTTATGGTACTTAGTGAAAAGTTGGTGTAAGACGGTTGGGTCTTTGGGCAGGCCTTCTTGATATATACTTAACATGACGTTGGTGCTGGTTTTACCATGCCAACACAGATGGAATTCGGTTTGTCATGCAGATAGGCTAGAAATAGACGTACGTTGTCATAAATACGGCGGTCCCGTAAATGTCTTAAATGTTAAATATTTGAAATAATAACGTCATTACCTACGTTGACATCCAGCTCCATTTGTCTGATTGCGATAAAACAACTTCTGAGATTTTTCTATTCATGCATTCTTAAGTGAGTGTGCACGATTTAAAGTTAATCGTTTGAACCATTCGAGTGTCTTCTAAGAATCATCGAAATTAATTCAATAGACCTTAAAACGTACATGGCAATAACCGTTTTGAAAAGTCTCAAGAAAAGAATCTTCTATGGAAATCGAAAGCAGAATAGTTTAAAGGAATATTTTAAAAATTGTACCCAATTTTGAATTGTTAACAAAATTTAAATTTAATTTTAGTTAAAAAGCTGGAAACAGTTTTGTAAAACAATTTATTTCCAAAGGGTGAATTTTATTTGCAAAAAGTTCAATTTGGAGTGTAAAACGTGTACATTTAGTGGCGCAAGCATTTGCAACAATTTAAAACCAATAACATATTACAGCTGCTCACTTTTGTCCATTGATTCAATCAACATAATTACTGGTTTCTTTGGAATTTTAACTCACTCACGAATGAGGACAGACATTCGTTAGTAAGTTCTTAATGACAAATTAATGTATATTGAGTCTCTGTTTCAAAATTACTCATATGTAACCAATTCAAAATGTTAACATAATTATCTTGGAGTAATTTTTTTAAACTATTTTTCCTGTATGCCTTGGATCGTTAATAAGATATATCTATCTTATAAGCATGTCGTCTTCAGTATAACCATTGCAACCTCTGTTCAGATACCTTATTTTTATCCAATTCGTCCAAATTCTTTGGCAAAGAACGATCGTCAGGCCACAACGTTAACACAAATATTTCTCAAAAACCAGAAAAAGTGTCACAAAATTCTTGACACTATTTCAGACGTGCAAAATTGGTCGTACAATCCAATCACACTTAAAATTATTTGTAGAAAAACACAATTAATGAATGTGTAATCAGGTGTTTTTTATTTTTTCTTTGCTAAAAGCGAACGTGAAAGTGATTCAAGCTAGAGTAGGTATAGTAACACATTTGAAACGAGGTTGAATGGCCTGAAAAGAGTGACCTCGTTTCCACCTGAACTCTTCATCTCCACCTATAAAAATTAATTCGCTTGGATAAAACCGCACCAAACCCTGTAAAATTGTACTGTTAAACAAGGTAATACAAAATGAAAAAAAAAACGAAAGATACCTCAGAAAATGACGTTCTACTTGTGATAATTATTCCTTGCATGCAGTCAGATTCAAGAAAATCCAATGGACCGAAAGTAATTTGTACAGTTATCCGCGAATACTTTTGTGGAATGCATCTTGTTTTGAAGTTTTGGAGTTTTGAATAAACTTGCACAGCTGCTTTTTAAGTTGTTGAAAGGTGCTGTAGAAGCGGCAGTGAAACTCAGGGCCAGTACAAAAATGAAATGCCAATAACTTGAGACAACCTTTTAAGTTTATTAACTTTCGATAGAATATGTTATGGCGATCGTAATGTGAATACTCCGATACAATCTGCCGCTGTAAATATCCGTATTTTTGAAACCGGTTGAAATAGCCGGCGAATGGCATTTAAAAATTAGAAATTTTGCTCATGTAATTTCACGCCTTGAAGAAATTTTCTAAACATTTTCAGAAATGTTCTACAATAAAAGTTGCAACGAAAAGCACTTTGACCCCGCATATAAAAAGAAGTAGAGTGAGATAATTTATTTAAATTTCATATTGAGTTTTCCACGCGACCTGATATGTTTTGTTTTTCATTAAGCTGCAATTTTCATAACTTCACTTAGCCGCCAATAATAAATTACCGGGAGAAAATTGCATAAAGCTTTTAATAATGTAATATGTGCAGTGTGTCAGGTTTCTGTCATGATCAGTCGGCAATCGATTTCTGTTGGCGCCACCTACAATTGTTTTCTGCTTATGATATTGATTAAATAAAGCCTCCTTGGCTGAAAAGTACCACTTAATGATTAGGTATATGCTCTAAAACAGTAGGTCTACTTGCCATCGAGACGGGCCCCCAAGACGAGTACCATGCAATTAAGAATGACACAAGACTTGGTATAGTAATTTAACCTCTTAAAGCTGAAACTTTTATTAGGTGTCTTTGGAAAAATTAATACAGGCTATCACACCTATCATTACCACCGCTAACGTCAGGTGTAATGAAGTTATTTAGTTTCATTTTGTGTATATGAAAATAAGTCATAGAATTTTCCGATTGCTGTCGTTAATTATTATCAGAAGCAATTACCTTTAATAGTTTATTATAGTTTATGCGGTTTTAATTCCATGATTGATTTTCTAGACACTTAATAAACTTAATGTATGTCAAGTGTAACAAGCGTTGAGAGTAAATATAAATTCAATCAGATCCCCTAGAAATGCTTAAACACTGTCGATGATGCATTTTTTCCCATCGCCTTCTGGGGCATAGGGCGTCTACTACACCTACTCTCCACCTGGTCCGGTTTTGCGCCTTCACTATGTCTTCAACTATGGCCACAGTTTGTTGATTTGGGTACCTTTCTTCTCTACAGATCTTCTTTGTGTTGCGCGGTCGTTAAATTCGGCGTCTTCCTTGAGTCCCGTGCGGGTTCCAATCTAGAGCCTGAAGTGCGATGTTGTTTGGCTCTTTTCTGGATAGGCCATTGCCTGCGAATACTGGTGTCTATTCTTTGTTGGCATGTAAGTCTGTGTAAGTCTTCGTTGCTAATGACCTCCGGCTAATGCATATTAAGGATGTGCTGGAGATACCGGTTGACAAAAGCTTGTAGCTTAGATGTTATTTGACAGGTCACTTTCTATGTTGGGTAGCAGTACAACAGAACAGATTTTACATTCGATTCAAAATCCCGAAATTTTGTGCGTTTGGAAATATTGTTATTGCACCATATCTCAGCAAGGGTATTAAATGCAACTCGAGCCATATTCATGGGAGCCTGTACAAGAGCTTGAGATCCACTGTCTGCTGTAACTAAGCTTCCGAGATAGCAAAATTTATCCACTTCTTCTATTTGCTGATCTTCAAGATAAATTTGATTCTATCTCCTGAAGTTCAAGATCATAAATTTGGTTTTAGCAACATTGAGCTTAAGTCTTGCTCTGCGACATTGTCTGCTCAGGGCTACGGGCATTACGGCTACATGACTCTGTTTGTTGGATAGGAGAAATAAATCATCGACATAGTCCAGGTGCGTAAGGTGGTTAAAAAGTTTCCATCTAATTCTTGGTGATACGTGCACAATACGTCATTAATGACGATAAAAAAAACGCAAAGGTGACAGTATGTATCCTTGTCTCACTTCGTACAGCACTTGAAAGGGCTCCGCGAGTTTTCCCTTGTGTAGGACGTGTAGATGTAAAGGGGACCACCACACGGCGGATTGCTCGATGATAATTAATGTTAGCCGTATGGCGGAGGGTGTGCAGGCTCGTGTGAAGAGGTATTCGACTATTCAAAGATGTTGGACTTCAACAAAATATTCTCTCCGTCTCTGCAGTTGATGTTCCCCCGTGGCAAGAAAAGATCGATTAGTATCTCTTGCAGGATGTTTAGTCTTTCCTGCCAGTTTTTTGGCAATCTTGTGCAGATCTCCACTGTCATCGCGGTAGGCCGCTTCTTCTGCCTTTTCGGTATGCATTTCTAAGATATTTTTTAACTGCAACGTCAGTAGCAGAATTGATGAGGTCTTTCATTTGCTTCCTTTCCTGTATTTTGTACCATGCGGCGTCACTGAACCACGGGCGTCTTCTGTTCTCTAATCCTCCCACGTGCCACAGCTCACAAAACATTCCTTCGCCCTTTCCTACTTTCGGTGGATGGAATCGTCGGTGTTATGACGCAGTGCATCACCTTTTTGGCGCAATGCGGTGGTATATGCACTACGGATGTTCAGTGTTTTAAGCCTCTGCACATTGAGCCGTAGTATATTATCAGCACTGCCTTGACCTTGACTCGAGAACACTTTCTTCAATTTTTCGAAACAGCTAACCCTCTTTTATAGCAAAATGTCTATCAGGTATTAATAACAGAATTTAATTAACTCTGTACCATAAACAAACATTTTCGAACCTTTGTCTTAAAAATTTTATTTATTTAAAGAATTTCCTATCTAAAGTGCAATAAAATAATTAGGTATTTAGGGATATCTAAGGATGTGATGTTTCTAATCCTTTCTCTACCTTGACATGTTAATTACATGAATTTTGGAGAAAATGCTGAATTTTAGTTAATAATTAATTTTTTAATTTTGGAAGTGACTGCATCTGCAATAGTAATTTTTGACGTTTGTTTGATATATCTGCGTTGAGTAGATCAAAAGTTAAAAATAAAATAGTTACGTGCATCCTATAAAAGTTACAGATTTATGAATCACCCTGCAATTCCCAAATGGTTGAGATTGTCCCTCCACCCTTGTCATACACTTTTATGTTTGTCTAGTTGAGATCTATCACCCCACTTATTTTGGCATACCTTATGTGAAACACCCTGTATAGTAATTGGAAATTATTTCCTGATCTTAAGTTTAAATTAACGAAGTTGTATTGGGAGGCAAGAACTCAATTTGTACATTTGCATGTTGGAAGTCTATTGGATGTCTAGGACCAATAGAACTACGAAACAATTATAGAACTAATTTTAAAACATTGTGCACATCATCCAAGCGTTTCTGTTGAAACGCGAATTCACAGGTAGTTTTTCCAAATCCTTTCTTTTCATCGCACACGGCCTTTGAGATCTATTCATTAGTAAAGGTTTAGAAATGCGATCGCCTGACGCGTTGCTGCAAAGAAATAAAGTAACCCTATCCTTGGCTACTTTAAATCGCCCGTCCTATCTCTCAGATTTTGGCAAATAGGTTCTTCTGGGCATTTTTTTGAAGACTAATCAGGTCTCATCGGCATTTAATACTTTGTTAGGAACGTAAGAGTTTTCTTCAGTTTTGCCGGATATTCTTTTTCCAATTTTTCATCACCGGCAGCTATTTCCCCTTTAAGTTGAATGTTATGAAGATTGTATATATTTTTTAAAGTTTCAAACCATTTCTTGCTTGCACTAAATTCTGCAGTAGATGGCATTTTTTGCTTTACTTTTAAGGGGATATACCTAGTCATCTAGTCAGAAAGGAAGTGTTTTTTAGAATTTTTTTTAACAAAACTATTGAATATATAAATTTGACTGTTATTTAATTTAATAATACATCCTTTTAACTGCAATTTGTGAAATTTTGATGAAAAGAAAAGAAAAAATGGCGGCACTGTACCCGTTTCCTTACGACCCCATTTTTTAAAGAGCTTTGCGGTGTTCCAAATAGATCAAGAACCATTGAACCGATTTTAATGAAATTTGGTACATTTATTCTTTATATTATATCGCTTTTTTGATTAAACTAATGCTATTTGTTAAAATAAGTTTTTTTGAATCGTTCGTGCAAGTACAATCGATATATTTAAAGAACATACATATGTACCAAATTTCATTAATATAGGTTGTTATTCTTGAGATATATGGAACGCCGCAAATCCTTTTAAAAAAGGGGTCGCAGGAAAACGGTTAGAGCGCCGCCATTTTATTTTATTTTATAAATAAGATAAATAAATAATAAAACAAAAATCGAATTCTTATCATGACTATTTTGGCTATAAGGAATTCATGAAAAAGCGCTTTTTTTGGTTCCGTGACTAGGTTATCCCCTTAATACTAGGTTTTCGGAGATTTCTTATATACCTATCTCTACGGCACGCGTGAATTTGACGCATGTTTAAAAAAAATAAACATTTTGTAGAATAAGTAATTTATTTTTAAAGGAATATTGTCATACAGGTATATTGATATCAAAATATCTACATATATCAAAATGATACGGTATTTTATAAGTCCTTTGGTGAAGTGTAAAATATTTTAAATTCATTATTTTTTTTCACATGTTGTTATAAAAAATAAACGTAAAAACTGATAAATAGTAATATTCATTCTGCGCACTATTTACATACATATTCAATTGTATGGTTACATTATCCACAAACAATCTTCTTGCAATTTTCCTCAAGTGTATTTACTTCTATTTCTTTTGCAAAATCCGACTTGACAGGTTTGACGCTTTGCTGATACATGAGGCTTTTGAAGATCAATATTTTCTTTAATTTCATTTTCGTTCTTACCGGCAAGTTCTTTGGCTAATTGAAAAATGAAATCCTTTCTAGATATACTTGATCCGGTAGATTCTTTGTACAGTATCCATGCATTTAACGCTGCCAAATCCAAAAGGTTAAAAACCACCGACGAGATGCAGCTTTCACGGTATATTTTCGCACCATTTGATCGACAACGTCGACTCCAAACTTAGTCTTATTATAGTATCTGATTGTTGCTGGAGTGCGTTTATTATTCTTCTTCCAATCTTACATGAGTGCGTATGCATGAATATAATATCATCTTATCCTTCTTACTCTTTGCTGGCTTTAGGAGTTCTCTCTAGTTGACCCATCTTATGGTCCCGACCAAAGTGGTTCTTTTCGCAGCTAATTTTTTAGCAAGAGGAATACTGGTGAAAAAATTATCAGTTGTTATATTCCTGCCTTTTTGTTCGGCCAGCTTCAAAACAACAAATTCGCCCAAAGATGTTGAATTTCAACTCTCGTCTTTACCCAAATAAGGAAAACCATTTATAACATATTTTCATTTTACATCAACTGCCAACCAAAACTTTATGCCAAATATTTGTGGCTTATTTTGCATATATTGAGTAAACTTACATCGGGACTTCGTAGCGAGCAACTGCTCATCTATGGTGATATTTTTATATGGTTTAAAACATGTTTGGCTATTATTTATGAAATCATTCCATACTTCTGACATGAGCGCAAATTTATCAGTGGGTAAACGTTGGGATCTTTTTGTTTTTTTTGTCAAATCTTACATATCGAAGAATTTGCATAAATTTATCTCTAGTCATTGTATATGCGAAGAATTCAGGTCCCCACTTCTTCGACCATAGATAAGAAGCTCTCATGGTACTTGCTTTATAGGCTCCTCGAACATCTAAAAGTCCAATAAAAGCAAGAAACTAAGAGGTTGAAAGTGACCATTCAGTTTTCACAACTCGACGGGCTTCCGCTTGTTGCTACCTCACGCCTCAGGTGAGGGCACACTAGCTCAGGAGATGGGTGTGAGTTGAAAATAGAAAAAAAATTAGGGCGCCTCGTGGTCTTTCGCGGGAGCAGGGTAGACCACGAAACCTTTCTTGGGATTATAAGGATGGCGAACACTTTACAAATATTAATCGAACTTTATTAATATGCAAGCAAAAGAAAAGAAACTGCGAACACTACTTTTTTACACTTCATTCAACTATTAATATGACACTTTTAATATGCGAGTGATTAACAGAATTACTAACCCTAGATTAGGTAACTCCCAGCCGCGAATAATAAGCAAGTTCAAATTAAAAAGATATTCTACTTAACTTTTCATTTTTTTTCTTGGTAACTCCTTTTCCTACACGTGCTCCTCTGCCAATCGTATGTATTATATTACTGCCGCCCGAATCCAAACTTCCTTGCGTTGACTATTAATTTGATTAATTCACTTCTTACTTTTTGATAAAATTCGATTTTGGTTTTTGATCTTACTGATCCATCACTTCAAAAAAAATTACGCACACCCCCGAAGACTGACTACTGCCTCCCAGAAGAACCAAAAAAAAAAGAAAGTCACCTTGTCTGGCCCGGCTTTTATCTGCTATCCGTCCATTTTCGTCCATTTACTTCCGCTTTGGCTGCGTCAGTTTCATTTCGACAATATTGTGGTATAGAAAATTTCGAAATTCAAAGGCGTAGAAGAAAATAAATTTTGAGAAATATTCGTCTCGCTAAATGGATAATTGTAAGTGAGAGATAAATCTAACCGATTTCCAAATTTTTATATGTGAATTTGAAAATGCTTCAAATTGATCGTTGAATCGTAAACCTAGTGTTAAAGAGCTCAAAATGTTAAGCGCTTTTTATCTTATTGAATTAGAATCCACCGGTACTTTTTTAAGTATTGTCCTCTATCCAAATTACTAGAGCTTTTCGTTTTGCTTCTATTAACTCATCTCGATTATATGTAGAAAATTTTGGGCTTAGAGTGCCTAACTTTTTTTTTTAATAGAATCTTTCATTCGCTTTATTGTCCTAAAGGTTGCCTCATTCATTCCATATTCTATTGCTACAGATGTTGAGCCTTATCCACATTTTAGTTTGTCCAAAATGTCAATTTTCTTTTCCAAACTAATTTTTTGTCTCTGCTTGGGAATCTGTTTTCTTTTCGTTAACATTATAGGGCAATAATAACTTTAAAACACTATTATGAAATAAATTATTAAAAATAAAAAACTGCCTTTTACATCTGTTATTAGAATTCACTTAGACCTTTGCTTTCTTTCTTTCTTTACATTAGAATTCAAACATAAAACAAATGACTTTGTCGTTTGCGATTGAACTTTTTGAAAAGGGTGCGTTAGATAACTTTTAATCGAGCTTTTAAAAGAGTGCGTTCATTAATGAAAACTCTTTTAATTTTAAAATGGCAAAATGGAAAACAATTTAAAAAAACCCAGAAAAAAATATTTTTTGTTCCACTTGAAACCATCTACAAACCACAAACCACTAACAAGGAATAGATTATCTTTTGAACATTCAAAAAAATTGTTACTTGTATACTTTACTCTAAGACTCGCAGACTCAAATGTTACAAATAAATACTAATTAATAAAGTAAAAATTATGGGCTATATAAACGTTAATACCTTTTCATGAAATCTTGTAAAAAATCAAAATTATTTATTTACTTTAGGTGTAGATGTAAAGTATCCCATGTAGAGTGCGTGTAGATTACACGTAAATTATCGTGTAGAGTAACCGATGTAATCTACACGCACAACACTGGCCTATACTATACAAATATGTAATGAAATGAAAAGTGAATCAACTTCAATTCGTAATACTTTTGTACTCATCAGCTCGTTTTTATTAAACATCTTCCATTTAATTTAGTTCTCCTGAGTTCTGTAATAAGCTTTTCTGAAGACCATTATTGTATTCTTTAAATAGCTATTGTTCAACCTTGAATTATATTAGCCTTATAATTCATATGAACTGGTTTAATGTATGATAATTTAAATTCTATACAAATTATTCTCCAAATGTATGCGTTCCAAATTGCACAACTTGATTAATCAGTTCAGTCATTTTATCTAGTTCATAGTAAATATCACGCAGGTTCAGACCTATGTACATTTTGCTTGTGCGATCAAATTAAATTTGCAAAATTGTAATTAATTGCACTAATTCTTACATGTATGGCATAGTTAAACCAATTCGCTAGTTATAAAATATTCAAATATGTATTTAAAACTAAATTAAATTGTTCTTATCTTCTATATCTAATTAAATCAACAGTTTTCACCTTCAATATATTTTTTTTAATGCTGCTTGAAGATTAAGATCATCATCCTAACTGTTTCAAAATTCCTACAGTAAATGGATTGTAAGAGGAGGTCATAAGTTTAATAACCGGTTGTGCAACAAGTCCGCTATAACTACCTGTTGGTACAAGTAACGTAAGCAGTCGTTGTTGGTAGTCCGTTCTATTGAAAAATTGCGGTTACACTTTTACAGCGCGTTCTGTTTTTTTTTTTATTTGTCCAGAGGGCTTAATGCGATTGACGAAGTATCTCAATGTTTATGACACCTGTGGTTCAGTTACGAAATGACTGAAAAAGATACAAAATCTCTTCCATGTTTAGACGATGCTAAAAATATCTCTTCAGACGCAATTAATTTGGGAAGCCTTGAAATACGCTTCACATCTGTTCAATTTTTCTGTTTCAGCACCAACTTATGATTCACAGCTTGTGATTATTTTTTGCCATGCTTTGGGATCGTGAAAATCAGATTTGCCAAGAACTTTTTTGAACGTAAACGAAAGTAAAAATGATTGCCAAAATGCACGTTATTAAGTACATAGTGGTTGAATTCATGCTTAGTTTAAACGTCCGAATTGTTCTTGATTTTTCCACGCAACCCATATTCGTAATCTACAGCATAATTTAATTTTTAATGATACATCCAAAAATAATTTTGTCGTATCGACGTCATACAAGGTGAGCAGTTTACATTATCGACATTTTTAGCCATGAATTTTTAATCTTAATTCAGTAAGGTTTCTTGGCGAGCTTTTAAAAATAATTATAAATATTTACTCCACCCGCCGGTAAAGAGCGCCAAATATTTACCATCTGTTAGCGCCATTCATTAACAATAAGCCACTAGGTTAGTCCTTGGCTTTATTTACACTTCTACAAATAAAGCTGCGACTATAAAGTGATAAATGCGGCAAAGATTATACAAGAGCAAACGAAACTATACAGTCGCATGGAAAATTTCTCATGAAACTTAGTAATATTTTATTAAGCACTAAATCTGTTCGATTTTATAATTGACGTCGCTCGTCGTAAAACATTTATGGCATATTATGTAGTTTTCCTTAATAGAGTAAGGCAACTCCTGGGCTGAGTTAATAGATTTTAGAATATGTTGAGAAAGCAGAGGGATGAATTCGATTTACTTATCGAAATTTTTTTTTAGTTGATACTATAATCAAAACTTTTAAATTCAAGTTTATTAATTAAATGCGGACAGGCTGTAACTACCATTGCAGGATTATTCAATCATTCATTTATGAACTGCGGGTCTGATTTATTTGGTTTAAGCAGTGCCTGTTAGTAGGCGCGTAGTTTTAATTTAATTTGAATTTGAATTAATTTGATTTGTTTTCTATTCTGAGTTCATTAATTATTTTGTATATTTCTCGAACATTCCGCCCGCCTTAAGATAACTTGGTTATTTTAATTTTTAAGTGTTAGTGTTGATTGGTAAAGGACATAGTTTTGTTACACTTCTTCTAATAAGTCCATTTGCAGTTTTTATTACAGCGACCCGAAATCATTGATCGTCACCTTTGTAAGTATTCACAATCCGACCGAAAATCCATTTGATAGATGGAATATTGGCCTCCTTAATGAGCACTAGACTACCGACTAGAATATTAGCGATAGCAGTATTCCATTTTCCTCTGCACTACAACTGACTCAGATAGATCTTAGACCACCGATCCCAGAACTGCTGCTGTGTCTGCTGTACTTGTTGAAAGCGACTCAAGGCACTTGACTGACAATTTTTAATATTTGGTTCTATTGGCCCTATGAGAGGCTCCCCAATCAGAAAATGCTCGGGTGTTAACGCAGCTAGATCGTTTGGGTCTGATGACATTGCCTGAATTGGCCTTGAATTTAATATGGACTCGATTTGAACTACTAGAGTGTTCAATTCTTCGTATGTCAAAGACTGGCCTTGCGCGACTCTTTTCGAGGTGGTACTTTGCCGATTTTACAGCAGTCTCCCACAGTCCACCAAATTGCAGAGACCTTGGAAGGATGAAATGAAAGGAAATGTACTCCTTGCTAAACATGTCGATTATTTCGGTTCTTGTTTCCTTAGATAGAAAATTTTTTCGCAATTCCTTGAGGTTTGAGTTGACCGCCTTTGTTGCAAAGCAAACGAACATCGCTATGTATGTTTTTGTAGCTTGCCTTCCTCATTCGAAAATGTGTAAAGGACGGACCGCAGAAGTCAATTCCGGAATTTACAAGAGGACGGCTAGGCTGGACCCTCTCTACCGGCAGATTGCCCATTATTTGGTGAATTCCTTTTGACTTTGTGTGGAAACATCTTATGCACGAATGAAGAATTTATTTTACTAAGGTTCCTCACCTAATAGGCTAAAAGTTTTGACGAGTTATGGATAGTAGTGCTTGAGGACCGGCGTGCATATGCTTGCGGTGGAGATGAGTCATCAATGCCTTTGTAAATAGATGAGAGTTTGATATAAGCATTGGATGCTTAGCGTTAAAAGGTCTAAGTACGTTTTCTAGTCGTTCACCCACTCTCATGATACCATCAGAGTCCAGAAATGGGCACAACGGTTTTAAACTGTTCGTCTTCCCAACCTCTTCGTGCGCGGCTAAGGATTTATAGGCATCTGAAAAGGATTCCTTTTGTATAATTTTCATAATAGAACTTAAAGCACGGTATCTTTCATCAGGTCGTATAGATACAAGTGATCGCAGTGAAGGAGGTAATGATGTATGCGAATGTGTTTTGTAAACTTGTAAAGGAGTTGATATATTTGCAACTTTCGATAATATTTTTCTCTTCAGAAACAACAAATGCCAATTTGACTTTTCGCCTCTCAGGTGCAGGACATTCTGACCTAGTTGACACTTCCACGCCTCTTCGGCTTCCATCAAAAAATCAGGTCCATTAATTTAATATTATAATATATTAATATTTTGGATTTCTACGATTAAGAAGTAGATTCTAACATTTTTACTGTCAAAGCGGTTTTCTGACAAGAAATATTCGCCATTTTCAGTTTTACTTAAGCGTAAAATTTACGGAGATTTTTCTCTGCGTGTGCTGTTATTTCTTCCCATGTTAGACCGGCGCTACTTAGTTCTGCATCGACCGTTCTTTTTCACGTTTGTCGGGGTCTGCCTCTTTTCCTTCTTCCGTTTGGAGGGTTGTACTCCAGAGCTTGTCTTGGACTGGCTTCTGGGTTTTTCCGCAACGTGTGTCCGATCCATTATTATTACCTGATGTATGGGTGACTGATTGGTTATATTCCATAGGTCAGCGTTACTGATTCTGTTGGGCCAGAAAATTTTGCATACTATTCTCAGGCATTTGTTCACGAAAGTCTGCAGGCTTTGTATGTTTAGTCTTGTCCTTTTCCAAGGTTCGCAGCCATATAGTAGGACAGATATGACACTGGCGTTGAAGAGTTTTATTTTGGTGTCGTGTTATCTGTGAGGATTTCCATATTTTGAATAGCCTGCGAATACCTGTCTTGCCTTATTCAGTCTGCTTTGAATATCTTTGTCTGTGCCTCCGTTCTTTGCGATTGTGGTACCTAGGTAAGTGAATTCTTCCACGCCTTCAATTGTGGTACTACCTATTGTTATTGGGTTCTGGTCCGTGTCATTTATCCTCATGATCTTTGTTTTGCTGGTGTTTATTTCTAGGCCCACTGCTCCTCTGCATATCGCTGTAGCTGCTGGCTGTTATCGCGATGTCATCGCCGTAGTCTACATTTATCAGGTTGCTTTCCCCCATATTATTTCATCTGAGTTTCTGGTAGCCAGTGTTAGTACATCGTCAAGTACTATGTTGAATAGTGTGGGTGACATTAGGCAGCCTTGCTTGACTCCTGAGTTGATTATTAGGGGTTCGCTGTATTTGTCATTGTGAAGCAGAGCTTTAATGATATTTATATATTTTCCTTGTATATTTCTTTTCCGAAGGGCAGACCATATTGCTTCCCTATTGATGGTGTCGAATTCTCTGCGCAAGTCCACAATTCCCACGAATAGCGGCGTATACAATTCTACAGATTGTTCCGTGATTATTCTCAGGGTATTCGTTTTGTCAGTACATCCCCTGTTTGGTCTGAAGCCAGCTTGGTTGTCACGTAAGTTATGTTCAATTTTGTCTGATATTCTATTTATTATTATGCTGGCTAGTAGCTTGTTTATCCTGTTGAGCAGAGTGATGCCTCGCCAGTTGCTGCATTCTTGTAGATTTCCTTTCTTGGGTAATTTTATTGTTATGCCATTTTTCCATTCCTTTGGTATGTTGTTACTTGACCAGGTCTCTCTGAGTAGAGGTGTGATGATTTCTGCACTTTGTGCTGGGTTGATTTTTAGGAGCTCAGCTTGTAGTCCATCTTCCCCAGCTGCTTTGTTATTCTTGAGGTTCCTTATTGCCTCTATTACTTCGATAATGCTTGGCTCTGGTATACTGTCTTCATTGCGTAACACATGCTGCCATGACCCTGTTATGCTAGTGTTGGTGTTGATGTTGACCTCACTGAAGTGCTCGTGCCATCTTTTTAGTTGTTCATCGTCTGTTGTTATCAAGTTCCCTTTTTTGTCCTTGATAAGTTTCTCTGTGTTACCGAAGTTATTGGTTAGTTTCTTGATGTTATTGTATACGACCCTCATGTCATGTTTTGAGGCGGCTTTTTCGGTGTCTCTTGCGATGTTGGCGTAGTACTTTCGTTTGCTTTCCTTGCTGCTTTCTTGACTTTCTTGGCAACTTCCGCATAGTTCTGTCTGTTGAGTGCGTTGCCGTCTTGTCGTGTTCTGGCAAGGAGGGTTTTCCGTTGTTGTATTAGGTCCCACGTGGAGGAGGAGATGGACGGTTTCCTGTTATTTGTAACAGGGCCCAATATTTGCTTGGCTCTTTGTTTGTAGGCTGAGCATATGTCATTCCAGCTATTCATATTTCCTGTTTTTTGGCTAATTGCCTCTGTAAATTGGATGCATTTTTCTGGTGTTGCCGTTAAATTTCATTTCATGACTTTGGCGCTGGTTATTTCTGGGCCTGATTAGTTTGACACATATCTTGCTGATGACCAGATTGTGATCAGTGTGCATGTCTGCCCCCCTGAATGCTCTCACATCTTGGATAGATTTTCTCCATTGTTGCTGATGCATATATGATCGATCTGATTCTTTGTTCTGGAGTCTGGGGAGGTCCAGTCCGCAGCCAAAACGCATTTTTGATAACGCAATGGAAATGCATTTGAAACTAGTTGTAGCTTGTACAAAATGCATCATAAATGCTAATGTATTACAGCTATATAGTTTTATACATTTCACAATGCGTGACTTTATACAGTTCATGACCGCAACCGAAACACTACAAACATACCTACACTATAATCATACCTACATGACTTGTTACAGGCTCCTCGATCCTAATATCTGAAGTATCCCTGGAATGAAAATAACGTGCTAAATAAGCATTAATTTGAAGTTACCTGTACTGTGCGGTCTCCCCCCCCCCCCATCCCTTGGTTTAAAATAAAGATGATTCTCCATTTGTGTTTTGGTTCTATTTCAGGTCCAAGAAGGTTATAAGAATTTGATGCAAATACTGATCGATGTCAATATTAATCCAAATCTTATAAGCTTTATGATGTTGCAGATCTGCTACTCACCTGTTACCCTGAGAAGAATCATTACTCTTTAGTCATTGTAGCGGAGGATGTAGAACCTAAAGAAATAACCTGGGCATAGTTAAAAATAATAGAATTGTTTAATATTAAGGTTATATATGGGAGAACTAAGGAAAATTGTAAATTTTATGACTGAAACGAAGCATCTGTTTACCTTATTATAACGTCGTCAGATGAAGATAGCCAGCAAACGCACTCTTGCAAATTCCTGAAAAGAGTTATTGCACTGATAATGGTACTTGTGCTGTAAAAACTCAGAATGTTATAGAAATGCGCAAAACAGACAATTGTTATAACCGCACATGACTTTTTCGAAAAAGAATCGAAACAACGAACATAACGGTGAAATTAATAATTTATTTGAACTACAATTTCTGTACAATGACGAGAATCCTTCTGGGCCTCAGGTGTTAATAACGTTACGCTTTTTTGATGACGGCTTTTAACTCTTCCACGTGATTGAATTGCCGGTTGTCGACGTAAACTTTTCGGACGAGCCAACCCCAAACATTTTCCATCGGGTTGACATCTGGAGAGCAAGCTGGCCAATTTATCAACGAAGGTGATATCCAGAAAGTCGGCAGAAATATGGCAAGAACTTTGCTTGGAGCACTTCCTGGTACTCGATACTGTTCATCCGGCATTAAAGAAATGCCAGATCAACAGGTGTCGTGGCTACTAAAACCAAACCATCAAAAAGCCACAGCCGAAATTCCTTTGTGAAAAATACCGCATTTTTTTGCGCATATCTCTCCAGTACCGATTTAAACCATCTGGTCCATCAAGGTTGAATTTTTGTTCTTCAGAAAAAATCACCAGTACCTACACAAAAAAAGTTTTAAATTATAGGGTGTGAATAATGATTTTCAATTAATTTTCACTTTACCTTGATTGAGTCTTGAGTAATGTGATCGCGAGCAAAGGCGAGTCGAGCAAGTTTATGTTGGAGGTCTAGACGAGGCTTTCTGTATGTACTCTTAAATGATGTCAGCAGTGTTCCTGATTGCACGCCAAATCGGCGGAACGGATGTAGAAAGGTATATTTTTGCTTAATTGAAGGAAGCGAGACCGGTTAATTGGACGATGTTCTGCAAATCCTTCTTACAACTCTCCTTTATTCTTCGAAGATATAATCTGCACTCATAATTATCCCGATCCGGTAGTTAATTCCGTACAACGCGGTCGGATTTGTCAATTTTCCTAGCGATTTCCCGCTTTGGATACTCCTTGGCTTCAAGAAGCTTCGATTTTTCGTTTTCCTTCTCCGAAAGAACAACTGCATGATATAATTAACAATACTTCCAAGAAAAAAAAATCAAGAGAAATACAAAAAATGCAATTTCACTTACTTCTCCGACTGCGGTTATAACAATGAAACGTTTGTTTTGCACACTTCTATAATATTTTGAATATTTACAACAAAAGTTTTCATTATTAGGTCTGTTTGTTTCGCCCCACTTTTTCTGCATTACCTGCACTGAGTGCAAAATTTACGTCAAACGGCGTTTGTTTCGCTCTCAGTGTAAACTCAGTGCAAATGTAGAACATTTGTTTTGTTGGAAAAAAATGGAAATTTCTGCACTTGCATTGGATGAAGTGCAGGCAGATATTTGACATTTGTCACACAAAGCCAGTCTTATAGCGTTTTCGATGGGACTTCAGTGCGCCACGAATTCGGACTTTTGACACCAAAACTGCTAGACTCAGTGGACCACTGATTTGCCCTTCCTGGTACTGCAGTTTGGGTTCAGTGGAGCCAGTTTTATAACCACAAACGTAGATTGTTTTAACAGTTCGAATTGTCAGATGATTTCTTAGGAGTTTACAAAGTGGTTTGTTGACTAGCCATGCTTAAAACGCTATCCAAGCAATATAATTTCATATAGGTTAGGTTAGATTCGTGTGGCCGTCCTGAAATACACACTTAGACCTCAATAGGCCCATTCTAATGCCACGGGAATGTAAGAATTCCCACCACCTCCTCACTGGAACCATCCGGAGCTATCAATGAAGCGCCAGAGATCTGCCACGTCAGTCGCCTCCAGATCGCCAAGACTATCCCCCTACGTGCCAGTGCAGGGCACCGGCAAAAGAAGTGGAAAATAGTTTTCTCCTCCTCCTCGTCCATACAGCTTCTGCAGAAGTCGTTTGAGAAGATGCCTAGTCTCTTCGCGTGTAAGCCAATAAGGCAATTACCTGTGATAACCCCAGTAATTATACACAGGTCAGATCTGCCCCTCGAAATCAGACACTTGGAGCGCCTAAGATCCAGCTTAGGCCAGATCTGGCTGGTTGATTGCCCTCGTGCTAAGCAACAGCTTGCAGGCGGCCGGAGGCCTACCAAGAGTAGCTTATCCGGCTGGATCTCCACGTCTAGCAAGCTCGTCTGCCGTGCAGTTTCCTGGAATATCCCTGTGCCCCGGGACCCAGCACAGCTGAATTTGGTACCGCTCAGCCAATTCATTTAAGTGTGAGCGACAGCTATTAACAGTCCTAGACGTCGATAGGACAGAATCAAGGGATATCAAAGCATCCTGGCTATCTGTAAAGATACAGATGTCTTTTACAGGAACTTCGTTCCCCTCAACTAAAACAAGGCTTCCTGAATAGTCATGACCTCTGCCTGAAACACACTGCAATAATCCGGAAGACGGAAGGACAGGCTGATCTTCAGTGCTTCTGAGAAACCCCCCCCCTCACCTTGCCATGTAGTTTTGAACCGTCCATGTAAATCTGAACGGATTTCCCACAGGGAATTGTGTCACCATCCCAGTCAAGCCTGGTTGGGATCGTCGATCTGAACCGCTCGACAAAGGAGTAGCTAGGAGTGGTGTTATCAAGATGCCCCACTTGGAGCGAAAAGGAGTCCAGAATTGGAGAGTGTCCAACTCTAATACTGGACCACTGAGATGCGGATGTAAGCCGAACGGCGGCATTAGCAGCCATCTGTTTACTCACCAGATCTAATGGAAGTAAATGAAGAAGTATCTCCAGAGCATCGGTAGGAGTGGTCCGTAGTGCCCCGGTGATACATATACAGGCCGACCTCTGTACCTTTCTCAAAACGTTGAGGTAAGTGGCCTTGTCCAGTGATGGCCACCAGACAACCACACTATAGAGGCAGTGAATTAGCTTGGGCTGAAAACCTCATTTGCTACAGTTGCTTTCTTGACCCTTTCATGAATATTAGGCTTCCAGCTGAGCTTCCTATCCAGGATGATACCCAGATATTTAGCTTCCTCGGTAAAAGCCAGGCGGGTGCCATTCAGATACAGAGGGTCAACATGAGGAATTTGATATTTCCTAGTAAAAATGACCATCTCGGTCTTATTAGGGTTAACGCTAAGCCCACACCCTCTCGCCCAGTTGGTGAGCTTAGTGAGGGCATTCTGCATAAGATCCCTTAAAATAGGTAGGAATTTGCCGGAGATAACTATAGCAATGTCGTCCGCGTAGGCAAACACTCCACAGCCCTCCCCTTCCAGGATTAGAAGCAGTTTATTTACCACCAACTACCAAAGAAGAGGAGAGAGGACCCCACCTTGATTAAAAGACTGTTAAGAGTAGATTCTAGTCGAGCGGCCTGAAAAATTGCTGAAGTTTATGAATTTTTTCTCACTGAAGAAGGTAAATAATGTAACATATAATTCGACTTTTTCAGCTATTAGTATATTTACTAAAGTTCACAAAAAAATGTTTTTTAATTCTTTAAATTGTAAAATTTGCGAGATATCCACGCACTTCTGGAGCTGTGTAGCGCGTGCAACGCGCTCGCCATGCAATATTTCGCCTTCCTCTTTTATCTGAAACACAAACATCAAAGGTTATTTGCAAAGTAGAATAAATTTGCGGGGCCATGGACCATTTTTAGAAAAATTCAGTAATTTTTTATAAAATGGCGATCGTTTGAAGAAAAAAGCCGATATTTTTGCCCTTTTTTTGTTTTTTATAGTGGTTAAAATAAATTTTGTAGTAGGAATATTTTTTGTTGAAAATGGTTCATGGCCCCCTAAATTTAATAATCGGTTGAACGGTTTGACTGCAACTCTGCACGGCGTGTTTAAAAACATGGTTTTGCAAAAACGCGTTTAAAGTTTGGTTTGACAGAAAAAACGTGGGAAAAATATAATTTTCGTTTCTTACAGCTAGTAAGCTGTTCCTGGACCATAGAGCAATCCTTTCTCTTCCTTGTGAAACTGATTTTGACTAGTTTATTCAAGGAACATTATTTTGAGGAAACAGAACATATAAAAGAATTGTTATACATACCTACTGAGTAAACAATACGGCGCGCGTAAATCTGCATTTGGCGTAAACGTAGGTACATACGTTCGAGATAAATCGGCTGTAACTTTTACATTTTCCCGAACTTCGTCAAATCGTTTTAGAGGTTTATTATAAATACTATAAAGATTTAAAATATGCAAAAAATAAAAATTAATTATTTGAAATTACTCGACTAGAACCTGAAGTGATTTAAGTTACATTTTTTTAAGAATAAACCTTATGCCAAATAAATAAATGATTTATGATTTCATAAACCTAAATTGTCTCTATACCGTCATTCAGAGAACAAACGCATCATTCCGTGAACACCTCATCATTTCCGGGAACATCACTAAAATTACAAATAACACATAATTATTTTAGATATTTAAAATAAGGCCCTGGTAATAGTAAAAAAAGCGGACTTCTGATATCTATAGCTAATTTATTTATAAGTAAGTTAGCGATATTGGGATATTTAGATAATTTAATACAAAAAATAGTCATATAGCTTCATTTTTAGCGATATTTTGCTTCTAAACGTTTTTATTTGTTTTTTTAGTTACTTATTTTTAACTACATATTTCTGCTATTGTTAAAAATAAAAAGAAATACTTAAGTTTTATTTTATTTTTTTATAGCCTCACAAAAACCTTCTCGGAATGATTGTTTTCAGCGACAGATCACTTTAAAAATAAATTTTCAAGAAAAGTAATTCTCTGCCAACGTAAATATTGTTTAAACACAAGTTTAGTGATCATTTAAGCTAATCATCAAAGTAATAGCTGCTAGGTCTATTCATCACAAAACAGAATTTGGAATTTGCCACCTTGGTGATTTTGACACTTGAACACCCAGAATTTATTTAAACAAAGCAGCATGTGTGTTCGCTTTTTGGGTGTACAAATAGTTAGAAATAACATTATGGGAAGTCACTTTTTCGGTAAACATATTACACGAATTACTTTAGAGCAATTAAAATCAAATTATACTTTTACGAATTATCAGGATTTTATTTATTTTTATGTTACTTTTGGCCCCACCTCAAATCGCCCGCAATTCTACTACAAAAGAGCTTCACTAAAATCGAGTTTCAGCTCTTCCTCTAGTTCTAAGGTTTTAACAATAATAATTAAATAATAAGGTCTTTGTGTTTTAACCAGATAATTAAGTGATTTTAACTAGCAGATCAAGCAAACCAAGCTTGAACTAATTGAAATACAGTTTTGGACATAACTCTCGATTCTCAAGATTGTAATTAGTGATTTGGCATTTAACTTGGAATCTTGAAATTCTTGTTTAAATTTGGCATTATTAAACTTTGAAGTTTCTCAAATCTGACATTGAAATTAAAAAATGAGGGGGCAGCTCTTATCGAGGGGCGTTTCTGGCTCCTATCTTTTTCTTTTTAAGCGAAATAGTTTCAACGCTACTGACACATATCTTATGTTTAGTTTTTTTTTTTAAATAATAATAATTCTAAAAAACATAACTTGCACATATTTGTCAGTGTCCCTGAAGTGGTTAAAGAGTTCACTGTGTATGGATCTGAACATTTTAGAGTTAGTTAAAACTAGGTAGAATAGATTCTAGCTTAATTGGTGTTGTTATCTCTATGTGAACGCGTGGAACTACTAGCAAATGGCTGTAATATCATTTGGAGCTAAACAGGAGAGTAATTAAGACAATTTTGTTTTCTGAATAAAATTCTGAAGGAAAATTAAGTTAAATTATTTAATAATTTTCTGCCATTATTTTAACAATAAAATATTTTTCCATGGCGTGGTCTGCTAAAAACGGATACTTGAAAGCCAAACAAAATAGTTTGTTTTAAGTTAATTAAATTAATGCAAAATATTAAACACAAAATATGTGGATATTTAATAAAATATCAGTTTAATAAGAACGTCTTAAGTATAACGTTTTCACTATAATAAATTACTACCCAAACGCAAAAAGGTTCGTCTACCCAAGATTTTAGTTAGAAAATAAAAGTGATTTTTTTTAATAATTTAGTATATTGGCAAAGTTGTAATGAAATATTTGTGGCAAATATATTTCAGAGTGTAAGTATTAAAATTACACACTTACAATTACAACTTACAAAATCAAAATACGACTAAAGGTCTTTTCAAAAATGCAATTTGTTTTATGTGCATCAGGTTCTTCGGCGTTATTATGTTCCTTACTTTTACTCTTCCGGCGGTCTTTCTCGTTTGGCCGTTTCCCTGCACTCTGGAAGACATCATTTTTAATCCCCGTTTTTAAGAGTGGCAACAGAAGAGAGATTGCTAATTACAGACCAATTGCTAAATTGTCTTGCATTCCAAAACTCTTCGAACAGATGATCCAATCTCAATTGCCCATGGGGTGTAGGGGTTTAATTTCTAGCCGGGAGCATGGGTTCCTTCAGGGTAGGTGCACGGTATCCAACTTGTTGGAGTTTGTTTCTGGCAATGTGGGTGAATTTTTATATGGCTGCCAAACTGACTGCATTTATACAGATTTCAGTAAGGCCTTTCATAAGCTGTCTCATTCTATTATCGTTTTCAAATTGGCCAGGTTGGGTTTACCGCCCCAACTCATTGCATGGATTAAGTTGTATTTATCTAATAGGACTTATAGAGTGCGTTTTCGTGCCGTGCTCTCTGATGCTTTTGTGGCTCCTTCTGGCGTTCCCCAGGGTAGTCATCTTGGTCCTTTGTTATTCATCTTATCTTTTGATGATATCACTTATTTACTTCAAAGAAGTAAAATTCTTATTTATGCGGACGATATTAAGATTTTTCTCCCAATCAAATCTTTTGTGGATTGTGAGATCTTGCAATCGGACCTACACATATTTTATAGCTGGTGTAGCAGTAATAATCTTAAATTAAACATTGTGAAATGTCAGGTAATGACCTTCTCGAGGTCCCGCAACTATCGTACTTTTCAGTACAAGTTTGAAGGTTCTTGTATTCAACGGGTGGATGCGTGAAGGACTTGGGTGTGTATCTTGATAGACAACTTTACTTCATCCCCCACATTAATAATATCGTTGCCAGGGCCAACTCTTTACTGGAATTAATCCTCCGATGGTCCAGAGAATTTCCTTGCCCTCACGTAAGACTTCATCTTTATGCATGCCTTGTTAAACGACTCCTGGATTATGCTAGTCCGGTTTGGTCTCCGTTTTACGGATCTCACATTAAACGTATTGAATCCGTTCAGCGTAGATTTGTGAGATCGGCCCTTCGTGATCTGCCCTGGAGTGACCCTCTTATTCTGCTTCCATATAATGAGCGGTTGGGACTGCTACAACTTGCTACTCTCGAGAAGCGTCGCTGGGTTGCTGATATAATTTTTCTGCACCAGCTTCTGCAGGGAAAGATTGACAGTGCGGAACTTTCTTCCAAAATATTACCTAGGGAACTGCCCTATTCCCTTCGTAACCATTCAAGTTTTCAGATAGCTTTCTCGCGCACTAGATACGGTATTTTGGAGCCAGTTAACCGCATGTGTAGGTTTGCTAACGATGTTGGTGATGTTTTCAGCACTAACGTGGACAAGGTAACATTAAGGAGGAGCCTCTACAACTTATAACCATCCTGTTGTACTCGTTTTGTAGGGTATTTGGTTGTTTATTTGTGTATGTTTTGTATTAGTTTGGCTTAAGCGTTCTCTGTTGCCTGTGTTCCACTGATTGTTTTTTTTTTTGGTGTGTTTTGGTCTTTGGGTTACTAACGTTTTTTTTTTTTGCATGTTGGTGTGGGAGCCTCATTCACCTCAATATTTTGTTATATTCTGGTGCATAGGTCAATTGATTCCTAGCTTCTGCCTGAGAAGTGCGCCTTCTGAGTTAAAAGGGTTAATTTTAATTAATCTGCAGAAATCTTCGTCTATCATAAAACTTACCGCATAAAAGGAAAGAAAATTGTTTTTATAAAAAACTACAAACAATCGAGTAACTGTAAATAATTGTATTCAAATAATCTGAACTTTCAAGATCTACAGTGCAGGGTATAATTATTTAATTCGAAACAACTGGAAGTATCGAGAAAAAACCGATACCAGGACGACCAAACTGACTACTTCAAGCGAAAGTCGAATTTTAAGGAAAACAATTAAACAAAATCGTGCTGCAACAGAGTCTGGAATTTGTACAATATGGTGTGAGAGCATAGGAAAAGGTGTTTCTTTGGATACCTGTAGGAGAGGATGAAAGAAATAGGTTATAAATCTTATAAGGTAAATTTTCTAATATTCTGTTATGCAATCCCTAAGTCGAAAAGTAACCAAGTTCTGTAACGATTTCTGGATGTATGTCAGCTCGAGGAGTTGGTCATCTGTGCTTCACTAATGCTACAATAAATAGCACTACGTACCAGACTATTCTGCAAAATTATCTTCTTCCATCAATACTTGTTTTGGAAAGACCAGGAGGCGAATATATTTTCCAACAGGACGGGGCCAGTTGTCATACGGCCAAATTAACAAAGCAATGGTTTCAAGAACATGAAGTTCCACTAATGCAATGGCCATCAAATAGGAGTTTCTAGCAAGCTTTTAAATATATTAGCGGACATCTACACGAATAATGAAGCTTCTCTGAACTGAACTTGCACCCTGTACATAACCTCAAAAGTAGGAAAAAACACCGATTTCGGGTACATAACCTCAAATATATTAAAATCCTGACGTGATGGGCCAATTTTGACCCCGGATTCGGATTCTAGGCAGCAAATTACTTCGGAAATGACCCTTAGCTTTCCAACAACTAAACCATGTTAACCTGTGTAATCTTTCATTCATTCAACATGTGAAATCAAGGCTGTCATTAGCAAAATATAGTATACATATTACATGGAGCAGATTCATGACCAAAAAGAATATATATATATATATATATATATATATATATATATATATATTTATGCTGTTCAAGGCAGTCTCTCGAGCTATAATGTGTTATGCTGGCCAGGTCTGGGGCTTTAGAGAGTATGATGAGGTGGAGCAACTTTTAAGATTTTTTGTTAAACTAATCTTTCGTCTTCCAAACACCACGCCAAATTATATGTTGCATCTGGAATCTGGTTCGAATAACGTTTATATTTGGAGATAGTTTTCCTCTACATATGATAAGAACTCTAATTATGACAAGAGGTGGCTTGCTAAACGCAAGATGCTGAAAAAAAATACTGTTCTCTATGTAACTGAGATGCGCCAGAAAATACATACCACTTTGTAGCAGCATGTCCGCTTTTGAAAGATTGTTGTATTTGGGAGCTGCAGAAATAAACGAAGAGCAATTTTTTTCTCACATGAACGGAAAGGACTGGTTTGTATAAATTTGTAAAGTATTTAAAAATCTTAAAATCTTGGATAGACGAATCTTTTTTCATTTGGGTAGTAGTTGTTAAGCCACAATGTTTTACATGGATTTCAAGGGGTACTCGGTGTTATCCGTCCAACAAGTCGAAACAAATGTCTTATACCTTGACGAACAATATATGTGCGTCGAGGAAATGACTATATATAATTTATTTATATTTCTCCCGACCTTACACGCAACAAAACGGACCTTCCCAGAGTATAAATGTTAACTCTTATTTTGTTTCGTAATTTGTTTAAATCAATATTCGATCTATATTGCTTGTTAAGAGAAATTCCGTCAATGTTCGTTTAGTGATCTTCAACATTATTGTACTGTCAACTACCGCCTTAAGCATAAGCGCGTTATCTGTCATTAAGAAAATGTTGAGGTAATGTATATATTTCTTTTTCAGCGGGTCAGATTTTATACATGAGCCATGTTTTATTTTCGTTTTTAATACACAACCGATAGATTTTTCGTACTTTAATTAGTTAAACAAAAATCTGAACTTTGAAAGGTAAACAAGACTTAATATCTGAAACTTTTTTCAATGTCAAAAAGATCAAATGAGACTTGTATACTCCAAAGGGTACCTCACCAAAAATAACCCAATGCTCTTGACTGATCGATCGTGAAATAAAGTCAAGTTTGTTGAACTCATTTGACACCCAGATCGATGACTAAATCACGGTGGATTGCACAATTCGAGAAATTGAGTTCGAGTATAATGAAATTATGTATTTTGTTGAAGGCCACGACTTTATATTTATTATCATTTTCATTTAAGCAATTTTATGATATCTGCATAAATGTGGCTTTAACTTGAAAAGAATAATGTCAATGGCAGAATGAAGAATAGCAATAGGAGAATTCTCTGATCAACTTCAAGGTAGCTATAAATACACCAGAGTGAAACTTAACAGTAAGCAGAATTACTATGTTGAATAAAGATTACACAGGCCTGCAAATTTAAACTATTAATTTCCCCCTTTAATAATAATATTTTTTTTTTGGTAATAAAATGTGTTGATTTCAAAAATAGTATTGGTTAGTTGATATCACATCATATTTCTTTTATATATATATTTTTTTTTATAATTTAAGACGATATTTGTATCGGATGGAATTTCCTAAAATTTGAATATTGTAGCTTACATCTATAGGCACTTTCAGATTTTTTCATGTAGAATTCGAATTCGTTAGCGAAATTGATAATTTCTTACAACTTGTTTCTTCGAGGGAGGGAAGGTAAAACAGCCCTTAGCTTAAGGGGTTAGGTGGGTTTGAAAATTTAAAAAAATGTATTTTTTTGTCTTGTTAAATAGTACAATATGTCTAGAATATTCTCCCAAAATTTTAAATCGATCAGAGTAAAATTCTGAGAGATAGACCCTTCGGAAGTTCTCGAAACTCTATTTTTGAAGTCGGTAGTCATGATTTCTCAAAAAGTTATGAACCGATCTTGTTAAAATGTTGTTCTTCAAAATAACATTATCTAGTGCTTGAACGAAGGATTTTTTTTTATCACAAGCTTGGCGATTCCTCAATCTCTGAGGGCCTTGACTCTCTGGAGCATCGACGGAATGTCGGTTGTCTCTCACTCTTTTATCGCATTTCCATGGCCATTGTTCTAACGAAATCGCTAGCCTGATTCCTTGTTGACTCATAACAACGCGCGATACAAGATCTACAAGTCGCTCCCACCCCTATACTCTCCGGGTAAAATTTGGACGTACCGTCAAATTTCGGGAATCTTTTCTTAGCAGAACAACACGAATGTGGAACAGTTTACCATCTTCTGTTTTTCCCTCGTCTTATGAGCCTGAAACTTTCAAACGGGGCGTACATCGACACCTCCTTCACTCAACCTCCTAACCCATTTCCCTCAACCTTAATTCCTTTCCTGCCAAGGCTGTGCTTTAGCATCATAGGGCATCCCCTGAGCTTTGGCAACATCATATAAAAAAAAAACTTATTTTATAAGGCAATACGTGGTGAAAATTTGACCAAAAAATTGGACTTCCTGTTCACAGCTCCGCCAAACATTCTAATTTAAATTTGCAGCAGAAAATTGGTTTTTTAATTTCAAATGAACCAGTCATGAGTTATCCTGAAATTTCACAAAGTACTTGTTAAATATGTATCTTTGATATGCTAAATTGTTTGAATAAAATATTTCATTTGATTTCGAAACACACCTAACCCCTTAAAGATCGGGCGATTAAAGAGTACCGCATGGTCCGCTCCGTGCGTTAGACGAAGACGGATTGTTTGGACTTCAGTCGGTTCGGCAACATATGCGCAAGCTATTAATAGTGTGCCTCGTACGTTCTTAGAATAAAAGAGCGCCTGCTGCTCTGTGTAATAGACGATGACATACATATACTTAGTTTATAGTTTTTCAACACACGAATGGCCTATCAATCAATATCTTATTTAGTGTTCAGAATATGATTTTAACCATTTTATTTGTAAGTTTTCAGATATCAAACTGATTGATTTAATATTGGATTCACAGAGCAGAGGTCGAGTATCTTAAAAAAACACAATTTGTTGTTAAGAACATAAGATAACTATAATGTTCACGCAAATACGCAATTGAGTGACGTTTTTAAACACATCTGAATTTCCATCTTCTTATTTTACATTTATATCTAACAAGTATTTGTTATTTTCTGGACTTGGTCGTACAAATTATTTTTCATATTACATTTTTTGTATTCTTTACACGTAAAACGAATATGTTAGTTTCTTTATTTAACCAAAAACAACGCGATCGTCTATCCGGCGATTTTTTTAAAAGAAACATTTAGCTCCGATAAAATTTGCCCCACCCCCAATTAATAACCGTTGCAGTTACGACAAAATTCCGAAGGGGAAAAGCGCCCTCTACGTTGGTATCATCGCCTAGTTTCAATAGACGCCGAGATAATTGAAAAACAATTTTTTCACCTGTTCGCATCTCTCCCAAAATCACCCCTCCAGACTATAACTACTACATTATTTTACAAGATTCTCTTTCATTTTTGCAGACTAAATAATTTTGGGGGGAGTTAGGATGCAGACCAGAGGCGCCATCTAATTTATCAGTAGTCTATTTAGACAAATAAAATAAAATGTTAATATTAAAAAAATTTCATTTTTAATTTTTTTTCTTGTAGTTGAAAGTTCAGTATACAATCTAAAACCAAAAGTTTAATTTTTTTTTCACCGTATAACCCTTATAATAATTTTTCAAATTTACTCGGTTATCAGCGCGCGCAGGGGTATGTGATCCCTTAAGAACATAATAGTACAACATTTCAAGAGTCTTTTGTTAAATTTTTGGGTATGAGCCACTGACAGGATATTTTCGTATACAAAAAAAAATGGTTTTTTGCGGTGATCATCATAACTCATTACTGGATCATCTGTTGACAAAAAGCCAAAAATATTTCGTTGGTTTATGAGTTTCTCGAGGTAACAACGTCGAGATTATGTTTATTTTATTTATTTTTGATTTTTTAGAAGTAAAAAAGACGAATTTTTTGAATTTATGAAAATTTATTGATAAAAATCGGCGAATTTGTTGTTGTAAAATTAATTATAATAATAAACAATACAAAATTTCGACGTTGTTACCTCGTAATTTATGTATAAAAGAAGTGTGCAAAATTTGAGAAGGATCGGATGAGTAGTTTTTGAGTTACAGTGATCACTGACTTTGAAAAACGAAATCTGAGAAAAACGCGTTTAAAGTGTTAACACTGCTCTTTTGTATATGGGATGTATCGAATGGAGGGAGACCCGAGGCACCTCAAATTTTAACTAGATACTCTTGAAAAGTTGTACTATCAAATGAAAAAATGCAAACCACATACAAAAAACCAGCGAGATATGTGATCTTATCACAATACCATAGGGAAAATCTCCCTGTCGCCTGTACAGTAAATAGAATTTTTCTTTAAAGACTACTAAATTTTTTTTTTATAACTTAAAGTAACAAAGAATATCCCACCGAGGGCAATTTTGCGCCCCAAGACGCGGGGTAACGGCCATAGTAGCTTTGAAGAGACTTTAAATACAACCTACTGCATATGCTACCGATTATGGACTTTAACAGGAATTTCGAGGTAGCAATTTCAGACAGGCAGTTTTGAAAAACAAGAAGAGAAGAACCTGCAGATATCATAAATATCTATACAGATGGCTGTATAATGAGCTCCGGAGTGCGAGCATCAGTGTTCTGCCAGTAGCTCAATACTTACTCTTCATACAGACTTCCCAGTGACTGCAGTGTCTGCAGGGAGTGCAATTATGTAGGCAGCCAAGCGGCACTGACAGCTTTGGGTCCGACGAATTCAAATCAAAATCCCTCCTTGATTGCTTCAGAGCTCTACAAACTGTAAGCACAAACAGAAGAAGAGTAACTGGGCACAGTAGCGTCAACGGAAATGAAGGGCTGTGAGATCTCTCGAAAAGACGTTGGAAAGAGACCACAATGTGTCGTATCGCGAAGATCATGTGGAGTATCTATGATCAAAAGAAGACTAATTGACTACTTACCCTAACTTGGACTTAATGTAGAACTATAGTCGGGATCTACACCGGCCACTGTCCTGGTGAGGTGTACATGCCCTAAGAATTGGTGTTTCCGACACTGATTTGTGCAAATATTATGCTATCGGAAATGTAGAGCATCTATTATGACTATCAAGACAGGAAGTACTGAGCAACCGCTTTATTGAAGGTTAAAAGAAGCCGCGATTATCAATATAAAAAGCATTCTGAAGTTCGCAACGGTGACGGGTACCTTTGATACTAATTGAGTAGCTCTCTTACGATCGTAAAACGAAACCTCCAGGACGTAGGGTATCTGACTGTGGTAGCGCTGTGAACCCGATGTGGTATATGCAAGGCTTTTTTACCGCCATCGTAACCTAACCGAATTGTTTTAAATTAACGTCTTCAGTACTTCGATATAAAAGTTTGAGCAGTATGTGTCATATTAATTATCTTGATCTGATAAACTCAATGATGCGTTCCCAGTAATATTATCTACAAAGACGTCATACGATGGCTCATCTTATATTCAATACAAAATAATTTTTAGAGTTATTTAAATAGAAAGTTTTGTTTTTTGGAAAGCACGTCATAAATATTATGTAGAAATCTAGTCAGGTGAACACCCGAATAATCATCCGTTTTAACGCGACTATATATTTGTCAATATATTACAAATTTGCATATCATTAGACTCACGAATGAGCTAATAGTTCGTTGTATATTCTTCTTAGCGTTAGCATTTAATTTATGGTACAACGTAACGAATGATTTCCGCGCAAATACTTATCATTCCCGAAAATTACAGAATGGTCGCTAGTAAGTTTTTGCTGACGCCGATTATTCGATTAACTTCTGCTAATATTTTGATCAAGTAGACAACGAAGTAGTCGAACAAGTTCTATTTAAAAAATCCAGAATTTAGGCTGGTTTTTTCAGATTTTGCAACAACGAACTTTATAAACTTTTAGTTCTTCGAAATGTTCTCAGTTTAACTAAGCGCTATACCGCGATCGGTTGGAAAATGTTGAAACTCTATACTTCAATGTCGTTGTGTTTTTAAATGTTCTCTCTTGTAAAAGTAATTTCGTAAAGTGCCTAATTTTCATAAATTAAATTGAATATCCAAGTTTAAATTATCTCACTAATTTCAGTGATTATGTTTCTTTTTGTGTGAGTTAATAAGAAATGAGTTTTAGTTTTGTTCATATTATACGACCTTGCAAAAGGGCAGAAAAATTCAATACAAATGTGGCGAGTGCTTTATTATTGTGTAAGAAAAAATTTTATTTTTTTTTTAAGAAAGTGTTGTTACTTCATTTACATAGCTTTTATTGAAAAACACTATGAGACTTCAATAATTCAAAACACGTTTCTAATTTCTTATTTATGGTGTTATTTACTTTATATAATAGTATAAGGAAAATATTAATGCATATCGGAATTTAATTGATATTGAATTTGTCAAATGCTATATTTGGGTTTAAATACAGTTGACTGAGCACAGCTGTGGATATTTTAATGCGTAACAGATTATCTGAGAAAGTGTTAATTATCCGACAAACTTCATTAAATATATTTAAGCTTACAAACACATCCATACTTATTTAATTTCAAATAAACCTTTTAATACCAACATACATGTAATAATCTGATAAAAATAAGCAACTGCTGGTCGTCGAAAATTAAACCAACTACGATCCGCATGATACTCCAAGTGTTGGTCTTTACAACACACAATGTGTAGCTGGCGCTCAAACTTCTTCGGAAATGTCACATTTGCCGCCCGCCAAAAGTTACGACTGGAACACAATCCGTAGCTCTTGCTCGGAAATGTCAAAGTTAAAGTAGGCAAAACTGGGTAGGAATTCTCGTCAAACTGGTTGTTTTCAGAAACAAGGGTAGGATTTCTCACAAAACTGGTTGCTTTAAGCCAGCCAGGTTGCCTTGTAAGTACACAAAAATTCATAAATGTATAGAAGCTGTTTTTAGTGTGCGTGTTCAAACGGT
Organism: Leptarthrus brevirostris; assembly: GCA_964036015.1. Classification (NCBI taxonomy): domain Eukaryota; kingdom Metazoa; phylum Arthropoda; class Insecta; order Diptera; family Asilidae; genus Leptarthrus; species Leptarthrus brevirostris. The sequence goes on along the minus strand of OZ038373.1, from coordinate 114,432,943 downwards.
TGAAGAGGAATGGCCAACCGTTTTACAAACTGTTTACTCATGGCAGTCCAAGTGCTATGAAGTGTCAAAATCACACACCAGGGTAGCGATTCTCAGACAATTTCTTTTCCTCCAGCCAACCAAACCGTTTTTATAAATTAGGCGCTTGCAAAAAAGGGCAACAGAAAAAATTTTCATAACAACGTATTATGTGTCAAGTGTGTGCGCATGATCTGCAATTCTCCCATGCCGTTCCCCGGAACTTGCATTCTTAATCCTCAGCCGCCTGGTTGGGAGCTGGCGTGTGATTTTGACACTTTATAGCGCTTGGACTACCATGAGTAAAAATTTTGGAAAACGGTTGGTCATTCTCTTTCAACCGTTTGAACACATACATTTGCGGTCATGAAAACCGCACCAGTTAAAATTCATAACGGAAAATTAAGTAAAAGAGTATGTCCTTTTTCCAATGTAATGATTCTTTGTGGTAATAATCAATAGAAGGTCGTAAATATTTAGGCGGAATTTCATCGGCCTAACTACTGGCTTTTTTGGGAAGATATGAATAAAGAAACTAAACTAACGATTTTCATATTTTATTATCACTTACTTATTTACTACATTTATTAAGGAAATTAAGAATTATTTGGTGTACTTTTATTTAAATATAGTTTTAACTTAATTTACTATTTATGTACAATCGTCAGTACCGCGTTGCTCCCCTTTTGGCCGCATTAACCGCTTCCATCCTAGAAGGCATTGATTCCACCAATACTTCAATGATGTCATAGCAATTTCATTCCTCCACACAAGATCCAGGACTTCAATCAGCTTTCTTTTGCTCTCTGGTTTATGTTCTGCTACTTTCCGTTTCATCATATGCCACAGATGTCCGATTGGATTCAAACTGAAAAAGACAGAAGAGCAATAATTAGTTTTTTTATTTATTGTTCATGAAATGGACATTTGGCAGTTCACACTATGACACGATGACGAGGTGCAGAATCATCTTGGAAAATTACTTCGTCAGCAAACGAAAGGTTTTCTTCCATGACTGCTACCAAAAACTCCTCTATGACTTGGGATACTTTTGGGCATTTATTGTTCCATCAACGAAGTGCAAAGAAAGAGAAGCATCCACAGACCATTTGACTTTGAAGAAACTTCACTGTTTTGATCGTGCACTCATCCTTATATCTTTCTAATGCTCAACGTCGCACGTATGGTAGATTATCTGCACACAACAAGTTGAATTTGCTTTCGTCGGACCAAATCACACGTCGTCAGTCTTCCTTCGTCCAATTTTCATACTTCTTTGCCCATGCTAGACGAGCTGCCTTCGACTTTATAATAATCCTTCAGCTTTGCCCTCATACGGACAGCGCTTTTAAAGCGGCCGAACTCGAAAGTACCATTAATGCAATTATAAAGAAAACACAATGGTTTTCCTTAAAGAACGCCAATAAAGTAGAGATTCCCAGGTTCGAACCCCACCGCCGACGACCCATGGTTGTTTTCTGCTACAAAAAATAAGGTTAAAAAGGCCATTGAGGGTTTCGCGTAATGTTGTTGGTTCGGAATCCATTTTAAATTGTAGGTTCACTTGCAATCGTTATCTCGAATCGGATGAAGATCTTCACGGCGGGCCCACATGTACCACAAGATGATACAGGGAATCAGAGAGAGGTAGAAGGAGAGAGAGAGAGAACGAGTACAACACGACAGTTTTGAACATTTTCTAAACTAACTGGGTTCAACTTGGGGACTAAACAATTTGCTTACGCCAAAGACAAGAGAATAACCCTGTGTGACCTTTGTCTGGAAGGCAATAAAGGAAAGTTAGGGAACTTGAATGACTTTTTTTTACTCGCGGGGAGATCAAGGCTCGAACCCTGGAACCATGGCGTGGTGATTGTGCCACTTACTCAACTTACCCAACTCCGTTATCTTGGGCATGTCAAAGATCATCCCCCAGATTTTCAGATTGTTTTTTTTTTGTACTTTTCACCAACGAATTTTTGGTCGCCAGCTCTCTCGTAATGTCCGGCCCCTGCACAAATTACTCAGATGGAGTGAAATATTTCTTACATCTCTGTAGAAAACCGAAGCATTCCATCACAATTTTATCGATTGCAAATATATGATTGGCCCAGCTAAGATTAACAAAACACGATTTGCTCTTCCCCAAGCGAGGAACGTAGAAATGTTGTTGCTTAATGATGGAAACATGTGATCTCGATTGATTTCTGTAGAATTCCCACGAGAACTCATTGAAGAATCAAAAGAGTACGCGAAATCAAAGGTGCTGCCGTCGGCGATACTACGTATAGGTTGGTGAGTGAGAGATAAGAGAACATTGATAAAAAGAAAAAAAGGTTCTTGAAGAAACTTAACCATCATTTGTTTTGTAGGTAATCAGAAGTAATTCAGCCCGCAGGAATCCGACCGAATGCTTGAAGTTTGGCTAGAAGGGCAATATCAAAGGCTTTTGAAATATAATGGTACCAAACTACCAGCAGTCTTGATAATGAATTATATTTATATTAAATGATTAAATTCTTTAATTATGGTGTCTACTACAGAATCTGAATTCTTTTTCTTTATATTCTCTATCTGAGTTTTCCTATCCGTCGGTCTGATTCCTCGCCGTCGTCTTTAAACCTCTCCATGTTTTGCTCAGACTTGAACACTCATGACAGATCTTCTTCACTTAGTGCACTGTCATCTACGGTTTGCATGGTCCACTTCCGCTTCCGGATACAGGTGTCTGTTTTCTGTTGGTCAGTTCTTGCAAGGAGATCTTGGTTAGAAATCGCCTCTGGCCAACGAATTCGAAGGTTGTGCCGCATGCAGTCGTTCACGAAGGTTTGCAGTACAGATTTCACGTTTGTTTTGAAGATCCGGAGTTTTTTACGCGATGAGATGTTGTCAATTATATTAAAATAGTTAAAATAAAATTATAAGGATTACAAGTACTCACTTAACAAATGTCGGATTAAAACTTAAATAATATCTGGAAAAATGTTACGAGTAAGTAAAATTTCCCAACTCATTCCTATGGTTTACTATTGGAAATGCGGTATATTTACCTACACCACCAATGGACAGCTGTTCGTATTTGCTTCCACGCTTTTATCTAGAGTAAGCTGCGGTCATGTACAATTTTAATCATGAAACGAATAACACAAGAACAACGCATTGAAATAATTTAAATTTATGAAAATAACAATAGAAGAAAAAGTAACTCTTAACCAAGCTGATCCCTAATTTGAAGTTTAAATAAATGGAAATCAATACGTCCCAAATAGTTATTAAATAAGCAAAAGTAATAAAATAATAAATACTAATAAAAATACAATAAAAGAAAAAACAACTTTAACCAAACTAAACCTAAAGTTGTGTTTTAGAAATGAAAGGCAATAAATAGTTATTAAACTAACAATAAGAATTAAAATAACAAATACGAATAAAATACAATAACAAAAGAAGAGAAAAAGTAAAAACAATAACTCTAACCAAGCTGATGAAAGTTAAGTTTGAACGGTTATTAAACAAGCGAGACATTGAAATAATAAGTTATACCTGCATTCCGCAGTTGGTGCGATGGTAAGGAATATAGAAAAAGCCCAGAGTTCTCAAGCAATGCGGCGGAACTAATTTGAAGCACATACCCAATTTAGGGAAATTAATCGCACCTCGCAGGCAGTCAAAAGCAAATTCTTCAAATCCTAAAACTGTTTCGTTTAGCCTCAAGAGGCTCCAAAGAAAGAAGCAAGACAGCAAGCATATGGAGGCAGGCGACGAGACTTAGCCCAGGGAAGGCCACGAAGGGCGAATTTCACAAATCTACGATGGACAACCTCAATGCTATCAATATGAGTCACATAGAAAAGAGATCAAACCCGTGAAGCATACTCTAGGAATGGTCTAACAAAAAATATATAAAACATATTTTTGCCTATAACTTTTTATGTAGGATGTTTAGACAAATTTATTTCTATTGACCTATTTTATACTTTGCTGTATTTATTGTAACATATATTAAAATGTTACTCATATTTCTAAATAATCGTAACAACTAACTTCCATTTAATGCCATGTTCGTGACTTATGTTTAAGGTGAAATAATAGGTCAGAGGAAACAAATAAAAAATGTTATGTTTTCGTAAAGACCGCATTTCACATAACAATAGCGTGTACAATTAAGCTATCTGATTACTTAGCATAGAAATACGAAATATTATTTTAAGTCATTACTAACCTTCACACGCCTTTTTTATCCAATCCATAATTGTGAGCTAACATCATTTCCGTTAACATTGAATTTATTTTTATCTGAGACGATTACTTTCCGCCAATCAATTTTGTCCAAAAGTTTCTTCTTTTCCATCTATGAACAGTTCAAAGTTTTCTTTTCGGTTTCTGTGTCATTATTTTAACTGTTTACACTCATATAAGTCTGTATTTGGTATTGTTTCATTGGTTATGAGTTTTAACATCTACTATCTATGACCAGCATGCATTAGTATTTATTTTAAACAAAAATATCTAAGTTCAGTTACGATACTAAACATCTAATGCAATTTTTGCGGAAATAATAATTTGCTTAAATTAAGGAAAATGTTAAACAAATTTAAGACAAGAAATTTTACGAAATAACGCACTTCTATAACAGTCGTAAGTAAATTAAATGGAAATATTTCTAAGTTCATAAATAAAAGGAAATATATTTATAAGTAAACTTATATATGTACATCAGCTTGTATAACCCTGCACACTCATGCATTGACGAAACTAAATTTCATCGCTCACTTATTGATATTTGTTTCTAAACCTGTTTAATGTTATCTTTAAGCTTTCTTGTTGGCACCAATTTTCTTAAATACGCCGTACCATAATCACCTAAAAGTTAAGAATATCGCTTAAGTCAACAGTGTTGATTTTTTTTAAATCCCCATAAAGAAACGCTTCTCATTTTCACATTCACTGACTCTTATAATGTAAAGTCATGCGAAAATAATAAAAGTCATATTAACACAAAACTAATAATAATTTTCATGAGTATTTTTGCGGAAGTATCCTCTCCAGTCATATTTCAATACCAGTTATTTATTAACCAGTTAGCTGTGAACACGTATCCGTAAAAGAAAATTAATAACCATTTACTATTGGAGACAAAGATAAAATGAATTAAACAAATCAAAAACCACAAAAAGTTCCCCTGAAAGAGTGAGTATACATTGTGTTTCGTAGGTCGTGTGCAAAACTGAAGGTACTAGCGAGATACGAAAAAAAATATATCGGATAGGGTTGGTTGCATGGGGAGGGGGGCATATATCTACACCTCCCTCTAAGCTATAGGAGTTTAAAATCTGTTTACGATGAAATTAACCAGTCTTACATTTTAACGCATATTTTTTACAGTTTTAATGTTATATACATTATTAATATCTTAGTTGACAGGTAACACAAAAAGGAAAAAATATTTTAAGCAAGTTAAGAAAATCAGTATGGGCAACCCAATCTCGTATTTTTTAGCTAACGTTTTTATGAGCAAATTTGGAAATTAAAAACAAAAATATATCCTTGAAATTATGGCTAAGATACGTGGATGATGTCTTGGTTACCATAAAAGGAAATGAAGTCAATGATTTCCTTCGCATAGTTAATAAAGAAAGCTTCCATTTCTTGACTTCCTAATAAGGGAAGGGGATAAAATAAGTTTTACATAGAAAACCATGTACTGCAAAAAGATTCATAACCTGGGACTCATGTAGCCCAATATAACACAAAATGTCCAGTTTTAATAGCATGATAAACAGACTACGTAGATGCAGTGGCGTAGCGCGTGGGGGCAGAGGGGGCCATGGCCTCGGGCGGCAGGGAGCGACCGAGCTGGCTAATTCTATCTGCAGCCTGATGCTGGTCATTAGGTCAGATAACTCTATTGTCATGGGGACTACATAGGTACTTATGCAGAATTTCAAGGCAATTGTACAAGTGGAAGTGGTTCAAAATAGAGTTGTAAGATTTGACGCGTCACGAAACGGACAGTGTCTGTTTTAGAAAAAGCTACTGATCGAATGTGCTCTTATTTTGTTGTTAGCAATACCGATCTGCATAGACTACGCCACAGAGATGACACTTTCCGGCGACCATTTATTTTGATTATACGAGGTATGAAAGTGCAAGAGGCGATGCAGTAAACATGACTCGAAATCATTACAAAAAATTTTTGAAAGCGTTAGAGATGCTAACAGAAATAGACGAAAGCTTGAACACAAGAGCGGACGCAGGAACTTTGTTAATTGCGATGCAATCATTTATGTTTCTTAGGTCTCTGGCAACCGGTACTGCGTGAAGTGAATGATTCAAAAATTATTTGCAAACGGAGAAAATAAGCGCCTTACAGACGGTATTGGAAGAGAAACGAGAGGAGTCCGTATACAAGGCTTTAAGTTACGCTAAAAGCTTGTGTGAAGAACTTGACATTTCTATTGAACCTCCAATACAAATTAGATGGAACAAATTTTGGCGATGGAAGTAGAGATGCCAGCTTATCGTACGAAGAAGATTTAAAACGAAAAATGTTTTCTTTATTAGATAGAGTAACTGCTGAAATTCGAAAAAAGTTTCATCAGCTCCAGAATTTGGCCAAAAAATATGCCTTCCTAATGCCTGTAGTAATATTGGGCGTCGATAATGAGGAATGCAACCTCGACCAAGCTCCTCATGATATTGACAGAGAAGAGTTTAAGCTTGAGTGCATGCGTCTACGGGCTTTCGTAGCTACAACAGACTGTAAAAAAGATCTTATCGATGTCGGCCCTTTGGGTTTATTATAGTTTATTTTTGAGTCCAAACTTGAAGGAGGGTTACCTAATATAGTTATAATGCTGAGAATATTCCTAACAGCAAGCATAAGTAATGCCAGTTGTGAGAGAAGCTTCTCTAAATTAAGACTAATTAAAAATTATTTAAGATCTACAATGTCCACGTTGAGATTAACAAATTTAGCCAAGAACAAGAGACACAAATTAACATTGACGAACGTATTAAAGAGTTTGCGTTGCACAAAACACAGAATAAAATTTTAATTTAAGAAAGGCGTTTTATTTTGAACCCATTTGAAATAGTATCACAGATTTTTTACAGATTTTTTTTTGCCTAATTACGAAAATAGGGGGCGGCAAATTTAAGGCTAGCACCGGGTGGCAGAAATCCACGCTTCGCCACTGTGTAGATGGCCCTTATCGATGTAGTTTTCAATTGATAAGGGCCAACTTCATAGTCTGTTTATATACGAATATGTGAAAGGTGTTGCTCTAGTGAATGGGTTTTGTCCACAAGAAATCGATAAGCTTATATAGAAAATGGCAGTAAAGATCAGACAACAAAACCCTACTACCTTGTTGCACACAGATGAATTGCATACAAATAGACACGCAAGTTAGTATATCAAGGTAGAATAACGCAAAAAATTAGAAATTACTTGAAAATGAAAGAAAAATTTAGACCCAGTATTTGCAAATAACGGACGACTAATAGATAAATTTGGTAACACTAAGGATAAAATTGAAGATACTCAAAAAGCTGGGATTTATATTATAACATGCAATAATTGTAAGGCAAAGTATATTGGACAAACTAGAAGAGCAATCAGTATTAGGTAGAGAGAACATACATATAAATCATCTGAAAATTAACATAATGGATTTAAAAAAATTTATTTAAAACTTAAATTTTGTAAAAAAATATCAATTTCTGCCTTTCAAACGAAGATATTTTGAAAATTCGCCCTTTATTTTTGGGTTTAAAATAGTGGCCAATGTGTTCTCTTTCAAAGAAAATTTAAAATACAAAAACTGTTTACCAATCTCAAGTTACATGCCCAAAAGTAAACCTCATACCTATCTGCCTCCTAAATTCTTAATTTTTTTTCTCTTTATATTAAAATGTTTAGTACTAAAAAAGAAGTCGGATTAATTAGTTAAAATATTTTAAAAATGCCCTGCTTCATTTTGAATGCACAGAAGAGCCCTTTTTCTCATGGATGCTTTTAAGTTAATTGCTAGACTTTCTTTTATTTAATTTCCGGCTTCTAAAATTCTTTTTATAAGTTCCTCTCTTGTTGTAACTTCTACCATTTCTCTCATGGTCCCCCATAAATAAAAATCAAGTGTGGTTAGTTCGGGGGAACGAGCTATCCAAGGAAAAATACGACTCCGCCGTATTCACCTAGCTCTGTAATTTCCATTCAAACAATTTTCTGCAATTGGCTCTGTCAAGTTGTTGAGACTTGTTCCTGTAATACTCTCTTCTTCATACTGTCGATGCACTCACCCCTACTCTACTACTACTCTACTCTGCTATGCGTTTTGCACTTGTAGTCGAGTTAGCTCTGCTTGCCTCATAAATTCTCTTCTCCATTTCCCCTGAAATTGGCGCAGCATTAACCTCCGCTTAAACCCGAAATAAATAAAAAAAAACATAATAGGGCGAATTTTCAAAATATCTTCCGGCAAAAATTGATATTATTTAAAAAAAATGTAGTTTGAAAATAAATTTTTTTAAATCCATTAGCAGTAAAAAAAGATACACTTTATTTAACCCCATTGTGTTACCTGTCAACTGAGATATTCATAACGTCTATAACACTAAAACTGTAGAAAATATGCGTTAAATTGAAAGACTGGTTAGTTTCATCGTAAAAAAATTTCAATCTCCTGTAAGCTTTTAGGAGGAAAAGGAGTGGGAGGGGGGGGGTCGGCCTGTATAACTCGGTAGTGCCTATTGTTATCGCAAAAAGTGAGTGGACTGCAAAACGAGCTCTCCATAAAATTTAACTTAAAGCAGCTGAGAAAAAATGAAGCTTGCCTTAAAAAAACATTTTAAAGACACCTTCTAAATTATCTTATATATGTATCTTAAGGCAATCTCAGGGGTAAAGATTAAGGAAATAGTTAGTTTCTTAAATTCCTCTAGTTGGCCTTAGTTCTTTTCCCATAATAAACTCAGTCGACTTTAATTAGGTGTTGCAAGTGAAATTGAGTCCAAAAAAACCGGGTCAAATGGCATCAAAATGGGGCTGTAACAGCGCTAATTGGAGTGTTACCACGAAGGCGACGCTCACCACTTAAACCAACCAAGTTATAAAAGTAAATTAAAATCAAGGATGTTCAGATAAAGAGAAACAAACCTAAAATTTTATTTTTAAATAAATAAACGAAGCAATTACAGTTCAAGAAATATATTTATAAAGTAGTGGATACGCATTAAATATAGCATAACTTGTATTCAAATTTTGACGTCTTCTTTAGAATTTTTCATTTTTTTCAGAACATTTTCGTGGTCCACTATAACTTTTCCACTCTCTTTCCCAATTTTTCCACAGACCCATTAAAAACCATTTAATTGATCAGAATATCGACTTTTATAAACAGCCCAAAACTACTCAATACCTCGCGTCTAAAGTACATAAATGTTCACGTATAAATTTAATTTTTTCTCCACAAATACATCAATGTTTATTTTGGCATAATGTACAGAAGCTAAATCTGTCCAAAAGAAAATTTGTTCAACACTGTAATGTTCTTCAATAAATGCAATTAAACGTTTAATAATACACTCATACAAATAAGTTTTTGAGTTCAAATTACCCTAAAAAATAGAATGGTCGGAAATGCATCCATGGCTTACCACACAAGGTCCGAAAAACACTTTGTTTTCTGCTTCACTTGTTTATCATATTTTCCTCATTCGCCTTACCTTATTTCCTATCCGCCCACAGCCATGCTAACTCATCATAGGGTCGTCCCCTGAGTTTTGGCTACATCAAAAAATAAATAAATATGGGATATGTATCTTTTGGATCCGCAGAATGAAAAAACGTCCTTTCCGGCACTTTCATGGGATGAAGAGGTACAAAGTTTCATCATCTATTATGAGAATTTTACTAGCACACTTTTTCACAACATATATAGCACCACATTTTCGATTTCACTTCTACCCATGTTTAATGCCGTCAAATATCGATAATAGCTCCAATTATTCAAGTCAAGTAGACAGTATGCATTATCTACCTGAGAGATGATAAATCGAATTATCGAAATCGAATACCAACTACAGTCGAGTGGATTTATGAACTCGATGGCGGGGCACTGTCATTTGGCATTTTGTTTACAAGCAGTACTTGCCAGTAGATAGGGAGGATTACAATATGTCATATTATTTTACAAATCTAATACAAAGAAAAAGTACTTTACTTACGACTTTACAAAATGTAAAAAAGTCATACTTAGCTTGAGCAAAGATTCGGTTTATTCATAGTTAATTACGTACATGTAGCAGATTAAAATTGTTACTTTCTTGTTCGTTTTTAAAAGATAACGAAATTTAATACATACATAATTTCTGTTAATTAAAAGATAAAAAAGATCAAAACAAACTGTCAAATGTCAAATATTTAAATGAGAGTTAGCTGTAGGGGCATTTCACGCGAAGCGGACAGCGAAAAAAATTTCAGGTTCTGGATTTTGTTCATATTTGGTTTAATTGTACTTCTATATGTTCTGAATGAATGTACATTTTCATTTAGTTTCTATGAAGCCTAGTTACCCTTTTATAAGCCTTTAAAGAATTGGCAAAATTTTACGAGTGGGTTTTTTGAAAACAAAAAAAATTTGCTATTATTCATAGTGATAGAAAAAAAGTGTTATTTTAGAGACAAATAAATGTTTTACTTGGCAGTTATTATGGAGTTGAAAAAAAAATTTTTTTTTCGTATATAAAACTGGAAGTAAACATTTCAAATGGGATTTTACTTAACTTCGGTATTTAAAAAAAATTTTATTTCTATCTGAAAATGTAGCTTATAGTATTTATTAGATTAGTTTCTCTATTTACTGAACATCTCTCTCTCTCTCTCTCTGCTTCATTTAATTCCTTTTAGGACGTCTAGTACACCGTCTCTCCACCTGGCCTTCAACTCTCTGATCAATCGTAGACACCGGTTGGCCAAGGCTTGTAGCGCTGATGTCGAATAGCCGTACGATAAAACAAATTTCACGTTCGATTCAGAGATCCGTAGAGTTGTGCGTCTAGAGATGTTGATGCTTCCGATTTAACAAAATGTTTCCACATGTTCTATTTGTTGCTCTTCAAGATAAATTTCGTCTTATCTCATATCGTCCAAGTTCTTAAGTTTTGGTTTTTGCAGCATGTCTATTCAGCCCTACTTTGTCACCTCCTCTACTTCAAACATTTGGGCTACATGACCCTGTCTGTTAGATATAAGACATATATCGTCAGCATAATTCAAATGACCATCAATCTTAACAAACTAGATGGAAACATTTTAAACACCTTAATCAAGAAAAGCAAAGCTAATAGTAGGCATCCCTGTCTCACTCCGTTTATCACTTAGACGGAATTCGACAGTTTTCCTTTGTGAAGGACGTAACATTGGGCCTAAGTGGGAATTCTTTATGATCGTGATTTTTTCTGAGATACACTCCCCGACAACTGTTTGACCTCACCGAGATTTTTTGAATTTATTACGAATCATGAACACTGGTTAACGGTAAATATTTGTTTGCAATTCCCCGATTAATTTCTGAGAATACACCAGCCTTGTCATAACATTTTACTGCGTTAAAAATGTCTGGGAATTTTTTTTCTAAAATCCTACTATATAAAACGCGACAACTGTTTGACCTCATTTAGTTAAAGATCGAGTTTCGAAGGGATCTCAGCTTCAAAACGATTAAGTAAAATATAGAATTCGCCTTAGAAATTGTTTTTTTTATTTTTAACATTGTTTACAGGAAATGGAAAGCGGAAAAAGGTTAAACCAGGAGGAAATTGGAAAAATTAAAGCCTTCAAGGAAGAAAGCTTATCAAGGCGTTAAAACAGTCACTACAGAGAGAGAGAGGCGTGGACTTTTCAGAGAGGCGTCGAATTCGTCTCTTACAGCAAGACAAATAGGGCAGATTACAGGTACTTCAGCATCTGTACGTACCGTTCAGAGGCTATTGAAAGCTTCACCCAATCTTAAACGTCGGAAACTGCACAACGGCATAAAGATAATCGGCTCCAATTTGCAGAGAGACACATTGTTTGGACCAGAGAGTGGAGACAGGTGATTTACTTAGACGAGAAACGTTTTTCTCTGGATGGGCTAGATGGCTTCTATTATTATTTTTATGATTTGCGTAAGCAGGAGAAGTTTTTGTCTAGGAGGCACAGTAGATTTGGAGGTGTCATGGTTTGGGCGGCCATCTCATTTAATCGACCTGCAAACTTAGTAGTATTGGAGGGCAAACAAACTGCGGCAAAGTACAGGGATCTACTCGCTGCAAACAAAGAAAGGATTGAGGAGGTAATGGAAGGGAATAGTTGGATATTCCAACACGATTATGCAGCGGTTCACACGGCAAGAGTGGTCACTCAATGGTTTCAAGACGAAAATATCGGAGTTTTGAACTGGCCTTCCTTATCACCGGACCTCAATATAATTGAAAACTTATGGGGATGGCTAGCAAGAAGGGTTTTTTCAAATGGTCAGCAATATAACAACACAAATGAGTTAATTGCAGCTATTAAACAGGCTTGCAGTGAAAGTCCCAATAATTTAATTAAGAATTTATATGATTCTATTCCTAGAAGAATATTTCAAGTTATAAATAACAATGGTGGAAATACAAATTATTAAAAAACAAAGTTTATTTGATTTTAAATCGAAATTCATGTTTTTATTTCAAATTTACCTACCCTTTTTAGATATTTCCCCATAAATCTTAAGGCGAGGTCAAACAGTTGTCGCATTTTATATAGGAGGATTTTAGGAAAAAAATTCCCAGAAATTTTTAACGCAGTAAAATTGTATGAAAAGGCTGGTGTATTCTAAGAAATTAATCGGGGAATTGCAAACAAATATTTACCGTTAACCTGTGTTTATGATTCGTAAGAAATTCAAAAAATCTCGGTGAGGTCAAACAGTTGTCGGGGAGTGTACCTCTCCTTCTGCCAATATGTAAACATTAGATGTAAAGGGAATCTCCATTCGACGGATTTATTTTTTTTTTTGCGGGAGAGGTGAAAATCTTCCAAAAGACACTAGACAGCCCGTGCCCTCCGGTAGTGTGAGATTCTTACTCACTAAAAACACCTCTCTGGGGATTAGCCGAAACAGACCACATCACCGGGTTCCTTTACGTCCCCTCCCAGTTTCCCTTAGTGGGGGCAACTGAGTATCCGGTTATCCCACTGTCGCTACTAACCTCGGTTTCCTGGGTCACTGCTAGAATCCTAGCCTATCTGCATAAATCCATGTTTTCCTACCGTCTCCAGTGTTCCAGCCAGGACAAGGAACCCCCTCCGGATTAACCGCAGCTAACCCTACGGAAGGCAGATCTGCATAAATCCATGTTTTCCCACCGTTTCCAGTGTTCCTTCTTGGTCCATGCGTTAATTACAACCTTCATCCCTTCTCTGCCTACGGAATTGAAGGGTTCCAGGCCGTAACGCTTTAGTCCTGAGCCAGGACAAGGAGCCCCCTCCGGATTAACCACAGCTAACCCTTTGGTAGGCAGATTTGCATCTTCTACTGGTGTGCGTATCGCGGAGGTAGCCAACTCGTTAGATTCTCCCGTCTCTGCACCGCCGCACCTGAGGAAGTGCTAGTTATTATTATGCCAATGGCACCCTCTTCCAGGACTGCTACAGCAGTTTCAGCCGGTGGGAGCGAGCCAGCCTCCATAGCCGCCACAGTTCCTTCGAAATGTAATTCTCCCAAAGCTGCTACTGTTGCGTTGTGGGTATAGCCAACCTGTTGGGGTCTCCCATACAATCCACCTCCACTACCACAGAAGCGCCCGAGGAAAACGCCATACGCGACACAATTACCCCTGGGTCCTGCAGAGGGGACGACGACACTGCAGACTCCCTTAGAGTTAGGGGGATATTTCAAGAGGTTATCTCCTCCCGCATTAGTTACTTGGCTACATTCTAGGATACATTGCCCGGTTGCTACCACTTGGAGGTGTAACTAACACTTGAGAATATCCAGATGAGGATCACCGTATCCTAGAAGGCTTAAACTCGTCCGTCCATTCTCCAGCAACCCATTCGACGGATTGCTCGATGATAATTTAGAGGGTGTTGACGTGGTGGCTGCAGGAAAGCACTCACTAAAGCACTCGCGAAAGCCTGCCTGTTCATCGTTAAGAGTGCGCTCGATCGTTTGCTTGATTCTTATTAAGATAATTTTTGTCAGCAATGTGTAGTTAAGAGACATATACTACACCAATTGCTACAATTTTATGCTTTAGGTTTAAATCAGATGGTTGTTTCAATTGTGGATTCTAACCTACTTCAACCTTCTCAAGTAAAGCAGACAATAATGTAAAGGCGGAATCATATATTGATATGGAGGTTTCTCCCAAGATCTGGTTTGGGCTAAATTGTATGAGTCCAAGGTAGAATGACAAATGAACTACATTACCTACATCAAAAACCAATCATAAACACATAAACAGAAATTGTGTACAATAAAGTGTACCTGTGTGTTAAGAGCCTTTAGGAGTTTAGCAGGCAGGTAGAATTTTGTCTTAGGAGGGGCAGGTATGAGTTTGATGATGTAACTTAGGAATGGTAAAAGATTTTTGTGCGCTTCAAGTTTCCCTCGAAAGAGCCACTATTGAAATCCAAAAATTAAAAAATTTAAAATAGGTAAATTTTTCAAGATATTTTGAAATGAAATAATTTTTTTTTCGAAAATTAAAGTTTGAAAATCAATATTTTATAAAGGGAGCGCGTGAAAAATGACGTTTCGATGCAAAATATTTACTTTCAGCACGCGTGTCCATTTGAGCGCTCGTGTGATATTGGACGGAGAAAGTAATGGCGAGAGAATCAAGGAACTCTTTGAGATACAATGACGCAACGAGATACAATCAGACGAAGCAGATTTGAGAGGTTTCTACCTTCCAATGCAATGCTATTAATAATCGTATGATCAGTAGAGGCAATCAAAAGCCAAGAAAGTTATTTTGATCCTCAATTATTATGCTCAACAGCAGGGCAACATCACTGCCCTGACATCTTCGACAAAATTTAAAAGAACGCTGACCTAAAGACAAAGCTCATAAAACCTTTCTAGTAAGCAGCTCGAATTTGAATTAAGCGTCATCAAATGCTTGGCAACGTTATGGGGAGTCGTCTTCAAGAAAATGTTTGAGATTTGCCCAATTAAACAAAACTTGTGGTATCTTCTCAACAATAACAAAGTGGTCGGAGAAAAATTCAAAGATGCATTAACAAGTCGCAGGTTGCGCCTTAATCTCCACGAATTCACGACATACCGTTACGGAAGTCGAACTCCATTTCTGCAAATTTAATCACGGCATTTCATTTAGGATTTAACTTAATTAAGCATAGTCATGTGATAATGCAGTATAAAATTAAATGAAGTGCCTCCCAGGGAGTTTTACATATTTTAATTTTCAATTGCGGACTTATTATTATTTTCTCGGCTACTTATATCCCATTACTTTAAAACACAATAAATTCTATCTATCATGCATTTATTGAAATGAAGCACGTTTCCGAGAAGGTGTAAAAATAATTACGTTGTACAAAATTAAATGGAATTGATATCTCCGAAAGATTAAATTTACCTTTTTCGTAATTATGGTTTCATGGTTAAACGCAATATTGCAAAACGTGCAGTAGTTCACGTTTTGACTTGTAAAAAAAAACGTTTAATGCAAGATACGTATCTTTTCAAGCCTTTTAAGCTATCTTTGTCATGTTTGGTATCTTAACATGTTTGTAATTTTTATTAGTTAAAACCGATCTTAATGCTTCAAGAGAGTAACAATTCCTTTCTTTTTCAGACCATAATCAACATGGCGTATTGCTGTTTAATACTTCTAGGAAAGTCTATTCAAAAGCTCGTTTTTGGAGATTTAAGGATATCTGAACAACAGGTTAGTTTACTTTTAAATAAATATAAATTAATTAAAAGTCAGATAATTTTGTTTCTACAAATATATTCATTATTAATGCAGACATGAGTTTCTTTGCCGAACTTTTATTTTTATTTTACTATCATACTTACTATTATTTTCTTCATTCATTTCATTCAGAATAATTTTTTGGCTTTTTTTTCTTTTTTGCAAATTACTTTGACACAAGTCTGAAGAGGCAGATTTGTTTGAAAATAAATAGTAAGGCTGAACATTATTTTATAAAATTAGCATAAAATATTGCCACCTATTTAGTAATGGTGCCGCAATTTTAGGAGTCTCTGGTGGAGTTAGTCAACTATGCCTTCTATACCGGAGGTCCCAGATACGCACCCTACCGGCGGCGATCCATGGTTCGGAATTCACATTTTGTAAATTATATTTCCATTTGCAATCGTTGTCTCGCATCGCGTAAGTTCTTCTAGTAGGAGGGACCTGACGAAAATTCCGTGCCGGGGCGTTTAGGAAGGGGTGAAATTTAATTTTCGGTCCGCAAAATATCTCACTAAAGAGATAGTGTAAATAAGATCTTAGTTGATAGTGGCCAGATAGACAGCCTGATAACAACCTGAGTTTCGCCTTATTTAAGGTGATAATATCATTCTAAGTATAGACTCTAACCAGCGCCTTAACCTGGTAAATGCGGGGACATTTCTTCACTATAGAAGCTGTTGACTCGTAACCCAATCTTCTATAACAGCTCTCGACGACAACCAGCTGAGGCTGGAATAATGTTTGGAGCCTTGGCACCGACAGGATGAACTCTTCCTGGCCAGCTCATCAGCTACTTCATTGCCCACGATACCGAAGTGACCAGGTATCCAACAGAGCATGGCCTTGTCACCAACCGGTATATTATATGTGAGGTGCACTCTCAGGGAACTAATTGCAGCCGATTTTATGATAGAGATGGGCAACAGGAGGAGTCCAATTGCCACCTACATGGCAGTCGTTGGACAGGGTTCTTATTGCTCCTGTTATAGAGAGGCAGGCAAAACGCTGTAGCTTGTTGCATTTATCGATTGGCGACCGTTGTTGAACTTGTGACCACCGGACCAAAGCGGCGAAGGTAACAATCGGTTTTATAGGTTACAGTCAATGCGCAAGTATTTCACCGCACTGAAGTACTCAATGACCCTGCCTTGGATTCAAATTGGACTAAATAGTCCAAATGGGGCCTTCTGGTGAACATCACAAGAACAGCCTTGGCAGGGTAAATAGTGATTTCTTCGGTTGCGCACCAGTCAATAACCGTTTGCTGAACTGATTACATTAAATCAGTGACAGTCGAGTCGAACTTAACTGTAATAATAATTACAAGGTCATCCGCATAGCCGACTGCCCGATAACTAAACTCACATAGCTTATTTAAGAGGTCTTCTACTACTACAGACCATAGCATCGGCGACAGTGCACATCGTTGTGGCCACTTCTTAGCTGTCCTAATGTACACAGAAGTGTTACCCAAGGTGCATGGAATTTCTCGTTCCTTTAGCATAGCATACACCCCCTTAACAGTATGAGAATTCTCCGTGTTAGAGCTCAAGATGTGAATCCGTCGAAAGCACCTTCTTTGTTAAGAAAAGTAAAAGCTATTTCTTTATGGAGAAGGGCTTCCTCAATATTGCTAACAAGATTATGTAAGGCAGACTCTGTTGAACTACCTTTTTTATAGGGAAACAAAGTAAAGTGAAGGGGAGATGATTGGACCAGTTTGATATGAAGGTCTAGCAGTCTCTCCATTGTCCTAAGTAGAAAGAAGGTAAGACTGGTTGGCCTGTATGATTTAGGCAGTTCTAGAAGCCTTTTGTCTTGTTTGGGGATATATACAACTACTACTTTCCTCCATGAGAGCAGTATGCAGTCACAATTCTAGTTAGTTCTAGATTTATTTTCTAGAATTTCTGGAAGAGAGCTGGGAAAATACAATTGCTCCTAAGGGCTTTAAAAGTTTGAAAGTAGGCCACTGCCCATCTAACCTTATCATTGTCAGAAATGACACCAGACAGGCTTGAGGCCTTATGGCACAACGGAGACCTTTCGTCACCGGTCACTTGGTGGACTGAGTTTGGTCCTAGTGTTTACTCAGGCATTCCAGGTTTTCATTTTAGGTTTCGGTTTACCTGCTATCCTGCTTCCTGAAAACCTCTTCCCCATTTGAGGCGTCCTTGGCTAATACCTTTTGAAGGTAAAGATTCTATGCTTTCACAGCACCTTCTCCAGGATTCGCATTTGGAGCGTCTTATTTCTTTATTATATTCAGTGAGTGCGAACATGTATTCATACCACTGTTGGGTTTTAGCTCTATTAAATAGTGGCCTCACTTGCCTACGCATTTTTGACAGACGTTCGTCCCACCAGGGTACCTTACGTACCGCTTTGGTTGGGACTGGGACGGTGCTGTTATGGTAGGAGAAGATGAGCACATCATTTAGTTGGTTAGCCGCCACTTCTTATTCAGCAATTGAGGTGATTGTTGTATCAGTATTTGAGCTTACAACAGCTCTAAAGTAGCAGTATTAAATAAGATCTCAGAATGCTCCCGAATGTCGAATCTGATGTGCGGATGGTCCGACAATAAAGAAGCTTCGTTTGAGACTCGCCAGTTCCTTATAAACTCGTTAAGGACTCTGGTAGCCAGAATCATTTCTATGTAGCACCTCTTCTCTGGCTGCTGTGATAAAGGTAGGTTGGCACCCTCTAATAACTATATAAATATTTTTATCGATTAAAAGGCTTAATAGATTCTCATCGTTTTCATTAATGTTGCTGCTACCCCAAACCGTTTAGTGGGCGTTTGCGTCGGTACCAATGATTAACTGTCAGTTCGTCCGTCAACAGTATCTGATGAAATTTTGGACTTCACCAGGTGGGGCGGATGGGCTCTCTCCAGGAAAGTACAACTGTAGGCAAGTCAGCCAGAATCGCCACAAGTCCCTTGGAAATAAAGTTGCTTACGGAGAAATGATTAAAACTTTTGTCAATTAGGATGGCCATCCGTGGTCTATTCTCTCCCCGTGAGAAATCAACTTACATGAGTTGATTTTAAGTCCTCGAACTTGTCATAGTGCAGGTTTATCTGGAGTATCCGTATGTTGTTCGTGAAATCTGCCGCGCCGACTGCCGGATGATCACCACGTCATGCACTAGGATACAGACGGAATCAACATCCGAGGGCTCTTTCCCAGATACCCACTCCTGGGGGACAGGGGTTAATGCCCTGCCAGAACCTCTAGGAATGTGCCCAGAGGCTCCATTCGGAGAATCGGAAAACTGTAGCCCACTGGCTACTGAAATGTCTTCTCCGACCGTAGCCCCACTGGTCTCGTCACAATTTGATGCACATGGAACTACATTGGATTCGTTGTAGATTTCGTTGGAATCTATGTGATTCTCACTAGTGAACGGGTAGTGAGGGTCATCCGCAGCAGAGCCGGTTGTCACGAGGAGTCTTGGTTGAAACTGGAGGGCGACAGATATCCAGTGTCCGCATACTAAAGACCAAGCTCCCCCATTTGCCACCCATCCCCCGGCGTATGCTGTTCCATGTTGGATTGGGGTATCTGATTTAACAGATTATCCTTCTCTCCGCCCAACTACAATTAGCCAGCACACCTGGCAGAGACAGGACAGTGCCAAGAGTCTGCTACCAGCCTCCACCACGAGCTTGTAGTCGCACTACCCTCAGCGTACACATTTACGGCACATGTACATGCCCACAGTAATGGCATGCACAGCCATGTGTTTCGTGTTACTTTTGTGTATTAGGCAAGTAGACAATGGACAATTACAACTATTACAGCTTGAATAGGAAAGTTTTCAAGCCTCACTACACTTAACAGAACACCTGACATTTACCAATCTATACATCAGCACGATCACACGTTCAAAACGTTAGCTTTTATTTATTACGCTTCTCAGAGTCCTATCAACGATTTGGATCCAGAAACTGACTTGCAGCGATAATTCCTTCAAATGATTTAATTGCATGATAAACTTAGAGGATTGTTCACTTGTCATAAATCTTGAATTTCTCCTCCACCAGTAGCCCGGACAAGTCAGAAAACATCAGTTACAGTTTTTTCCGTATTCGACTTATTAACGGAGACGGAATTGGATTAATTCGTTGAGCGGCACGACCACCATGCCACGGGTCCCGGGTTCGAGACCAAGTCTCCCCGTGAATTTTTATTAAGAAATTAAAATAATCTAATCCGTCTCTGGACTGTTGTCTAACTCGCAGCAATGCAAACAGGACATTCAAGTTTCCTCACTTCC
The DNA here is from genome assembly GCA_964036015.1 of Leptarthrus brevirostris. Classification (NCBI taxonomy): domain Eukaryota; kingdom Metazoa; phylum Arthropoda; class Insecta; order Diptera; family Asilidae; genus Leptarthrus; species Leptarthrus brevirostris. The sequence continues at coordinate 114,412,657 of OZ038373.1, read as the reverse complement.
TTTACCCTAATTCCCTTACGTCCAAAACCTAACTAACGCATCAAAGGGTAGAAGTAGAAAAACAATTAAACTGACTAGTAGTAATAACTAATGTGACTCATTTTTCTTTACGTCTTCAATAACTTTTTTCAATCCTATACCAACGCGATAAATGTCGGTCGCATGAACTTTTTTCTCAATATTAAATTAATTGTTGAAAAAATGAAATTTTCAGGCAGAAATAATTCAAAAATTCTGGTCGTGGGCTCCCTTACTAATCTGCCGCCACATGATCCACAAAGGGTGGTACGGCAAATAGAGAGACCAAAATTTTAATCTGAAATTAATGTTCACAAATTGGAAAGCTTATCAATTGATTATGTTAGAACGATTTTCCCAACATAATTATCGTATTCTAAGCAGAAGGCAGAAGAGACGGTGAGTGCTCATTATAGTATACAAATAAAAATCATTTCATTAAGTTCCAACTGTTACTATCCAAGACGACAAACTGTTTTTTTCAGACAAGCACCAATGATATGCAAATCAGTTAATTGCACTTACATCACATTAGGCCTGCTTGTTCTCAATATTAATCTATCCTGGAAGTAGCTAATTGACTTACTAATAAGCAACTCAATAACCGGATTCCGAGCTCAGGTTTTTTTTGCGTTGTATAATTTAATCCCATAATTTCAAAACCCGATAAATCCATTGAGGGCAAATGTTGCGATATCGCAAAAACCTTTCTGATAATGGTCCCATCGGAAAAAGAACCATATTTTAAAGTCAAATATCGCATTGATGGCTGGGTTTTGCATAGTAAACATCCTGCTAGATAGGGTACGATAGGGCGAATAAATTGTATCGTTCCTATTTTTCGTTAAATGTCGGGTTTGAAACTAGGGTATTCAATTAGGTAATCATCAATCTTTTCTTTGCAGCCAGCGTAATATTGGGTCATTTTTTTTTATGTGGTCAAAGAGTAGGGGCAACCCTTTGATGTGTTAGCACGGCTTTGTCCGGAAGAGAATTAGTGTAAGGGGGAGTGACGAAACTTGAATGGCTTGTTTTTGCATTGCTGCGAGCTTGGCCACAGCCCAGAGACGGAGTGGATTTCGTAATTCTATTTTAAAAACACACGGGGAGACCTCAAACCCGAACTTCGTCTTCTCTCTTGCCCATCTTCCAAAATTCACTTGTCCGTGACGAAAAACGCTCTTCTAGTACCGTTCTGACTTCATTTAAAAAATACATGTTTTATCCATCCAAATGATTTTGAAGACTGCGGAATAAATGAAAATCAGCTGAGACGATTTCTTGCAAATATGCTGGGTTGGGTATAGTTTTCCATTGAAATTCCTCCTTTGTACTGTTATCCTCTCTGTATGTGATCAAGCTTTTTACTGATCTCCTTTGCTGTCGTTTAGTTCAAAATAAAGTACACCTTTCATATTCTACCAAACAGATAACAAAACCGGCACTCCGGTCGGTACTTCTCCTTTATCTAACCACTGTTTTCGGCGTTTGACAATGTAGTAGAGAATCAATTTCTCGTCGCCAGTCTTCATTCGGTCCAAAAAAGGTTCATTCCTGAGACGTGGCAGCAAAGAAGAACACATAACAACAATAACTGTCTGCGCGCGATTAGACTCAGAAAGTTTGTGTGGAATCCATTGGCTCAAAATGCTGACTTTTCCGATGGCATGCAGCGTTTGATAAATGCTTGAATGACTAAATCCAAGCTTCTCAGCTATTTCCTCAACATTAACGGGATTTTCATCCACCAAGGTTTGCAGGACGTCCTCTTCGAGCTCGACAGATCTGCCAGGAATTATAATCTTCATAACTTTGAAGAGTTTGAAATTGACGCTCTTGATATTTCTTCTGCCAAAATTTACTTATTTGGTCTGTACCCTCTTAAAATTGATAAAAAGTTTTTTTGTCAAGCTGGTCAATCCGTGCAGTAATAGACGGAGTTACATCTGATCCAGACGAAATAAATTCCGGTGTACCTGAAGAGTCAGCCCTTTCACCAACTTTATTTCTTCCTTTTATTAAAAACCTTTTATCTGTCACTTATAGATCCATTCATAGTTCCGTCGATGAGAGTACCCTTGATTTCGCGTATTCTTTGCATCTTATAATAAATCTCATGGGAACTCTACAGAAATTGACCGAGAACACATGCTTAAATCAACGAACAAACAAAATTTCTACGATCCTCGTTTGAAGCAGAGCAAATCGTATTATGTCTAATGCATCCAAAACTCAATGCCACCCTCAACCCATTTTGGTCGACGGAGTGAATATACTGAATCTTGGAGATATTCAATAGTGTTAGCTGGACCATATATATTCAGTGCAATCATGGGGCATGCGACCCCTCTAACTACAGACCAATTGCACTAACCTCGATCATATCTAAAGTTTTTGAATCACTCATCAACACTCAGTTGTTGAAATATCTAGAAAACAACCATCTTATCAACGATTGCCAGTACGGTTTCCGCACTGGCCGCTCAACCGGAGACTTACTAAGGGTTCTAACGGAACGTTGGAATCATTGTCTTCATAATTTTGGTGAGTCCGAAATCGTCGCTCTTGATATTTCAAAGGCTTTTGATAGAGTCTGGCATGCTGCCCTTTTAGCCAAACTTCAAACATTTGGTCTGCACCCTACCCTCGTTAAATGGATAGAGAGTTTTTTGTTAGGCCGTTCAATTCGTGTAGTAATTGACGGAGTTACATCTGATTCGTACGAAATAAATGCCGGTGTACCTCAGGGTTCAGTTCTTTCACCAACCTTATTTCTTCTTTTTATTAATGATCTCTTATCCCTTACTCTCAATTCTATTCATAGTTTCGCCGACGACAGCACCCTTGATTTCGCGTACTCATTTGATTCTGTAATGAATTTACGTGGAAATGCTACAGAAGCCAATCGGGAACGCATGTTTAGATCATTAAACAACGACATTTCTATGGTCCTTGCTTGGGGCAGAGCAAATCGTGTTACGTTTAATGCATCCAAAACTCAATGCTGTTTATTGTCACTTAAAAAAGGCCCGGTTCTCCCGTAACCCATTAAAGTCGACGGAGTGAATATACCAAATTCGCCCTCCCTAAATATCTTGGGTATCAAGATATCCAGCAATCTTAGCTGGACTGATCATATATTTGCAATCGCTAAAAGTGCGATGAAATGTTTGGGTTTTCTACAGAAATGTAAGAAATATTTCACCCCACCTGACTTAGCGCTGATCTACAAGTCCCACATTAGGCCTAGACTTGAATATAATTCCCGTATTTGGGCAGGGGCCGGACACACCGCACTGTCCGCGTTAGACAAAGTCCAGCGTAAAGCTATCTCTGAGGGCCTTGACTCTCTGGAGCATCGACGGAATGTCGGTTGTCTCTCACTCTTCTATCGTTATTTCCATGGACGTTGTTCTAAAGAAATTGCTAGCCTCATTCCTTGTAGACAGATGGCTACGCGTGATACAAGATCTACAAATCGCTCCCACCCCTATACTCTCCAGGTCAAATTTGGACGTACCGTCAAATTTCGGGAATCTTTTCTAAGCAGAACAACACGAATGTGTTTACCATCTTCTGTTTTTCACTCGTCTTATGAGCCTGAAACTTTCAAACGGGGCGTACATCGACACCTCCTTCACCCAACCTCCTTACCCATTTCCCTCATCCTTAATTCATATCCTGCCAAGGCTGTGCTTAAGCATCAAAGGGCATCCCCTGAGCTTTGGCATCATCATATATAAAAAAAAATAAAAAAATCAAATGCTTGAGTTTTCTACGGAGATATATTCGTAAGAAATACTTTGTTCCATCGTTCCAACGTTTTTACTAGCATCCTCTTCAATAAATTCCTGTTTACTTAAAACCTAAAGAACTGTAGAAAACATGATTTAACGTAAAATATATGCACTGCTCGATAAAAAATATGCTTTTGAGTATAAATTTAACAATATTCTGCACTTTCGTATAAGTTTTGTAATAGTGAATACCATTTTAACAGATTGGTAATGAAATATTATAGGCCCCTAGATTCGAATATAATTCACATATTTGCGCAGGAGCCGGACATATCACCGTGTTAGAAAGGCTATTAAAATTACTAGCTACACGACAATTACCGAGAGTGTTAAGTATCTGAAATATCGACGGAATGTCGGTAGTCTCATCCTCTCGCTACTACTTCGCACGATACAAGAACTTCAAGTCGTTCCAACCCCTATACCCTCGAGGCCAAATTTGTACGTATCTACTGTGAAATTTGGGGAATCTTACCAAAGTAGCCCGAGGTGAAGTTTTAGGTATCTCCTAGTGTTCTGTTTACCACCCGTCGTGAGATACCTTCAAGCGTACTTGGGGAACACTAGGAATACAAATTCTATTCAAACGGAATTATTTTCTGGTGTTCTTTATAGTATCGAAACATTTGGTTCATTCGAAACATTTGGTTCATACCTGAAGATACTTAGGAGATAACTGCGGCGTCTTTTAGAAATATTTCGAGTGATCTCTTAGAACTCTTTCAGTACGCTCTTCTTCTATTCTACTACTCTTTTAGTACTCTCCTTGTGTTCTTTCAGTACCTCCTTGTGTTTTTCTTGTACTATCCCCGTGTTCTTCCACTGCTCTTCTAGTGTTCCTTTAGTACGGAAAATCTCGTCGTCATAGTTTGAGCAAGCTCATCGCCGGAATGACATTTCTTTTGCCATTGTTCACACACCATCGCCCACTGTTTTCGCCTGCCTAGTTTCGCACTACCCGACATAACGGAAAACTTTACAAACGCGTCACTTCGAAAGTTTTAACAAGATTGCAAATTGTTGAGCATGCTCCACACCATAGCACACGTGTTTGGTCACTTTTTTGTTGATATTTTTCTCTCCATGGATCATTTAAAGTACACTGATGGATAAATAAACAATTTATCGTTCAGGTATCGCTTAGTGCTCGTTAAGGTATTGTACGCGCCTGGATTTTTTTGTGAATTAACAATAAGGAACATTTAAAAAACACTAAAGGATAACTAAAATAGTTATCAGTTGGGTATCTTTCAGTATTCGTTCAGGTATCTTACCCGCCTTATCTATCAGGTACCTTAAAGTCATGCCAAGTACGCACCTAGTACGTGCAAATTATTCTGTTCGGGTTTTCGAAAACTTAAAGTGTACTTAGCGATTCCTAAAATTTCGCCTCGGGAGAACAACACAAATGTGGAATAGTCGCACATCGTCACTACCTTCACTCAACTTCTTAACCGATTTCTCCCTACTGTCAGGCTGCGTTTTAGCATCATAGAGCATCCCTTGTACTTTTGCATTATTATAAAAAAAAACTCTAATGGCATTTTTTAAGCATTTTGATAGCAGTTGGCTTCTTCTCCTTTATTTCTTTGCCAATAATCGCCCACATTTTCTCCATTGAGTTTAGGCCGGGGCTATATCTACTCGTATATTTAGTATGCTTAATACATATGATGTATGTATGTATGCAAGGGCGGATTTAGGGGGGGGTGGCACAGGGGCACGTGCCCCTTCAGACGGTCACAACCGCCCATTCAAAAAACACAAGGAGATTAATTAGTTCCCGCTTTAATAAGGTTTGTTTCGCTTTGCGTACACATACGTAGGCGCAAATTATTGCGAGTTGCAAAACCTCCGTAAACTACAAGCCATGAAGTAAGAATTTTTGCGCACACACATTAGGGCCCAAGTGGTCTGAATTTCCGACAAATTTATATTGCTTCTTATAGCAGCCGGGGGTGATTTTTCTTTAAACTCGTCCTAGCGCCTAAACTATTACTTATAAAAAAAATATTTCCGGATTATCCCGGAATATGGAATGTGAAAAATAAGTAAAGGTAATGTGACGCCTTGCATTATCTTCTATCGATGTGGGTAGCCTATAGTAGGGTTGAAAAGGGATGCAGCTCAATCGTAAAGTGTCGACGAGAGCGGCCTTTCTCCACCTTACGCCGACTAAAGACATATCTTCGCATTAGGATGACAGAAGATCGTTTGAATGGACTGGCTTTAATGCATATCCATCAAGACATGATGAATGCTACAGAAGTACTTGATATCTTCAGCAGAAAACAAAAAAGAAAACTATCATTATTAAACATGTAATTTTTCATTATTTTCATTGTTAAACCTTTATTACAAGTATATTTCTTATAGTTACTGTTGTATGTCATTATTTTATAATTAATCCCAAAGATATAGTGTAATCTTATGAGGACATTCCTTGTCTATCTGGCAATTGTGCCCCTCCCAAAAAAATGCTGGATCCGCCCCTGTATGTATGTATGGTTAATACATATGATCTTCAAAAAATTACAAGGTAATTCAGTTTTATTTCGAACCTTTTTCAATACTTTGTTAATAATCAAAGATTTGACTACCTTTCCTTATGCTATTATTCGCCGAATTCAATGTATACTCTAAGCGTATTGTAACGTTCTCGGGCTTTCGGGCTTAACTTAATTTAGCCAACTATGCACATATGGTCGAAACTTCAAAAAGTATATGTATACATACTGCAAAATTAACGACGTTCGACCAATTTCTTTAACACGATAATATATTACCTTTTAAGGGTTAAAATACAACTCAGTTTTCACTGTTTTGATCACAACTAAAACGAACTTTTTACAAGTAACAAAAACAATTAATTTAAACGATGAATTCTGAATCATTAATTTACTATTCAACCTCCTACCTTTAATCGCGATCTACTGGCAGCAGGAAACAACCATGAGGTGCCGTCGGTAGAAATCCAATGTACCACTTATATGATAAAACCCAGCACGTTATGTCTTACACCATCGGCGACCTACATTTGTATTGCTAAAATCTAAATTGTTTAATCCAAAATATGAACTAATGCTCATTGGTTCCTCAGGCAAAACAAACCGGCATAATATCTTCCGAGGCATCAAGCACGGTATCGAGAATTGTTCTTCAATGTGTTTTAAAAGGCAATCTGTCTTTCAGAAATTGTGAGATTCACCAAAAGCTTGGAAACAATTACGGTCACCTTTATAAATGTTTTATTATCTTCCCTGATTAGCTTTGCCTACTCATCCTCCCGCGACATTTTTCTCCATTCAAGTTGTTTGTGATCTTTTGTGCCCGATAGTCCTTAGTGGTTTCTTCTTCGCAGGGGTAGGGTTGCTACTTATTCTTGATGGTGACTAATCCACTGCAGCAGAAGCCAGGCCCTACTTCCACTTGTAATTGCTAAAGAGTTGCATTTATTTAGCTGGCGTCTCCAGATTAGATTGTAATCAGAAATATAGTTCAATTTATCATCGATGTCCGTAATCCGCCCCACCGCGCTATAATGCGCAGAAGCAAATCAGAATCTCGATAAAAAAGATAAGAAAACCTCTATGAAAACTTCCAAAATGTCGATTGTTTCCTTGAGTGATTGACGGAATATAAATAAAGGTCAAAACTGGCAAGATTTCATTTTAATTAAATACTTTCTGTCTCTTTTCGTTAACATCCGAACGTAAGTCTTGTCTTCAGCCCGATTTTTAGAAGAGAGTTTTTTTGTTCTGTGCATTAACTAGTTCAAGTCCCTTTTCCGGGTTATTTATTCTCTAAACGATTTGTAGAAATCATAGTAGTAAAACCAGCTTTTAAAGTTTATTTTGGCATTTCTCGGGGGATTTGTTGATTACTCAGTTCTTTTATGAATGCCACTATTTCTTAAATGAACGCAGATACCAACTAAAACGTATTGGCCATTTTTACAAACCATATTTAATTTATTCTACTTTGTTGAAAAAAGTGATTATTTAAGGTAAATAAATCTGCCGGTAGACAATCACCATTTATTTCTTTTTTCTATTAATTAGCTTACAACCCATTAATATGGCACGCTGAACGAATACCTTTTAAACCATAAAAGATAATCAAGTTTAAGAGTGACAGTACGTCAAAGGTATTATTATGGGCCTTGTTGGAATTTAAAAAGTCGTTTTACACATATGTTGTAGCGGTTATGCACATCCAGGCCCGTGCGCATCATTTGCTTCTGAGGGGGTGGGGTGGGGGGGTGGTCTAGTTTCATTAAAAGATATATAAGAGAGCTATACAAAGAAAACTATCAACAAATGGATGTACAGAAAATATGATATATTATGCAATTAAAAATATGGTCATATACATTTTAGGTTATTTTTTTAGTATTTCACTCAAATTTTTCCTAATAAAGAAGATCAGAAGCTGTGGTGTGGCCCCCAACCCCACCCGCACGGGCCTGGGCACATCGCGTTTTTACCGTATCTCTGTGTACCAGAGGTTATACTTGATATGCAGCCGCTGTATGTACCGACCAGTGCAACCAAGCTAAAGGCTGCGGGATTGTGGAAGGAGAGACCATATGACCACTCGGGTATTACTAGGAAAGCCTGATAGCGTTGACTACAAGGAAGATACAGATTACCTGATCCCGGTTCTAAACTTTAGGAAAGGCTTTAATACAAAGGTCCCTACAAGGAACGAGAATGAAGTGGTAAAAATGGCAGAGACATCCATATATACAGATGGATCAAAAATGAGTTCAGCAGGTACAGAAACGGGAGTATACTCTAGCGAATTGTAGTGGCATGAATCATACAGACTACTGGACAATTGTGTTTTTCAGCCAGAATTAGTAGCGATTTACCAGGCAGCACTGCTGGTGTCGAGAAGATTAGAGTCCGGTATACCGCATTAACTGAAAGCCAAGCTGCCATTAAAACGTTGCAAGCTGTGGTGCTGCTATCAAAGATCGTACAGTTAAGTATATATGATAGTCTATATAACTGTAACGATGTACGAGGTATGAGGAGGGTTGGGTACCAGAGCACAGTAATATTTCGGGAAATGAAAAGCGGATGAATTAGATAAAAGGGTTCTGAAATGGATACTCCATTGAGGGCTCCAATCGGTGCCCTAAAGAAGGTGATCTTCAGTGGAAAAACAGAGACACATGTTATATTACCAGACAAATGTGGCCTGTATTTAGTAAGAAGAAAAGGAGGACACTCCTCAGCGGAGACAGAAGTCATACCAGAAGTTTAATGGGGCCTTGACAGGCCACTCGACCATAGGTAATCGCGTGAGTAGACTGAGACTTGTTGCTAATGACTTTTGCCGAAGTTGTAAGGATCCGGAGGAGATCGAGTCAGTTCACCATGTGCTTCGTGTATGATCTTCTCTGGCAGTAGGAAGAAAAAGGTTACTTTTTAATTATTTTTTTGTAGAGCTCGGCAGACTGAGTAATCTAGAGCTGAGAGATATACTGAGATTCATTGAGGAATCCGGATGGATATGAAGGGGCCTCGCTGAATTAAAAGATACTCCCGTACGGAAAAAATGGCACAAAGGGCCTAGACTGCGGTCTAAGTGGCGCTGGCGATATATATCTTTCGCAGCATCCGTATAACTTAACCTAAGCCACTGTCAAATCCAACTTTTGAATTACTATATGAGAAAGCAATCAAACAAAACATTTTGTTAACTCATGTGAAAAGTGAGAAATAAAAAATATAAAAAATAAAGCAATAATAATTTAATATTCTACTTTATTACAATGATTTTAGAATGAAATAGCTCAAATACTGTTCATCGATCCTTAACATTAAAATTCTAGGTACATAGTAATGTATAGGGTCATGGTATTAGTGGTTTTAATGACAAATTATATACACCAAGGGTGATACATAATTCGCGTTTATCTTACAAAGGGAAAATCATAGGCAGGTGTCGTTTTCCTATAAAGAAGAAGAAAAAAGACATTACATTTGTCCTGTGAAGAACTTTCCGTACTTTTCTGTCGAGACGCCGTAAACGAAACAGTACACGTGTACTCTTTAAAAGTTAAATCAACATCCGCTTTTATTAAAATGTTATTATAGTAGGGAGCCTTGTGTGTCCTTGTTGGCACGCGCATTTTGTCACACATAATTAGCGCCAATTCACGTTGCTTCATTGCTCTAGTAAAAGTATATTTAAAGTAAATTTTTAAATTTAAGACTGTGCTCTTGGGCCTTCCTAAATAACATATTAAATTTAAATGCAATTTTTCAACTAATTTATTTATATTTGAAAGCTCAATCTTTTATTCATAAAAATATTTCTTTTTCAGCACCTCAAAGACAAATTTTGGAACTTCGTGTTTTATAAGTTCATTTTCATTTTTGGCGTTATAAATGTTCAATTCATGAATGAGGTAATTTTTGATTTTTAATATTTAAATTTTTCTCTTCAATTTGCTTTGTTATATTTCAGGTCATATTGTGGATTTCTTGGTTTTCTATTCTGGGATTTCTTCACCTTCTTTCACAACTATCAAAAGATAGGTTTGAATATGTAAGTAGAAATATGTATTAATTAAAGACCCAAGTGGGTAAAAGTATTACTTTACATTTTGAAAAAAAACTAATAATATCTAAACAAAACTTAACAAAGGTAGTTCCAAAACAAAACGGCTTATTGTGATTTACCTAAAAGTTAATTTTTTGACACAACTCCTATATCTACTTAAGTCTTTAACTATTGATTTTCATTATTTTTACGGTTATTGCTGCATTTATTTTTTGCTCTGTATATACATATATAATATTATAACGCTTGTCGTTTACATCTGTTTTATTAGAACACGTTTATATTAATAAAAGGATAATAATATAATATAAATAAAAGTGCGAGCTGTATGACATGCTGCGTCGTCTTGTTTTTCCGATTCATTTTCAAATCCTTCTTGAAACCGCAATTCGGTACTTCTTTGATCGCTTGCGGATCTCCTCTCCTCATATGCAGCAGTTTTTCTTACTAACTTAGTCTACGAGATGAAAATGTCTTTCATCACTAAAGAATAATTTCTTGGAAAACTCGGCATAATTTGCTGTTTGATTCAACGCTAAGAAGCGAAGTAACGACGTTGCGAATGGTCCGCTGGCGTCAACACTTAAGGGGACATTTACATCAGTTGGACCAAAATTTCATGATTTTTTGAGACCGTATATCTCGTGAATGAACAATGCTAATCAATTGAACTTTTTTTTATTATTTTTGTACATTTTTTAAGTAACATTTGCTACGTCGCCGATTCATCCCCCCCAAGTGCCGAGAGGAAAAAATGTGACAAGCTGAGATATTTGGCCTTAAACATTTCAGTCGACTTCGCTTTCGCTTAGAAAGCAGTTGGGCGCTCGACGGGAGGCGCGCCTCTTTAATGACCTGTAACTCGGAAACTACTCAAGATATCAATTTGGAATTTCGGCACATTATTTTTGATCGATATATCCATCGATTAAGCCAATAAAAAAAATGAATTTTTTGGTCCCAACTGATGTAAATGTCCCCTTAACTTAACTTTATAAGAACGAAGTTTTAAAGAGAAACTATAGGTTTTGCCTGCTACTGTTAGAGGAGCATTGTCGCGAAAAATGCTCCTGAAAAACATTAGTTTAAATAAATTCAATTCAGTCAGTTGCATTTCTACACCCAAACATATTATTAACACATTGTTTGTGAGGCGCTGATCTAGGTTTTTGTTGAGAAGCAATATTTGTATGACACTTTAGTTAGCATAAACCCTTAGTGACCGTTGTAAATTTTGAAGTTTAATGTTTTGCATTACTAATAATAATTTAAATTTATTAATTCTCAAAGACAAAAGAAGTTCATTCATAGGCTTATATAGATGAATTTTACTACTAAGTTTTAGGGATACGTAGCAAAAGAATCTTTATAGTTTTTGTATCTGTCCGTCCATCTGTCTGTCTGTAACGCACAGTCGTCAAATCCGCTCATCTATAAATCTATTAGGGGTTATACGCAGTCAGAATTTTGAATTTACATATACTCAAGATTGTACACACAAAATGTCAGGTCGATCCGACAAATATTCTCGGAGTAATAATCATATTTGTAAAGACGTGCGGGGTGAAAGTGTGCGGCAGCTGCCTGCCTGGAGCGCCCCCTCTTTTATTATCATATTGTATTGCCAAGCAGCAAGGTCGTGCGCTCGTTTATACGTTCGATTTTTTTTCTCTTGTGTATTATATGGTCCTGGAATAGATGACTCTGTGTAAGTTAAAAAAAAAATTCCCATATGTAAAATGGTTTTGAAACTTTAAACACAGTTTTCTCAAAATCATGTTTTTAATCTCGATATCTCGAGAACCGATCGGTGTCAAATTTTAACACAATTTTTCTGAATATATTTTTTAGAAATTAATCGAAGGATTTGCGAATCTAATAAATATTTTTCATTTTACAAACAATTTAAGGCCAAAATTTTCCTTACAAATCGAAAGTTTTTTTGAGGAGCCGTCATTTTGTGAAAAATTAATATTTTGCTTATTCCTTCGATTTATTTCTAGATAATTTCATACGGTAACGAAATCTTTTTTGTTTTTTGATTTTGGATGACCCAGTCACGAGATATCGTGTACATCGGAAAACACATTTTTTTCAAGAAAGTTTCGGAGATCGTCTGTTGTGACCTTGAAAACAATTATTTTTACAAATAAAAAATATGAAAATATTGTATAAAGTGCCTATTATATGCATACAAAATTTCAAGTTAATAAATTAAACTGTCTCTCCATAAAAAATTCTTGAAAAATCGCTTTTTTCGGCCTTTTGACTGTGTATAACACCTTAAGATAAAATTTAGTATAAGTTTGTTACTGAAAAAATCGATGTCTGAACCTGCTAGAAGTTCAAATGTTCCTATTGATGAATTTTATACGTTCAATATTTTTAGTTAAATACTTTCACGAATTACATCTTTTTCGAATATTCATTAGAAATAAAATAATCCCCCCCCCCCTGTTTTTGTCGGTAAATTGACAAATCCATGTTCTCAGGCAACCACAAAATGGCTGCATGCGGATTGGATTGCTTGTCACAACTTAGTCGTAGCTCACAACCAAGGGATTAGGGAAGGTTACAGGATATACCAGGGTGAGTTTAGTGTTAGCCGTGCAGGCTTGCTCCGATGACCGAAGAAGTGAGAGGCCCGCCTAGCTACCCGTGCTTAGCTCGTCGGATCGGTGTGGGATCTTGCCTCACACTCCTGGCTACACTCACCCGAACATCAATGCGGGCACTCTTAAAGTCCTGATGGACCAAAGACTATTCAAAAGGGAAAGCACAAATTATTAAGGGAATAAAAAAAAACGATAAAAGAACAACCGCTATCATGCCCCTGACGAAAAGCAATCTCAGCCTCCAGATGGTAGGATATGAGGCTTATAGGGCTATCCCACTCCATCCTAGGACTATGTCTAGCCCTTATTACGACATAGTCCCTTTTTTCTCAGACAGCTGTCTCGTTCAAATACTAGAGCGAATTAGGTGAAGGAAGTGTGACTAAATCACAAAAAGTCACGCCATTTTGAAGTAAGAACAGACGGTAAACTTAAAAAAAAACTATAAAACCATTTATGAACTGTGATTCAACTAGGAATCATCCTTCAAGATGGTCGTTGGTACTGAAACAAAAAAAATTCATTGTCGACCACATTAATTCAAATTTTATTTACCCGTCTTATGGTTCTATCTGTTTCGAAATATAAAAAAAAAATTATCTGCTGATATCGGTATTAGCACTGTAAACACAATTGCGTATTTCAAGAAGAGAATATAATTCAATTTGCTCATACATGCGTCTACTAAGTTTTCATATTAATCTGGATACTTCGACATGAGAGTTAATATGCAGCTCATTGAAACAAACCTCGGATTGAATACCTTAATCTTCAACACTATAAGAGACACACTGCTCCGGGAACAGCAAACGTATGTGCTGCTTCAATACAGTATAAAAAAATTTATCATACCAGCAATTCTTGACTGAAAAAAAATTTCATATGCCTGTAAACCAAAACTCTACAAAGTAACACCTCTATTCGGTTACCTTCAGGTATCTCAACAACGTACGTTTATGTACCTCTTATAATTACTATGTAAGGATAAAAAAAAAGATTCAATTTCGGGTTGCGAACATATGTCTATGATATGCTGTGTTAAAGGGATGATGGAAAAATTGTTCATATAGGAAGCCTTGTAAGACCCCCCTTTTATATATAAGAAGTCACGACCACCATATTTGTAATAGATTAACTTAAATTAAATACGTTATAACTAGAAAATATTTCATGGTTCAATAATCAGAAATGTGTTCATTTATGATGGAAATGCTATAAAAACGGAGTTACGATCACCGTATTTGTAATATATTAACTGAGATTAAATACGTTATAACTAGAAAATATTTCATAATTCAATGGTATATCAAAATTGGATCAAACCAATATTAATAGGTACCTACTCTATCTGTCTTTACCCATCCTTTAAAATTGGATAATGAGTAATTTGTTTACTGTCCAACGGCACAATGTACCCTCAGACCCTCTTTTTTTTATTATTTATGCAAGAACAATTTAATTAATTAAAAGGTAATTAAGTATTTTAAAGTTAATAACTTTCAGTAAAGTAAATGCTAAGGTTAGCCCGACTTCGAGTCACTCGCCACATGGCATCAAAATTTAAATTTTTCAAAAACAAAATTTATCGCTGAGATGGGTACTAAGCTTTTAATGCGGAAATTTTCACATTCCTCTTTTTGGATTTGGTCCTTTTATACTCTTTAAATACACTTCCAAGTAAATTTTCTTTTGCACCACTGACTAAAACCACATTTTCTCTTTTTTTTCAACGTCTCAATTATACTTTCTTCGGGTTCACATCCCAAAGACCTCGTTTTGACTCCTTATCATTCTCGTACTTTCTCCTCTTCACTCGAGGTTATATCCCCTCCGGGTATCATGGCGCGGCGGCCTTGATTGGGGGTCGTCGCCATATTCGAATTACGAAATGGGCGGTTAAAACAAAAAATTTCAAAAATTTGAGCTATATAAAAATTTATGATTTTCTTGAAAAAAAAATTTTACTTGAAAAGTTGAAGAGCTGCCAAAGGGCCAAAATAAAAAACCCCAATCTGACATAAAAAATTCGATTCCTTTCCTTTTCAACACTTGTACTATTCTATTTAAGTCAAGTTGATTTTTAAACTCTTCTGCCCAGACTTGAATTAAATTCAAGACTTTTTCCTGATCAATAGCCGGGGGATCAATTTAATGAGTTCGTGAATGAATTCTTTATTAGCTACCAAAACATGAAATGCATTGCCACAATTTTCCTTGCAAGTTTCGAGGACAGTCAAGACTTTTGGATTTTTGCCAGCATTTTGTTTTAGTCGTCTTCTAATAGTTTTAACAGCACGTGCAGAATCCGATGTTTTATTTATTGGATCGCATAGTTCAATGTTTAAAATCCTGTTTTCAGATGCTAAGCTAGCATCTGTAGCTTCCTTCCTGTCTGACTGGTGTTGAGAAAGGGTTTCCACTCAGGCCTACCATATCAAGGAATAATGCCATAGCAAAGAATTAAAAACGTCTTTAAAAATAGAGGAAAATTTCTTTGCACAATATCTTTCGGTTTAAACACTAGAGAAGAAAACAATGTCAAATGTTTATTTCGTGTTGACATTTGATAATCTACTGGAGTTGTCATGCTACTATTTTTCACTAAGGAGAATTGCCATACTTGGGGTAGTGCTTTGCTAAGTTCCACTACAACATCTGTTGTTCGATAGGGCTAAATACACGTTAATCTGTTTTGACCAAACGCTGTCTCTGGCGTTCTGTATGAGTGGTCTTGTGCACTTATATTACTTAACAACTATCACATAATATGTTTACATTCGAGTTGCGTTCGAGACTATCTATTAATAAAAGAGTCACACTTTCTATGCAGTTAGGTTTCCTATAATCAAATGTCTTCAGTTAATTATTAATCATACTCAAATTTTACTAACGTATTTTTTCAGGAGTGCGCAAATGTTGTGCTAATTTTAACTCAATTAACAAATAGTCTAAAGTAACGTCAAGTAATAAATAGTCAAAAAATCAATTTTAACTTCAAATTTAATGACAAACAAGTCACGAACGATGTATTCTAACAATTGATCAAGGTTTTTCATAATTACATAGCAAAAAGAACAGCGATTTATAAAAAGTTGTAAATATAAAGTGAAGATCATTTAGTCAGATAAAAAAGTTGTAGAATATCTGTTTTTCTTGCTTTTAATGTTTTTTTCTCTATTGCCTAACGTTTGCAATTTTAACGAAATAAATTCACGAATAACGAATCAAATCACTTTTCATTAATATATGAGCTAATCAGAAGATAAATCGATTAACTCCATTTTTAATTTTTTCTTACTGTCAGAATATAAACACTTACATTGTCAAATTCTTTTTGAAAGCAAAATCAGGAACTCAGTATATCGTATTTTAAATTGTGGAGTGACCGATTTATCAAGGTACTAGTTTTAATTTGCAAAAAGAATTTCACAATAAAAGCATTTATATTCCGACGGTAAGAAAAAATTGAAAACGTAGTTAATCGATTTGTCTTCTAAGTGGCTCATATGAAAATATATTGCTAACGATGTATTGGAGACTATTCCAATTTCTTTATATTGATAGCCTTTACTTTGTAATCGATCGAGATCGTCGGCAATAGCCATCTCGTAGACATTCATTATTCCATGTCATATGAAACAACTTTCCTGAGAAATCGGTTATAATTGTGGTTCTTTATTTAAAACATTTAAAATTTGATAAGATTAAATTTACCCTCCGTACAATTTAATTGCTTCCGCACTAGCAGTTTGAAATTCGAAGTTTTGCGAAGAATCAAGCGCTTTCCCGATCTGTTCTAGCTTTGTAGTATATTAAGAGATTTTCCCTTCTGCATTATTTTTTACAAATTGCAGCATGTACAAACTTGCGATAATGCGCACAGTGTAATCTTACATAGGAATAGACCTTCGATTGTTAAGGGATACCAACACTATGAGGCCTTATGAATTCGTTTTCATAATTTCCAGAATAATAAGAGGGTTGTTAGCAAAGTAAATTTTAATAAATTTTCTGTGGTTAAGCGCAGCCGTTTTTAGTTGAAATTGCGAGTAGGATTTTTTCAGTAAATTGTTGTACCGAAACTTTTCTCTATGCCTTTTCAGTCAGTTATGTCAGTTTTCAGCGGCGTTTTTTTCAGTGAATTGCAGTGAATTTTTATCTCAGGAACTAATGAAGATATACATATGGTTTATTGTGCATAAAAATTTACCCATGATCTTTAAAGAACAATTTTTATCTAGCTAAAGGTCCCCCCCCCCCCAGTTCGTTGTTTGGCCATTCTCAGGATTGCCAACGTACGGTTCATCTGAAAGCAAAAAAGTTATACGGGGTTTATATTCTCAAGCCATTATCCTTTGAAAAAAAATAGATTTGTTGAACTGGCAAAACTGACGTGCCCCCTTAACAAATCATTAGTATTCAAGTTTTTTGTTCCGCTAATTCAAAAAGATTAACTTCGAAAGAACGTTTATTTTTTTATTTTAAAACATTATTATTTGTTTTCCTATTAATTTTTTTCCTTTTATTATTATTTTATACCTAACAAAAGATCTAGAGACCTTTTAATATGATGTACATACATGAGTTCAAAGTAGTCTATGCCGCTCGGCCCTTCTCGACCGCTCTATCTGTTTTCGGCTGTAATTTCTTTATTTCCAGGACTCTTGCCTTAAAATTTGAAGAAATTTAAAATTTAAGAAAATATTATTCCCCAAAGTAACATTTAGGTTCATCCCGTTTTTCAAAAGTTTAAAAAACAAGTCGAAATTTTCCGTTTTGTTTTTGTAAAAATCATGTCATCTTGGTGTAATGCATAAACGTTCCAGATATTTACAGCAATCCGTTCGGAAGAATATGCACACTCACAAAGGATTAATAGCCTCACCATAAATGAGCAGCATGTCCACGTACTCTTCATTTGTGAAGGATTTTGTAGCCATTATGTTAAATTCAAAATAGAAAACCAAATCCGCAATCCAATTGTCGTTACCGTAAATCTCAAAAACTAGAAAATTCAAAACCAAAACCAATAAAAACCAAAAAGGAAAGAAACAAATGATCTCCTTCGTGTTAAAATTTTACAGGATCAAGGATAACATACCAAAATTGTGTGTACATTTTTCCCAACATTCATGTTTGAGGATTAGTGGATTATGGTATGCTGGGTACCATTAGGCTTAAGTGTCCTCTTTCAAAAAAACTTTAAATGTTGGTCTTGCCATGTCCTTGAAAGGACTTACAAGCATTTAAGTGAGCACACCTCCTTTGAAGGAACCAACGTTTTCAAACGCGATTTTGAAGGGGAAGGGTTCATTTTAGGGGGAGGTATGGAAGAAAATTTTGATCAGGACACTTCAAAGAATCTATTGGTATAGCGTTTCCTACACATTTTTGGAATAGAGTGATTTCTAGTGTGTTGGCTTTAAAAAATCGATTTTTTTCATTTTGCATTTTTCAATGTTCTGAAGCCTCAAGAATAATCCTATGTAAACCTGTTTATCACATTTTTAGTTTTTCACGAATTTTCCACAGAAACGTGATTATCGTTTCGGCCTTATTCAGATTTTTCACGATATTAAGTGCAAAGTTACGGCCACTTAAAGACGACAAAACATGAGATATTTGAAAATCAATGTTGAATTTCGCGCCATTGTTTTTGAAATTTCGACTTGAATCTGTTCAGCACAATAACCACAAGTCTCTGTTTTAAGAATCTGAAAAAATTTTTTGATTTCAGATCATTAGAAGCGCTGGAACTCGTGAAGCCGGGGTTTTTAGTGGTCATACCCCCCCCCCCCCCCCCTCCCCACCACTCCCCCGTGTTTGGGGTTTTTTTTACCAAAAAAAAAATTATCTTTCTGTACTGAATGCCTTAGAATAAAGAATTAGAGGAAGAGCTGTACCGTGTAAAATTTCTATATGTCAGTGCAGCTACTTCAGGAACTTAAAATCAGCTGGGGTCGTTCAATTATAGAGACAAAAGCATAGTAAAAAGAGGGACAAATATATTTCGTACTGTCAAAGGTTGTTTACTTTTTATGCGTGAAAAAGTTTCCTCGAGTGAATTAAGTTAAATTTTGTTTAATTTGTTGAAATAGCTTCTCTTCAAACTTTATGCTATCATTCCAATCAAGTTATTAGACTATTTTGTGATTTTTTGTGAAGGGACTTCGCTTAAACACCAAAAATTTGTTTAAATAAAGCAGCATGAAGTGCTCGGTTTTTTCGTGCGCAAATAATTAGAAATAAGATGATGGCAAGTCGTTTTTCCTGTAAATACATTACTCGAATTAATTCAAAATTCATGCTATAAACATATGAAGATTAATTAAAAGCTCACTTTATGGAAAAAAGCCAAAGTTTCGAAAGAATATTGATGAGGTTAACGTGAAAACTGATTTAATGTTCCGGGTCGTTTGTGCTAGTGGAGGCGTCAAACAAAATTTTTAGAGGTATCCACAGAAAATCTTAAATAAGATTTAATCAATTAAAACTAAAACTGATGGTTCGCTTGCACTATAATATAACGTCAAAATAAATATGCAGCTTAAATATTTTATTCAGAGAAATTAAAATCAAATTATTCTTTAACGAACTATCAAAATTTTAAATTTACTGTTGGCCCCACTTTAAATCTGACTTACTTACGGCTGTATTGTTGATACCACTACATAGCCCGAAATTCTACTTCTAGTTCTTTATTCTAAGACTTAATATTTGTGCCGAATAAAAAGAGGTACAAAATTGGATAATTGTACCCATCTTACTCTTCCCCAAAAAAAATGGCAAAGTTAGGTATCAAAAACAAACCATTACGTTAGAAATCCTCCTTAAGAGAGCGTACACGTTATTATATCTGTCAGAACAGTATACCTACGTATGGGCCACTATTCACAAGCAACCGCCCTTGTTTTTTCGTTTGTTATCGTTGTTTCGTTTTTTTTTGTTTGAAATTAAAAATTTTGCCAAAATTCAGAGGAAAAGATGTTTTCTTTATATCATAGAATAGAGGCCGCTCAAGTATTACGTAACGCAGTTAGGGTGAGGGGGGGAGGGGTCTTGTGAAACGTTACGGTGCGTTATAGAGGGGGAGGGGGTCAAGCAACGCGTTACGTAACATTAAGTTTTTGTTAAAATTAAAATTCTTAACTCTTAAGTCGTGACTCACGGCTCAGTTTATATTGTATATCTACACTACACATGGTATACCTACACTACATACGAAAAGAGTCGCGTCACTGAGTATGCAGAAGTATATATATGTATATGGCAACTAATCACAATAAGCCGTGTACCACGAGTCCATAGTTTGGACTCTAAGAGTCCGACCGTTACGGTCAAGCAAAACCATATAAGCTACAAGCCGTGAATTTACGAATTTCACGCACATACATTAGGGCCAAAGTAGGCTTAAATAATCATCTGAGTGTGACGTAACGGGGTGGGGGAGGGGGTGGGGTGGTCAGAAATCTTCAAAAACTGCGTTACGTAATACTTGAACGGCCCCATAAGTGGTTCGTACCTTGAAAATTTATATCTTTTTTTTGTTCGGATTTTGACGATCACGTTAGGCATTTTGGAAAGAAGATATTTAAAAAAAATATATATATTAAATCTTTTACCCCTTCTTGAAACTTTGTTGGGGGGACATATGCCACGAAATATTTTCAATAAAATTGGTGTCAAGCGCATCTTTCGAAAGCCGTTTAAGTTTGTAATATTTGGGACAAATGCTACACTTGCCTAAATAGAGCAATCAATTCTTGGAAGATTACACTTAGCTTGATCTATTAATATTCGGTATTTATCAATGGTAGTCTTTTCTTCAGAAGTTAAACTCTTAATATTTAGCATTATTTTGATAAATATCTGTGTTACACACGCACACCGAATGAGTTTCTAACACTCCGACTAATATGCATTTTTTTGCTGCATTTGAATTGGATATATTTCCTTAAATTTGCAGTCTTCTATTTATAGTAGTTCCCGTAACCGTAACGCCTCCAAGGGCATAGGGTGAGAGAGAACTTACCCGAATCAAGTCAACGCTTGCAAGTGTAATTTAAATTTAAAGTTATATTGGTAGATAAAACATGATTTTTTTTTCTTTGACTTTCTAAAGCACCACATTTTACAGAAGAATTTGTAGAACTTTTTCGCGGTTCCCTCTCTCGTGAAATTTCGGTCACTTCTGGGTGCCACAGCTCAGCCATTTGGGTCCGCTTCTAGTTATTATTTTTACTAACGACATGGGCTCCATCTTAACGAACTGGAAAATTGTATGTTATGCTGACGATCCTAAAATTGTTCGTTGAATTGTTTTACGCTGAACTCTGATTTTCAATCTTTTAATTCTTGGTATATTGCGACCAATATGCCTTTGAACGTTGATAAATAAACGTTTTTCTCGTATTCAAGGAGGAAGGCTCCATTGATGAATGACTATTCTGTCAGTGGCAACTTGCTAACCAGACCGGATATAGTAAAGGATCTTGGTGTTATTTTTGATCCACATTTGTCTTTCATGGATCACATCAATTACATTGTTAGCAGGGCCAACGTTTCCTTGGGCTTTGTAAAGAGACCATCTCTTAATAATCCCTTTATCACCAAGTTTCTTTTTTGTCCTTCGTCCGGCCCGTTTTATAGTATGCCTGTCCCGTTTGGTCTCCGTCCTATGCGGTTCATAGTGCTCGCATTGAGGCTGTTCAGCGCAGGTTCCTCAAATTTGCATTGCGTGGCCTTCCATGGAATAACCTCTGATTCTCCCCGCGTATAAAGAAAGACTTGAGCTATTCTCTTTGGACTCGCTAGAGGATAGGCGCAACAGATCTAGGACTTCCTTTATCTTCGATATCTTGCAGAGTTTTGTTGACTCACCTGAACTGTTGTCTAAGCTGAACATCCGTGTTCCTATTCGTTCCTTTAGACATAATGACTTTCTCCAGGCTCCGTTTCACCGCACTAACTACGGTTTGAATGAGCCATTGTCGTCAATGTCTCGCCTTTTTAATTGCTGTTCCAACCGTCTCGATTTTTAACCGACTTCCCAAAAACAAAGAGGTTCTAAGTTCGACGTGTATTTTTTGTTCTTTTTTTTCTGTCTGACTGGACATAACTTCGCAACGCGTCGACCGATTTTGATGATTCTTTTTTTGTTCGGTAGAGTATGTTCACCGATTGGTACCATGATAAAAAAATTTTTGGTAAAGTTGTGGTGGGGGGTGGGGGTGAAACCTAACTTTGTAACGCGTGGACCGATTTGGATGGTTCTTTTTTTGTTGTACAGAGTATGATCCCCCATTGCTAATAGGAGAAAAATAATTTTTAATTTTATATCTATAACGTGCAGTCGGTGCAAATTAAACAAATAAAACAACTACAGTACCACAATTGAAAATAATACATAATACTACCTGAATGTTTCAGCTTACGAGATCATAAGAAATTACGATTAAATATTTTTGTTGTAGTTTATTTTATTTTATGCTTCTTAGCGCTTTTTGTGAAGCTGGTTCAATTTTTTTTAAAACTATTTTATAATCTTTCTAAGTCAAATGCGAGATATCAGCACCATTAAAGTCCTTTCAAGCTTATAGGAGTATTGTTTTGTTATATTTTTATAGGTATATTCTATACACTTTTTCTTCTGTTTTTGTATTTTAATTAGTGAGCGTTTTCATATGTTGATTTGTATCCTTATTTTTGGTCTATTTTTATTTTCATTTGTTATTGTTATTATTTTTAATTCTTTTTCACTTTCATTTTTTACTTTCGCTTTTCTCTTGTCAAGTAATCAGTCTGTGATGAAACTTTGTAAATAAATAAATAAATAATATTGAATTTTAAGCAATAACTCATGTAATGCAATAAATAAACAAAATTTTGCAATAAGCTCGCTACGTAAATTTGTTAATTTGTCTAGTTTTTATGCGACGATCAAAGCTGATACGTTTAAAACGTCCACATATCAACTTTTACCGTGATTAAAAGGAAATGAAAATTCATTGACAAAGGTTTAAAGGTCAAACTGTTTGCATTGTTTGCTTTATTGCATTTTATACAAATTACATACATAATAAAATCACGTGTCTACTTTCTTATTAATTACCGCATAAGCTTTTTAAACCTGTTTTTACTACATAGTAGCTCTACTGTACTAGGTATACGTGACATAAGTCACAAGATCTTGCAAATCTCTTAATAAGAAGAGAAATTTCGCAGGCTAAAACTTCTAAAACAGGTTTTAGAAATTTGTATAATGATTAGAAATACCTTAAATAACTCGATTGAGCTTATTTATTACTGTATTAATATATTTTTACTTTTATTTGCAGCTTTCTTTTTCGCCAACTACTCCAGGATGGTCGCACTTTAGATTGGTGTCTCTACTCGTATCTATACTAACGCTCTCTATAGTCATGATAATCATCGCAATTTGCTTTGGGCTATTTGCTGGTCTCAACACTTTCGCATTCATGTCAGCCGAGGTAAGTTGAAATAATTAACGCGGACTCGAAAGTAGGTTTCTAGTTTTTTATGTTAATTTACTATTCTTGCTTCTGCTGACTCAGAAGATGTTGATTTAACTTGTTGACTATCTTAGGAGTTTTTATTGCTACCAACGTCTAAATCATCCTCTTTTCCCATAGTCTGAGAACATTTAAAAAGATGCAGAGCCTTTCTTGAAACGCATTTTAAGCTGCTTAAAATCGAAGGAATAATAGTGATAACATATAGAGACCGAAAAATGGTTGCTTTACCAAGTGACAACTAACAAGGATTTTATAAAGTCGAAGAAGTAATTACTGTTCATTACCTTGAGAGTTATAAATATCCGATATGACATTTAAAGTTCTATATAGCCTATAATTGGACTTAGTTATCTTATCGACTTTGTAATTTATCTACTTTGACTAGTAAATTAAATATAAAAGTAAATAAGTAAGAGAAAATTTAGGAAGGTTGTCTGACCCAATTCAAAACAATACGATAATGAAATTCCCCAAAAGATTTTAAAATAATGATTCAATTGACTGACTCTTTGCGATTTAAATTTAATGAAAAATATTTTTATTTAAAAAACAGCAATGTGTTTGTTTAGAAATAAAGCATGTCTTATATCTATTATTATTTTAACTTAGCATACCTTTTTAATTTAATCTAATAATAAGATCGAAAATTGTGAGTCTATAGATTCGATTTTATTTCAGTTTAGCATTGGTAGAGTAAAGGGTGGTGTTGGCCTTTCATCATGAAGGTCCTAGGATTAAACTCCACTGTCGGCAACCCATTGTTGTTTTCTATTGATCACAAACGAAAACGACATTTGGAGTTGCAGGAGAATGTCGTTAGGACACTTAAATTGTAGGCCCACTTGTGATCGGATGAAGTTCTTTTCATCCTCCCGCCCCATGCGCCTACGTGAAGAAGATGAACAAATTCTGTTCTTAAATAACGTGGCAATTGCCGCAAATCTATAGTAAGCTTATGAACGAGAAAGAAAACAGAGGTCTACAAAAAATGGGGTCCTGATTGTTTCTGGGCAGCTGTGGGTCATTTCCGAAGTAATTTGCTGCAAAAAATCCGAATCCGAGGTCAGAATTGGGCCATTAGGTCAGGATTTTGAGATATATGAGGTTATGTACTCAAAAATAGTCTTTTTGGCTACTTTTGAGATTATGTACAGGATACACAAAATTTTTTTGGTTTTTTTTCTAGTTTCATAATTTAATACTATTCTTACCCTTTGAAATAAGCTATGAAGCGGTCACCTACGATTTTTTCATGCAAAGTTACGTTAAGTTAAGTTAAGTTATTAAGTTTCATATTTCATATAAACATAATATACCTATTTATATGAAATAAGAGCTTGATAAATTCAAATGGTCATAACTTTGCAAGAAAAAATCTCAAAATCTGTACAAGACTATTTTTCGAGTACATAACCTCAAATATCTCAAAATCCTGAGCTGATGGCCCAATTCTGACCTCGGATTTTGATTTTCGCAGCAAATTACTTGGGAAATGCCCCCAGCTGCCCAGCAACAGAAGCTTGTATACCTGTGTAATTATTGGCATACACTTTTGTCAGATTGAAGCAAGACTATAGTGGCTATTTGTTTGAAACGCAAGCAGTCAAGTTGGGCACTGTAACTAAGTTTCTAATTATCCACATCTAATACATGACACGCTGAGAACAAAAGTGAGTTAAAACATTGCAAGCAAACGCGAAATAGAAATAGTTGAGCGCAAAAACAGAACAACTTTTTTTGCAAGCAACGAAAACTTAACTCGTTTTTGCTCAAAGCAAAAACTTCTGTCTAGCTCGCAGTAAAAGTTTTACTCATGTTTGCTCGTAGTGGATATTCGACTATTTTTATTATATTTTGATTTTGTGTCGACTTTTATTTTCATGCAGTACTAAGTTGGGGCTCAAAAAATCGAAAATTTTTTGATTGCATATTCTGAAAGTAGATACTTTCGAAAATATCTGTGTGAAATTTCATCCAGATCGGAGCACTAGATTTCAAATGACAGCTGTTCGCAGCGCGCTAGTTCCATCCATAAGCACTTGGCGAGCGGCGTCTAAAAACTTTAAACGCGATGATCTCGGAATAGAGTTTTTTGAAAAATACCGTTGCGGTAAACGTTATATCTCAAAAACTTTTTAACCGATTTTCATAATTTTTTTTTTTAAATTGTTCATATTTACAATCTCGTGTACTTGAACGGTTGCTTTTTCATCTAAAAATTTTCGATTGTTGGCAATGAATTTTTGTTTAGAATTTTGAACACCTCAAAAATCGATTTTTTTGTCAACATGGTTTCTTTATTGGAAAAAAAAATTTTTTTCCCGAAACTGAACCGTTCAAGTACACCACATTACATTTTTCTTCAATAATTTTTTTACTCTTTTGATTTAAGTTAAGCGGTTCGCCTTGGAGAGTGTTCACCGCAAGCCTCTGCAAAAAAACGCGCTTCGGGGGAGGGGCCATAACTCCGACAATTTTTAATATTTTTTTATAATTCAACTTGTTTTTTTTCGATAGTACCTCCAACAAATTGTCTTTCGCTTTTTCTAATAAAATTTGCATAAAACCCTTAAAAAAATCACAAACTTAGCTCAATTTTTCCCCTCAACTTTGTATATAACCCCTTAAGGTCGATAGCGACATGTTTTGATAAAAGATTTGAGTTAATCGATCAATTGTTTTTTCGAGATATCATGTCAACCAGTTGTAAAAACGCAACTTTTAGGAAATCTCATTTAAAGATGTTCCTGTACGAACCTTGTACGAAAAGTTACTTACGATCAATCTGCAATATCAGGACCGTAGAGGTCATCTTCTTGTTGGAGAAGAAATTCCCGTTTTGCTATTTGCTGTTCTCGTTGTGCAATCGGAACCCTTTTTGCAGTGTCGAATATCCTTGGTATGCCCTCGTAAAACAAGTTTCCGGGCTTCCGCGACGGAGCTTGACAACAACGGCACGCGGAGCTATGTTTCACAGTCTCTGACATCCCGAAATAATAAGAATTCCGATGTATTATGTCCAAGGTATGTTTCTGATACGATTAGAAAAATGCAAAAAAAATATCGATTTTTTGAAACCAACAACAAACCAGCTTATTTTACATTAGATTAAGTTTTTTTTTAATTAGGCCACTTTGGATTTCGATCGGACATATCTGCAATTTGTGCATTACTTTTTGTATAATATTTTGAAGGAAAAGTAATTATACAAACTATAAATTTAACACATTAAAATAAACAGCTTATGAACGGGAGAAATCAGTCAATTTTAATGAATTTTTTTCAAGGTGATAAAATAATTTGATCATTTATTAATTTTGACATCTTTTTGATTCATTATTAAAGTGTAAAAAAACATGTGATTTTTTTTACAAAATGGAGGCTCTGCAGAATATTTCTTCAAGCGTCTGCTGCGAGGCATCGAAAACTGCTGCAGCTGTCAAAATTTTTCTATTTATCTGAAATAAAAAAGTTTTTTTTTCGATTACTGATATATTTAAGGGAAGGATAAACCTATAAAATAATAAAAAAGTTAAAAATTAAAATTTGTATCGGCTATTTTTCAACAGTTTTGACCCCAACAAAAATTATCTATTGACCCGATATCTTTAAACTTTTAGGTACATCCTTCCGATAGCACTATAAAGAGAAACCTCTGAATATTTCAGCCTAATCGGTTAATAACTCTTTGAGTTACAGCACGAGCAGTTTTTGAAAATACAGTTTCGAGATAATCGCGTTCAAAGTTTCGATACGGTATAACTATGTATAAGCTAAAGTGATTTACCGATCAGTCGGCGATTCCGGATCCATACAATAAACTTTCGGCCTCCTCAAAAAGCTGATTATCTTCAAGCTGCTGCTGTTTTCGAGCTGTACGAGCTGCTTTTGTTTCGGAAAGACTCATCCGGTTCTGTTTCACTATTCGTGCCTCATCGGTATTTTTGGCGAAAACTTTACAATAGGTGCCAACAATTATACCCAGCTCGTTCATAAGTTTGAGTATTGAGGTGTAGCCTTCATTAAATATACCAGCAGCAATGAAAGCTGAAATTTCAACAATTTGTAGGAAAGAATTGAGGTGCTTCGGACATATTCGCCAAATTGTCGCATTGAAACTTTCGTTGGCATTCTGGGTATGGTCACCCAAGCATCTTTCCAGTAAATCATCTCTGGACAAATCTTCGTAAATTGGTAGAAGATGTTGTTTTATATCGTCGCCAAGTAATGGAGTAAGATCTTCAAGCTGGGAATCTTTACCTAAAGCGGCTCTCGGCTCCAGTCGGACAGTTGTTGTGTTGCGGATTTTTTTTCGTTGAAAAAATATGGTAATAAGTAACCATAATTTCTCGTTTCATATCTTCCACACTATTAACGTTTCTTCGAATACTTAAACCATAATATGTTGTAAGTTTTTTTACAACGTTTTCTGTCAATTTCCCTTTTCCTGAAAGTTTTTTATCTTTTCTTACGTTTCGCAGTCTGGAGCCCATTCTCTTCTCAACGTGGCCAACATACTCACTTTTCACAACAGTCAAATCATCACCATAAGGTTTACAATCTAAAATTGCCTTGAAAGTTTTAGAATCTCCATCACATATGTAATTTGAATATTTCGCACCAAATTTTTCTTCCGATCTCAAAAACATTTCTTGCACAGAACCAACCTCCATTTTTCCAGATGAGCCCTCGTGATTCTTCATACAGTCTTCTTCGTGATCCTCAAACCATTTACGATATTCTTCAGTATGAGTTTTATTTTTCCAAGCTGAACAACCACGACAATAATTGCTTTTGACAAATAAATCAATCACTTTACCGGAGTAATATCCTATGGAAGTTGTAACGCCATACAATGATTTGAATCCACGTTTTTTCCACGTACCGTCACCAGAAACTTTGAGGTATTTTTCTTCTCTTCCTTGTTCGAGATTTTTTTCAATCTCTTCAACAGCTTTTTGAGAAAAAAATTCAAATGACGCAGCTGTATGAACATGTTCAATGATTTTACTGTAACTGCTTTGACTCAATCCAGTGCAGATGTCCATAAGATTGCAAAATATATTTATTCCTTCTTTTGCAATACCTAACAGTCTCATAACTAACACTATTCTTCTATTTGTTGTGTAACCAGTGAATGAGAGGTCCTGAATTTATTTCTCTATTGCCACACCGACACGTAACAAAAATTTTCAAACCTAGGCCTCTCGCTCCTGACTCTCCAAAACTTATTTTCTGCTTGCATACAAAACAAATTAAAAATTCTGATAGCGCAGTAAAAACTGTGAAGAATTCAATAATTCTGTATCCGTGCAAAGTATTAGTACGAATATCGTCACAACTGGCAGTTTTTAATTTTTTAAATCCTTCCCATCCTTCCCATCCTTATCGGTAAATTGATTACCCTGGTAATGTCTTTTTACAGAATTTTTGCGAGCGATGTTACCTCGCGTTCTTTTAGTATAGTTTGGCATTTTATTTTAGAAAATTTACTTTAGAAAATTCAATTGCACACGATAAAGTTTGGAGTTAAACTGACTCAACTGCTCAAACAACTTTCGTTTCGTATACCTGCAGTAACACACTATATAGATATATAAATACATATACATAAAAAGACATATAAATGAATTCAGGGAATTCAAGTCCCATAGAAATGAGCCTACCTAAAAGTTATGACACAAAAGAATACACAAACGTACTGTGAAAAGGCATTGCTCCGACCCAAGCTCTCCGACTACCTGTTTAATGACGGTATGCGGGCTGTGACGTTTTTGACATAACTCCATTTATATTCAATATTTCGATTTTTCCTTTTAACATATTATATATTCGAATTATGAAAAAAAAATTAAATTTTTTGAAAATTCTAAAGGTATCTCCCCCCTTAAGTTTCAGCTGCGGGCAAAAGCGAGTTAAACACTTAACTACTTAGCTCTCCTATTTCTTAATTAAATATTTACCATTGCAACATCTTAAGAAAGTCTTAACCAGTCAGCTACGTTTAATGACTATATCCGTCATGGAAAAATTGCAGTATTTTTTTCTCATGACGATTATACATGGATGTTTGGTTTAGATGCTCGAAAAAAGGCTATTTTTATGAATTTTTTAGGAAAAAACTATTGATATTGATATAAGGTTTTTCAGCTCCATAAATACACTTTTGAAAAACATAAAAAATATCTGTATTTATAGCTTTTTACACTTTTTATATACACAAACAACAGGTGAACGGAACTCCTCAAAAAGTTGGTATGTCGCTGGAGACCCTGATAACTTTGTAACGGCTCATCTAAAACACAAAAACCAAAAATATTTAGGTTCAGTATACCAGTTGCTGTAGCGCATTCTATGAAAATTAATATTTATTGATAAATAACAAAATGGCGGACATTTAAAGAAAAAAAAACAAAAAAATTGGGTTTTTTGGCCCAAAAAAGAATAGTACAAAACAAAATTTTGATTTGGTTGTATGCGCTGAAGCTATTACTGTGTAGAATATGTCGTTAAAATTTCATGAAGATCGGTTCAGTGGTTCCGGAGAAATTACCGTCGCCGACCGGAAAAACATAGTTTTGAGAAAAACGCGTTTAAGGTTTTTTTTAAGGCGCTCAGGTAGTAGCAATAGCAACGTAGATATCGGAAAATAATATAATGCGATCACTCTAAAATTTTAACTCAATACTTTTAGATATATATACTTTCAAAAAATGTAAAAAAATCGATTTTTTGAAAGTTATAAACCAGAATTTTAAATGTAGTATATGTTTATGTTAAGTGAAAAGAATGTCGCCCCGGCGGTCTCGTTAAATGTACGGGCGCAGAGGGCTTCCAAATTGCTTTCTAATGAAAAGTTTTCATACACTTATGTACATGTGAACAAGGCCACAGTTGCATTTAATTCTCCTGCTGAGAAATAGCGCAATAGCAACATATCCAGACACACAAAAATCCGGATCTTCGAATCGAACGTAAAATCTGTTCTTTTGTATTTCTGTACATGAAAAGTGATCTGTGAAATAATATCAAAGCTGCAAGCCTTTGTAGACCGGTGTCTCCGGCGCCTCCTTAACTTCCATTGGCTGGAGGTCATTACCAACGAATGCATACGCAGACTAATAGCCCAAAACGGGAAGGCGGACAATGAATAGGCCACGTACTGAGAAAAAGCCGAATAACATCACTCAACAGGCTCTTGATTGAAATCCGCACGGGATCCAAGGAGACGTCGAATTGGACAACTGCGCAACACATGGTGAAGATCCGTAGAGAAGGAAGGTACAAGGATCAACAAATCGTGGCAACAATTGAAGGCGTTAGTGCAGAACCGGACCAGGATAAGAGTAGGTGTAGTAGACACCGTATGCCTCACAAATTTAACCCCAGAGAACCAGAGAAAGAGTAAAAATAGAGATAAGCATTTTATATCTGCCTTTTTCAAATTGACCGAAATAATTATAGTGACTTCTCTTAAGTACTTTTACTGATTAATAACTTAATAAATCAAGAAATTTATTACAAGAATACCTCAAGTAATTCCTATTATTATTAGAAGTGCTGGAACAGGATTCCTGAGATACAAGATGTGTATAGATTCAGACAAGTCTTCATTATTTCATTACTAAAATCAAATTTTCACAGTATTTTATGGAAATAATATGGGCTGTTGTCTAGCTTGCAGCAATGCAAAAAACAAGACATTCACGTTTCCACGAAAGGAAAGGTTGTCCCCTAGGCTTTGGCGGCATCGTAAAAAAAAGGAAATCAAAACTCTCAAGTACTGAAAAAACTCAAAATGTTCTACAGACAGGGAAGTAAGGGATATCAGTAGAAATTTCTCTTTCTTATCTCCGCGCAATTCTCCATCTCCTCTCTGGCAACCACTAACCTAAATTTCACCAAAAGATTAGTGTGGCATTATGAAAATACTGATTGGGCGGGACCAAATAAATATCTCAGAGAGCTGAATTGGTCTGATTGGCTTTTCTGTGAGAGACGTTAATAGAAGCACCGATTATATCTTGAACATCCTATGGTTTGGAATGCATCGCTTTATTGCTCATAGCTTCAAAAATATCAAATCAACTAACACCAATTGGTTCAATAATGACTGTTTCGTAGCCATTAAAAACAAGGAAGCAGCTTTCCAGGCATATAAATTGTGCCTTTCAGAGGAATTGAGACGTATCTATAGAGGTGCGCGGAATTTTTGCATGTCAGTAATTAGGCGGGCAAAGTTCGATTTCGACCAGAGCGTTAGACGGAAGGTACTTTCTACTCACCTGTTTGTCAACACCACCACTCATTTATAATGGGAATGTTTTTACTGACTCATTGGACAAGGCCAACCTGCTTGCTGCTAATTCGTACTTGCCACCTTCATCGCAACCACTTCCATATCCATTACAGTGCACTAGTAGGCAAAAGCCGCTACACTTTCGCACTCGGAAAGGTTTTAGGGTACTTTCGAAACTCGACGTATCCAAAGCTGCTGGGCCTGATGGGCCTGGTTTTAAAATGTTGTGCTTCTGCTTTGGCTAAACCTCTGGGCAAACTTTTTACATATATATATATATATATATATATATCAACAGAAATGTTTCTTAGTGCATGGAAACTTGCTCATGTCCAGCCAATACTTAAAAAAGGAGAGGCATGCGACCACTCTAACTACAGACCAATTGCCTTAACTTCGATCATATCTAAAGTTTTTGAATCGCTCATCAACTCTCATCTCAGTTAATGAAATATCTAGAAAATAACCATCTTATCAACGATTGCCAGCACGGTTTCCGCCCTGGCCGCTCAACCGGAGACTTACTAACGGCTCTAGCGGAGTGCTGGAATCATTGTCTCCATAATTTTGGTGAGTCCAAAATCGTCGCTATTGATATTTCAAAGGCTTTTAATAGAGTCTGGCACGCTGTCCTTATAGCCAAACTTCAAATATTTGGTCAGCACCCTACCCTCGTTAAATGGATAGAGAGTTCAATCCGTGCAGTAATTGACGGAGTTACATCTGATTCCTAAGAAATAAATGCCAGTGTACCTCAGGGTTCAGTTCTTTCATCAACCTTATTTCTTCTTCTTATTAATGATCTTTTATCCCTTCCTCTCAATCCTATTCATAGTTTCGTCGACCCCGACGACATTGATTTCGCGTACTCTTTTGATTCTGTAATAAATTCACGTGGAAATGCTACAGAAGTCAATCGGGAATGCATGTTCAGATCATTAAACAACGACATTTCTATGGTCCTCGCTTGGGGCAGAGCAAATCGTGCTTCGTTTAATGCATCCAAAACTCAATGCTGTTTAATGTCCCTTAAAAAACGCCCATTTCACCCCCAACCCATTTCATTCGACGGAGTGAATATACCCAATTCACCCTCCCTTAACATCTTTGGTATTGAGATATCCAGCAATCTTAGCTGGACTGATCATATATTTGCAATCGCTAAAAGTGCGATGAAATGTTTGGGTTTTCTACAGAGATGTAAGAAATATTTCACCCCACCTGACTTAGCGCTGATCTACAAGTCCCACATTAGGCCTAGACTTGAGTATAATTCCCATATTTGGACAGGGGCCGGACACACCGCATTGTCCGCGTTAGACAAAGTCCAGCGAAAGGCTATTAAACTAATTGGCTATTCCTCAATCTCTAAGGGGCTTGACTCTCTAGAGCATCGACAGACTGTCGGTTGTCTGTCACTCTTCTATCGTTATGTCCATGTCCATTGTTCTAACGAAATTGCTAGCCTGATCCCTTGTAAACGCATCACAACTTGCAATACGAGAGCTACAAGTCGCTCCCAACCCTATACTCTCCAGGTCAAATTTGGACGTACCGTCAAATTTCGGGAATCGTTTCTAGGCCGAACAACGTGTTCACATTCGTGAATGTGGAACAGTTTACCATCTTCTGTTTATCCCTCGTCATATGAGCCGGAAACTTTCAAACGGGGCGTACATCGACACTTCCTTTACTCAACCTACTAACCCATTTCCCTCATTATTAATTCCTTTCCTGCCAAGGCTGTGTTTTAGCATCACAGGGCATCCCCTGAGCTATATATACAGTGCGTTTCATAATTATAGCACACCTACTAACTTCATGCAATTTAAGCGATAATTTTTTGATTTTGCACGTTGGCACAAAACAGCTTGTGCTAGAATAAATTCTCTCTCTTCCGCTCTGAGGAAAAAGATTTTTTTTGTCGGATTGTTTCGATCATTCCATAGTACTGTTATAAGAAGTGAGACACTGCAATTTTAGGTCTTCTTTTCGCGTTTCATAATTATAGCACATTTAAAAAAACCAAACAAAATTGAACTTTATTTTTGCAATTGTGATACAAAACAATAATTAATATCTAGTTACACTGCCCTGAGCTTTTATCCATTCAAAAATTATTTTTTTCATGGACTCAGCCATCAATTTGAACAAATTTTGATCCAACGCGTTCCACTCCTTCGAAATTGCAGGTTTAAGCTCAGATATCGAATCGTAGTGCCGATTATTGGCATAAACAACTCTTACGAGAATGCACCAAATATTTTCTATTGTGTTAAAGTCCGGCGAGCAGGTCGACCAGTCCAACACCCTGATGTTATTTTGCCTTAACCAGTCTTTTGTTTGGTGGCTTACATGTATACTTGCGTTGTCCTGCTGGAAAGTAAACTCTTTTCCTGAACTTCTTCGCAATAACTTTTGAAACCCTTATATTAATACCTTTCAAGCGATACCTCACTTACTTGGATTAAAAAAGATGTCCGTTTTAGCTCCTAAAATGGTTCAAAACAAAAGATTTTTGAGGCACCGACCTCTGGCCTCTCTAGATTACCAAACTCTTACTACAGGCCATAGTTTTTAGCTTTAATAGGTTTATGTTTGTGTATTGACACGATTACAATTTAGTTTTCCCTTAGTGCGAAACCGTAAAAATTAAAACATTATTTTCAAAATTAATTTAATATTTATTATGCCTACAAATTTCATAATTCATTCAATAAAAAATAATGTTTAACATATTTTCAGTGCTTTCTGTTGGCAATTAAAACATCCCATGTTCTAGTGAGGTATTGCATGTTTCTTTATGACATGCGTCAAGGTGGAATGGCTAGCGATGGTAAATGAAAATTTTTCTGATAATTTCATTGAATTTAATCTTTTTTTATTAATAAAGTTGTATCATGGGATAAACGAGGACCGTACGCTTATTACACTGAACTGGTGTTTGAGCTTGCAGCTTTGGTTATCGACTTTAGTCACCATCTGCATATGCTGATTTGGAGCAATATTTTCTTATCAATGGCAAGTTTGGTCATTATCATGCAACTGCGATGCTTAGCGAATGAAATCCAAAGGAAATATAAAAAGCATCGCAATTATTTGTGGGTACAAAATCATATGGAAAAAAGGTGAATATAACAATAAATTTGCCAACTTGAATTATTTTCTGTAATTTGTTACTTTAACATTTAATATAGTTATCCACTTGCAAGTCAGGGTGATTTGTCCCAAAATTGCGATAATTGCGCTATTTGTTGGGAAAAAATGGAAACGGCGAGAAAATTACCTTGTGGTCACTTGTTTCATAAGTGAGTTAAAAACATAATTTTTTGATTGTTTACATCTCTAATCATTTTGATATTAGCTCATGTCTTCAATCATGGTTAGAACAAGACACGAGTTGCCCAACATGTCGCCTTGGGTTAAGTGTACAAAACACGCCCATTCAGAGAGATGCAATGGAGAGGATAGAAGAGACAGACACTAATGGTCGTGGAAACAATCATTTCTTCCAATTTAATGGTGAGTTATGATTTTGTGGTATCCCTTATACTAATCAAATATTTTTAGGTTCACGGTATGTGTCTTGGTTACCAAATTTCTCGGTCGAAGTGAGCAATATAAACAACGTTCTGCGCACTGATCCAGCTCCCGTGACAACAACTCACACATCTCAAATACGAAATATGGCTAGACAAATTCAGGAAATGTTTCCGCACTATCCACAGTCTGTGATAATATCGGATCTTCAAATATCTCGATCAATTGAACTAACAATTCATAATATCCTTGAAGGCAGACTTCCCATTCCTCCAAGATTGCAGGAATTTGGGGATGATGAATTTCAAGAAATTACAAACACACCTAGTACTAGCAATCAATTTGAGCGAGAATCCAATATTGGTTCATATGTAGCCAGCTCTGCTAATGAATACTATGCCAGCCCAGATTTTAATCAAGACTCCACTAGCTCCAGTTCAATGGATAGCGGGTATGAAGTCGAAAAGAATTCAAACATTTTCGGCAATCAAAATGATCTCTTGAGGGATGATAAGTAATGTTATTGATTAACAACAAAATTTCAATATTTATTAATGTTTTGTTTCTTTTTAGCTTTGAAGATATTCCTTTGGGTGACCGTTTCTCTAAAAGCTCTTCAGAAAGAGAAAAAATTCTGCAAAGAAGAAAAGAAATGCTTCTGGCTATGGCTAGAAAAAGGTAATAGTATGAATGTAATATATTATATACAAGTTCTTAGCTTAAGCCACAACCTACTCTAGATACAAGCCCGGAAAACATGACACTTCGTCATTATTTAATTTTTGTTGTTCCACAGATTAACCAATCCTTGCACACACAAATAAAACTGCACACTCTTCTAACCAAAACCAAAAAGAAACGCTGATGTTATTGACGCATTTTAAGCTCAATACTTCAACAAAACGAGCATAAGAGATTTTTCCCTTTAAAATAAATGGAAATTGTATAAGAGCGACACTTTTTATCGTGTTCACATGTTCAGAATATTTGTAGGTTAACGTCAAGTAAAAACCAATTTAAGACTTTAAATATATTGCGGGAAATACTACGAGAAGACACCAGGAGTCCCGACTGTCATTGGTAGTATCTCACTAAAAGCACCTCTTTAGAGATTAGCCGAATCAAACCACCTTATTTTGGTCTGTTTTCATCCCTACCTCTTGCCATCTCAGCGAGAGAGACCCAGTTTTCTTCCCTCACCTCAATCCCCCGGGTCAGCGCAAGCGCGTGCTTATGAGACGCTTCATCTTCTTTAGATGACACCGGAAGTTTCCATGTCCTGTTAATAATGCCGTCAGCCATCTCAAAGCCCTTCCATCCATATAAAGGATTCTTCTCCGTTCAGCATCTCTGTGCGCCGCAATCGCCCTCTTAGCCTGTCTACACGAATCCGCAAGGTTCCCAGTGCTCCCACGCGGCCCACGTCTCTAACAGGCTCTTTCCCCGTGGTTCTGCCTAAGGCAGTGAACGGCTATGGACCTTGGAAACTCGAAGCAGTTCCCAGTTTAGCCAGTACATCTGCTCTCTCGTTACCTTCGATTCCTGCACGCCCTCTCACGCACGCCAGTGTCGTCTCATTCAATGAGGCACACGCGTTGAGTTTGCAGACACACTCCAAGGCGTGCGCTACATTGAACTCTGTATTGTCCAAACACCGGATCACCATCTGATTGTCGAGTGCCACCACTATTTTCTTACCCCTCACCCGACTCTCCAGCGTGTAATCCAGTGCATAGATCAGAGCCAGCATCTCCTCCTGATAAACTGAGGTATGCGCCCCCAAACTCAGGTGGGTGTTCAGATTTAAGTCCTCATTGAAGATTCCTATACCTGCTCTTCCATCAACTTTGGATCTATCCGTGAAATTGTAACATCAGTTTGACTGTTTTGTGGGAGGTACCCATCCCTTATAAGCGTTTCATGGTATCTCTCAATTACCCTTACCTTGCTTATACCGTCGACAGGCATTTCAAATTCCGGTATCTCGTCTTTGACAAACTTAAAGATTTTCCTATCCCCATGGTTATCACGATACCTGTGCCAGTCTGCATGCGAAGAGCTGCTGATGCAGCAGTTCTCTTCACACATATGTCTAATGGCAGCAAAGCCAACCTCAGAACCTTACTCAATTGCCTTTTAGTCACTTGCCCACTAGACCGATGAGGCATAAGAAATAATGGGTCTCACCATCATAGTGTCGATACTTCGACCACACACCCTCCCATATTGATGTAAGGCTTTGTTAGCTCTTTGGATTTTATCCTCCACATGTCTTGAGTCTAGGAATACCCTCAGATACTTGACTGAACCCGAGACAGTAAGTTCTTCTCCAAACAGCTCTACTGGTCTAAAGTCTAGATTCCTAATCTTCCTTGTGAAAATTATGACTTCATTGCATTCATGAAGAGCCCCTGTTCCCCACATCATTGCGCCACCACGTTAAGACCTCTTCTTGTGGTGTCTGCTACGGCGCGTATGAAGTTTCCTCTTGCCATAATTGCAATATCGTCTGCATAACCAAGGTTGTGTATGCCCTCTTCCTCGAGTTTGCGTAGTAATGAGTCGACAGTAATCTTTCACAGAATGGGTGATAACACTCCTCCCTGTGGACATCCTCTTCCTACCCTCTTGCACAATCTGAGTTCCCAGGAGAAACTCATTAGTTTCGTCCTAGGTCTGATATCTTAATCGTTCTATCTCGAACCAGTCCGAGTGGGTCATGGACCATATTCTGAATTCGCAGACCTTTTATTCGAACGGAAGTCCCTCCACGACTCTCTCTTACTGCGTGAAGCTTTCTTCATCTCCTTCTTTAAGGCTTTGTATCTTCCCTAGATTTTCACATCCTAACTCCTCATGGCTTGGTTAAAAGCCTTCCACCTCTCCTTTTCTTCAGTGCTTCTAGCTCCCCGGCATAATAAGTTGTGGTTTCAAAACAACAGAAATTCAGTGGTAATTGAACTGACGCTATTTTGCCCTGCTATATGAGTGCACTTTGTCTCAATATCCCCAGTATTCCTCTATGGTCCATTTTCAAGCAGGTCTCTAGTCTTGCCTCTTCCTAAGGCGATATATGGCTCCGGACCTTGAAAGTTCAAGTCAGCTCCTCTTATCGGCCTTCTCGTTGTCTACAATTCCTACGTGTCTCTTTACCCAAACCAGTGTCACTCTGTTTGGTGGGGCACTCTTATTGAGTTTTAGAACATATTTTAAAGCCAGAGATGTGTTGAACTCCGTTGATTATCAAGTGCTATAATGATTATTCCAAGTGAGAGTCTTATTGAAAATATTTCCCAGATTTTTACCGAGTCCTTGTATGAAATTGTTGATCTGTTTTCCGATATCGACTGCAAATCCTCATTAACTCTGCAGACTGCGTCGTCTATCAGCCCAAAGCGTCTTAATCACGCACAGAAGATCATTTATAAATATTGAGAAAAGCAAGGGTCCCAGAATAGAACTCTGTGGAACACCAGAATGAAGAACAAGGTAGTCGGAGAATGAACCATTGACGAATACGGTCTGCTCACGGTCATGTAGATATGTCCAAATCAGCTTGCAAGCGTATCTGGAGAAATGAAACTTATCGGCAAGCTTTCTAATTAAAATTTAATGGTCAACGCTGTCAAAAACTTTAGAGTAGTCGAGCAGTACCAGAATAGTAAGCCTGTCAGAGTCTATGGCCGAGCGAATATTGTCCGATATATTGAGTAAAGCTGTTGTATAGCTATGTCGCGGTTTAAAACCAGATTGAAGCGGACATAGTTGGTTTTGATCGCTAACATATCTGTAACTTTAGAAAGTGACGGCAAAATCGATATAGGCCTAAATCCTTCGCAATTGTGACCGTATTTCTTCGGAATAGGAATAACTTTTGCCCGCTTCCACCTTTCAGGAAAAGTCGCAGTAAGGATTATGGTGTTAAAA
Organism: Leptarthrus brevirostris; assembly: GCA_964036015.1. Taxonomy (NCBI): domain Eukaryota; kingdom Metazoa; phylum Arthropoda; class Insecta; order Diptera; family Asilidae; genus Leptarthrus; species Leptarthrus brevirostris. The sequence continues at coordinate 114,373,350 of OZ038373.1, read as the reverse complement.
ATATGTACGAGGCTTGGCAAAATAAAAGGCGTGATTAGTTTAATGAAAGATAGGTAAATATTGTCAAGACCGATTGCGCGAGATCTAACAGATGAGAGAGCCAGAGATACATCATCAATTGTAACACGAGTAAAATCGAAATATTGCAGCAAGTTCTCCGATGTTTGCCAAGGAGAATAAGAATTAGCGGCAGCTGAATGATAAGCGTTCGCTGGAAGATGTCCCACAAAAGTCCTGTTAAGGACATTTGCGTCCGCAGTCACCTCTTCATTCTTGGCTTTGCCAAAACCAAAATCTCTGAGATTCGACCAAAGTGTCTTGGTGGGCAAATTGCGATTTAGTTTCGATGTGAAGAAGAGAACCTTAGATCGAGTAATTTCATTATTTGTCTGGTTTCGTAAGCCTCGAACAAGTTCGCGAGTCTCTAGGGTGTGAAAACGCCTCCATCTTCGAAAATCCTTATTTCGTTTTGAAATCAACTTCCAGATTCTGTGAGTGAACCAGGGACATTTGGTTGCATTACTTTCGAGGTAACAACTGTTCATTCGCTGAAGGTAAGGTGTAAATGCGGCCCCAATCAATCTCAGCAACTGAAGTCAGGAGATCGTCCGAGTTTACACCATCCAAATCCAGTTCATTCGCCGCAACGTTAAAGTCGTAGGAATAAAAAATCATGGTTAGAAAAACCAGGGAAGGCTACTTCATTATGAAAAAGAACCGATTCAAAACTATCGGTAATAAGAAGGTCTAAAAGCGTAGATGACGTATCCGTAAAATGAGTAAGAAGAGAATTAACAATGGATAAACCAAATGAATCAATCATACTATTAAGTTCCCTCGTAGAATTGTTAGAAATCAGTATGTCAACGTTAAAATCTCCTACAATTATAATGTGATTATACGAATCGCAAATTTGAGATAGCGGATCTTCCAAAGGAATGAGATTTTTGACGTGAGGCGGTTTGTAAACACAGCCAATCAGGCATTTGGGACCTCCACTGAAAACCTCGGCAAAGATATATTCGACATCGGCGTCAGGACCAGAAGCAGCTACAGTATGTGCCCGGAAAGAGCTTCTTACGAAAATGGAAACTCCCTCACCAACCCTCATTACGCGATCATTCCGAAAAATTCTATAACACGAGTGAGATACAAAATTATTACCAATGTGCGGTTTTAACCACGTCTCCGATATACCGATGACATCTTTATGTGAAGATGCAAAAATTTCTCGAAATTCATCAACTTTTGGGAGAATACTTTGCGCATTAAAATAACCGATCCTTAGACCATCCGTTGGTTGGTTGGTTAGTCGGGCTGTTTGTTGCTAAGAAGCACCAAGTTCACTCGGTGGCCATGAAGGCCTATTATGAATGCCCTTAAAAAGAAGAAGCATAGTCAGAAATTAAAACCACCAGATCTCTGTATGAATCTATTTAGGTCCACCAGTGCTATCTCAGCTAGGTCGTCCAAATTGTCAAAGAGCCTTTCTCCCAAACAGGTGAGTCGTCGGTCTTTTAGAGCCGGACATTCGCAGAGCAGGTGCACTATGGACTTAATTTCTTCTTCATCTCTGCAGCTTCTACAGAACTCATTCGATGGTACGCCGAGTGTAATGGCCATAGCTCCTATGGGGCAGTGATGACACCGACGAGTGTTCGAATGCGCTTTCTATCGAAGCATAAGAGATTTGAAGTTCTGCTATGATTCAGCTCCGGCCAGATACTTCGTGTTGTGAAGCAGTAATTGATATTTTTCCACCGTTCCGAAGTTATGTCTATCAATTTGACTTTTTGTTGTGTTAAGGGGAGGGTGTACCCTTTCCACCGGCATGTGTATATCTGTACTTGAACCATTTTTGGCCAGTTCGTCGCCTTTTTCGTTACCCTCTATACCGAAATGTCCTGGAACCCAGCAGAGCCTAACCGTATGGAGTGAAATATTTCTTAGGGCTCTGATACAGTCTTTCAGACATTCTGACTTTATCACGTTGGAGTGCAGCGCCTTGAGTGCTGCTTTACTGTCCACACAAATAGTGATATCAGTTGCTGCCATCTGTTTTCCTTGGGCAGTAAGTACAGCTTTCATTATAGCGTATATTTCCGCTTGGAAGATGCTGCATTCGTTGGTGAGTCTATACGACTTACTTATTTGCAGCGCTTCCGAGAAAACTCCAGCTCCAATCCCCCTTTCTGTTTTCGATCCATTTGTGAAGATGGCAGTTCCTTTTATTATGTCTTCAGGGTGCTTCCAATCTTCTCTGTTAGGTATGATAGCGGAAAAGGGTTTTCTAAAGTCATATTGTGGCTTCATATAATCCGTTGAGGGGTGCATTTTGATTAAAGAAGTTCAGTATGACTGCATGTCCAAAACTCTGTAGTGTACATTGGCTGTTTTCTCTAAGTCTAAGAACTGCCAAGGTTGCCATCCCACCAAACAATTGCCCCATGGGTAAGAATAGGCATGACGATCGCTGTGTACATATGCGGTTTCCTGCCCCATTTCTTACCAAAGGTTTTTTTGCATGCATAGAATGCATTAAGTGCTTTCTTCATTCTCTCTTCCATATTCCGTCTCCAATTCAATTTGGAATCGAATATGACGCCCAGAAACTTGGCTTCCGGAAGAGTTTGAGGACACTACCTTTAAATTTTGGTGGTGGTTTCCAAATAGGTAGTTTGTATTTCTTTGTGAACAGGACCAATTCTCTCTTACGGGGGTTTATCGTAAGACCGTTGTCCTCTGCCCATCTTGATATATCTGTCAAAGCAGAGCTCATGACGTCACTGACCGTTTGTAGGAACTTTCCTTTTGTCGGCAAGACTATTTCGTCTGCGTGCGCTACCGTTTTAATACCTTTGTTGACGAGAGATTTGAGGATTTTGTTTAGAGAGATGTTCCCTTTGTCTACAAAAAATGTCAACCAAAGTTCTCGTTTCGTTAAAGCTGCTAGATGCGGGAACAAATCCACTAACAATATATTTAAAATTAAAGAGAACTTAAAACAATTGCTAAGGAAACTAAAATTTCTTTTGACATTTTCAGATATTTGGAGAAGAACAAATCAGAACTGAACATACCGCCGGCGAGTGAAGTGGTGCGGCATAGGAGCAAAACGAGTATGCAGGAGATTAGAATTTAATAATTTACGGTAGAACTGCATAGACACTAGCGTGTAAAGATGTAATTGCAGGACATTTTTATTCACCCACATTATCATCATTGTTGAAGAAACTTCGATTCATATGTAAATCTAAGACAAGCGTTTGAACCTGTCCCGTTGAACTAAATTTATCTTAGTCTCATCTTTTATATTGCTAATGATTTTGTGTTTGTTAAGAAAAGACTGCAGATTAGCGTAAAGCTTTTAGTTTGTTTTCCGCAATATTATTTATATTTTTATGCGTGCGATTTTCATTTTCATAGTTTTGTTTTGCTCTTTATCACAGAAACTACCTTACTATGTGTCAAATAAAATAAATTATTCACTTTCACAGTTGTGGTTAAATGCATTATATTCAGTTGAAAGTTACACTGTTACACTTTAACGAGTTTTATGGTTCCATTAACCAAGCAGGCACATTTTGCAATTTTGTTTATTTGTCTGAATCGTAATTATTATATATATCACATGTATAGAGAATCCAAAATACCGTCCTTAATTAAAATTCAAAGCTTTATGAAAATTCATACGACAACGAGAAAAACAAGATCAAAGATGGAAACGAAAATCAGTGCTTATCATCCGTAGGTGAATACATTCGCTGCTTTCTGTGAAATATACAAATAGTTGGGTGAATAGATCACTTCAAGATCCACCTTTTGCATATACAAAAATGTAATATTGCCTTGAGGTTTTAATTTTTCCTATTTTGTGATTTCGGTAACACCGTTACTAATTTATTTTTATTTAGGCGTAATTAGTTAGTTATTTAAATTTTGCTTGGCAAACACTTTTAGTTTTTACGATGTAATTTTATAATCTCAATTATAATTATATTTATCGTTTAATAAAATGTTAAATTATCAGCAAATTTTCTTTCTTTCATTTATTGTTCACGTAAAACATGGTTCAGGTATTATTTGCAGCAATTATCATCTGATAGTAGCTAACTTTACTACAAATTTGCAAACTATTGTGTTAAAAAACAGAACATTTTTGGAGAAACTGCCAAAATTGAACTTGAATCAAACTATAAATCCCTTAACTCACCACACATTTTACGCAAAGACTCATGGGGGCGAATAGCATACACAACCAAAGCGTTCCTCCTTGATTGCTGTAACCATTCTGTGTGAGGTAGTGTGAAAGAAAAGGACGATAATTTAACACTGAAAATAATTTTACCTAAAAATACGGTGCTAAGGAAGTAACAATAACCCAGTATAACCTCTCTTCACAAGTACCAAACCACTTTCTGAAAAAACATAAAGGGGGTCACCTCCAAAACGGTTAGAGCTGAAAATCCCGACCTTACGTCCAAGAGGCAGCGGTCACTGGAGAGAAGTACCAGCTAGAAGCTAAAGAAACCAAAGTGATTGGCTTTTTGAAAAGCTCCCTGTCCTATAGTGAGGTCCTAAAAGGACAGCTCGTGTTCGTTGTGGTGAATATGAGCGATGAGGATGGTACCATTACCGCCGGCAAGTGGAGAAATGTAAAGGTTAGGCTAGTCCTAAGCAGTGGCGTACCTAAGGGGGGGGGGGGGGGGGGGCGAAGAGCTTCGCTGTTACTTAAGATTTAGAAAAGATAATCAAAAAATTTTTTTCATACAAAATTTTTTTATTTCAAAAAAATTGAGTTTTACATATATAGAAAAGGTCACGTCGACATTTGATATGAATTTTTGATGAAAAATAAAACTTTAATATGATTTTAATACTCTCGAAACATTGCAAACTCAAACTTTTTCTTTATCACAATCAAAAAACTTAAAAGTTAACTTTTCTCGCTTTAATCGCTGCAAATTCACGTATTATATCCTCGTAATCTAACATTGCAGCATATTCACTTTCGATTGAAAGAATTGCAAGATTTGATAATCTACTTTGACTCATGCTTGATATCAAGTAAGATTTAATCAATTTGAGTTTGCTGAATGATCTTTCACAGGAAGCAACTGAAACAGGTATGGTTAGTAATATTTGCAAAGCTGTCGCTAATGTCTTGTAAGCTTCCCGTCCCATTGACGATTATTTAAGGTTATGTATAAGAGAGAATTAAAAACTATCTATAGTATCGATCGCTTTCATACTATATATATTCGACCAAGTATTAGCGATTGGTCAGTGACGTACGAATATGTACGCAAATTTGCGTGAATAATATCTGGAAAATGTTTACGGTACTCGATCTACGGAGTTTGTATGTATAAGGAACGTATAAAACGAGGGGGAGGGGGGGGCGGCAAATCTTTCTTTGCCACAGGCTCCCAATGTTCTAGGTACGCCACTGGTCCTAAGTTTCCTTCCTCATTTGAAGAAGTAACCTGCCCCTTCTCCTCCTGTCGTGATGGATCAGGGCTAATATATGAAGCCCTGATCTGATGGATCAGGGCTAATATATGTAGCCCTGATCCATCACGACATTGAACACAGCAGCATGGCGCCTACATGGATCGCTTCGGCGTACATGGCGCATGACGTCTGCATCCCACCTACTGAGGTTCAGGCACTGGTGAAAGCATGAAGGGAGACGAGACCTGTTGTTGGATTGCGACGCCAACGCACACCATTCGGTTTGGGGAAGCACGGACATCAACGAACGTGGTGAGTCTCTATTTAACTTCATTTTAAATTCTAGACTTAGTATCTGTAATAGGAGCAACAGGCCCACATTTATTACTGCAAATAGAGGAGACACTGGAACTGCTTATGAGCAAGCATTTTCCCGGTAACTCGGATGCAAATAGGGCGGCAAGTTGTGCTGGTAGACCAGCTAGATCGGAGCTACCAAGCCTGGATTCCGCCAGCTACATAGTAGCACAAGATAGGGTTGAATGGGAAATTAAGACTTTTGCGCCATACAAGTCACCAGGAATAGACGGGATCTGGCCCACCATACTGCAAAAAGCACAGGCTTCAGTTATTCCGTGGCTTAGGGTGATTTTTAAAAGTTGCCTCTTCCACTCCTATGTCTCTCTAGCTTGGAGACAGGTCAAGGTGATCTTTATCCCCAAGGCAGGGAAAAGTGGACACATAATCGCTAAGGACTTCAGACCAATTAGCCTTTCCTCGTTTCTACTTAAAACACTAGAAAGACTTCTCGACGTATACTTGCGTGAGCGTATTTTATCAAGCGGGGTTAGCGGCTCCCAGCACGCGTATACAAAGGGGAAGTCTGTCGAAACTGCGCTGCATGTAGTAGTAAGAACGGTTGAGCAGTCACTTAGTAACAGGGAATACACGTTGCTAGTCCTTATGTCTCACGGTACAGACCACTCTATCTGCCAGTGGATTGGCGCAATGTTGTCAAGCCCCCAGATCCACACAAAACTGGGCAACCACGAGAGAGTCAGTGTGTATTTTCACCATTATTGTGGCTCCTAGTGGTCAACGATATTCTGATCTCACTTGAAAGAGATGGGATAAAGGTGGTGGCTTATGCAGACGACCTGGCCTTACTGGTATCAGGAAAGTTCCTAAGCACCATGAGCGAGTTGATGGAAAGAGCACTTGGTAAAGTCCACAGGTGGGCGAAGAACTGTGGTTTATCGGCCAATCCACAGAAGACGGAGGCAATCCTATTCACAAAGAGGAGAGTGATCGAAGCCTTCGAACCACCCAAATTAGCGGGCAATACCCTAGCACTAAAGACCCACACTAGGTATCTAGGGGTCATACTCGACTCCAAACTAAGCTGGGACATGAACATAGATGAACGCGTGCAGAAGGCGACAATAGCGTTCTACGCCTGCAAGAGGATGTTTGGCAAGAAATGGGGTATAAGCCCTCGTATTGTCCACTGGATGTATACCTCCTTAGTAAGACCTATTCGTACCTATGGCATAATAGTCTGGTGGACTGCTCTAGAGAAGGAAAGCAATCTACAGAAATCAAACAAGATTCAAAGAGCTGCCTGATTGGGCATCTCTGGAGCTATAAGCATAACGCCAACGGCTGCAATGGAGACTATGCTCCATCTCCTACCGTTCGACGTCCGCGGCAAAAGTATAGCTGCACGCAGTGCCGTAAGACTGAAAGAGTCCAATTGCTGGAAGAGCTCTGATAACGGCCATAGCAGTATACTAAGGACCTATCCGAGAGGCTATCTGCAGGTGAACACCGACTACACCACCCCACTACTTAGTTTTGGGAAGTCGTTCTCCACAAGAATCCCAACTAGAGAAGAGTGGGGGAATACCACCGGTACAGAAATATCGGTCTTCACGGATAGGTCTAAGGCGGAGGACGGAGTGGGAGCGGGGTCTTTTCGGACTGCCTAAGCATACGCAGTAAGTACCGGCTACCGGACCATTGCAGTGTATTTCAAGCGGTGATCTTGGCCATAGGAAGGGCGGTAGCACTAATACACGGGCGCCCAAACCTACCAATTGGTAGCGAGATATGTTTGTACATCGACAGCCAAGCAGCTGTCAAGGCGCTGGAGTAAAACTTAGTAAGGTCACGGATGGTCGGCAGGTCACCGGACGTTAGAGGCGAGACACAAGGTAACTCTCTGCTGGGTCCCTGGTCACAGTGGTGTTCAAGGGAATGAGGCAGCTGATGAGCTGGCAAAGGAGGGAACACAATTGGATGATTTCTTCTATTGACAGATCTACCGGTTGGCCGCTAGAATCAGTAGTGCTCTTAGGATCGGTAGAAAAGATGAGATCCAATAATCGACCCGAATTGTTCGGTACACCGAAAGTCTGCGTCAAGTCAGCAGCCATCCAGAAATGATTCAGCAAACCCAGGAGCGGGAGACAATGATTGCAGTAAACCCTCGTCGTCCGTGCTCAACCAATGCATAGCAGGCAAATTAAAGTCACCAAATAGTATCAACTCGTCAGAAGGCAGAATAGTGTTTGAAGATGGAAGTAACCAAGAAGATAAAGTTTTGAGTAGCCAAAAATATCTGTGCCATCGGTAGTCCGTTGAACTTGTAAAGTTATATTTACAATTGTAGTTTTCGCGGAAACCAAAATTATAACTAATATTCGGGCGAATATAGGAAAGGAAAAAAAATCGGCACACGCCTGGGAGATAAATGTATTTGGGCAAAGATCTGAGTGCCAAATTTGGGAAAAAGCGGCATCAGATAGACAGACCGGAAAAGAAACGCTTAAGAGCGGGCAGTGGATTTTCGGGCCCAATAACTTGGAAGAAACCCCAGCCTATGTCAGTCCACCACTGGACCAATTAACGTCTCAAGCAACCGTCCGATATTGGAAGCTCAAAAAAGTTGACGGAAATTTGCCGCTCAACTGATCATCTGTAAGAAAGCGGTATTCTTAAAATTTCAGCCAGCTAAATTCATGTTGAAACAACTTGGGAAACATCGGGCAAGTAGAAAGTTAACCTCGAAAAACAAAATTATATTTTATAATAGATAGATTCGTATTCAATTCCTTTCGTAGGCTTTGTGTCATTCAGCATTTATTTCGTATAAGTAGACATTTTAATATCAAGTACAAACGTACATAATTGTTCATATTCGTAACCAAAATTTAATTTATCAAGTGAATAGGTAAATGAAAGTGAGGACGTACGAAAACGTAATTAGTGCTTAATTGAAGTGACATTAAATAAGGTTTTTTTTTTAATGTGATTAGCCAGGAAGACAGATTACCTAGGACAAATTTTCTGCTTTTATATCTTTTCAAGTATAATTACATTCTATTAGGATTTCAGTAATTCTAATTCCAATTTTAAGTGATAATCAGGTACACAAGTAAGACATTACAATCCTTGTTAGTTTAGGTTAAGAAAACAAAAAACAAAGCAATGATAATCAGGTACACAAGTAAGACATTACAATCCTTGTTAGTTTAGGTTAAGAAAACAAAAAACAAAGCAAATAAGGGTTTGATTAATACTGGCAATTTGCTCTCGGTAATAGACAGAATGGAGGCCTCCAGAGACTTTCTCTTTTCTTCATATTTTCCCACGCATATTCAGGTTCCAGGTATTTTGCAAACGTTTTTTTTTGTTTTGGTTATTATCAGGATTTATCGTGAGGCAGTGAAATGACTTGTCTAGAAATAGACAGTTACAGATTATTATTAGCCCTATTAAGCAATTAAGAATTAATCCTTCTAACTCAGAAGATGCACTTCTTAGGCAGAAGTCTAGAACTATTTGACCTATTCGCCAAATATAAAATATTTTGAGGCGAATGAGGCTCCCACACCAACATGCAAAAAAAAACATTAGTAGTTAACACACTAAAATACGTCCACCCACAACAGTCAGAGGCGCATAGACAACAGAGATCGGTACAGCAAATCCTTGGTAAGAGTCAGGTCAAAAAGAGGACACATATTCACGACTCTATACATGCGTTCTATAATAATAATAATAGTGTTTCCATTCGAGTACAGAAGGATCTAAATGCAAAACAAACAAAAACGAGAAATTAAACAAAAACTATTGTACAAATTGTAGATACTGTTTTTAAGTGTCACCTTGTCCACACAAGTATCAAAAATCTCTCCGATATCATTAGCAGACCTACACATGCGGTTAATAAGCTCGAACAGTCCGTAATTAGTGCGCGAAAAAGCAATCTGTAAAGGCCAAAACACAATGAGATGCGACACGACACCTATGCGACTGTCAAAAGTTCCAACATGTGCAAAACCATTGATGCTAACACAATGGTCGGAATGCGACATTGACGTGGCGCACTGCTTGCTAAAAATTTTCAACACTGTTGGAATTTGACGCTGCGACACTTAGCAGTTAGCAAGAAAATATAAATAAAATTTAAAATGAGCGAATTTGAAGAACTATTAATAAATTATGTTAGAGAATATGAATGCCTATATAATAAAAAGTCCAAAAAATACAAAGATAACAAATATAAGTATGGCAAAATATTTCGGAACATGCACATTAGTAATTTTTTCTTTTTTTTTATAGTAAGCACCATTCTTCAGAAAGTCTTTTATAAAGATTTACACAACTTTTTAGCCTAAACCAAACTGAACCAAACTTATTTAATACACTTGTCAAAATGGCGCATCATAAGTTCATTGTGTTATCGAATGCGACATCATGCGTCACGGCTGCGACAGCAAAATCATATAGTGTCGTGTCGCAGACGTGTCGCATCTCATTGTGTTTTGGCCTTAAAGGTGATCGATTGCGTAGGGAATAGGACAGTTCTCTAGGCAATACTTTGGAAGCTAGTTCAACACTGTCTAGCTTTCCCTGCAGAAGCTGATGCAAAAATATCAATTCTGCAACCCAACGACGTTTCTCGAGTGTAACAAGTTGCAGTAACCCTAAGCGCTCCTCATAAGGTGGTAGAATAAGAGGGTCATTCCAAGGCAAAGAACGCAGGGCCGATCGCACAAACCTGCGCTGGATGGACTCAATACGTTTAATGTGGCATCCGTAAAACGGAGATCAAACCTGACTAGCATATTCAAGCAGGGGTCTAACCAGGGACGTAAAAAGATGGAGTGTTATTTGAGAACTGGGGAATTCCTTGGACCACCGAAGAATAAATCCCAGCATAGAGTTTGCCCTAGCAACAACGTTATAAATATGGGAGATGAAGTTCAATTTAACATCAAGATACACTCCCAAGTCCCTCACCCCCTCCACCCGTTTTATACCAGTACCCTCAAACATGTACTGAAAAGTACGGAAGCTGCGAGACCTCGAGATGGACATAACCTGACATTTCTCAATGTTCAGTTTAAGATTGTTGTTACAGCACCACTCATAGAAAATGTACAACTCTGATTGCAAAATCTCACAATCAGCATTAGATTTAATTGGGAGAAAAATCTTAATATCGTCAGCATATATAAGAATTTTACATCTATGAAGCAAATACGAAATATCATCCATAGATAAGATGAATAGCAATGGACCCAGATGACTGCCCTGGGGAATGCCAGAATGAGTCACAAAATCATCAGAGAGTGCGCCACGAAAACGTACCCTATAAGTCCTATTAGATAAATACGACTTAATCCAACCAATAAGCCAGGGCGGGAAACCCAACTTAGCCAATTTAAAAGCAATGACAGAGTGAGACAGTTTATCAAAGGTCTTACTAAAATCAGTGTAAATACAGTCAGTTTGGCAGCCATCCACAGTGCAGGAAACAAACTCAACCAAGTTTCAAACCGTGGACCTACCCTGAAGAAAACCATGCTGCCGAGTGGAGATTAAGCCTTTACACACATCGGATAGTTGGGATTGAATTAACAGTTCGAAGAGCTTAGGAATACAGGACAATTTATCAATCGGCCTGTAGTTGGAAATGTCTCTTCTATTGCCACTCTGAATAATAGGAATTAAAAAGGACATCTTCCAGAGTGCTGGGAAATGGCCCCGCTAGAGAGACTTCCTGAATAGAAACAGCAAGGGCCATAATAAAACCGGAGAGCATTTCTTTATGACTGCAGCAGGAACATCGTCAGAACCACTAGAAAAGTCAGTTGGAAGTGCAGCAATGATTGCGTCTTAATGTTGATTTATGAAGTATGACATGCTTTTTAGAATTTTATTTTTGTGAATTGTAACATAATGGGCAAGAATAATAAAATCATTTTAAACTTTGTCATCCTTATTGAACATTGATAGTTTTTTTTCTCAGGGTCAGGGAGACCATTGCTATTATTCTTAAGAGTTTTGTTTTATTCCAAGTGTAGACAGGCATGTTAGGATGCAGCCCGTAAGCTCGCAAGATTATATATTTATAAATTAAGAAATATTATGATATGAATTGAATTATCTTGTTTTGTTTCAGGAACTCCCATGAAGCTTCTCCTTCGTCTCGCCTCCCTATTCCCTATTACGTCATCATAAATGCTTTGCTCGTGATGTTTGTTTTGTTGATTTTTTTTCTATTTCACCAAACATTTTATAGGTTGGGGCTGCACTTTAGCCCAGTGCGGGGATGGAGTGGGTTAGTAGCTAAACTGTCGATAAGGGGGTACATTTTCTTCTATTGCAATTTTTTCAAGACAGTTCAGCGCGGCTAGGAACAACAGGTGACACTAGACCTGTTACTCTTCCTTTAATATCTGCTTCTCGTTTGTTTTATCCTTTGTGGCAGACCTGAAAGAAGGAATCCACAACCTTATTTCGCTACAGACACGCGAAACTCAGTTATGAGTGTGCGACTCGGTTGTTCAAGGACCTTCACCCCATACCGACGAGCTAGGCTGTGCTGCCAGCTAGCGCGTGCCAATTGAACATCCCGCGACAACTTCACGTTGCACACGCGCACACATTATACATCATCACTCCAACATGCGATGAAATATGATTAATGATATCATCCACAGAGGTATCAGGATGAATTCTAGAAACAAAGATGCTACGCGGTCAATTTATAGCCTTCAAAATACTAGCAGCAGGCATAGAATCCAAAGTGGGTGCAGCTCACACAGGGCCCGATGGCACGTCGCAAGAAGCATGTGTATTAGACAGCTGAGGAGCCAGACTACTCCCCGGGACCACATCTGAATCCGATTATGGGCGACGCCTTTCACAGAGAAGGAAATGCAGCCTCGGAAACGGATACAGGATCCAAGCCCGAGACAAGTAAAGCAGGCGTAACATGCTCATGTAACGCGCTATGCTGTGATAGCCTTTTAACATCAGAGGAGATCGTGTCGATATGTGCCGAATTAGCAGAAACAGCAGCAGTCCAATTTCCCAAGGCACTATGGACCTGTTGCACGCTGCGTCTGAGGTCCTTTGCCATTGGAAAGACAGAAACAGGACAGAAATAAGTAAAAGGTTACAAGTTAATTCCAATGCATTTAAATATTTTTAGGTATCTTAGGCACAACTAAATCATTATTCTTAAATAAACTTACTAACAATATATAATCTCTTCGAAACAATCCTTATACCTTCAACGAAATTAATTTTTCGGACTTCCGGCGTATTAAAACCAAATGGAAACTTACATTTTCAGTGAGGAGTTATACATGATAACGATAATTGCTTATTCCAATGCAAAGCAATCTGAACTTTGCTATTTAATTAATTAATTTATTTATTTTTTATTTAAGAAAATTTTATATTTCCCAGCTTCACGAACTTACCTTACATTCTCGCCTGCATGTCAGAAATGATATCAATTCTTACAGAAAGTAGAACATAAATAAATCTAAATCACAAAAAAAGCTTATTTGGATTATTTAAAATTTAAAATTCGTTAAGATTTAGAACATTAAAAGAAATTCAAATAAAAATCTCTGAAATCATGTACCAGTGCGATGTGAAACTCACTGCAGCCAACGCCGCAAGCCATTAGCTGAAGCCGCATTACTGTATGGATTTTGATTTTGACAGAACAAAAAACAGAAACGGAAAACGTCAAATTGGTTGCTCTGTTGTTTTCTCGTTCACTCTTTCCACTTAGCTGTCAGAAACTTTAAATGAGAGCACTAACAAAATTTTGTACTCACTAACACATTTACATTTCTTCACTACCGCTTTTAATACAGAGCTTTTCAACCCAACTAACTGCCATAGTAGGCACATTAAGTTGGTTGCAGTTCAATTTAGATAACCGTCATTTTAATTATATGATATTTCACAAATGAAATCCGCATTTATTGAAGGAAATACATTTGGGCGCATGTAGTACTTCTCTTCATACAGATTGTGGTTGCTTAGCAATTTCATTTTAAATATATAGTGCAGCAAAAACTTCATAAATAAATTGAACTGCTGCCAACATAATCTGCCTACTACGCCAGTTGTTCTTGGAAAGCTCTCCTAAGCTCTCCAATAAATTGAATTGGGTTGGTGAATGGGCTTTTCGAGCACGACAGAGAGGAATAATAGAGAAAGAAATATAAGAAGAAGAAGAAGTAGACGACAGCATCCCCGCATCATCCCCCCAATTCCAATATTTTTTTACCATACGCACCAGACAGCGGAGCAGACAGTAGACGACAGCTCCTCATCCATCTTGTGTGCGCGGTTTAATTTAAGTGTTTTCTGTATTGTTATCCTCTGTGAACAGGTTTTGAAAAGAAATTTAATTTATGTTTATCTTCAGTTTAAATTCCTAGAAAGCGACCGGAATGTAAACAAAGTGCGAATTGCAGTAAGAGCTGCCCTGGTCCGCAATCCGCAATCGGCAATGGTCAAGATGTTCTGTAGTTTTTCTCTTTTGTGCGATGTGCGGGGGAGCAATCAATCCAGAAGTCATCCGCTCGGTTGAGGTGACAAATTTGTGTTTTTCTTGTGTTGTTTTTATGGTACTTGGCTGCCTTTGTTTAACGACAGTGAGTTAGCGAAATCCTTAGGTCTGAGTGAATCCTTCAAGACGAAAGTGACGAAAAGGAGTGTGGCACGTTGTGTAACAAATTTCTCAAGTAGCAAGTGGTCATTAACTATTTAGCTGCGGGATACTTAACTACAGTTCCTATATAAAACTAAATATTTTTGCTAAAGACGATTTTATTTGTACAAGCATAACAGTTTTATTTACTATTGGTGCATCCATGAGTTTTTACAAGTGATTTGTACAGAAATATATTTTCTGTGTTTGGCCTTAGTAGTTGCCTGTTTTGACCAAACATTTGAGATAAAAATATTCACAGTTGATATCTTTCAAGACAGTGCTCGTTTTTGTGCAAGTGAATTTTGGTTAAAAATAACTTTAAAGTGTAGTCAGTGTCTGAGCATATCAGCCCACACCGTACATTCATTCGCTTACATAAATACATTTTTTGGATGAGAAAAAGAAGGAAGTGAAGGAAACAGAAAAATAAGGCAAAAAAACATCGCGCGACATGGATTACCCGAAAAGGATTTAACGGGATTTCTGCTCGCAAAACTCTTCACTACAAACTCGTGCAGAATCGAAACTCCCTGCAAAATACAACCCCCAACCAGTTGTGATCTCTGCGCAAAATTGTGAGTTGAATTTTTGAGTGCTTTTTGGCTTTCTTCTGAACATTTTGTTGTTGTACTATTTTCTTGCCTTTATATATTCATCCCTCTTAATGCCGGTACTCAGCTCCCCGGAGGCATTCATAGGTTAATTTATTTATCTTGACAGGAGACTGCTTTCGTTATAAATTTTTTAGTTTCCTCAAAAGTTTTCAAGCAATGAACGAGAGGACTTCTTTGTTTCTTGAAAATTGCCTCGTGGAATTTTGACTTTAAATTGGGTTCAAGTTTAGCACTTTTATGAAAGGATGCTTAATGTCTTTGGTCCGAGAACTTAAAAGTGTTTAAGGACTGTAAATAATGGGAACACAGAATTTCCTTCTGTCGGTGATAATAATTGTTGTTATAATAAATGAATTGTTGACTTGAAGAGACGATAAATAACAATTAAGTTTGTGACTTATAAATTTACTTTAAACTTAAATTTTTAATAAAAAGGATTCGTACGAAATGCAGCTCTTAATATCGCATCCAGGATCTGATCTGCACGTGAGTATTTATCAACTTTGTGAATTTCCGCAAGTTCTTGAACAATGAAGAATTGAATGATACGTATTTGAAGACTATACTAAAATAAAAAAAAGCCTGTCTATCCTGTCTCTAATGACTACTGAATGTAAACATTTAAGAACAAATATAACATCTAGACTTGCTCCTCAATCGATGTATATCTACAAACCTGCTTCGTGTTCATAATCACTAATATTAATTGACATTTGAAAGTACCCTCTACCAGTAAAAATTGGAAAGATTGCGACGAGCAAAAACTTTTCTTTGCTTTTATTTTAACTATTACTAAAAAACTAGGATATTTGTAGACATATGATGTATGGCAACTTTGTGGGCCTTATCGAGCCGAAAAGGGCTTAGCTAAAATGCCATTATTACCAATAACCATTGTTATTTAAGTGAACTGGTCTTGCAAATTGGGCCCGGGTTAATATCTCAACAATCACTATACCGATTTTCATGATATAACTTTTAAAATATTTTAGCGGGTCGGGGCTACTTTATAAAACATCCCCCTAGGGTTGTCCCCTAGGATTTGGCCACATCGTACAAAAAAATTTGGCATGGCAATGAGTGTAAACAAATGTTGAAAAAAGTGCAAAATGTGCGATTGGTATAAAATATTATACCGGAGTGAAATGAAAAAAACACTATATTTGGTGTGTACATCCCCTTTTAAATGAGGGTATACACACTAGGGTGGGTGAAAATGTCTTTAACCAATTTAACTCAACTACGGTAAATTTTGCCTTTTTTTAGGTGTATTTTTTTATCCATTGAACTTTTATCGGCCGGAATCATTTTACAAAATGGTAAATGAAGCCTTGAAAGAATTATTGAAGTCTGTTAAAAATTACGGAAGATATAATTTTTTGATTTTTCTCAGTTTTCCGACGGTACAAAGTTATCGGCATTTTGGTCGTCGCTGGGCACTTTTCTTTTTGGAATAACTCGATAACTATACATTTTTGATCTAGAATATGACGTATATCTCTCATCTAAGTTCGATTACTTAACGATTGATGTTAATTTTACCCCGCTCCGACTAATAGCTTTCGACAAAACAGAAAATGAATGAAAAAAGTGCCCTTTTTAACCGGGATTTGTGTGAATTTTAGTGATAGAAAAAAAGTTAATTAGTAAATGTTTTAATAACTTTCGGAGTAGATAGTGTTAAATGACTGAACGGTAGATTTTCGACCACTCCTTCAGAGATCGGGGATGGCGCCGACAGTAAAATGTTCGAGGAAAAAAGTCTGCTATGAAGTTTTTTGAATTTACAGAAAAATTACAACCTTTAACTTGATACTACACGTTCCAAATAAGGGAAAAATTTACCCGAAAGAATTTTCTGCATTTTGTTTGGATTACCTAGATCTTGAAACAGGCAAACATTTTTACTTCATTTCAATACAACCTCCCCATCCTAAGTTATAAGTTTTTGAAAAATGACAGCGAAGGTTAGGTTAGGTTAAAGTGGCTAGCTGAGAAAGGCCACGTTAAGGCTACAAAACTTTAGCAACCCCCATAAAAATAACCTAAGTAATAGGAGGGTGGACATGTACCCCCCTGTGCACCGAGCCAGCTCCCTTTTTCCAGTGGGACCAGCTCTAGGGAAACCAAACTAGATTTACCTAGGTTGGGAAAGGTGTACGGCCCGAACTCGTCGTCGGGAACCATTTTGAACTTCTGATAAATCGAGCCAGGACCTTGACATCAGTGGAGCGCAGCTCGGTTAAATCTTCAAAGAAGGAGGAGCCCAGAAACTGGTTCCTACGGTTGGCTAGGGCCGGACAGTTGCCGAGGAGGTGGAGTATGGTTTCCTCTTCCTCTTCGTCATGGCAACTCCTACATAAGTCGTTTGAAGGCGCGCCCAGTCTATCGGCGTGTCTGCCTATGAGACAGTAACCCGCGATAACGGCCACGGTACTGCTAATTATTTTGCGTCCGAGTAAGATGAGCTCCCTTGACCGTTTAGGGTCGAGCTTTGGCCATATCTGTCGGATAATCAGGCCGGTGTGTTCCTCCTGCCAATTAATGTTTGCAATCCTGAGAGACTCCTGTAAGAGTTCCAGTTTGCATATGGCCAGCGGTTTACCCAGCTGGTGGTGAATGTCCGAATCAGGACGAGTGGTACCGATTCTCGCTAGTTCATCGGCTCTGCGGTTGCCCGGAATATCACTAAGTCCAGGCACCCAGATCAGTCGCACTTTCAGATGCTCAGATATGGCATTAAGTGCTGAGCGACATGTTATAACCGTTTTGGATGTGGTGTATACTCCCGAGAGGGATTTAATAGCGGCCTGACTATCTGTGAAAATATATTATCTATGGGTAGCGTTAGATGATTCAGGCGGTCCGCAGCTATCTGTATAGCCATGATTTCCGCCTGAAACACGCTGCAGTAGTCAGGCAAGCGGAATGAGACCTCGAGGTCCAAATGTTCCGAGAAGATGCCTCCAATCACTTTGCCTTAAATTTTGGAGCCGTCGGTGTAGAGATGCACCGACTCCCCCCATTGGGGAGGACCTTCTTCCCATTCCGATCTGGTGGGAAAGAAGGAGTCAAATTTTGTTCCAAAGAAAGGCTTGGGCGAGGTATAGTCGATATTGTTGGCAGTTCTTCTGTCCAATAAAATGACAGCGTAATAGATGGAAAAAATCTAGTACGCAGCATAAAAAAATTAGTTTTATTTAGTCGCTTGATAGAGAGTCTGCCAAAGATTACGACATAGTCTTTTTGAAAATTTCAATAATATTCTAGTACGCCATTTTGAACTCAAAACATTAATCTAGTACATTTTCAATTTTTCTTAACATTTTCGGATAGATCTCTCACGTTTGGTTCCGATCAATACTAGCAAAGTGATTAAGGCTCAAACATGCCAAAATGGCAAGGCTCTAAACTACCGGCCATAAATTCTACGACGTCCTAGAAAATGAGCGCATTCTGTTCGGCCGTTTCTACAAACATAAATGAACAATGTGCAAAAAAATTACCCCGTTTTGAGGCTTTTCGAAGACTTCCGTTAGAGGCTTAATAACCCCGCCATTTCCTGAGCTAAAAATACCAATTTACTTTCATCGCATTTACTACATTCTCCTCTTTCCGCAGATACCTCACACTGATCTACGAATGCACCCCCTCACCCACTACAGCCCCGAATACTTTCAACTTTGAGGCTACGCCCACACAAATTGAAATTTAACCGCCCCCTCCTAACAATGAACTATTTTAATTCTTTCCCAATTGAACCCGCTTTACAAATCGCATTTTAAGTAGGTACATAAGAAGAAGATAGCTAGTGCCCACAACAACGGCTTGCCTGATACTCAGTTTAACAAAAAGATAACAACTAGATCGGACGATCGGAGGGTGAGTGAGAGGGGTAGAAGGGGAGTGATACTCTATTTAACAAAAAAAATTATCCAAATCGGTCCACGCGTTGTGAAGTCGGACTATAACAACTGAGGGTGCAAAAGTTTTGTCTTAACACAATTTGTATGGGTGGACGGATGGGTGGGTGGAGCGGGAGAAGGAATGTACAAAAAGAGAATTATCCCAATCGGTCCACGCGTTAGGAAGTTGGACTATAGCCACTATAGCCTCTCTTCACGTCCAAAAATGTTCTCCCTTAGTAACCAATGGAGGAATAAAATTTATACTACAAAAAATTGAACTATCCAATCACGACCCTTGTATCCTCCCGCTCCTTGAGAGCTACCACCTTTGTATCCTCCCGACCTTTGCGAACTACCACCTTTGTTTAATCCTGCCCCTTGCGAGCTACCAACTTTGTATCCACCCGCCCTTTGCAAGCTTCCATCCAGATATTACCTTTTTATCTTCCCGCCCCTTGCGAGCTACGAGTTTTGTATCCTCCCGCCCCTTGCGAGATGTTTCAAGCAAAATATTTCGCTTACTATTGATGTCATCTATAGTTTGATGACTATTGTACATATAAGCACAGCACCGATTGATAACGTGTTGGCCTTCCATCACGAGAGTACCATTTTCGAAAGGCGATTATTATTTGGTTATTACGCTGAAACTAGCATCCGACACATAATGGCATGGCCGAAATTGATCAACGGGAACCGGGGCCCTAATCAATCAGGAGGAAATTAACAATAGTTAGACAGGTTTAAAACACGTTCGGTTTTGATCGAAAGATAATTTGGGCATTAGAAAAAATTTGTTGATAAAAATTATAATTCTATTTTATATAAACAATTAAATACAAGAAAGCAGGTACTGAAAATAACTCTTATCTCTGCAGCTGATGTAATAAAAATCTCCTACAGTATTTTTGGATAGGCCTCATTTCCAAAAGGAGATAAATTGTGATTATGTGAAAAAAGATATCTATGATATAAGAAAAAAATTAACCCTTGTTTTTGGACTGTTTTATTGATATCTTGTTATAGGAGTTAAAACTTAACTTTAATTTTATGTTTTTCTGATAAGAGTTATTTTGATGCTCTTACATATATTTTAAATCCAAAAATAACAGTAAATTAAGTTAGGAATTTATTTAGCAACAAGCCAATAATTTAAAAAAATCTTACTAATCCAAATTCTTATACAAACCTTTCTCTGACACACTCCATCATATTTATCAGTGTTATCACTCTCTGGAAAACAGGTAAAAGTCAGGGAATTTTGGAAATTTTTCACTAAAGAAAAGGAATTATTTCATTCATAAATTCAAATTATTTTCTGATGAAGGTCCCATGCTGGCACGGTATAAATGGAGCCATCATTCATTCGAAGTCTACTTCGGAGAAATTTAAAGGGAATTCCTTGAAATTCTGTTAATATTTCTGGCATATAATAAGTTCTTAGAATAACCGCATGAAAGTGGAGTTCCTCCATCATTGGAGGAAATTTTTGAAAACTTGCAACTTTGATTTAAAAGAACAACAAATTGAGGGATTGATTAACGTTATCGGAAGCTGGTCAAACCTGTGCAAGAGTCTGATTGTTCAATTTCGCTCTGATAATGGCTACGGGGAAGTGGAGAGGGCGGGGGGTTTAATTAGCCTCAACGGAAGAAATTTTAAAAAACTTGCAACTTTGATTTAAAAGAATTTACGATTGTGGACCAACAAATTGAGGGGTGGATTAACGCTTTCGAAAGCCTGTTCAAACCTGGGCAATAGTCTGATTGTTCAATTTCACTCTAATGATGGCTCCAGGGGGTGTGAAGATAGCCCTGACGGAGATTTTTTTTAACTTGTAATTCTGATTTTACATAATATGCAAGAGTGTTAAAAACGTATGAGGGTGTGGTACCATAATGAGAGGTCATTGAACAGCTGATATAAATTATTAAAAAAACTGTAACTAATGTAAAAAAAAATTTTTATAACTTTTTTCCAACTGTGGGTCAACAATTTTAGGGGGTCTATGTGGTTAAACTATGGTCAATCAATGTAGCTACCCATTTTCGATTTTTGCCTTTTGAATATCCTGTTTTCAAAAAGTTGGTTAACAAACGAATGAGTTAATTAAATCGAATTTTCGTTCGATTCGGTGGCTAAGTTCACAGACCTATTTACAGTTTTACACATTGGATGAGCATCGCTAGTAATTCATCCGCAGTGAAAAGTGTAAAGATGGTTTTCGTCTGTATTTCATCCAAAGTGACAAGCGACCGAAGTAGATCCACTCTCTACTTTTGATGAATTGAATGGATGAGACATCTATAGTGAAGAGGCAGAGGAATGTCTAAACTTGTATGAAATTGAAATATGTATATCAGTTTTACCATTTGTACTTGCCACTTTATTATATTTTTTTACGATGTGGCCAAAGCCTAGGGGACAACCCTTTGATGCGTTAGCATGGCTTAGCTGGAAGGGAATTAGGGTAAGGGGAGTGAGGAAACTTGAATGTCTTGGTTTTTACATTGCTGCGAGCTAGACAACAGCCCAGAAATGGAGTGGATTTTTTTAATTCAATTTCTAGAAACACACGGGGAGACCTGGTCTCGAACCCGGGAACATTGACATGGTCGTGCTCTGCCAATTGACCCAACTCGGTCTTGTGTTATACAAAGTTAAAAATTAAACTGTGAAAAAGCTTACAAATCTTTACTTAGTGAGCTGAATTAGCCCAAATTACAAGACAAAAATTAAAACAATTCACACTCGCTACTGTTCGGAACTGGCAAAAATAAGGAAGCGTGAAAGGAGTAGAGTCGGAAGCAATAATCTGTACATTCCCCATGAGTGAGTTTTTACAATATGCAGGTTAAGCGCATGCATACGCAAAAGCATAGTTTTTGATAGAAATTGTTCATGATTTGACCAGGATATATATAACATTAAGATATCGGCTTTCTGTATCAATGGACTTACTTTCTGTAAAAGATAACATGACTGAGTTGGATCAATTCGTGTAGCGGCACGACCACCATGCCATGGGTCCCGGGTTCGAGACCAGGTCTCCCCGTGAGCTTTTATTAAGAAAGTAAAATAATCCACTTCGTCTCTGGGCTGTTTCCTAGGTCGCAACAATGTAAAAACAAGACTAAAGTTTCCTTACTTCCCTTATCCTAATTCCCTTCCGGCCAAAACCATGCTAACGCATCAAAGGGTTGTCCCCTAGGATTTGGCCACATCGTATAAAGAAAAAACTCAAAATTTCACAGGGTGACATTATTACCAGGTTTAGTGGAGGGTAGATCTATTCCAAATGTCGTCGGAGTGATAACGTGCCGGCTTTTCAGCCCAAAGGTCGCAAACTCGAATCTCACCGGTGTCAATCCATGCTGGTTGTCTGCTGACAACAGGAATGTCGGCGGTTCGGAATTCACCTTAAATTGTAGGTTCACTTGCAATCGTTGTCTCGAATCAGGTGAAGTTCTTCTAAGATCGTTTAAGATCCGTCTGTTAAGATCCGTCTGTTAAGATGGAGATTCCCTTGATAATAGTGTTAGGAGTCATCTAGTTTTCTCTTTCAGGTATCAACAGAGTGGAGAGTTTTTTAAAGTGATAATGGGATTTTATATAAACTGTTTTCGATGTGAAACCAATAAATAAAGATGTCCAATGCGGCTGTGTGTCCAAGGTTTTGTCGATTGCAATGATTATTTTCTCCTTCTCCTTTGGCCTCCAGGCTCTGTATAAATAGCTCTAAAGGTTTGTGATGTAAAATAATTTTTAGACCTATTATGTTGATTTTGTTGCACCAGTGATACCTAAACATCTCGGTCCTTGTACTTTTCTCATATTGTTAAGGCACGATTTTTTTATTGCTGCTTTTCGCCAGGCACTCGGATCCATAAGTAAGGATTTGCTTAATTGTCGCTGAACACATCCAATGTGCTATATAGGTTTGATTAAAATAATTGTAATAATAAAAATTCTTTACTACGATTTATTCTTGTGTCATCAGCAACAGAAAAAGTGTGACTTATTACGCGGTGAAGTTCGTGCGTTTTTAGAGCTTAAATGGTAATTTTCGCAAATAATAAACAATTGTAAAAAAACGTAGAGTTTCGCTATCGAAGATATTTATTAGTAAATTTAAGAATCAAAGAGAGAGTTGTGAAGTTTTACAAGTAAAGATAGAAAAAGACGGCCGTAAACGCTGCCTTACAGAACAGCAATTATGGAATTTCGAAAATATGGTGAAAAGTGCAAATCCTCCTACACAAGGCGAGTAAGTTACAAGTAATTCGAGGATGTGCGCAATACAACATTACAAAGTTGAATAAAAAATTCTTAAAAACCCGCGTGGGCACCAGCTGAATGCGACACCTATTGAAAAACGTCTTTTGCGATCTTGGTCCTTATAATTGCGTCTGCGGGGTGCTCGTTGGCGGAACCTTGTACCAAGATTGATCAAATGTAATATCAGAAGAAAATTTTGGAAGCTATGCAAAAAGAAGTTATGTGTTTGTATACTGGAGGCAACTTCGTTTTCCATCAAGATTCCGCACCAACTCACAGTTTATTTCACCTCACAAGTGGATTTCATCGAGTCCTGATGCAGCCCCTATGATCATTTCTTGTAGGAATACTTAAAAAGCCAATTAACGAAGCGCAAAGTACGGACTGTTCGTGCAATAATTGAGGAATACAAAAAAGTCTCTCTGGAATTAAATATCTTCTCCGTTCTCTCTTCCGTGTTTTGTTTTCAGATTTGTTTAGATTTGGATATAACGCCATGACTTTTAAAGGAAGTTTCAAAAGTATGTATACCTTTTATCGTTTTTGGTTTTCTGTTTAGGTAGTTTATACAGTAGGCTACCTGGCCGCTGCGCTTTAGTACTTCTTTTTGTCTCGTACTAACCTTATCTAACTTAATCTGACTGTATCAGGAATGCTTTAGTTTATGTAGAACATCGGCATTTGGCTAATATAATAATCTAATCTCCTTCCTTGGCAAATCCTCCTTTTTGTTATAAGAACTGTATGAACTCAAATCATTTTCAAACATGATGACAATGATAAAATGACCAATATTTTATTTCTTGCAAGCAAAGTTTTACTTAAAAAGTGAGCACGGTTATTGCAACCGTCGAAGTCTCGGTAAAAAGTTCTATAAATAAATGAAATAAACATCACATCCAATTATTAAGTACTTTGCTCAAGAATAAACAGGCATCCGTCACGAAGTTTACGTAACAAATGCGACCTTTGAAAGTAAACGCTCTAAATGATAATACGACACCTACGAGTATGTAAGTCACTGTCACATTATTATGTAAGTAGTCACTACATTTCGGTCCGTTCCTTTCCCAAACACTATCGGGCTAGAATGGGCCCAACTAATTAAAGATTCCATGTACATTCCCTAAGATATCGGTTCCTCTAATATTATTTTTGATTAAATTGGAAAGAATCCCTGATCGTTGAATTATTAATAAGCTGTTTGCGTCTGTGTGTACGTCGGAGTACATACTTAAAAATTCCAATTCCCAAAACACAATAAATATATTCCCAGCAATGGCAGAGGCAAATAATTAACATAAAGGGAAAGCTTGAGCAGCAGCAACAGCAGCAAAGATGAAAGAAGACGGATTAAAGAAAACAAAAATTCGAGTGAAATTTCTTTCGTCGGATATTCATTTGTTTTTCTCACCTAGCTGAAAATTTAAACGATATTAAAATAATTTTCAAGACGCTAGTGTGAAAAGTGGATGAGATGGATACTGATTAGCTTTGAGGAGATATCATCCGCCTTTTCCTTCTCGGCAAGAATACCGATAAATCGTCGCATAAGTCGGACAATAGAATAGAGATTCCTTTTTCTTGTTATGCATAGAATTCATAGAGTTGATTTAAAAATTTGTCGAAAATAAAAAAAGTGTAAGCCCATTCTAAGGACGAATAAAGCAAATGTTGTCATGCAAAAGGGTTTGGCAGAGGGCGAATTTGTGCGAAAACAAATGAAACTGGTCAAAACTTTTACTGCTTCTTTACTTTTTAGGCAATTGATTCTCATGGAAAACGTTGAAGGGTGAATAAGGGTCGTATGAATTATATTATGCATGAGCACTTCTCGTGCAAAGTAGATATCTAAGAAGTTTACATAACGAATTTAACCTTCTAGTTTTTTCACCTCACCGATCAGGGTAAATTCTTTGAAAACTTTTGGTTCACCCACTTTAGGGTAAATTCTAAGCGTTTAAAGGTATCAGCCAGACCCTTGGAACTTTGGTTAATAAAAGCATTCCACTATATCCAATATGGATATTCCCGCGAAAATAAAGTACAAATTTTATATTACCTATTTTACATGCCTCAACTTGTTCCTGTCGTATTTTTACTTTACACAAATTACTAGAAATGGATATCTCAGGGGCTCAGGACTCAGGACTTGTGCTTAGGCCGAAATTATCTCATATGCAATTGCTGACGATGTAGATGGACGTCGGCCATCCATCCAGGTTTGAACTAGAGCTCTCAGAAACCCGACCCGCGGGTACCCGGTTCCTACCCGGGTATCCGGTTCTCACCCGGTTACCCGATTTAAGTCGGGTACCCGGTTCCTACTCGGGTATCCGGTTCCAAGGGAGAATCGGTAACATTATAAGAGTCGGTTCCAACGCCAGAATCGATTCCGCCACAGGAATAGGTTCCTCTTGAAATCGTGCAGTACAGATTCAGTTTCAAGGCCAACAGAGGAAATTTTGAATTTTACTAAGGAAATGTTTAGTTTCTTTGGAAATTACAGATTTTTTTGTAGTGAAATTACAAAACACGACTTAAGATTTATTAATAAAAATTTAAAATTCCTTATATTCCCTACTATAAGTGAAATTTTTTTATTGCAATTTCACTCATTCTTATTAACCAGTTCATACGACGGAATCGATTCCCGGTGGCGGATTCGATTCTCACAGTAGAACCGGTTCCATTGATGGAATCGATTCCTATTTGGAACCGGGTACTCGTCTCGAACCGGGTACCCGATTGGAACCGAATTTTTGGTAGGAATTGATTCCTACCCGGTCGGGTGGGTACCCGGGTTTTCGGGTTATCCGATTCCAACTGAGAGCTCTAGTTTGAACCCCACCGGCAGCGACCCATTCTTGTTTTCTGCTGACAGCAGATTACTATAAAGAGTCCATTGGAGAGAAATTTCGGTGGTTCAGAATCCAGCTTAAATTCTAGGTACACTTGCAATCGTTGTTTCGAATTGATTGAAGTTCTTCTCCCGCCCATGCACCACAAAGGGTTGCGGTCGAGAGAGAGAGAGAGAAACGTTAATTTACGCAAGAATTGAGGAGTTACATTTAACTTCTATCTGTTTAGTTATAGAGGCTTTTATTTGTTGTTTTAATTCCAACAGTGTAACATTTTTTTTATCTTCTTTTTTTCCATAGAATCTTGCTACTGTGGGTATAATTTAAGTAAAAATGGATTTGGAAACAAAAACAATTTTTTTCAATTTATTATAAGGGTGTTTTTATTTAGTTTCATATGATAGTAACACATCTTAAGATTGTTCTACTCAACCGATTCTTTTGAAATTTGGTATACTTCTTCCTTACATAAATTACCAGGTGTTGCTGGGACCTTTTTTTTCATAATTATTAATTTTACAATAACAAATAGGCCCATTTTTTAGGGCGGAAATCGGTGTTTTCGCTTCTAAGTGTCACCAAAAATTGAAAAATCGAAAAAAAATTCCCTCCCAGCAATACCTCAGGAAAGCAATTATCTAATGAAACCATTTTTTTAAAAATTTCGGATGATCCAGTCATGAGTAATAGTGTTCACCGGCGGACAACTTTCTTTCGAGGCGCCTTCGAACATTTGCTACCGTCGGCTTAATTATTTATATTTTGCTCTAAAAATTTAAGGAAATATTGTTCAAATGTTGTACTATAATGCTACGATCAATTAAATAAATTTGAATTACCCATAGCGCTTAAAAAAATTCTTAAAAATGAGCCTTTTTTTCGCCGAATTAACGAAAAGCTGTTCAGTGTCAAATAATTGCCATACTTTGCCTAAAATAAAATTTCATCCGCATGTGACACCAAAAATAAGTATAAATGCATTTATTGCACTGAAAGACTGAGCATGAAATTTAATTTGAAGTACGAAGAAAACGAAAGGTGACATTTAATTTTTTATGAACAAGTAAGTAAATTTTGTTATCTCGTTAGCCTAGATGACAGAGCATCAACAAGGCCCTATCTAGTTCCCGTACCCACTTGTGGGGCAATGGGGCGGGAGAACAACTTCACCCGATTCCAGATAACGATTGCAAGTAGACCTACAATTTTTCCTTGAAACCACCATGGCCTCTTTTTATCGTAATCTGTTGTTAGCAGAAAAGAACCATCGGTCGCCGTCGATGGGGTTCGAACCTGGAACCTCACCTAACAACGAGGTCCGAGTTGCCTTTAATACTGAGGGCGCAAATAAAACATCTTCAACGTGAAAAATGGACTAGGGGGGGGGGGGGGGGGGTACTAGAAAACTTTTTTGAGGATTCAAAAAACGTAATATTTTTTAAGCCAAATAAGTTTTTGACTTCTGCCCAAAATTGCGCAAGGCAATATCCCTCTTCCTTTCCCCGAAGTTTTCAAATCAAAAAATCGTCTGATATACAGGGTGTTTCAGATCTGACGTGCCAAAATGAGTAGGGTGATAGATCTCAACTAGAAAAAAAAATTTTAGGGCCGGGGGGGGGGGAGGGGGCAATCTCAACCGTTTGGGAGTTACAGGGTGATTCATAAATTTCAGTTTTTCATGGTATACACATTGATCATTGATTATCATTTATTTTTATCTCTTGATCTACCCAACACAGCTTCATCAAACAAACGCTGAAAAACAACTATCCTAATAACCTTTACAAAAATGTCAACACTACTGATCTTACTCCTACCATTGCACTTGCAGTCACTTCCAAAAGTGAAAAAAATGGTTTTTGATTACCTAAAATTCAGCCTTTTTCCAAATTTTCCCCGAAATTCATGTAATTAGTGCAGCTCTCTTTTATTTTTATTGGATTGCCCATCTTATTACCTTTCCAAAAAGGTGCAACATAGCAAGGTAGACAAAGGATTAGAAAAACCGCATCCTTAGAGATCCCTGACTACCTAATTATGCCCCTCCTCCCCTGCCATAGAATTTTTTGTTTGTCTTGTTGAGGTCTATTTTGGTACGTCAGATCTGAAACACGCTATATAATACAGAAAAAAATACAAGTTTAAGGCATTTAAAGTTTTCAAAGAAAATAAATAAATCTGTTAATTTTAAATATCGTACGGAACCCTCGATACGCGAGTCTGACTCTGAAAAAAATATAAATTAAAGCTAAATAAAATTATCTATATCTGTCTGTAGGCACAATACAATCTTTTATATTTTCTATGACTATTAGGTATTTCACTTGAGTCTTCTCTAATATCTTCACCGACACCGGCATCTTAGTCCAGAAAGGTTAAGAATTAACAGAATTTACGCTATATCGAAAACAAAGGTTCGCTCGTATTTGTCGAGTCGCACTCAGAGAATATTGTTTCGAGATTCTCTTTCTTATAATATATACAATTCCTCTAGTATCTCAAGGCAGCCACTTTGGTCCACTCTTATTTATTATTTACATCGTGACTGTGAAATGTTAAATTCTTATAAGACGAAGGTTGTTAATCGGACACCCTGATTAACTACCTTCCTCTTAATATTCGTACGTAGCTTAAAACCACACTGGTGTTGATAGGCGCCATCTGACATTATGAGCCACTCACAAGCCAAATCGATTGCCTACGTTCTCAATTTTTTTCTTACCGTCCGAATATAAATCCTTTTATTGTGAATAAGAATTAGATACGATATACTAAGTTCCTGGTTTTGTTTTCAAAAAGAATTTGACAATATATTTATTTATATTCTGACAGTAAGAAAAAATTAAAAATGGAGTTAATCTATTTGGCTTCTGAGTGGCTCATATCCATCGTAAAGTTTGACATTCTCACCGGTATACGTACTCAGAACGTTTTGTCATATGGGCGCTACTTGTGTTGTGTACAGTAACTTAAAATTTCATCTCAGTAAAAAATAAAATGAAACTAACTTGTGAGAATTTTCATGTGATGATTTACTACGACTTTTAACGTGGATTATCTCAACAACAGTGCATCCATCAACTCACTTCGGCTTTTGGCGATGAAGCACTATTTAAAACCACTGTATATCACTGGTTTAGTGAATTAAATCGTGGCCGTCGTTCGCTCACGAACGAATTTAAAGAAGGTCGTCCAAAATCAGTTTTCGTGCCACAAAACAAAAAAATGGTTTGATGCTGTGCGTCAACTGATAATGCACGATCGTCGTGTGACATACCGTGATATTGAGGCATCCACTAGATTTTATATGAACATTTATTCCTGAAAAGTTTGTACGCGTTGGATTTCGCATAAATTGACAATCGTCTAAAAAAAGGCTCGTGTCGATTGTTGAAAAGAAATGCTCAAAAAATATAATCGTGGTGCTTCAACAGCCGTGTAGAACATCTGCACAGGTGACGAATTTTCCAAGATGAGCCGAACCCGATTTTCGAAGCCTTTTCACGGACATCAAACTCTAATAGCTACCTAACCGGATTCTTAAATTATTAATTGGCCAACACTCACTTGCCTCATGAGTTTGGCTGAACCATTTTTTTCGTTAAGGGATTGCAAAGAAGTGTCACTTTTCTTCACATTTTCTGTCATAGTGCCGTACCACACTTGTCCTGCTTCCGCGCGATGAAGTCCGCACGAGTGCCCACACTTGTCGTGTCGGATTTTGTGTAGACACACGCAATTTATTGTATGTAGTGGTAAAATTATAGCAGATTCCGAACCCAAATAAACCTTGCTTTGAATGTATGCGTGCCGATGCGACGATAAATAGGTAAGTTCCGTGCGGATTTCCCTATACACCCCCGCACGCCCTCTCTCCGACAAACTGCGATGAAGCAGGACAAGTGTGGTACGGCACTAACAGGTACAAAGCACCAATACGTGCCACTAATACTCATTCCCTACCTTGTCCTTACCCTATAGTAACCGTAAAAAAAATCTCAAGCGTACCTGAGTTTACATTCTCAAATCGACTTGAGGAAGGAAATTTAGGGTCAAGTGCGCTCAGGACGATGCTCTAAACTGTCGTTTTTACAAGGTACACTTTTAAGGCTATGAAGTAATGAGTGATAAGTTCACTTCTTCACGCAAAGCTTGACGGCTAACCATAAAAAATATACAATAAGAACAAATTAGTGAACTTTAAAATAAATTTATTTTATTTTTATTTATTATTTATTTATTTTTTCTAAATTACGAATTTGTACTCTGCGTTTTACACTTAAAGAAATATGAATATCTACCTGTGATCTTTTAGTTTAAGGAAAGCTTTTTCTATAGGCTTATTTAGAGTGTCCTCCGTATGAACAACAGTTGAATATACCTCCTGCTTTATGTGTCGCCAAGCGACAGAATACATTGGAGTAAGGTCCAATGATTCGCTGCTCATTGTATGATTTCACCCCTATCTATCTTTGGGTTCACCCCTAACTATCTGGCTTGAAAATTTGTATTCAGTCACTGCTGAACTCGACTATGTAGTAGTGTGAGGAGGTGCGCTATTATGTTAAAAGGTCGTCTTTCGCTCAAAGCACATCCTCTAGCAATTCAAGTTGCACATCTTCCAAGAAATTGAGATATGAGTCTCCTGACAGATTGTGATGATAGATATAATTGCCCACTAAGTGATGGCCCACAATTCCTGCCCAAATATTCAGCTTCAACCTATATTGGGTTTGTTATTCTCTGCTTGCGTGCGGGTTACTTTCAGCCCAACTGTGGACGTATTAAAAGTTTACTACCCCATGTTGGTACATCAGTCCACAGCACATTTTGCAAAAAACAGGGATGATCAGTCCTATTCTTTTCTAGAACATATCTGCAGAAATCAACACGGCTTTACAGGTCTCTCAGTAAAAGCTCCTGTAAGTACGAGTCTCAAATGAAAGTGATGAAGGTCTCCTCTTAAACTAAAGCCATACAAAGGGTTGATCTAAATTTAATTCTGCTGCAATAGTCCTCTCACTTCGACACTAAAAGCAAAAATTTTTGTTATAGGAAACACAAATTTAAATTTTAAAGTTTCACTCTTATGTCCAGATAATCTTCTAATAAATACTCTTCTTGCTGCACGCGCATTCCCGTCACAATATCCGTATAAATACACAATATGCGCTAAATAGCGCACTCCATGTAATTCACTGGACGTTGTCCAATTTTTCACAACTTATCTCTATAAATAACAGCTACTGTAACTTACATTTCAAATGATTACTAATTAATTACTTGAATTTTCCTCCTCAAGCCAGGTTGGGAATGCGAACTCAGCTACTCAGATAATTTTACGGTTATTTTGGGACAAGGATAAGGTAGGAAATGAGTATTGGTGTTTTGTACCTGTTAGATAGAAAAAAAATTTCAGTGGAAAATGTGAAGAAAAGTGACCCTTCTTCGTTCGAGCCAGACTCATGAGGCAAGTCTTTGTTGGCCAATTAATAGTTTAATAATCCGGTTAGGGAGATATTTGAGTTTCATCAAATGGGCTTTCAAAAAATGATTATAAAAAAAAATTTGTATTAGAGATTTGAAAGAAATTACCCACAAGGTGAAAAATTCAAAAGGAAAAACTAAAAATTGTATTTTAATCTTATACGGTTTGGAACGTATCGGTGCTACATCAACAAATAATATTTTATCTTGTACCAAATACACACCAAACCCGAAATCAGATATCTAAAGTAAGCAACCATAATTTGAATACAACAAATTAAAAGGCTCATTACAGGCTAATTAAATTCCGAATTGTAAATTTAATTGTTCTTTTATTTTATTTTATTTTTTCTAAAAAAACATATAGTTCAAGTCCTTCAAAAATAACAATAAGTTCCCCACATTAGAATGAGTAAATGCTGCAGAAAAATGTCTTTTTGCGCAAATAAACGAGATGTTCTACTAACTTTTTCAAAAGTTAGCAGAACATTCATTTAAAGTCT
Organism: Leptarthrus brevirostris; assembly: GCA_964036015.1. Taxonomy (NCBI): domain Eukaryota; kingdom Metazoa; phylum Arthropoda; class Insecta; order Diptera; family Asilidae; genus Leptarthrus; species Leptarthrus brevirostris. The sequence continues at coordinate 114,341,211 of OZ038373.1, read as the reverse complement.
TCTAAAAAATAATAGTATTCTTTTGAAACCATTGAGGTGACGAAAGGCTAATTAAATGCTTTCGAAAAATAACAATTTCTAGTTATCTAACCAAATTTTGCAATGCGTTTTCGAGTGATAGCATTCAGAACATTTTTTCCTTCTTTTTAATTAGAAATAGGGGAAAGTGCTGTAAGAATGCTCGGGAATAGTCACTGGAAAATCGAAATCGCTATTTGATGGTTAATTTCTTGTATTAGGCTTATTCGCAACCTTAGAATAAAGAATGAGAGGAAAGGCTATCTCAAGTTTAAGCCCTGTATGTGTGATAAGCAATTTGCTTCCGGGCAAAGTGGCGACGGGGTTAAGGAAAGTGTCACCAACAATTTTCAATTTTTTTTTCGCCTTATGAAATTATAGTCGTCTCTCTGGAAGGGAAGGTAACTCGTACATAAGGTTGGTAAGACTGCTAGCGCGGGACGGACTAACTTCGAAAAATTACACGAATTCAAAAGATCGGGCTTTTTTTAAAGTTACCAGAACATGCTTTTTTAGAAAAAAAAAAATAATAATATAAGAACAATTAAATTGACAGTTGGGCATTTAGTTAACTTGTAATTAGCCTGTTAATTTTTTGTATTCAAATTTTGGTTCTGATCATTTTGTTCTACTAACTTTAGACATCTCCCGAAATCGCCTCAAACAGAGATTTCAGATTAAAAAAAAAGAAACAAGCCAAGAAAGGAAAGCAGAAAGAAGGACGAGCAACGAAATTGACGGAGCGAAAATAAAAAGAGCAAATCGAAAAAGAAAAGAAAACAGAAGAGCGAGCGATAGAAAAAGAACAAAAAGGACAAGAGATAAAAAAGAGAAATCTTTGTAACCTCAAACGTCATTGCTAAGAAAACAGCCGAGGAAAGTTGAGTAGTCTCACAAGCCCTAAGTTACGTGATGCAATATGATTCAAAATGTGATATTGCACATAATTAAAAATGTAATACTAAAAATTATTAAAACTGGTTAAAAATCTGATATCACAAGTGTTTAAATTCTATGAAATCAAAAAACATCCCATGTAATGACATCGGTCATTTAATGGAGCAGCCCGGTCATTTGCTGGTGCAATGTCATTTTCTCATATTTTTTCAAAAAGCAATACTTTTTTTTATACTTAATTTAAACTTCATCTAAACTTTTCCACGTCACATACATTTACTTCTGAAGTTTACAACATATTTTCCTTTTTAATTACATGAACACAAAGACCGAGTTTACTCTTAATCGGTCATTTACTGGAACATCTATCCGAAATTTCTTTGAACACAATACAGGCCTGCGAGGTTTTTCCCCCTGGACAATGAATATTTTTTTCCGAGGTAAATTTTGCCGCTGAAACTAAATGCGGGCTCAGAATTTTTCTATCACGTCAGGTTTTTGAGATATTCTAACCTAAAAGTTCAAAAACACTGGTTTTTGTCATATCTGGGGTTATGTAGCACGGCGATGTTTTTATTTTTCATAAAACTATGTGTGGGATTTTATAGTATAAGAGCAAACTCAACGGCATTTGAAAGAGGAAGATTTGTACTATAACATCCCATACATAGTATTTTTGAAAAATAAGAACATCGCCGTGCTACATTACCCCAAATATGACAAATAGTAGTGTTTTTGCAATTTTAGATTAGAATATCGCAAAAACCTGACGTGATAGAGCAATTCTGAGCCCGAATTCGGTTTCAGCGGGAGAAATTACTTCGGAAACATAATTATTGTCTAGGGGGAAAGAATTTTCAAAGTTTCGCAGGCCTGTGTTTTTGAAGAGAGAAAATAATGGAACGATTTGACGAAATCATGTGATTTTAAGGTTCGGTGTGTCCAAGGTGTTAAAGGAAAATATATTGTGAATTAAAAAAAACTTTATTCTAGTTTTCTAGAGTGTTCCTCTCCTGAGATATTAATTACAATATAAGTCTCCCTTTTTCTCAATCACAAACAGTGTTGCCCGCATAACTTAACAATAACGCATCAAATGACCTGCTTCTAGAAGAATATTTTTCTTAACTCAGTGCTTTTGCAACACCCTGTGTATAGAATGATATTACATGAAAAGGGATCAATCACAAACTGTCGACATTAATTTTACTCATTCTGAATAATTAACGTAGGAAACCAGAGAAAAATCACATTTAACTTGTTGTATTGAAATGATTCTTACACTTGTAAGTTTTTATTACATATAGTTAACTTGTTCTGCAAAACTCAACTTTACTGAGAAGATAGAAATAATAAAAAAAATCAAATAATTCCAGTTTGTAGATAAGAACGAAGTGAAGAGAATTTTAGCTTAACGAAAGCGCCAAAATAATAAAATTTGGAGGCAAGTGGTAGCTTGTCTATACATTTTCCCTAAGCATATCGAAATTCCTCATGAAAATCTACCCGCAACGAAACAAATTTTATAGCTATTAAGTTCAGATGATAAGTGACTCGAATTGTCTCACGGTGGTACTGAACCAAATCAATGGACGTTTTAAGTTAAACTTTGCGATGCGCCATAAATTTTCCAAACAAATATCGCTCTGTCTTCGCTCTTGGAAAAGAAGTTGTTAAGGTGAATACAATTGCGGATTTTCTTGAGTTTCTTCGCCCCCTACGAACTCTGCCGGAAAGGTTGGAAAAATAATACGGTGGAGCCGATTTTAAGGGCGGCGAGAATAACATTTTATTGCTGTTGAGCACGTAAAATCGACGTAAAAAAACAATTATTGTCACCCTTGATGGGTAAATGGCAAAATTAGGTAAATTTAGAAATTTTGTTTCTATTCGTATTGGTTCTGTCTTTTTATGATAATTACGCTAAATCCTCAGATTTCGTTTTTATTGGATATTGAAGATTCTATGTAAATTATATAGACTCCGTAAATTTTCATATAGAGATGATGGAGTTGATAATATGTCTTTATTGATCGAAGCTATTCGCAAAAATATTAATTTCAAATTCCAATAAGTTTCATTTTTACGAGGTAATAAATTTTCCCTATAAGTTTTGCTTGTGCACGAAAAAGTAGTTAGACAAGAGATTTTTCTTGTCATTTAATTAAAAAAAAAATTAACCAAAACTGTCTTTAACTAATTATTTATTAATTAAAACTAAACAATAGCCTAAGAACACATGTCCAGTTATTTATGTTGAAAAACCATTGGTAAATTTACTTTTTACTCTCTAATTTGCCAAGGAGAAAGATTTTGCACAAGGTTACTTTACAAGCTAGGGAAGAGTAAACATTTTTAGTATCCATCCGACCACAAGATATCTAGCAACCAAAAAGACCCACCGGCATAAACATCACATTAGAAAAACTTTAATACGTTCGTTATAATTAATAGTGTAAGCATGTCGACTCCCAGTGTTGTTTACATTTAGTGCCGGAAAGCTATTTGGTGTGGCTATGAATACAGGCGGTCACTTGTGTATTGCAGTTTGTTTGTTTGTTTTACACTTCTCGTTATTTTTCGAATCAGGCTGAACTTAAATTTCCGCTTAGATCTGTGAATCATTTGTCAATAATTCTCCGATGGCTTTCCATTAATTTAATTTAAATGGTTTCAGTGGAAAATTTTACAAATTCTTTAAGAAGTATTTTGTTAGCTTATTGCAAATGTATCTTAAGGGGGTATCGAATTTTGAAGAGGGGTTAAAATGCATCAGTTTAGTGTTTTTTTTTTATAAAAACAAATTAGATTACAAGACAATTGACCAAGCCGTAAAAAAATGCGCCTTTGGGAATGTTTTCATTGATTTTTATGCACAATAACAGAAGTTAGGTAACTTTCTTGCTTAACCCCCTCAAGTAAATGTTCCCTAAGCGTAAATTGGAAAAATGAATGCAAGTATATTTTTCGATTACTCTGAACATGGATTTTCTTTCATTAAATCATTAAAGGATGTTAAATCGATTTTTAGTATTTATTGCATTTGCGGAATGTACATAATATATTTGAGTATATTCTCTGAAAATTTCAAATCGATCCGGCAAATATACTTGGAGATAGACACATATTTGTAAGGACGTATCGGAGCGTTAGAAAGTAGGCGGCGTATACCAAACAAGTGAATGTCGTCAACAACAGTGAAACAAGTTAAACTTTCAACGCGTTTTTCTCAAAACGGTGTTTTCAAAGTCAGTGAGCGATGATTTCAGTGATTTCATTTCATTTCATTTATTATATTTCAGACCTTACACAATTAAGATACAAATCTTTTCGAAGTGTAGACAAATAAGAGTAACATTAGTATAAAAATAAAAATAAACAAGAAGTAAGAAACAATGTAAATAACAAAGATATAAAATAATTCAATTAAACAAGAAAGTTGTAGAATACAGTGAGGTGAAAATAAAAAATAAAAGTAAAAAAAGCTTATTTATCTATTCAACTTCATTTAAGAGATAAGAAAACAAAATGTCTTTGAACCTGCTGCTGTTGTATGACCTTTTAATATTTAGCGGTAGCGCATTCCACATTCTAATCGCCTGAACAAAAATTTTCTCTCAGTAGTAATACAATTAAAATGCGGAGTCATTATCGAAAGATTTCTAGATGATCGCAGAGAAACAACCCTGTCACTGAGGTAATCGGGTAATAAGAAGAATATTTAAAAAACATATCGAGCGATATTGAAAATAAGTCTTTAGAGAGCAACCGTGATCATTTGATCATGTCTCCGAAGTCCAAATATATATCGGACAGAGGAATTGTGAGCGACTTGTAACTTCCTAAAGGATACGGAATCCGTCTTGCTAAAAATCTCACTTCCATAAGTTAGAATGGGTGCAATAAGTGTCTTTACAAGATATAGACGTGTTTCGCGAGGTATAAAATGAGCCGATAAAGACAGTTTGGGTAGGGTTCCATAAATTTTAGCAACAAGACTATCAATGTGACTATTCCAAGATAACTAACTATTGATCAGAATTCCCAGATCTTTAACAACTTTCATGTAAGGGATGACCATATTATCAATAACTATGGGAGGTAAGCAAGAACTATCAAAGTTCCGCTTGTAAATAGCAATAGCATTAGATTTCGACGCATTTAATACAAGTTTGTTTCTCTCAGCCCAACCTAATATTGCAGTAAGGTCCTCACATAATCTATCTACTAGGTCATCAACAAGCCCTAGAGGACGGGATAGGTATATTTGAACGTCATCGGCATAAATATGATACAATTTTTAACAACCATAGGTAGATCATTAATAAAACACACAAAAAGCAAAGGTCCAAGTATCGACCCCTGCGGCACGCCACTGGAAACAGGAAGCAGCCCGGACACAGAATCACCACACACAACACATTGAGATCTCCCCCTTAAGTAGGACCAAATAAACCTACTGGAACATCTGGTAAAGCCGAACTTACGACAAAGTTAGTCTATTAAGAGATAATGGTTAACATTATCAAATGCTTTTGAGAAGTCAAGCAATGCAAGGACAGTGATCAGTTCCGGGGAAATACTACAGCGAATGTCATCGGTTATTTTAAGCAAAGCCGTGATACAGCTGTGCTGAGCGCGGAAACCAGATTGAAAGTCAATCAACATAGAGTGAGCCTGTAGGTGTTCGTTGATTTGTAAGGAAAGTATCCGCTCAAAGGCCTTTGACAAAAATGGTAGAAGAAATATCGGTCTGTATTCAGGTGTGGTAGATTTCTCAAATACGGCTCCACTGATTTGTCTGAAATTTTAACACAACCTTCTCAGATATATTCTTCAGGGATTGATCGAATGAATAAAATTTCTGATAATTATTTCTATTTTTTTAAACAATTTAACGAAAAAATTTTGGTTGAAAATCGGAATTTTCTCTTTTTGAAACTCCCATTTTGTCAAAAATCAAAATTTCGACTACTCCTTCGTTTAATACCTAGATTTATCTATCCACTATTAGAATCTTGTTGGTTTTTTTTTATTTTGAATAATCCAAACCAGAGATATCATGCTCACCGCCAGACACCTTTTTTTGGAGGACCTCTAGGAGATCGTCTACAGGAGCAGGGTAACTCAATATTTTGAAAAATGCCGATATAAAGTTAAAAGTTACCACTACATGTATTATTACTTCTTGCATTTGTCAAATAAAATCCCTTTTTCAGAAAAAATTCGGAAATAAACCACTTTTTTGGACTTGTAACTGCGTATAACCCCTTAAGGTTTTTCCATTGGCAATTGTCCTTAATTGCTGATTATCATGATACCATTTATTAAGGGCATTCTGTAACGGGCGGAGAAATAGGTTTTTGTGGAATGTTTTTATGTTATATTATTTATAAACATAATCCTTAAAGAAAAAAATGTATAAAAATAATAAAAAAACAACACTCACTTGTCTCCATAACTATCCACTGCCTTCCCCCCACTCAGGGTTATGGTGCTAGGTGATAATAAGAGAGTTTGGTAGAAGTATCTGTGCGTGGGTGGGAGTGAATGATGAAAGTCTCTTCTTAACATATTGGTTTCTAATAAGAAACCCGAAAATGTTTAGGATGTTTTAGAATAGACTTACTGAGTAGCGGCAAAAATGTACAAACATGACAGAATGACTTAGAAAGTTATGGAACTTTCGATCTTAGAGTATAGAACTAAACGGAGAGGCCCTAAAACCAAAATCCCTCGGCACTTTTCTTGATGTGGTTGAATCGTTGAGTTGTGCTTGTTTTCATCATGGCAGTAGTAAAACAGCGAAATTTCTAGAGAAGGGCCAAAATGAATTGGAAATTAGAGCGTAATCGCATTTTACAATTGCCTCAAGGTATTGCGAATAATTTTCTTTCTTTTTGGCGAATCTGTATCACAAAATTAAAAAAAAACTTTTAAACTTTTTAATCACGAATTTAAGGGGAGGTTCTCATCTAGATTTTTGAAGTTTTCAATTTTTTTTTTCATATTATTGATGTTAAATATGTCTAGAATTTATCTTTAAAATATTTTGTTGATCCGAGCAGTAGAACGAATTCTACAGCCCATTGAATGTCGCGTTGTCATGATCGCAGCGGGGAGCTCTTAGCCTGTGCCGCGCGGTGTCGAGTCTCGGGCGCGGCGCTCGGCGTAGGTAAAAAACTTATTGTCCCAAGATGGCACAGTAAATAGTCGACAAGCTACACGTGCGTGTTAGTTTTTGTTTATCAAAATGCCGAAAAAATCCCAAAACAAACATTACATTTATATTCAAAAAATTGTCGATGAAAAGTTATGTAAACTTCAAACGAGATTATCTCAAAACTTTTTTTTAAACGATTTTGCAAATTTGTGTACAATATAACTCAAAAACGGTTCAACCAATCAACTTCTAGTTTCGTGCATATTAAAGTAAATAACTTTTTTCATAGAAAGAGTGGAGCACATTTTGAAAATTGTAACATTAACCCCTTTTTTTAAGTAATAAACTATGAAAAAAAAAAGTTGAAGACGGCACTTCAATTTCAAAATCGCGCCATTCCGCCAATTTTAAATTTTTTTTGAATGTCGTTCACTCTTTCTGAGACAAATTTAGTGTAGTTTACGATAATATTGTCAATATTTGATTTCAGGCTAATCTGCGACCCCTAGATTGTACACAGCTGGACAATTTTCAAAAAACATGCCTTTGAAGAAGTTGAATAACGGGCGCCATTTTGTTTTTTTTTTGCATAAAAAAAATTTGTTCGTATAGATCAATGTACAATAAAATATACTGCCAAATATCATGGCCCTATGTCTTCTCATTGTCCTTAAAAAAATTCTGAAACTTTACCGACTTTTTGGCGCGCTAGATGAGAACCTCCCCTTAAGTATTTAGTGTCCCTTTATAAAAGTTAAATCACGAGCTATTGGGTTAGCTAAGGAGAAGCAAAAAATGCAATCTTCGAAAATGTAAACAAACTATGAACGCAAAGAAAACTTAACTTTTCTTTACTTTCCGTTCCTGTTCTTAGCGTGTCAATGCAATCGTATTAACAACTAACAAAACATTATTGTAATCAAAAACTTCCCCGAAAAACGATATCCCACCGCGCACTTCATTTCAAAAATGTCACTATTAAAATACACTGTCTACACTTTAAAAAGTTGAAAGCTATTAGCTTTAAAGTTTGCTAATATATTTATTACACTAACAGGATAGTAGAAAACACTCGAAACATTATATGTAATTTCAAAACAAAATTGTTAACTTATCGGACAATTCACGGTAATCACTTTGACAGTTCGCAAATTAAGTAGAAGGGCTCTCCGTCCTCACCTCGCCTAAAAGAAAAGTGTCGATAGTACACTGTTTCAGAGATGAGGGTCTTTCCTGTTGTTATATATTTTAAGCTTTCGATAAACTTCTCGAATTTCCTAAAATTCTCTAAAAAATTCCACATATTTTGTGAAGAATTCTCGAATGTTTCAGAATGTTCTGGAAAGTTCTACCACTTTCTACAATGTGAAATCGTACTGAAAAAGGAGTTATGTAACATCGTTGAAACATCCGAGCAACTCATTACCGAAATGTACCCGGATATCGTCCACAATCAATTGCACCAACTCAGGATGGTTACACCAAATCCAAGAATCTCGATCGCGTACGGTTAACCAAAGATCCACAAGCCTGGAAATAAAATGAGGATGATCTGTTCAAATATTGAAACACCATCATCAAGGATTGCTAAGTGGCTAGTTGATGAATTTAAAAAGCTCGATCATCCTGAAGGGCTATATATTAAGAATTCTTTAGAAATTGTAGAATTTTAAAAAAATTTTAAATTGGAAAATGACGAAATCTTAGCATCATTTGACGTCACAGCCTTGTACCCGAGTATACCAATAAATGAAGCCTTAAAAAACGTAGAAGATTGGTTAAACTCACTAAATATGGAAAAAAATAAATCGGAGATTTTAATGAAAGCAGTAAGATTATGTATGGACCATAATCAATTTAAATTTAGAGAAAAATATTTTAAGCAAACCGAAGGCACAAGTATGGGTAATCCGATATCATGTTTTTTTGCGAATACTTTCCTAGGGAAACTAGAAACTAATTTGAAAGATATGGGAAAACCCAGAATATGGCTAAGATATGTGGATGATATTTTGGTTATAATTAGGAAACATGAAATACAACCCTTATTGCAGGAAATAAATAATATATACCCCTCTATAAAATTTACATGTGAGGAAGAAAAAGATAGAAAGCTACCATTTTTGGACTTGATGTTGACCAGAGAAAACGGCAAAATAGAGTTTGATATCTACAGAAAACCGACGTCAACAAACAGATTGATAACAAGAGACTCTTACTGTACTAAACAGCATAAAATGGCAGCATTTCACAGTATGGCCTATAGATTAAATAAAATCCCCTTATCAGTAAATAATTATATTAAGGAACGGGAACACATTAAAAACATAGGAAAGATAAATGGTTTTAAAGAAAGCGATATTATAAACATAATTAATAAACAAACCAAAAGAATAAGGAAGAAACAAATGACGACATTATCAGTAATAGAAGAAAATAAACATTTAATGGTCATTTTAAGTTATGAAGATAAATTAACGAATGATATACAAAAGGTGTTTACAAAAAATTCAATTAAGACAGTATATAAAAATAATATAAGATTAAATGACTTACTACGAAACCCTAAAGACAAAGTAGAATATAACGAAAAGTCAGGAATATGTATACAGCATAACTTGTGACGATTGCGATAAAAGATACATAGCACAAACTAAAAGAAACAATCAAACAATCTCTTAGATCAGCTGTTGCACTGCACATGATTAACGAAGGGCACAACAATATATGTTTAAATAATTTAAAATTAGAGAAAGCCGTTAATAAGGTCAAAGAACTCGATGCATGGGAAAGTCTTCCTCTAAATATTAAAATGGCTGGCAGTGTCAATGCATTCAGGCGTCTTTTAGACAATCACTTTGCTTGATTGGTACTTTTACTCGGGTCTTGTCACTGAAGCATCTAAATTAGCTATGTAAATTAATTTTAAATATTTTTTCTTTTTTCCTATTCTATCTATCTCTTATTTTTCTCTTTTAGCATTTTGTTTTTGTCGAAATAACTTATCTAGCGCCACTTTTTAATTGTACAATAAAAGATTTTAAATCTTGTGTATATTTACCTGTAAATAAATGAATATGAATAAGTGCCTGTAGCGGTAGGAATTAGATCAAAATTGTTGACAATTTTGGAAAGCTCTTTGGGATACTAGTTTTTTGCCGTTTGGTTGATGTCGCTGCGTTCTGTAGATCAAAAGATAAAAATTAAATTAAATTTCAAATTTATGAATCACCCTGTAATTCCCAAACAGTTGAGTTGGTTCACCCCCTGCCATACAGTTTTGTTTATCTAGGTGTGATCTAACACCCTACTTATTTTGGCACACCTTATGCAAGACACTCTGTTTCATTAATGGAAATTATTTTGACAAAATTAACTTACGTACTTAAAATTCTTACTTCTTTAGGATAGAGTTCCATATAATTTGAAGTCATATCGAGAGAGATTGCAGTGAAGAAACATAAGACTTCAAAATTGTAACCTTCTATAATTCGAACCTTCCGATGATTTGAACCGCCAACTTTTAACATTACTTATGGGGCCACCAAATTCAACATATAACACCTTTTATAATTTGAATTTTCTTCCTACAGCCTCGATATTTTATATTTGTCTAAAGTAAGACAGTAAGTAGGTTGTTGTATATCTCCATAGGTATTTTCTATAAAATTGATTTTTTCTGTTAAATGAAACATTATCTTCTCCAGTTTTAGCACCTTGATAGTTTGAGTTTGCTTGGGTTTAATTAGTTCAAACTGTTGAGACGCTACTGTACATACATTAGATTTATGAAGTGCAACCTGTAACGAGTAACCACGCAACCATTTATTTTAAAATTGACATTTTTCCATGACAGATATCAAAGTAATAAAGATAACAGAGCTGCCGGATTTTATTGTTTTAGGAGTGCAAATGTTTGCACTGTTATCAGTGTCCGCACTGTCGGCAGTGTGGTAATCTGGTCTAAAAACGACAAGTTAGAGTTGGGGGATGTTTGTACAGCGCCATCCTGTAGGAGAAATATTTCATTTTTATTGGGAATGTGTGCATACTGATTGAGCCCCCAAAAAGAATCAAAATAAAGCTATTCAAATTCAAAAGACAAAACAATACAGCCGACGTGTAAAGAAAAGGACGCTATTTGATGGTAACAGACTTAAAATCTCAGTTATGCGAATAAATATGACAACGGTATAAATAAAAGTATTAAATCATATTTTTGTGTAAAAATCGTATTAAAACCACATGGCACATGTCGTTGTGGTGCTTCTTGGCTGCCATCGCTCCTCTTTCTAGTGCCGAGGTGGAAAGAAATTGGGAATCGTCCTTCTAACCAACCGGAACACAAAATACTAAAAAGCAACAGAAGCAAGAGAATTTCAAGGGAGTGGGTTGTGTTTGGTGGTTGGGGTTGGGGTTGGTAACGTAGTGAATGCTGTCTTCGGCATACAAACCAGGGCCATCCAAGGAGAAAGAAGAAATTGTGGTGCGGCGGATGGACGAGCATTAGAGACAAGTAAAGCCCACAGCATCCGACACCGCGGTATGTAAAAGAAATTGCAATAAAACCCAAATGTTGCTTTAATATAGAGAAAATATATATAAGGATTTTTATAGATAGGTATCTGCAGAGACGTGAGTCAGTCTGTTCGTATTTATCCAAAGACAGTTCCTCGACTTTCGGATAGGACAATCTATAGATATTTTGTGTGTATATATTGTGTGTATATATGAACAAAGAGCACAGTGCATACATATTTATGATTAGATAAATATTAAATTTCGGCATGTTACCGCTGCTGTGCCTGATTCCTTGCAGGGGAAGCTTGAAATCAATTAAGATGGCACAGTGTTGAATGTGCGTTGGCTTATTGAATTTTTCATTTTAGTAGAAGAAAAAAAAAGATATCAAACAGCATGCTCTTCAGCTGATAGAGGAATGTTCACCAGATTTACTTTAGTCGTTTCAGATATTTGACATTTTTCTCTAGTTTTGTCAACTCTCGATGCTGTCAGTATTGTAATTTTTCGTACGAAATTAATTTTGTCTCGCGAAAATAAAGGAGTTTGTCCTAAATTGTAAAAATTGTATTGAACAACAGGAGTAGGGTATACTTTAACTTCGAGGAAAATGAAAAGGTTTCATTTTTGGAGGAGTTAAAGTAAATTTTAAAAAGGACTAATGCAAAGCAGCAATAAATTGCATGATAATGCATGAGTATAGCAGTTTTAGATATCATTTCGTAAATGCAGAAAACTATAAACTGTCTAACAGAAGCAGCCTGTTTTTTTTACAAAGAACCATATTGCTTTGGTATATTAGGTTAGGTTAGATTAAAGTGAAAAAACGCTATTTTTGAGATTTTTTAAAGCGAACATTTAATACCTATAATTTATTTTTTGGATTTGAATACTAACATAAATAAATATGTTGAACTATTAAAACAAAATTGTTTTGATATATAAAATTTCTAATTTAATGGTGCAAAAGGTCCTCTCGTGGTTAGGTTAGGTTAAAGTGGTTGCCTTTCCTGGAAGAAAAGGCCCATTAAGACAGCACAGTTGAGGCTATGCACTCAACTCTAATTAACTCCTAAAGAGAGAAAGGGGAGCTGGCCTGGAGCTCTTGATAGGCCGACCTAGAACTCTCTCACCACTAGAAACTAGTTCTCGGGGAGCCCAGCACAGCTAGAGCACGAGGTGACAAGGCTTACGGCCCTATCACGTGACCGGGAATCATTTAGAGCTCCTGATAAACCGAACTAGGTCCCTGGCATCAGTAGAACCTAATTTGTTTGACTCTTTAAAAAAGGGCAAGACCGGTTCGTGCGTTTGGCTAGAGCCAGACAGTTGCAGAGAGAGTAGAGGATAGTTTCCTCTTTTTTCTCTTCTTGGCAACTCCTACAGAAGTCATTTGTACGCGCACCAAGTCCATCGGCATGTTTACCTACCAGATGAACTCATGTACCTCAACTTAGCAAAACACATTTCTCGAATCAAAAATCGAACACTATCATAATTTGTTGCTAAATAGTTGCTAATTAGTTGTAGAAAAAAATAATTTGTTGCTTCTTATTTAAAAAAAAAGTGGGATGTTCTGCTAAGTTCAGCTGAAGTTAGCAGAACACCTTCCTGAAAAATTAATTTACACAATCGGGACGGTGCCTAAATTATTAAGTGAATTTGTTGCTAATTAGTTACCGGGAAAAAAAACTATTGCTCTTTAGTTTTTTTTTCAAAAATGAGGTGTTCTGCTAATTTCAGCTGAAGTTAGCAGAACACCTTCATGAAAAATGAATTTACAGAATCGGGACGAAGTCTAAATCATTCAGTGAATTTGTTGCTAATTAGTTGTGCACAACGACGACCAAAAAAAAATGAACCACACCATCAGCATGGGCTGTTTTGCCAGAGATTTCGAAAAAATTATCATTACTTCGATTTTCTGTTTTCCATACTGATGAAAACAAGATTTGTTGTAATAATAATGATAACAGTGATAATTACCCAAAGTAAATTAAAAGATATTTTTATAATGATTTTATTATATTTTATATAGCGTGGAAAAGGAATAACTATTATAAAAGTGAATAAAAAAGTAATCAATAAATAAAATTTTATTATCTGTTCATTGTATTTTTAAAATGACATACCTATACTGATTATCCAACGATGTCATATAATAAAAAATGTTATTAACTTTTGGAGTAGCGATGCAAAAAACACGAAAATCCAAGTAATGATAATTTTTTCGATATCTCTGGTAAAACAGCCCATGCTGATGGGTTGGTTCATAATTTTTTGTCGTCGTTGTGCACAACTAATTAGCAACAAATTCACTGAATGATTTAGACTTCGTCCCGATTCTGTAAATTCATTTTTCATGAAGGTGTTCTGCTAACTTCAACTGAACTTAGCAGAACACCCCATTTTTGAAAACAAAAAAAAAACTTAAGAGAAATAATTTTTTCCCAGCAACTAATTAGCAACAAATTCATTGAATGATTTAGACTTCGTCCCGATTCTGTAATTTCATTTTTCATGAAGGTGTTCTGCTAACTTCAGCTGAAGTTAGCAGAACACCTCATTTTTGAAAAAAAACTAAAGAGCAATAATTTTTTTCCCGGCAACTAATTAGCAACAAATTCACTTAATAATTTAGGCACCGTCCCGATTCTGTAAATTAATTTTTCATGAAGGTGTTCTGCTAACTTCAGCTGAACTTAGCAGAACATCCCATTTTTTTTTTAAATAAGAAGCAACAAATTATTTTTTTCTACAACTAATTAGCAACAAATTATGATAGTGTTCGATTTTTGATTCGAGAAATGTGTTTTGCTAAGTTGAGGTACATGATGAACTCTCTTAACCGCTTTGGGTTAAGAATCGGTCAGATCTGACCCGAAATGTTACTATGCCCCTGTACCCATATGAGGCGTATGTTCAGACGCTCAGTCATTTCGTTCAGAGTTGAGCCGCATGCTCTGACCGCTTTGGAGGTCGTATACACTCCCGTGAGAGATTTAATAGCAGCCGGACTATCTAATAAAATAAAAATATTCTTCAGGTGGTCTACGACTATCTTTATAGCTATGATCTCAGCCTGAAAAATACTGCAGTAGTCAGATAAACGAAACGAAATGCCCAGTTTCAGCTGTTCCGAAAACTTACGGAAGTGTGGACTCAATAGAACCGGCGGAGTGTGCAAAACTTGTTAAAGGGTTACACCAAAATGCGAAAAAGAAAGGTTTTATTGGGGATTTTTTTCTCCGTAACAAATAATGCAATCAATATAAAACTTTTTAGAGTACATTATGCGTGATCTGAGGTACCAAAAAAACTTTTTTTTTTAAATTTCAAAAACAAAATGTCCGGCGTCAGCGCAGGTTCAACGCACACTTATTTTTCGAAGAGGTCCATGGTGGGCAGCATAACAATATTCAAGCAGCAGCTAGAACAAAAACAATTTTTTTTCATCATTTTCAATTTGAAAATTGATGAAAAGATATTCAAAAATCCTATGTACCGCCCTAGATTATCTATCTAAGAAGCTACAGGTATAACTTTAATTCAATCGGATGCAAATTGCTGGAGTTATCTTGCCCATCGTTTTAGAAAGCGTAGTTTCGGGAAAAATGAGCGTAAAGTTTCAAAACATGTTTACTGCATGAAATTTACGAAATATGTGCATGTAAATTTTGTCACCTCTACTCTGTTATTCCAGGACCATATAATAATCCTTAAAGTTAAAATTTTTTTTCCTCAGTTTCTGTTCTGGCCGATATAAGGTCCTTAAGAGCGTGTTTTCAGTTTTTGGATGAAGAACTATACGGCTTTGGCTCTTCATCGATTGTCATGCAAAAGTTGTAAACTTCTGTACAAATTTTCAGTCTTAGTACACTCCTAACATCCAGTAATTCTTGATAGCCGTCATTATAAGTTATCACAGCGACATCAGTCGCTATGTCAAACTTCGGCGCGATTGACCAAACGACAGAACTCGTTTGCATTCGAGTGAGTAGATCTTGTGTGATCCTGCATCAAAAACTTTCATTGACATGTCTGGTTTGTACGTATATGATTCAAGAGTATGCAAGGACTTTGCTTTCTGCCAAGAGCACCAAGAATCAACGGCAGCAGGACATCAATCGTGTTGAGGTACATCATCTGTTTCAAAAATCGGGTTCAAACCGATTTTAAAAATATTTGTCCAGTCATAATTCCTTTTGAATATCATTCTAGAGATGTTAATACACCATGACCTACGACTGATCGGATTAACTACTACTATTAGGGTTGTAGCTGTATATTGACTCCCCGAGAATGAGATTCCGCTGGTAACAGGGAGCTAGCTCGGTCTCATAGGTAGGCTCTCCCCTTTCGTAGGGGTTTTTGAGATTTTAACATACAGCCTCAACTGTGGTATCACAAAGAACCTACTTGGCCCAATTGTGCCTTTTTCATGCAGCCACTCTAACCTAACCTAAGGGTGCTACCTACTCTACTTGTTTTGTTAAACGAACAATTTTGTTGCATATTTGACGTAGGTGAACTACTAAAGTTATTCCTTTAAATACTTTAGTAGGGTCGCAATCTTAAAATGTCTGGAATTATTCATTCGCATGAGTGGTTGGGGAATTTTTATGTGCCTGAAGAGTACTTGTTTTCACTTCAAATCAGAAGCATTGACTGAAGAAACGCATGAAGAGACGCAATTGTTCCCGTCAACTGTGGAAATACGTTGGCTATTGCATGCACTACTAATCTCCCCGAAAAAAGGCATGCCTTTGTGCAGTCTTTCGTGCACTATTGCGTGCGCTGTAGCGCAAGAGAAAAAGACATCGTGGCACAGTACCTTTAAGGGTACAATGCAGATTTTGAGATTTTTGATAGCGAACATTAATTATAAATAATTTATTTTTGTTTTTACAAACTAACATAATCTTTTAAAAATTTAATTTTTTTTATTTAATATTTTGAAATTGAATGAGTTACACTGTAAACCGCTTTGTGCCGCTACTGCAAAAGACGGTCTGCTGGAGGTCTTTAACGTCGGAGGATCTGCCTCAGCCAGGCTCAAAAATTCTCAACTGACGATCTTTCTTCTAAGCCATACTAAGGCAAAACAAACACACAATGCGAATTATATTTTCCATACAGACCCGACACCCCCCTCCTCACTGTACAGACCTATTCGGTTTAGTTGATATCTTAGCCCACAAAAGCCAGAAAAAGCAACCTAAGGTCCGCTTTAGTATCATTGTTAGCATAGAGTCTAACAAGTGCCTTGACCTGGGTAAACCCAGTCATCTATCACAACTCTTGCTGACGACCAGCTGAGGCTGCAATAGGGAACGGGACCCTGGCTGCGAGAGAATGAACCCTTCCAGGCTAATTCATCTCGCGATCTCATTAGCCTTGTTGATAAATAATAATTTTTGCATTTGACCTGGAATCGACGAAAACTGATATTCCTTTCAATGTTAATTCCACAGGACCTGTATCGTCAGACACGTCGAGCATTGAAGTGCTCTCTCCCTCGCTGCGTTTGTTGTCGCTTTTCTTACTGAAATTAGATACATAGTACTGGACCACCTTCTACTCCGAATAACACAACTATTTGTAGTAATAATTCGAGGCATCATTAAAATTGCATACTAAAGTATAAGCTGCTATTATAACAATACGCATTTGACTGAAATATATTTTTGGTGCGATTTTCAAAACAAAATCGTTAAAACTCTCGTTATTGTTTCGTGCCAAAAGCTCAGTTCTGCTGAGCTCTTCATTCATAGGAGTAATGGCTAATGGTAGGATTCCAATCGCGCTGCGAAGTGGGCCACGTCTTTAGAGGGCAGTTTTTATGATTCGGATTGTTGTTAGACGAACTTATGTGATAGAGTGCAGCCCAAATGGCTGTCCGCATATTGTCTGCAGATTCTGTATTTTCGCGTATATATAATAATTGCACAATGTATCTATCAATTGGTCTGCCCTTTCTTCCGATAACTTTATTGGTGTTCTTCAAATTTATTATCTGGTTTTTTTCACGTAATTTATACACTTTATTTTGACAATCGGTAGCTCTCCATATGAATGATTTTGTAGGTTTAACTATCACCGAATCCTACATAACTATAGTAGTATATGTAACGTTGTAATGTTCTTCCAATGGTAAAGACATTTCAGGAATAGTGTCAAATTCCATTGTCCTTCATGATTCACCGCGTGGTGGTCTTTCAATTCTTCTAAATTTGTGGTTCCTATTTTCTTCTATTGTTGGCTGGAGTGTTAACAAAAAGAACATTTAATAGCAATATCCACCATTTTCGTGTAAAATCAAATCAATGTTGCTATTCCGTATGACGAACTGAAACCTCTTCTTCCAGGAACCGTCTTCTAAACCATTAGTCCAGCATTCTCACGTCCCTCTTATTCTCTCGGAGATAGCTAATAGCCAGAGACAGACTGCTAAACCAGCGCTTGCGTGTTCAGTGTGTGGTGACGCTTGCGTGTTCAGTGTGTGGTGACAATTGCGCTGTTTACACTTTTGATTTTGATTTCTAAATTAAAAGAAAGGCCTTTTGATACGTATTTAAGTTTATTTTATTTTAAAATATTTGTTTTTGACACTTGAAGTTCTCATGCCTGTTGATCTAAATATGGTCTACCTAGTCATCCCCCCCACCTCTTGTTGTTCGGGTTTATCTCGTTGAAAATAACCAAGTGATAAAGATGTCAAATATATGTTTTTACAAGCCGTTTTATCTGAAAACGCCGAACTTTGGGTTCAATGTTTTCAGTTTTCTTGTTTTCTATCTGGGCACACAATGACTCTACTGACATTGAAAAAGACGTTTTTTAACATACTAAATTATCAAATAGGAACCAAATAGTGTTGCTTTCTCTATATTTGAAAGAGAAAACTCAACATTTAAAATTCATATTGACACCATTTCTTTTACTAAAAACTGCATGTATTTTCACGCTTAAATTGAGGATCTGGTCCACAAAGAATGTTAAACTTTTTATTTTGCACCTTAGCTTTTTGCTTGTCGGGAACTAAATGCCCTCCAACTTCTCAATCTCTGCAACGCTACTTAAGTATGTAAATTCTGTGTTATCATTGTCTAGACAAAGGTAAATATTATCATTACCTAAACAATAAGAAAGGATTATAAATTTACGGACGGCTTCAGACGCATGCACAGGTCCGCATAACTTTTCTAGGTCTTTGAATTTCAACTTAATATTTTATGATCGCATTCTTGATATATGTTATACTACGAAAAAATGCTAAATATTTGTTTCTTTTTTAATCGTCATCCTTTTGATCCCTCTAAACACAAAAAAGAATTATAAAATTGTTGATACCCAATAATGAACAATAAGTTAAATTCCACTAATTCCTAGTAGACATGAGGATCTTCCACTTTTTTTTATCTAATCGCTGAATATTAAAATGTTACCTTTCGTCAGTGAAAAGAGCCGCAGGTGATCATGATAACAATCTGGCGTCTTGCTTAGGTCGTATGTGAATTCCAAGCAAGAACCAGTTAAATAATATGATATAAAAATTTGTGTAAATTTTTCGAATATCATCATGAAAAAGCCAAACATACTATTTAACAAAAAATAAAGTTTTGTGTAAATTGATTTTAAAATGCTTGTGTTTTCTAAAAATTCGGAACTTATGTTTGTTTTGACATTATTTTTTACTAAAATATATTCATTTTGACAAAAACATTAAAAACATTTTAAGCTAAAAAAATCTACTTAACCCCGACAATACCCCGAGTAATTCGGTTATGGCGAACTCATTAAAAATAATAAATATTTTAACGTAGAAAAAACTTATTCAACATTAAGAGCGCCACTAGGTGGGTGGTTTCTAATGCACTTGGAGGGTTGTATTTATTTTTTAAAATTGCACTCTAATCAGTAAATATTTAAACAAACAACATTAGCGGGGTATCTCTATATTTCAGTGTAAAATAAATTTATTCAAAATTGCATTAGGGGTCGTTTCCGCTGCACTTGGGAGTTCTATTTATTTAAAAAAAAATTCCGACCAACTGCGAGCCGGACTCGCGCACCTTGGTAGGTTGCTGATTTCTGTGCTAGTTAGAGACATTGTTTTATTCCTCCTGTAAGATTTACATAAACCTCCATCAATTTTTATTTTTTCAGGTTTTTTGCTTTGCAAACATCGGAGGTAAATGGTGGGGAGGGGGTAAGGAATAGTAGTTTTTAAACATTTTTCCATCATAAGTCGAAAACTATGGGGCATATAAGCAAATGAAAATATATTTTATAATGTGCAAATGAAGCCCTTTCATACGATATCTTAACCTAGTCCCACTTAAAAGTTTCGCACCCCTCCCTTGCGACCCTACTATTTGCAATAAAAATAAAAATATGTTTAAAATTTTTTCATTAGCAGTAAAGATGGGCAAGAATTATTTAAAACTATTCCAAATTTCAAGTCAATAACAGCAGTAGTTGCTGAAATAAGTTGCTGTGACAGACGAACGAAGTCGCACCATATGGTCCCTTTTTTATCATTTCGGGACGGAACCCTAAAAATACCTTTTAACCAACAGATGTTTAAACAAAAAAAAAATTGAACAGGGTTTATCGTAGGAAACAATTATTCAACGTTAAAAATGGTATTAGAGGAGTGGTTTCTGATACACTTGAATGGTTGGATTTATTTTTGAAAAACACAATATATTCAGAAAATATTTCAACAATGAAAATTAGCGGAGGTTGTTTAGTTTTTTTTCATTTAAAAATTAGACAAGTTAATTTCTATCATAGAGGTAGGGATAGTTTTTCGAAAGACTAGGGGGGTTTTGTTTTTAAAAAATGTGTTATGTCTAGAAGTTGTTTTTTAAACAAAAATTAGCGAAGTTTTTTTTATATTCTAGTGTAAATTATTTAAAGTTCAGGCTGGTGCTAGGGGTGGTTTCCAATACACTTTAAGGGTTGGCATATATATTATTTTAATCTTTCTAACTAAAATTTATTTGAGGATTAAAAACTAGAGGGGTTTTCGGATTAGCAAGTGCGAAATGAAGTTTATAATTTTTAGGCTTGCGCTGGAGGTAGTTTCCGATAAAGTTAGACGATTATTTTTAATGAGTTCGAAGTACTCGGGGTGTCAATTATTATCTGGGTTAAATAAATTGTCTTAGCTTAAAAAGTGTTTTTAATGTAAAATATATAAAACTTTTAATGCAAAGTAATCTTGACGTATTATACAAAGATTTGTAAATTAGAATAGTAGGTACATACAGCTATGAAATAAAAGTAGTATACTTTATACAACTGTAGTAACGGAGCAATACTACAGTTCACATCGTGAAAAACTGTTGATGTAAAATTTAGAAATCATGAGTTTGGTACATCTCGGGAAGCATGTAAGTAAAGTACATAAGCTATGGTATTAGTTAAAACTGGCTTTAAAATCACCATCTGCTGTGCTTTCGAGATAACAAGTCATCTACACGCTTAAACTGTTGCTCTTCGAGATTAAATTCTTCTTGTTCCCTGGAGATTTTTCATTATTATTTAATAATAATTTTCTTATTATTTAATAATAATTTTCTACTGTCACCGCAGTAGGCCGCTGCTTCTGGCTTCGCTATTAGCAGAAATAATGCGGTTTTTAAGCTGTTTCCTTTATTATATGTTATTTCTGACCAGGTGTCGTCACTAATCCATTCTTTTCTTCCGCTTTTTCATCTATCTCGCTCTGCTTTCTTTATTGTTAGTCAAAGCGCATTTGATAGCCTGATCCACTAACCACGCATCTGTTAGCCTGATCCGCTAATGTCTTCAACTCCTGTTACGATATTCGAATTTTTGTTTAGGATTGAGTTTACCCAGCTGTATGCAAGTTTAGATAGCATTAACCCTACTCTTACCATACGAGTTCCATTTCGTCGATGCCAATTTTGTGTTGGATCATTCCGGCTCCACCTCAACAATCTTAGCACGTCCTACAGTTCGGTGTTTAAAGCTAAAAGTTTGCGTTGAATCAGTTTGAGGTATCCAAGGCATTGGTTCTACCATATACACTTCGTGTGTAGATCGTGTTGTTTAGATAAGGGGGTTACAAACTTACCTATTTTAATCTAGTAGCTGGGAGTCTCGTAAATGCATTTATATAGCGCATAGATACACTCAAAGTTGTCACTGAACTAAATGATAACTTGTTGGCTTTTCATCATGAGCAGCTGATAACAGATTACGCTAAAAATGGTTCGAAATCCACCTTAAATTGTAAGTCTACTTGGAATTGTTGAGCTAGCTGGTGTGTGGTACGTCTTCTGTTAGCTGGTTTTTCAGGCAGTTCAATTTCGCGCAGAGTTTTTTACTTAATTCTTTATATTCAAGTTGTCCGCCTTTTTATGACCAAAGCACCAGCGACTTTTTTTTATTATAATACCAAAGCTCAGGGGATACCCTATGATTCAAAAGGGCAGCCTTATCAGGAAAGGAATTAAGCGTACGGGAAATGAGTTAAGAGGTTGAGTGAAGGAGGTGTCGATATACGCCTCGATTTAAAGTTTCGGGCTCAAAGGTCGAGGGAATATAGAAGATGGTAAACTGTTTCACATTCGTGTTGTTCTACGTAGGAAAGATTTCCGAAATTTAAAGGTATGTCCAAATTCGATCTGGGGAGTATAGGGTGGGAGCAAATTGAAGCTCTTGTATCGCTCGTTGTAATGTGTCTACAAGAACTCAGGCTGATAATTTCCGTAAAACAATAGCGACGAAAGAGTAAGAGACAACCCATAATCCGTCGATGCTCCCTTTCTTTGAACTTTGTCTTAAGCGGAAAATGTTATATATCCGGCCGTATAGGTCCACTGTAGGTACACTTGCAATCGTTGTCTGTAATCGACATAAAAACATAACACGATTTGGTCTGCCCAAAGCGAAGACCGTAGAAATATTGTTGATTAGTCATTCAAACATGTGTTCTCCGTAGATTTCTGTAGAGTTTCCACGAGAATTTAGTACAGAATTAAAGGAGTACGCGAAATTAACGGTGGTGTCGTCGGCACAAATATGAACACAATTGAGAGTGAGAGATAAAAGGTCATTAATAAAAAGAAAAAATAAGAGTGGTGAAAGAACTGAACCCTAAGGTGTACGGGCATTTACTTCGTGGGGATCAGACGTAACTCCGTAATTTATTGCACTGATTGAACGACCTGACAAAAAACTATTTACCAATTTTAAGAGGTGAGGGTGCAAACCAAATGATTGAAGTTTGCTTAAAAGTGTAGCATGCCAAGCACTATTAAAAGTCTTTCAAATATCAAGAACAACGATTTCGGACTCGCCAAAATTATTGAGACAATGATTCCGATCGTCAAAAAGCCGTTAGTAAGTCTCCGGTTAAGGGGCCAACGCCGAACAAATAAAATAAGAGAAACGTTTTCTAAATATTTCGCAACTGAGAATTGATGTGTAATTCAAAAAATGTAGATAGTGCAATTAATCTGCAGTTAGAGGGGATTCATGCCTCTCCTGTTTTAGCTATCTGTTAAAGATGAGCAAGTTTCCATATACACGGAAATACTTCTGTAGAGGATGACTTGTGAAAAAGTAAGTAGTAGTAAGTAATAAGAAGTTTAACCAAGGCAGAGGCGTATAATTTAACAACCAGGGGTGAGAAAACATCAGGTCCAGAAATTTTGGTCGCGTCAGTTTTAGATTGTAGAGAAAGTGGTAAGTAGGAATTAGAAGCAAGCAGGTTGGCTTTTTCCAATGAGCCACAATCCCATTATGAATGAGTGGTGGTTTTGATGAACTGGTAAAATTATCCTTCATGGTTTTGACGAGAGACTTGGAAAGAGAGAGTTGACTGGGCTATCACTTTAATCAAATTACAGTTCTACAGCCTTTTGAGTTATTTCAAAGAATAAAACCTTACATTCAATTTAGATGCATTATAAAAAGTTGTTACGCTTGGTCTCTTCCTTTTTGGTATCTTGAATAAAATAGTTTTATAATTTTGCTGTCACTCATCTTTAATAAAGTAGAAAACTTAATTTTGTTGTAGTCTTTGAAGTCAACGACTGTACACTATTTTGTACCGAATTTGAGAATACAAAAATGTGGAACTTTCGCTTATGCAAAAAACTCTCTCGGGCTAAGTGTGTTTTTAAATTATTTATGTATTTCTCTGTTACACATACAATATGGGTATCAACTTTTTTATATGCTACAATTGGTTTTGTTAAAAAACGCCCCAACTAATTCAAACTTCACAGTGTTTACAAACTTTTCAAATAACTTTTTCCTCTGCGTGAAGTATAAAGAGGAATAAAATTGTTCAATTATTAATCCGGTTTACCCCTAAGGAAGCGTAACTTGTTTCACGCAATGGTGCAGAAGTGCTGTCACCCCTTGGCATTAATTTGTATCTCGTGAATTTTTGAATAATTGGGGAGTAACTTGAGGGGAACAAAGTTACATATAATGGCCAACAAAAACTCCAGTTATGAATTAAAAAGCAATTCCTGTATCCGCGAAGGCAGATAAATTAATTAAAATTACTATTAAAATAATGCAAAGTTTTGTAATAGCTGTGCCGACGCAGTGCTTGGTGGAAACCCGTTCACTTAGCGCTCAAATAGGTGTGCCGTGCACTTAATTAAATTTTATTAAAGGGGGACAACTCGAGTACTTGACTTTGAGCAACATATGGCTTAGTTAAATTTTAATAAAACGTTAAGCCATGTGAACACTTGCTATGTTTCGTCGTATCGTAATTTTTGATTTTTACACAAATTCGCTAATTTTGTTATGCTTGTTTTACGAAGGGGGCGATACACATGAATTACTTATACAATTATTTTTAAATGGCTACGTTCAGTTGAATATATTTGGATAAATGTTAGTATGCGCAGGCAAAACTTACCTTTCTAATTATTACAAATAAATTAGAGGGTCTTGAAAACATTACGAAATCACTTCAACTACGAGATAAATTTGCCCCGACATTATACTAGTGTAGAAATAGCGCATATTTAACCAAAAAATACATATTAAATACGAGTGATAAACAGTGAGCATAAATTCAAGAGTCATCGGTTAAGTAAGTGATAACGTGTTGACCTTCCATCCTCGAGGAGGAGTTCGAGCCCCACACGGCAAATATATTTAGAACGACGAAAAGGTTCTCTTCCTAAAAATATGATATATTGCTGTAACGGATGGTGTAGGTTAGCAAAGTGTTGATTTCTTCATGAATAATGTGTGTGTGTGTAGAAATTCATTAAAGTAATTTTCCGTAACATATCCGTAGGAAATTACGAAAGCGTTTGAATTAACAACCAAACTCCTTCATCAAAAATACAAAACTTTGCATTATTTTAATAGTAATGTTAATCGAAAAAAATCGATTTTGTTTATTTTTTCGCTCAATCGATTGAAAAATTGCCTGTGAACATCATTTTCATTTTTCATTTCATTTATTCATTGTAAATAAAAATTGTACATATAAGAAAATTTTCTTTATGTTTGTACATAGCAAAGGTGGGAAAAGAAATCAAATTCATAAATTTAAATTTAAATAACTAATAATACAATAATAATAATACGGCCTGATTTGAGAAGCAATCAGGCATAGGCTACACGAAGATGACCAATAATTAAGAAAAAAAAAAAGAAAACAAGAAGAAAAACCATCAAAACCATCAATCTATTCCTGGTAGTCTGATTCCAACCGCGCCCTGAATGCCCCAAGCGAACCCGCAAGCCTCACGTCCAACGGAAGCGAATTCCAGAGCGTGACAGCATGAACGAAGAATGAGCGTTTCGACTGCTGACAAGTGTATCTAGGTACTTGAATATTATTCATACGAGACGACCTTAAGAAGAATAGCTTCTCAGTCAAAAAAAGTGGCTTGCCTTAAAGAACTAATTTAAACAAGAACTGAATCATGCGCATTTTAGAAAAAGATGGAAAAGAGCATCCAAGGAACAAATAGACCAACTACGAAACATGATCAAATCTCCGAAGCCCGTATACATAGCGTACAATTGAATTTAAACATACGTTGAGCTTATTTCGCGAAGCAGAGTGAGGCTTGCCAAGACAAAGCGCACACGCACAGGAACGAACGAGGCACCACACCACAACCTTCGAAGACCACCATATACCCTGGAAATAATACTGTTGACATGATTGAATTAGACATGATAACTCCCAAGTTTCTTACATTCACCACGAAAGGAACTGATGTAGAACCAATCAGTAGAGATGAGAAGAAGTGTGTGTTTATTGACCTTTTGAAGAAAACTATAGCTTGAGATTTGGAGGGATTAAGTTTTAAATCGTTAATATATGCCCAGTTGGAGAGAGCACGAAGGTCCTGATTTATGCGCCAGATACAGTCCTCGGTCAACCCAAGAGGGCAGCTTAGATATATCTGAACATCATCAGCATAAATTAAGATTTTAGAGAATTTGAGTACCTTGGGAAGGTCATTTATGAAAGGCTAAACAGGAACGGCCCAAGAATTGAGCCCTGAGGAACACCAGCCAACACTGAAAGGAAGCTAGAAGACTTAGAACCGAGTGCTATTTTCTGTTTGCGACCTTCTAGAAAATTGCTGATCAATATTACCGCAGACGTTTCAAAACAAAAGAGATTCGCTAACTTACGAAAAAGACGCTTGTGATTGACTGTATCAAAGGCCTTAGAAAAATCAAGAAGAGAAAGAATAGTAAGCCTCTCCCTATCAATTTCCAGTCGAACATCATCGACTAATTTCAGAAGAGCAGTGGTGCAACTGTGGTTCGATCTGAATCCATTTTGCCATTCAGACAGCAGTCCTCGCTTATCAATAAACTCAATAATGTTTCAGCTCTGAGTCTCAAGTATTTTAAAAGATATTGCACAGGAAGCACGGGCGGCATGTCGACTTTGGGTGGGATACTTATTATCTTATTGTTTTGCCCCTTATTCTTTTGTGGGGCTTTGTGAATGTATTTACGGGCATAAGTGACTTGGTAAACGTGTTCATTTGGTCGTCCAGGAAACCATGTTTTTGCAACTTGTGTACACGATTACGAAAAAACTATTCAATTAATTCGACTTTTATTTTATAGAGTATTAAAAACTGTTCTGTATAAACCAAAGTTATCAGTGACTTCATCAATTTTTATAAACAAAACTATCAAAAAATTTTTTCTCAAAAATTCCACAGGTCAACAAAAAATAGAGTGATGATTGGTGTTGGGCAACTGGGGCTCTTTTCCGAAGTAATTTGCTGCGTAGAATCCGAAGCCGAGGTCAAAATTGGGCTATCACATCAGGATTTTGAGATTTTTGAGGTTATGTACTCAAAATTTGGGTTTTTTGGCTATTTTTGAAGTTAAGTAGAGAATGAAAAAAATTGTTTTGGCCATTTTTTTCTAGTTGCATCATATAATACTACTCTTACCCTTCAAAATAAGCTATTGAACATAATATATCTGTTTATATGATATATGAACTTCATAATTTAAAATGGTCGTAACTTTGCAAGAAAAAATCATAGGTGACCGCATAATAGCTCATTTTGAAGGATAAGAGTAGTATAAAATGATGCAACTAGAAAATAAGACCAAAAACATTTTTTTCATCCTGTACGTAATCTCAAAAATAGCCAAAAAAACCCATTTTTTGAGTACATAACCTCAAATATCTCAAAATCCTGATGTGATAGCCCAATTTTGACCTCGGATTCGGATTCTACACAGCAAATTACTTCAGAAATGACCCCCAGCTGCCCAACACCAGAAGCTTGTTGACCAGTGTTGACCTTCGGGTTCAAACTGAAAAAAAGAAATATAAATTTTCGGTTTTTATGATGTAAGTGAGGTACTATATATATAGTAAAAAAGTATATATGTTACATTAACTAAAACAAAATAATTTTTTTCCAGTTGACAATTACGGACTCTATCGTATACACAATCGGACGACTTAATGTTTCACTGTACCATTGTTTACTCCGCCATTTCTAAACATTTTTGGTTTTTTTTCTAAAACATTGTTTAAAAGTTGTCTGAAATACACCTGTAAAATAAATTCTTTCTACAATTTCCTTCTCATAAAAAAATGTTCGGGCTTTACAGGAGGTGACCCCCTTAATGGTCATCGGGAATACGAGGCACGTGAAAGAAAGTTTGGAGACAGAACCTCGGTTAATTGGTCTTGAACTTTTCCAAGAGTGAGTTTGGGGTCGTTAAGAAAACCCGAAATTAGTTTTAAATTTAGTAACAGTTATAATTAATATTGTCAACCTAAATTTATAACGTTTCCTTTATGTCTTTCTCTTACTTTCTTCTTACGATTACAAGATCCGTTAATTCTGTCTTTTTTTTTGTTTTTGAATAGAAAAACCTAATGTTAAGTCTAAGCTAAGTTCGAAAATTTAAAAAATTGGGAAATTTAATATGATAATTCACCTAAATACGCTAAACTTAACCATTCAGAACTACGCAAGAGAAGAAATTACTGACTACTTACAACTAATTTAAAAAATATTCTATTGAACCTGCTGCCACCATTACTTCTAAGGGAATTTGACATTCCAATACCCCGAACAAAAAACTGAGGCTCAGTTATTCTACATATAACGAAATTGTGTTATTTTTTTATTATTATTATGATGTAACCAAAGCCCAAGGGACAAACCCTATCATACGTTAGCATGGTTTTGACCTGAAAAGAATTATGGTAAGGGGAATGAGGGAACTTGGGTGTATTCTTTTTGCATTCCTGCGAGGTAAACAAGCTGGAATGTGCCCTTTTTTATTTCTATTTAAAAACTCTCGGGAAAGAAGCTTAATTTTGTCAAAAAGATATTTAGGTGTCGCATTTTTATTAATGTAAATTTATTACGAAAGTAGTGCGAAACTCAATATATGCAAGTATACAGGGTGATTCGTAAGGAAGTGTACCAACATGTGCCAATCGATTTCTTACAGTGTTGTGATCAACGTTCACGATGAGCAGTTTTTTCGTAAGATCCCTCGTTGACCCCTTTTTTAACGACTAAACTATTGTCGTGTGTGCAAGGAGATGAGCTCATATAAAACGCAATAACTTCTGTCCGAAACACAGTAGGACGACAAGTAAGTTTTTATAAAAAGGATGCATTATGAGCAGTACCTCATTTTAACAGTACCTCACATGTCTCGATCCGTTGCCAAATGTGGCAGGTATGACCGTGAAAACTTAAAATTTTCAAAAATTTTGGTCAAAAATTTTCCTTTTTATCGTCCGTCCTTAAAAATTTCCTTAATAAGGATATGGTTTAAAAACAACAAAAAAATGCACCCTTAAGATATCATTTAAATAAAAAAAGAACCATGTCAGTATCTTTAGTGCGTCAAAAGTTATTAATATTTTTGTGGAGTGACTGGAATGCTCAATTGGAAAAAAATGTCTGCCATTAAACTTAAGCCTGAAACCTCTTACGAGATTTCTTGTGTTTCAAAGCTCAGACGGTCGTTTAAGTATTAATGTAGAAGGTGTTCAAAGTGATCTACATTTTGACGAATGCACAACGTCGCTCTTCGTCTTAAGGACCTTATAATTCTGTTGCCTAAGTTCGATCTACCTCCCACTGTCTCGCAAGCCGAAATTATTTTATCCAACAGCTGATCCCTTGAAGTGATTTGACGTGAGTAAACCATACTTTTAATATGACCCCACAAATAAAAATCAAGCGGATTCAGATCTGGGAATCGGGCCGGCCCCGAAACTGGACCTCCACATCCAATCCAACGAACACCGTAAGTTTGCTCCAAATAATTTCGGACTCGTACATGGTTATGTGGTAGAGCACCATCTTGCATGAACCACATACTTCTACGAACAGCGAGAGGTAAATCATCAAGGCATCCTGAAGTGTATCACGTAAAAATTCTAGGTACGTACTTCCATTAACCTTAGGAAGCACGTAAGGTCCCAAAATCCTGTTTCCTATCATCCCACACCAAATATTAATTGATGCATTGCTCTGTTGCTACCAGTTGCAGGTGTAACTAACCCTTGAAAATTACCAAATGAGAATCGCCGTATCCATCCTCCAGCAACCGTTTCCCGTTTGCCGAGGTTTAAGCAACACCATAAGCGGTGAAGCGATCAAGGTAATGATTAGTCTTTCAACAACTTCCCAGTAGCGAATGGATATTGATTCAAGCAACTAAAATATGTATTAGTAGTTCTTTTCTATACCGCAGATAAAAAAGATAAAGTTTTATATTTAACTCTTTCTTTTTTCAATTATTGCAACAGTTTTTAAGAGTTTTAAGAAAGTTACATAATGTAAAGACACTTACCATGCACATTATTTTTATGAAAATCTTATCTTATCTAATATTAGTGCCTTTACACTATCGTTCGAACACTTGCTATATAAAAGGGGCTTTTAAAGCACTATGTCTGTTCAATTTTTCATTATACATACGTAGGTTAATATTGCTTCTGTTCACCTGATACAGTAATCAAATCGAATATTCCAGATACTATATAATCCTTAATTCAAACTCGTTGATATCATTCACCAAGCCAAAGAGCGTGTAATATGAACTTTGATACTCACACAGAAATATTGTACATGCTTTGTACAGAAGGTCATAAACTGAAATAGCTACTACCTGTTTGCTAATAATAACAATAAAACGAGCATAAGCAATGGCCTAATCTAATCTAGCCGTAAATACCTAGTGAGTTTATAATCATCGCACACAAGCCTGGGAGCTGCTTTGTATTATTTGTTTGAGCGCCACTCTATTAACGCGGTCCCAATGGAAGGCAAGGTGTCGTTAATTTACCAGTAAAGTCTACGTACAGAAGGAAGCTTTTACGACCTGGGGTCTGCTCGTGTACACTTAATCGATGTCATTAACTCGTTCGTTTAATAGAAAGCGATGAATGTGCCATTAAGTCAGACAAGCCGATTCCTTAATCAAATAGTCACACTTCCTTATCTTGTAGCAGATTTAACTCGATACATATGCAAATATCTTTTCATCACATGTACATGGTGTATGAAAAGGACTCTACGTGTATTCATATTTCAAGGTTCTATTTAAGCTCATGTATTTAATGCTCATAAAATTTAATGAATGCTTATTAGATTGTTGACCTTTCATTTTGAATGCAATAATAATCTCAAGAATTTTATTTTCTACCTCATGTATTTAAAACGGGTTAACTTCAAAACACTTGTTTTTATTATTGACCTAAATAATGTTTCGTACACTGCACCAAATATTTAAAACGGGTTAACTTCAAAACACTTGTTTTTATTATTGACCTAAATAATGTTTCGTACACTGCACCAAATAAGACGCATGTACATTAAAAAACAATATCTTCTGGGGATTTGTTTTTATCGCTTTTCTACATGTTCAGAACATTTAAAGGTTCACCTCAAAGAAAAGTCAGCATAAAACTATAATAATATCTAGAAAATTATTGCGAGAAAATAGATTTTCTTAACTCATTCCTATGGTTTACTATGGGAAGTCCGATCTGCTTACACCACCAATGAACAGCTGTTTGCTTCCAGAGTTGTATCTAGAGTAGGCTTTGGACATTTTAAGAGAAGAAGACTCATTTTGATTCTTAAATGCACTTGTAGAGGCATCCGAGTTGATGGGGAGTTTCAGCATCCGAGTTAATGGGGAGCTCTGTTTCTTCCAAAATTGTGGCAGATGCGTTCGTTCCTAGTGGTTCCTTCTTTGATGTACTGGCAGCAAACCAAATCGGCATCTAAAGCTCTTCCAACTTAATCATCGTCAGCGCCAAATCCATCGGGACTTCTTTTTAAAAACGTTGCTGTTATGAAGCTTGCGATTAAATTTTTGCCTACAGTGTCACCAATTCCAATCCACAGTTCGTTAAGCAGTAGAGGAAACTCCTCCTTTGTGATACAACTAGGATATCTTCTTTTCCTTCTCCATTGGTCCAAAATTTCCTTCACCGTGTTCTTCATGGGAGCAAATACTGTAACGTCCAGTGGTTACATTAAGTGGGTTGCATTTGCTGGAAATGAGGATAGATAGATATTATTGTTTCTACCTACCTTGATCGCTTTAGGAGGGAAGTGTTATAAACAAAGCAGCAATGAATTTTTGAAAAAAAAAACGCTAGCTTCGTTCAGGAAGCACCTAGGATGTTTTTTTTTTTAAATTTGTGAAAAAATGCCAGCTTTTTAAAAATCAAAACGAAATATATAAAAAAAAGTCCTAGCAACGGAGTTATTCTATTTGTTTATAAGGTTAAAATAATAACACTTTTGTAACGTCATTTTGCAATAGTCAAAATGTTTTTTTAATATTCAAATTAATTGTATTCGTAGAGCAACACCTCCCCTTCAATATGAGACGCGCAAAACCATTTTCTGTTTCAAATTGTGCGTACTACGTTATTACAAAATTAGCTTATTTGCGAGAAACAAATTGAATTATGCAAAAACTATTCAACGAATCGATGTGAACTTATTGAGCACTATTAAACCTACCTTTCTACGAAGTATGAATTTCATTTGTTGAATTTTATATTAGTTATTGTTAATTGAAAGTTTCTAATATTGTAATGGTTTTTTGCGATTTTCTAAATTACGCTTTTCAAAAATACGCGAAAATTATCAATTTTTCGACTTTAATTGTTTATAACTCGAACACCGCAAAGAAATTTCTGTAGAATTTATATAAGGGTTATTTCTATATGCTTATATTACATGCTAACCGTGTCGGTTTGCTGGATGAGTGAGTGTCAAGTCAAAAGTCTTACTTCCCTGGACTATTAAGCCGCACTTCACTTCTTTACGAATCATCCTGTATATGAAAAGAAAATCTGTCTCTAATTAGTCGAAACTAAAGTAAATAACATCAAAATCCAAGATTTATTTACGCGATCATCATTCATCTGATTAGGTTATTTACCCTTAAAAAGTTGCAAAATATATACATATATATATATATATATATATATATATATATATATATATATATATATATATTTATATGTAGAAATCGGAGAAAAAATAGCAGAAGAAGCCTCGATGCCACATGTGCATATTATATATACTTACAGCGATTCCTATTAATGCCTTTTAACTTTTAAGCATCAAACATACGCTGATAACTAATCACTGTTTTATTGTTTTATTTCGGAAAAAATATTCAAAATCGATAAAAATCTTGTACTACGACAAGTCATATCTTCGAGAAAAACTTTAAAAGCACCTGTGATGCTATGGCATCACAGGTGCTTTTAACGTATACTCTTGGCTTCAGTTTACTTCGTGGTCAAACAATAATTTTCGCGATACTATGGCGAGTATCGGTAACAAAATGTATCGATACTCGCGACTATCGAGTAAACGGAATATCGCGGTCAAAACCTCGATGCCAAGAGAGAAAGCATCGATATATCTCATCGGTATCGCCCATCCCTATTTATCCGTTTTCAAATTTGAAGAAAAAACTTCAAAAACATTAACACTGCGTTTGGCAATGAAATAAGGCGAAAGATCTGAAACGGTACGCGCTGCCGAGTCAGTAAAAATCTTCGTAGAGGATGCTCCTCGCACAATTTGTGAAGAACTGGTGGAACTCTTCGGCGTTTATCCCTTAACTATCATAGAAAAGCCCGAAAGAAGAGCAAGAAACAGCAAGGTTCTAAAAGGTCCTAGCGAAAGATTATGTTGGTGGTATAGTATGTTGGATGGCCGAAAGATTTATTTTCCTGATGACTAAACTACAGATCTACTGTTACGTATCGATCAAATGCATGCGAAATTCCGATGGTTACACCTGTCTGGTTTAGCCCTAGCAACTGTCCACAGGCACGGCATAATTCTAATGCATGATAATCGCGAGGAAATGAGGAAATTTCAAGGAAAATTATTTCGAAGCTTACGAATAGAAATATGTATTCTGACGCTGAGAGATTTATACCTTTTCTGCAGGCTTCTCAGAAATCGACAGTTTTAATCTCGAAAGTCAATTAAAGAAAATTTGTCAAGGATTTTCTTGTCATTAAGAAAAAAGGACTTTTGGAAACAAGCAATTTCGACTTCAAAACTGGTAACAAGCAATAAATTCAGATTGAAAATAAATTGGTGTATAAAATTAGTTTCTCTTAAAGATAATTACCCATTACGTTTCATATTAAATACTAGTAAAAAAATAAAATTAAATAAATTGAATGGACTACCTACTAAACGAATATAAAATTAATCGAATACAAAATAAAACTTTGAAATAAAAAATGGAATCAAGCCTGATCTTTTGTTGTAGTAAAAAGTCAGACATTCTGCAAAGGGTCAATAAGTGCCTGAAAAATAAAATTGTTCACTGTCTGATGATTTCGTTCACCGCCATAAATAAATTTAAACTAGAAGCAAATTGGCACCATCTTGACATTTTTTGAGAACTTTTTTCCCGGAGTGAGTATATTTCCATATGCAAAACGACTTACATACATATGTCTGGAATAATTTTGTATGTAATAAAATTGGAATCTATTTGCTTTCCAGTTACAATGTACGACCCAAGATCGTCTAACAAGGGTATAAAGGTTGTCATAGCATCTAAGGAACACATTTCATTCGGATATCACCGTTTCGACAATATTATGTAAAATAGATTATATTTTCTCTCCATATGCTTATTCACATGAAGTTTTTCTCAAATGTAGATCCACCGATATGTCTTTCACTTAGAAAAACTTTTTATTGAATGTATGAGCACCGAGATTCATGTAATCCATGCATTCCTCCAGAATTCTGAGAAACGTCGAGCTTGGCCATGCATTCATTCGTTGTGACCCATCAAGAAAACTTTCTGTTTCTAGTTAGAAACTTTCTTGAAAATAACGCAGACAATTCACCTTTAAAGTTCGAAATGGCTAGTAAAACTTCAGAATGTCACTGCAGCGGATAGCGTTCCAAAACCCTGTTTTCAGGACATTTTTTAAAAGGTAACGAAGCGTAACTAGAAATTGAATTCCTTACCAAGATGAATTTCATATTTGGAACATTTTGGGGGGCAGGCCAGGCGTTTGGTATAGTTTGCTTCATGTTTGAATTTAAAACTGGGACATTGCACAGTGGCGCTCTATTATGTATGCGACATACTGACGAAAATTCATGAAATTTATTAGTTTTTTCCTTTCTTTTATTTCCGCTTCATTTTTTAATTTCCTATATATCGAACTGTGGAAAGTATTGAACAATGGATCTGCTCCATGGAATAATAAAATTCAATGCCTTCATTTCAACTATAAATATAATTGAAAGTTATTTCCATTAAAATGTGTTTCTCGAAGATTAAAGCTTTATTTTTGGACAACGATTCTTTATAACTACTACAAAAGAAGATTAACTTGTTTTCCAGTTCAGTTAATACTGAAGTTTTGACACGAAGAAATTGTGTTGTGTAAACATAGAATTTCACTTCTAACACAGAAGGTGCACTTCTTGGTAGGAACCAAGAAGCAATTAACCTATTCCATCAAATCGGTGCCATGAGACTCTGACACCAACATGCATAGGATCAAAATAAAGTAAAAAGAAGAAAGCATGGAAGATAACGCAGCGCACAACATGTATAACAGAGTGTCGCGATAGCACAAAGAATAGATAGTTCTTAAGTGAACGCTTGTTAAGAGTTAAATCGAAACGGTTAATTGATTTATGCCTGCCATAATTTGATCTGGCGGCGTTAGCATGCAGCAAAGGAAGACTTCGGAGACTATGTTAGGATTTCCTAAAGGGCCTTGCTAACAAAAGTGCCCCAGTCAATATTTGAATTCAAGAGCTGATGAATAAAAACCAAGTCAACCACTTTGCGCTTTTTCTCAATTGAAAACAAACCGAATAGAGGCGATCTGTATAGATGTGAGACATTGTACCCGTACCAATCCAGGAACATATCTAAGTATTTTTGAATGAGGGCGGGGGGTCATTACTAAACTTCACATAGGAGAAAGTGCGAGATTAGATGGACAATGTTATCAATGGCTAGAACGATCCATATTCAGGACCCTCTTCTGTTCAGCATTTCTGGACGCTACAATCGCCATCTTAACCTGTCTACACGAGTCCGCGACGTTCACTATTGCCAGGGCCCCTCGTGGCCAACGTCATCAGCAGGTTAACTGCCGCGCCTCTGCCTAAGGCAGTGAACGGCTCCGGACCTTGGAAACTCAAAGCATGGATGTTCAAATTCAGGTTCTCACTGAAGATTCCTACACCTGCTCTCCCATCAACCACACACTGTCACATAGAGCCAGTGGTGGAAACCCCATTTCCTACCAATGGCCTTCTTACAAGAGTACAAAGTTACCGTTGCTTTCTTAACCCTTTCTTGATTATTGATCTTCCTCCTTAATATTTCTTCCAGGAAAATACCCAGATACTTTGCTTCATCAGCAAAAGTCAGACGGGAATTATTTAAAAACGAAGAGTCTACATGAGGAATTTCCTAGTAAAAATGACCAGCTCGGTCTTTGACCTCTAACTCGCATCTGATCGCCTATCTGAAGAGTCGAATGCGGGAATTTTGTATAAGCCCGAGTAGAAATGATTGAGTTGGTATATTCACGCCCTAAAGCAAGTACACACAAGTTAATATTTCTAAAAGTATATACATGCCCGTTGCAAGCACGCATAGCGAACGAATGCGCTCGGGAGTGTTATGCACGCTACCTTTACAGCCCCAAAAATTTAAAAATTCGCCCGTCACATGAGTATACATTCTCCCGCTACAAGTACAAAAATCTAAAAATACGCCCGCCAAAAATGCGCATTTCTGTTACTGCGTTCTGGCTTTAACACATTCGCGACTGGTGACTCACTGCGTGGGTTATGTAAAATCTCACGCGTATAGACGCATGTTCACCGTAGGTGGGTAATCGACCACCTGATATTGAAATTGTTCCCAATAGCCGATGACTCAAGGTGAATTTTGGCGATAATAATGATAATAATTACCTGAAATTTGTTATTTTTATTCTTATATATTTTCTCGTTTCAATTATTATCTTTATTAACCCGAGTAAAGGTAAGATAATAACTGCATAAACGTTGCCGGCTACTTTTTTTTATATGATGTGACCAAAGCCT
Source organism: Leptarthrus brevirostris (assembly GCA_964036015.1). Classification (NCBI taxonomy): domain Eukaryota; kingdom Metazoa; phylum Arthropoda; class Insecta; order Diptera; family Asilidae; genus Leptarthrus; species Leptarthrus brevirostris. Next base: position 114,304,473 of record OZ038373.1, on the reverse strand, counting down.
AGGGGACAACCCTTTGATGCGTTAGCATGGTTTTGGACGGAAGGGAAGTAAGGGAAGTGAGGAAAATTGAATGTCTTGTTTTTGCATTGCTGCGAGCTAGACAACATCCCAGAGACGAAATGGATTATTTCAATTTCTTAATTAAAGCTCAAGGGGGGACCTTTTCTCGAACCCTGGGCCCATAACATGGTGGTCATGCCGCTCAACGAATTCATTCAACTCCGTCTCCAATAGTTTTGTTATTTCAGACGTCGGACTTGAATGAGTGAATCTACGAAAATATTTTTTTTTTCATTTTAAATTTTAGTCTAGAAAAAGTGTGAGCGTACCGTGCTTGATTTGGATTATTTCGGGCGTCTTTTACTGATACCTGCGTGAAGCGGACTGGCATTTGGAAAAGTATAATTTTTACTCAGGCGTACCGTGCTTCATTTGAGTGCAGTGCTACGCGTGCCTGCTTCAGGCTAGGAATGGGCAAGTCTTATTTTTACTCGGGAAGTCCCTGAGTACAGAATAGTATTTCCCGGCGACAGCTATAAGCAACTAGCCTTCCCCTTTCAGGATTAGAAGTAGTTTATTGACCACCATTTTCTACAGAAAAGGAGTCAGTACATCATGTTGCGATGTGCCTGTACTCATAGTCCAAGTAGCATGTGCCTCTCCCAGCCTTGTGTTAATAGTCCTGCCCTGAAGCACCTGACTAATTAGCGAAATAGGATTGGCTTTTACCCCAATGGAAGGGAGTATCCTTGTTGATAGCTCTCGGTTTGACGTTACTCAAATTTAACTCAAATTCAATAAAGGTCACTATAGTGTACTCCTTACATTCGAGAGACATTTCTATAGTGCGTTCCGGAGTATGTCGCGTAGTTTCTAGAGATTTCCCTTTGCTACGCGTATTGGAACACCGATAATAGGTGTTGTGGTATACTACTCTCCAACATTTCAGAAGAAAAAAGATTGGGAGTACACGGTAAATGGGAAGTTATGATGCCAAATTTCACAAACTCGCCAAAACCCGTGTACAGCCATCCTTTCGATTTTTCTTGATTGAGAAACCAAGAGGCACTGATTCTGTCAGCAGGCAGATGCTGTTGGTCGACCGATAGTGATCAGAACTAAGTGGTGGGTGGTAGGTGGTTTTACATGCGAAGTTCTCTGATGCATTACGAATTCGAGTGACTGGAATGGTCGGAAAGCACATTTATAGTAGTATAGCCAGATTATATCTTTTAGCAGTAGGCTACGAGGAAAAATAAGAAAATGAATGAGGAAGAGGGATGGAGGCATAGGAAAATGATGGGAAAATAAAGCAGACAGCAATAATCCATTAGAGGGTTTACTGCCAATCTTTTTGGAACAGATTATAATAGATCTACGATCCTTAGGGTTGGCATACGAGCTTTTTTCCGCCTGGGTATAAACGTTACTTTACCAAAACAGTCGTTTATAGTATTTTAATAAAATTTTCAATTGCACTTTTTTTTAATACGTCTTTTCGCTCAAAGCACCAATTTAAGAATGACTGTAAACGGACCATTCCATCTGCAATTACCTGAATATATCCTCCCCTCTCATGTCAAAACTAAGAATCACTTTGAAGATTGTTAAAAGAATTTTTTTTATATTTATGGACATTTTGTTTTTTAGTCATTAATTCACAATACTTTTCAGTTAATTATTTTTTTTAGTCGCTCTTCTCATGATAAAACTTAGTAAATCAAAATTGCGAACAGCCTTTTACTTATGTTTAACCGGTTCTACAACTTAAGGAGCCATCACAATTTAGGCAACGTAATGTTTTTAACAAAATTAAAACCATTTAATTGATTTATCCTTATGCAGCGTAAAATTAAATTAAAACAGCAAGTGCTATTAAAATAAATTGAACGGCTATTTTACGAACGAATTTAAACTTTATAATTTGAAGAAAATATGTAGTTGATCTCGAATCGTTTCAACAATGCATTTTCTTTTCATTTCAGGCGTACAACACTTTAATGGGTTGATATTTAGCATAAGGTCTATCGCCAGAATAAAATTCAAAATGCAAGAGAACAATATATCATCGACACCGCCTACGAACGGTATCGACCAAGCACAATTCGAAGCCGACAAACGGGCTGTCTACAAGTAAGTTTCCATGCGAGAATTAAAATATAAATAATTACAGCAATATCCCGCTCAATATGAATTTTTGCCATTCCGTTGAAGCAAATGCAGACTTATTTGTCTTCTGAAATTAATAAATAAACGAATCCACCGCACACATGGGCTGCCTTCTCCCTCCTTAGTCGCCTGCTTGAGCTTAACTCTTTAAAGTTAAGTATGCAATAACAAGCTGCAATATTTAAGATGTTGGATAGGATGTGTAATATGTGCAGGTTCAGAGGATGCATGATTGTCATACACATATCCTGCTTAATACTTCAAGGATCCGTTCTCTACTCCCGCGCATTATTAGAAATATTCTGATATGCTTTGGAGATAAATAAAAAGCAATTGCTTAAAATTTATAAATAAATTTCAAATAAAGAGTGACATAATAAATTGTAGTATCATATTAACTCAAAACAATTTTCAGACATCCACTCTTTTCCCTGCTGGCATTACTTTTGGAAAAATGCGAACAGGCAACACAAGGGTATATACCTTCTTCAAATTCATCAGCGTCAAGTCCTAATGGAACCAGTAATAGCAATAGTGAAGGTGATAGCTTTTCTCGAGATATTCAGGTAAGCCAAATACATCCAATCGCTGACATATTAAAAAAAAAATCGTTTTTTAGGCTTTTGTTCAGTTACTAGAAAAAGAAAAACGACCGCTTTTAACAAATAATGCAGAGCTCGATGGATTGGTGAGTAACCTCATTGGCATCAAATATTTTTTATTACAATAACTTGGAAATATATTGTTTAGATGATTAAGGCACTTCAAGTATTAAGGATACATCTTTTAGAATTGGAAAAGGTGAGAAATATAAATAAGTTTTATTCTGTTTATTTATTTGTTTGGTTCTGTTTATTTATGTATTTACACTAAGTCTACAACGATTTATACAAGAATTAAAAGTCAATCAATAATTTTAACCAAATTTATTAATATATTTTAAACTTACTAAGGTTTATTTCAATAATTTATGTGAAAAAATATATAGCCTCTACAGGGTCTCTAAAACGAAGTGATCCTTTTAAATAACAGAGTTAGACGTAATCAGTTACATCTATAATTTGATTACTCGTATAATTACATTGATTATGATTACAAAGTAATTGTAGTTACATGGTAATTGTAAATACTTTTAATTGCAATTACATTGTAGTCGACGCCTGATACTAACATGCACTTGATTCTTATATCATTAATCACCTAATAATCAAAAAATATATAGTATATGTAAATTATTCAACCAGGGTAATAATGTAATCGAAATTACAAGTAGTCACAATTATCATGTACCTGCAATTACTTTAATCGTAATCAATATAATTGTACGAATAATCAATAACAAATCTTACTGATTACTCCATCGCTCTACAACCTTACAACTACACAACTACAAATTTCAAATGATTTTTTATCGTTTGAAAATATTTTTCACCTGATAGTTTTCAATACAGATTAAATTTTGAAGTCGAATATTAGTATTTCGCTAAGGAAATGCCTAGCTTTCTTTGAAAATCAGGGATTTAGTTATCGGTAACTTATAAAGAAAAGTAAGTCATCGGTGGAGTAAGTGATAACGTGTCGGCATACCAATCAAAGGGCCCCAGATCCGAATCCCACCGACGGTGACCCAAAATAAAAATTTTTACTGATAAAAAAACACAAACCGATTTTAGTTGACGACTTTTTTTTTCGTAAAAAGCGCGCGTAAGGGGTTGATCCAAAAAGTTGACTTTTCACGCCCCAAGGCTAGACTGCTTATTCCCTTTAACACTCACTGCTGCAGCTGCAAAGATAAGAGCGAGAATGAAACTCTTGTTAACTTCCTAAGCATCGTACACAAGGCAGCTTTTTTTTTTTTTTTTGATGACCTTAAGGAGTTCTCAAGGCTAGAGATCATAAATTTTCTAAACCTTACCGACATTCCTATCACCGATCTTCTGACCCATCGCGCACAATCATACACTTACTACCTGGTTACGATGTGTGGTAACAAAACGGCACACCTTAGTGCTAATTGCACCCTGAGCGAGGAGCCTGGTTCGCTAGTTCATCCAACCAACGTCCCAAAGCTATTTATTTAATTAACGTCAATAGATTTTTCAGAAAAAATTCTTGAAAATGGAACATTTTTCATATTAGCAAAATAGAATGCCACCTTAAGTTTTCACATTATCACGCAGATGCCGTTTATACGAGGTAAATAACGAGTCAGCCCAAAACATAAAAACTAAACTTCAAAATAATAATAGAAGGGAGGTTTTTCTTGAAAATCGTAAAAAATAAGCAAAATTAAATTTCTTTTTTCTAAAAATCTTTATTAGATAAGTAAATAAATCTTTTTGCATCTTAATTATACATCCTTAGACTATACAAAAAGAGAAATTTTTTTTTCATTTATATTTTTCATATATGTATATATGATGGCGTCAAAGTCTACATATAAAAAGAAAACGGATAAAACGCTATCCACTATACCTTGACTTAGGATGGTCTGAAACAAAAAAAAATCATATTAAAGCAGACACATAAAATTAGGGAATGAACCTATTTTTAATGAAAAATTAAGAAAATTATTACAGTTTAAACAAAAATTGAAAAAAGGCATAATTTTTGACCCTTTATTGCGTTGTAAGGGTTAAAAGAATAGTCAGTAGAATTGATAATACGTTAATTCCCTGGAGAATTATGGCATAAAGAGTTTAAAAAAAATTTTTTTTCAAAATCTTTTCATAGATTTTCCGCAATCGTGGATACGGTTTTCAAAAAGTATGTTTCGAGATAAACATGTTTAAAGTTAATTTTACAGATTTTGGGACTGTGGCGCGCTGGCCTTTAAGGCGCCTTAGAATCTTTATTATAAGCGGGAATGATTTAAAATAATTTTTATCGTATTTTTAACCCTTTTTTCTGTAAGAATAATAAAAATTTCAAGAAAAACCTCCCTTAAGATACTTTTAGTCAATAATTAATTTTAATAATCCGAAACGGGAAGTAGTTCTGGGCATAAATAGGTTAAGATTTGAGCGCTGAAATTTGGTAGACGTATGTACATATACATAGGTATATAATTGAATCGGTGAGTGGAAGATGTAAGTCCAAAAATGTTAAATTTGAGTTAATATCCCTATATCAAGTAAAATTAGTAGAATTGTCCATTAAACAAACAAAAAATCAGTGTGTGTAGTACTTGAGATGTAATACTACATACTGCGATTTTTTTTAATGGACAGTGTACTAATTTTTCGTCAAATAGCTATATTAACTTTAAGTTATTATAAATTTGAATTTGCACTTAAACCGTTCTTCCATTCACCGATTCAATTATACCCGCTACAAAGATATTAGGTAGGGTATCGCTTAAACTGGGATATTAAAATCATTATGAGATTTCTTAAACAGTGTTTCAAATATTCGCCTCCAAAGTGTCCGTTTTCGGTAAGTTTCATGTCGGCCACGATATCACCCTGAAAGTGGAAAAATTGAAAAAACCTAGGATACTAGCACATAGCTTGAAATTACTTTTAAAAATAACACGACTGACTTGAGTGAAGTAGTTTACGAGATCAAGTTAACGGCTATGTAACCCTACATTAAGCATGCCCCGCCATTCAATAAAAAGTGTTTTCCATTAACGCTGTAACTTTTTTCATGTACCCTCTATAAAAACAAGTATATTATTGGTATACTTGTTAAATTGACCAAGCCTTCAATTAAAATATGATCTCGACAATGTTACCAGTACACCGTCGCGGTAGGTATTTATAACATCAAATTTGAAAATTGGCAAAACTCTCATATCAATAGTATTGAAATTCTATCAGGTTTTTAGCCAAAATTTTACTATTTATAGAATCTATTATATATTGATGACTGAGATTTTACGGAATATGATAATAAATTGGAATCGTTATCAAGCTTTCTTTATTTTTATGTTTGCACTTTATTATGTGATTTATTTTTGGAGGGGAGGTTTATCTCCCCCTCCCCCTCCAACCTCTAAGCTATAGGTGTTTGAAATTTGTTAACGATGAACCTACGATGTCGTACACGGGAGATATAGACTAAGATATTTCTCTATTCGAAAAAAAAGCGCGTAGAAGAAATCATGTTATTCAGCAGTAATTTTGCTTAATTGATTGATTAAATGATTAAAACATCGAACGGCATATTTATTCGTTGCTAATTGATAAGATTAACCATTAATCGCCTATTAAAAGAATAGATAAATCATCAATAGCCAATTACTTGCTGATTAGGGATTTAGATCATCTAAGGATATATTATGATAATGACAAAATATTTTGTTTTGTATCGAAATGGAAGATGAAAGGCCGCAGTATACGTAGGTGGGTTTACGGACGTGGTGAAGAGGAGTTGGAGAGGGTGAAGAATGTGTGTGGATTTGTTTGGGTTCGTACTGGAAGTTAAGTTACGTGTGGTGAGTTGGTTAGTGGGCTGAGTGTTGACTAAACCGCCACCTACTGAACTGACTACTTAACCTCCTTCCTGCTACCATTCTGGTACAAAACGAATTATTTATTATTTCCTCTCACCCAACCGCCATTCGCCCCGTCACCACTGCCGTCAATATATAAAACAAATAATTTAATCATTTAATAATTTTCATTCTTTCTGCGAAGTTTGTCAATACCAAACTCCCTACAACTGCAAATAGCATTAGCATCTACAGTTGTGGCAAATAAAAAAGCCGAGCGTGAAAAAATTCCATTTGATTGAAGTTCACATGCCATTTTTCTTCTCTTTTCTGGAATGCCCTGGTCATTAGTGGTTGTTTTTTTATATTTTTCTGCGTTAACGGATCCTTCAACAATCAAGAGACGTCCAACACCATATGCTGTTATGCATCCCCAAACCATAATGGAGGAGGGAAATTTTACTGTTGGAACTATGCATTCCGGTCGATATCTTTCTCCGACCCTTCGTCGAACTCTAGGCCCCCGATCTGAACCCAATAAGTTGAATTTAGATTCATCTGAGAAAATAATGTTTCTCCAGTAGTCCTCTGAGAAATTTTTTCGTTCAGTAGTCCATTTAAGCCTTGCATCCTTCATTTTCGCAGTCAAAATAGGCTTTCTTGCTGGGGTTCGAGATTGCAGACCCACTTCTAGTAAGCGTCCACGAACTGTTCTTTCGGAAATTGTCGTAGAAATTGCTTCAATAAAGTGTCTTCTAAGATCCCTAGATGATGCAAAGCGCTTCCTCACACTTAAACTAACTAGCAATCGATCTTTCCTTTCCGAAGTAGCTCGTTTCCTTCCGCTGCCCTGTTTCCTTCCTATTTGACCGCTTTCTTGGTATTTCTTTAAAAATCTCCGAACAGAAGACTCATTACACTTAACGCGTCTGCCTATTTCCGCATTTGATAAATTTGTTTCACTTAAAGATATAATTTTCAACTTCTTTTCTAAAGATAAAACCATTTTGGAAATCACTTCACTTTTCAATAGTTGCACGAAAACTGAACCAGTACTCTCAAATGTAATTTCTAAATGGGTTAATTATGATCAGAATTCGTTCATTTTTTCTACCTGGTATTACAACAAGTTGCTGGGTAAAAACAACCATTAATCGCTAGGAAATTCCCGAAAAGAAAAGAAAAATGACATGTGACTTCAATAAAGTGGAATTTTTTCATGCTCGGCTTTTTTTTTGCCACAACTGTATATAGATGACTCTAAAATTCTGTTGGGAGGAGGCTGGCGGCAGGAGCAACAATTTAATGCTCTAAGGGTAACAATCGAAAAAAATGGAAAGAGTCGGATGCAAATTTACTGATACTTACAAAACAGTAGTTGGCGACTACACTGGCCATTGTTCTACGATGGTACACGCATAAAGGCATAAACTTTTGAAAGATCCAGAAAAAGCTTTTATTATGAGCATGATAATCATTCTGAAATTCGCAACCATGTCAGGTACCTCTGAATTAAACAAATGTACTCCTGGACGATCGCTACACGAAGCCTCTAAAATTTAACTTGTATGATTGTGGTAACACTATGTACTTAGTATGATTAATACAAGGCATTTAAATCCACCACCTTAATCTAACCTAAACGTATTTAGATTACGAGCCACAATCCTTCGCGGCAAACGTAAAAATTACTGTCTTTCATGACACTCACCAAGTTGACATAATTAATAATTTAAAAAAAAATTATGGAACTTTCAGAAAATTTTGAAAAAACTCGTGGAGCATTTAAATAACATGTCATAGTGTTCTGACTGAGTTTGTATTGACTTCCGAATTTTAACGTTGCAAATCGCAAAATTATGTTATTCTGTTTTTTTAAATTTTTCAGTTAAATATTAACTCTGTAATGGAAATGTAAAAATGTTATTTTTCTGAAAAATTTGTCAATGCAAAAAAATATAAAAATCCTTTCTAGTAACTGTCGGTAGTCGTCGGTGGAGTAAATGATAAGATGGCGGCCTTCCAACCCGAAGGTCCCAGGTTCGAATCCAGCCGGCGGCAACCCACGGTTGTTTTCTGCTATTTGGGGGTCGAAGAGAAGATCTGTGGTTCAGAATTCACTGTAAAAGTTACGTCCACTTGCAATCGTTGTCTCGAACCGGGGGAACTTCTGCCGCCCCATATCCCCTTTTTTCTAAAGATAAGATAGATTTCACGAATATTTTCCAGTTACACAAATTTATAAACCAATTTCTGCGAATAGTGAGGCAGGCAGACGTTTTTACCTTTAGTCGAAACTTTAGGTGTGGACACACCAAAAGTAAAGCAGCGTAGCGCGACTTATCCAGCGTGATTATAGCGAGGTACAGAACTCGAGATTCATTGAAAGTTAAAACAGTTCAAGTTTCAAATAATTTATTCACTTATCAAATTCTACAATAAATCAATTCCTTCACTCTGCATACATACATGTACTCACAGCATTGTAATTTAATTTTTAAAAACTAAGTAAGAATTATATAATCATTTTTGTAATTATTACTTTTACTATTTTAGGTTCAAGAGTTATGTAGAGATTTTTGTACTAGATATATTGCCTGTTTGCGAGGTAAAATGCAATCAGAAAACTTGCTTAGGTCTGATTATCCACTAGAAAACAACAACAATCTTTCAAATTCGAACAGTCCGATTAATAGTCCTGAACAAGTATGTATATTAGTGTATTCAAAAAAACCCTTTAATTGATATACACAATTATTAGGAACAAGTAACAAATCAGTCAACCGGTTTCTACGCTAACAATGATTATATTTCTTCTTCTGAAAACAATGACTACAACAACTTGCCAGGTATTAATCTTATTATGGTTTTCCAATAATTTACAAAAGAAATTTACAGGTGCGTTTAACTTACCACTTAATAACTCTATAAGCGAGCCTGCCTATAACAATAACTCAAATGACATGAGTAGCAACGGAAGCAGTGTTCCCATTAGTGGTCTTCCAACTCAACATCCGGCAACTGCAATTACTCCGCATCAGTCGGCTGTGCCTACAACACCACCAACAAATCCAATCAACTCTTCGCAAATTTTAGGTTCTACTCCCTTAAGCCAAATCGGATGTCCTCCGCTTCCATTAGACCAGTATTCAGGTTCTAATTCTAAAAATGTATTAATGAAATATAATAAATTTGTTATTTTTTACATATTTCAGGACAATTGTCTCCATGTGGAAGTTCTGACGATATCGACTCCGAGTTAGACTCAAACAACGACGACCTAAGTTCCAATTTTTCAAACAATTCTGGTTCCAAACGGCAAAAGCGTGGAATTCTGCCAAAGCAAGCAACGAGTGTAATGAGAGCGTGGCTATTTCAACATTTGGTGGTAAGTAGACAAATTATTTTGATTTATGTGCACATTAAGTCGTTTTATTAGTCATTAAGAATTGTGCATGAATAACATTTGGAATTAATACGCTTTAGGACTATTTACTCAATGAATTTAATTGTTTTTATTACAGCATCCGTATCCCACAGAGGACGAAAAACGGGCCATAGCTGCACAAACAAATTTAACGCTATTACAGGTGAGTTTTAATATTATTTTGGATCAAGCTGAGCGAATGTGTAAATATAAATGTGGTGATTAGTTACTATATCTTGCTTTGCAAAAGTGTTAAGATTAATTCAAGTAAAAATACTCCATTTCAAATTGATTGATAAATTTTTATAATTAACAAGAGAAAATAGCTGCTAAGCTTTATTCACCTGTCGTACGATATTTCGAAGCTAAACTTTTCGTTGCTCATTTGTTTGATAAAAAATTTTAAAGAACACTCTAATGATTGCTTAAGGAGGAAAGCCACTGTGAAGCGTCAGAAATGTTTTTTAAATCAAAATATTTCAAATATTTATATATGATACCAAATAACAGGCCCGTTCTGACTCACGCTCCCATGTTAGGCATGTTAGGCTTGCTGTGCACACGTAGTTCCTTTGCTTTAGAATATATTTCGAATAATTTTTTCCCATCTTGTCTTGTCCCACCAAGAATTCGAAGACGAATCAACCATCGGGAAAGTTATTTTTCATACCATCACATCGAGAATAACTTTGTAAATTTTTAATATTTTTTAATAAAAATTAGTATAAATATTGAAAGCATACTCAATAATATTACCCGATGCTTAAATAATTAAATATCTCTGTACAAAGAATCTGCAAAATTAGGCAATTTTTTTTGCGTCAGTGGCGTTCCCCTTAAGGGGGCATTCAAGAATTTTTACCTTAGAAACTAATGCAGATAAGAACATACGGTTTATTGGGCATACGTACGGTTCATCTGAAAGCAAGAATTTATACGGGGTTTGAAAATGTATGAGAAAGCGCATGAAAATGAATGTTTGACATGTGCACTTTTTAAATTTCGAATTTGTGACAAAATCACGGACACATCGTTGACACAGCGTTTTATTTAAACAATTTCACTTTCAAGCGTGGCAAAAAATTGAGATATCGGAAAAAAAGCCGATGTCAAACGACGTGGAACTTGAGTAACTTTAAAACAAAAACTAAAAAGAGGGAATCGAATTATTCTATATTGAGATATCTTAGAAACCGCCTTGAAAAAATGGTTTCGAGAAAAACGCATTTAAAGTTTTCGAATCAATTTAAACTGTATTAATTTGCTCGGACTGCGCTTTCTAAACAGTGCTATTACCCCCTGTCTACACTATCCATAAAAGATGTTTTACCATATTTTATGGCAACGCTATCTTGGAAATAAAATTCTTTAGTGTGCAAATTATGTTATGACATATCATTTTTGGCTAGACGATGTCATTGTCAAGGCCGAAACGCGCTGCCATTAGAGATTTGATCACATTAAAGAATTTGGAGGTCGCCGAGCCAGAATAGATTAAGAAATTAAGAAAGTGAAATTTATGAGTAAATCCTTTTCTCGCGAAACGAGAAAGTTGTGATATTGCAGAAAACCTTCTTAAAGATCTCATGTGTAGGAATAGGGAAAATTTCATCGAAACTTCTGCCGTATGACAAGTGCACAATTTGAAAAAGTACCTTTATATATTTAAAACTTTTTGTATAATTTTTTATATTTAGGTTGAGCCAGCAGTTAAAAAACGACATACACAAATGAGATAAGCAATTGCTGCAAGGGTTCGCGTTGCTATAACTTTACGTTATATTTCCACAGGAGATGCTTATCGTTCATTGGAAAACTTGACACGTGTCTCACGAAAACCAATAAGTAGGTTCATCTCAGAAGTATTATCGCTTATATACGAAGTACTCCACCCGACATATTTATATCCCACACTTTTATAGTGCCACAAACACTCTTCTTTTTGGTAAAAATTAATTAGTTTAATAATTTCCGTATCCGTCGGTTTATTTAATTTTAACTATTTTGAATGATAAACGTAAAATTTTTGCTGGGAATTTTTTTTGCCATATATGGCAGGCAAAATGCCCTGCCATATATGACGTACCATGAATTATTGTCATGTCTATGCGGTCTACTCTGGCAATTCCGTAACGTATTATATATCATCATATATGGACAGTGTAGACAGGGGGTTACTAAGTCATATTTGCGAATTCATAAAATTCAGTGTTTTGGACTTAATTTTAAATCAAATAATTTGTCCAAACTTTCATTGAACAGACTTAATATTTTGTTTACCTATGAAATATTTTAATTTAAAGCACTTGTGCTTCCTTCTCTATAATTTAAATTTAAGAAATAAAAATTCAGCACGTAAAAAATATAAATTACACTTCAAAATAAATTCGACCATCAAACAAATCCTCCTTCTTAGTGTTCCGTGCCTAAATCGGCAAAAGGTGATAATTTTAGAATCAGTTCGATGTCTGACCGTCTGTAGCCCAAAGTACAATGACATAAATTTGAAATTTGCTGTTAAGGGGAATTCGCAAAACTGGCTTAGTTATGACACTGTTTAGGAAGTCCGGTCCGAGCTACAGTTAAAAATGATTCCAAAACTTTAAACGCGGTTTTTTCGAAACCCTGTTTTTCAAGGCCGTTCCTAAGCTCAATACAGAATAAGGGGCCGTTCAAGTATTATGTAACGCAGTTAGGGGGAGGGGGTTTTGTGAAACATTACTAATTTCGTTTAATTAACATTGCTTCTTATTCCGGTATTTTGCGCAACATAATTGAAAATTTTAGGTAAAAATAATCATGTTTGTGTTACGTTAAGGGGGGGGGGGGGGGTCCAGATATATTCACAAACTGCGTTACGTAATACTTGAATAGCCCCTAAAAAATTGTGCTTTTAAAAATAACTTAATACGGAATCCTCGAAGCATGAACAACGTTCATACTTGACTTCTTTCTTTATTTTTAAAGCTTATCAAATTCCGCGTAGTTTGACAACTTCAACTTTGAGTGTACGCCATTTTGTCACAAATTCGAAACTAAAAAACGATACACCTTCTCATACACTTTAACGTATAAATTTTTGCTTTCAGATGAACGAACAAAAATACATAAATTATAACACTATTGCCTACCACACTAACTTTTTTGAAAACGAACACGGAGTGTAGACCGGTTTCAGCCTTCGGCTATCATCAGTACACAGTGTACTGATGATATCCGACGGCTGAAACCGGTCTACACTGCGAGTTCGTTTTAAAAAAAGTAAGTGTGCAAGACAATAGTGTTATAATTTTATTTATTTTTGTTCGTTATGGCTTACCACACAATCTCCACTAAAAAGATTGAGCCATTTTCAGATGAACCATACGTTGCCAATCCTAGGAACCATGCCAATCACGGAACTGTGGGGGGCAGTTCCTAAGATAAATGTTCTTAAAATTTATTGAAAAACACCGATTATAACTGGCGTCCTCCCTTAATAATCAAAGTCATGTAGTTTTCAATGTGGAATTTATGTTTTGGGGGTAATTTTAGGGGATTAAATGGGGAAAAAATGTTTTTGGGGTCATCGTGGCGATGTCAAATTAAATCTCTTTGAAGCGCGAATTATAATATTTATTATAATATTAATATATCTAATACAAAGGTAAAAGAAGTGGAGACACCATGTCCGTATTAGAAAAAGTTCAAAGAAAAGCTTTTACATTAATTGACGACTCTACAATCTCAGAGAGCATTAACTCACTGGAGCATCAAGGGAAAGTCGAATGTCTCTTACTCTTCTATCGCTATTTCTACTGCCATTATTGTAACAAAATTACTAGCCTGATTCGTTGTAAACACATCAATCCAATCTAGAGCCTGTTGAGCGATGTTGTTTGACTCATTTCTTAGTGTGAGACCTAGCCATTGCCGCTTTGGCTTGCGAATTCTGGTGCCTATCCCATCTTGGCCTGTCAGTCCGTGTCGTTAACTCTAAGCGTAACTTCTACACTGCACGTGGAGAGCTGTGAGAGTGGTGACCTCCTTGATATTTCCAATCTCTTCGGTCGCTTTTTTTAAATAGCTTTCTCAGATAATGACTATGATTTTAGTGATAAGAATTTTACTCACTTGACGAAGTTTTAACAGACTTCTCTTCAACTGAAGGATCTCGCTGAACCCCCAGGAGGGTTTTTAAAATGTTCTGAACTTTTTGATTAGGAAAAAATTTACTGAAATACTAAAAAAATAAGTTAAATATGAACATTTTTGAATTGCATAAGTACATCCCTTTGTTGATAGTTTTCTTTGTGTATAGCTCCTTTATTTATTTTTTATGAAATTAGATACCCCTCCTGCGCACGGGCCTGGAGTCCAGTAAGCAAGTCGATTGCATCTTTACTGATTTCAGTAAAGCTTTGGACATAATCAACCACAGAATTCTCATACCATAAGTTGCATGTTTTAGGTTTTCTTTCGGTTTTTGTAGATTGGGTGTTCTCATATCTGTCTTATCGTACGCAGCGCGTTTTGTTTCGTGGTGCACTTTCTAATGAAATTCCCAATTCCTCAGGGGTGCCACGGGGTAGCCATCTTGGACCGTTGCTTTTTATCATTTACATCAGGGAGTCGAAAAGGGACCGAAACCTGTCATATTTAGGTTGTTTTAACCGGTCTTGATTTCGGTACCGAAATTTAAAGTGTACCGAAATAGACCGACCGAAATTAAATGGTCCCGAAATAAATAGACCTTAAAAATATGTGACCGTAACCGCCAGACCGAAATTCAAAGACCGATGTAAATTGGTACCGACCTCGGAAGAAGTTAGATGTCTGGTCTTGCGATATTTAAAAATTTGTTCACTACCTTCATTACATAGCATATTCCGTAAATGTCTTGATGAAGGGACCGTCGGTTGGAGGAGAGTGGATAGTGACTGGTAGGATTGGGGGGAGGGGGTTGGGTGAAGGGGAGTAAATGTCTATATGAAGGGAGGGTGGTTGGGAGTAGAGGGGAGTCGGATGACTTCATTATATTATATAGAAATCCCAACGACAACAATTTAACTCTAACCCTAACGTTTCAGTTGTAACCGAAACCGAAAATTTTATATCTACGTGATTTTTAACCGCAACCGAAAACGATATTTCACATTTCGGTTTTAACCGAAACCGAAAATTATATTTTACATTTCGGTTTTAACCGAAACCGAAAATGAAATTTTACATTTCGGTTCTAACCGAAACCGAATTGAAGAAAATTTATTACGGTTAAGGTTGTTGCAATTACGGTTTAAAAAACCCAATTTGGTTTCGGTTGACCGTAACCGATTTATAATTTCGGTTGTGGTCCCATTTCGACTCCCTGATTTACAACAGTGATGTATCAATGATCCTCCACCACTCGAGCATTGTTTTGCTACGCTGACGACGACAACATTTTTCGTACTTTTGCTAAATGATGTTCTATTAACATCCCTCTGAACATCCTCAAATGTACCACTATGTCCTTTTCGCGCAAAAGGACTCCGTCTGCACTTCAACTTTGTTATTCATGGTAGCTTATTACCGCGACTTGACAGGAGCAGGGATTTAGGGGTCATACTGGATACCTACCTTTTATGCGGTTTCTATTAGCCATATCGAGGTCGTCATTTGAGTGTTTTACTTTTAGAGGTCTTCCCTGGAATAATCCTCATATTCTGCCTACATATTTAGACAAACTCAAGCTATTCTAATTGGATTCTCTTGAAGATAGGCGTAACAGATCTGAAGTCATTCTTGCTTTTGACCGTTTGTGGGGCACTATTAATTCTCCGGAGCTGCTCTCTGTATATCTCTGTTCCGGCTCACTCCCTACGGACTCGCAGTTTCCTCCAAGTTTCTTATCATCGCACTAAATATGATATGAATGACACAACGACAAGTTTGACTATATTGATTTCCATTTATCGAATCAGCTTAGTTAAGGTTACTTTTCTCTTTAATTTTGACTGTTTTAGACTTATATTGTATTTTTGAGTAATCAGATCAGATCTTTGAATAAATAAATAAAAAAAAATATTAATTTTATTCTTAATTTAAATAAATATTAATTTTTCTTCCATAGGTCAATAATTGGTTTATAAACGCTCGGAGACGAATACTTCAACCGATGCTAGAACATGCAAGCGATAATGGTACACCCCAAGGTAAAATTGATAGCTTACAATAATAAATTTATGACTTGATATTTTTTACTTAAATTTAGCTCGTAAAAAACCACAAAGCAATGGAAATAGTCCATCAAAACGTTTCTGGCCAGAAAATCTAGTAACGCAAAATAATCTGAATCCAGCTATGATTGACCCTAACATCGAAAATATTAGCGCCAATGGAAATCGACCCGAAGTCGAAAGAATGCCAAATCAAAAACTTGATGAGAACTTTTATAGTTCGGATGAAAGCAATGACAGTCTAGTTATAGATCAGGAATGTTGAAAAACTTTTGCCGTAGTTTAATATGATTTGCTAGTTTTGTTAGTGATTCTATACGAAATTTTTGTAAAATTGTTTTGCTGAGTTTAGTAATAACATTTTTTATTACAGTACGAATTGAATCCTGACACTTTTATATAAATTATTTTGTGTTTTGATTTGAAAGTTATTTTGTGTTTTGATTTGAAAGTTATTTTACCTAACGTTTTTTTGGCGGATTTGCAGAACCGTCTTAGCTGTTTAACAATGGTTGTAAGGTGATAGTATCTACCATACTATGAATAATACTTGGACAATGTACCTTAATAATTCATTCAAAGAGTAAACTTAACTCAAGAGTTACCAGCGTTCGAAGCTTGCCAATTAGAATTTAGGTGAATTATGCTTAGGCAGTTTCAAATATGCCAGTCCAAATAATATCCGAAAAATAACATTGCTAAAGGCTTGATAAGTTGCCCTGTTTTGGTTTTTTTATGACGACCTAAAAAAATATCTGAAAATGATTTAACTTCTATTGACACTCGTACTGTATCGCAAGGAATCTTCCCAAGTTCTTTATGTTATCCATATGTATATAATGTAATTAACTTTATCAATCATTATTGTATTCACGAAAATTTGTTACTTTTATACTTCGTGTAGAATCACATTTATGTAATTATGTACATTTTTATATAACCAGCCTCCCACGTATACGTGTTACATTAACGCAAAACTTATCCATAAGTAAGAAACAATTATCGTTTCAGTTCAATGTATACTTTGTAATTCTTGCAATTTATTTTATATTCTTCTCCTCTTATTTCTTCTTTTACATTCTATTTTCTCGTTTTAGTGATTTAAACTCGTATTTTTAAACTCAAACAAATAGTATACAGTCTCAACTATGTTGTTTAAATCCTAGTTTCGGTACGCCAGCAAACACTCAGCGTCATGTCTTTGAGGCCATCTAACAATTCCCATAGTATGGGCTTATTATGACTGAATAAATTAAATGTTGTATGTGTTAGGCAAATTTAAGCTTATCTTTCCTCACTTTCTCTTAAGAGCGCTGATGTTATTATGGTCACGCATTTTTTTAAAAATTATTCCACACACATAAATTGGTATCACGCGAATTTTATTTACGTTAATTTAGTGAAGCAAACTCTTTTTTACCTTACTGCACTACAGCAAAGGCAGAGTAATGGTTTTCACGCGTACCTGGCTATGTATGTATGTAGGTATGTCTATCGAGACACGGGAAAAAATCGCGTTCTATACTGAGTGGCATATCACTGGTCTTTCAAAATCATGATGATGTTTAACAAACTAAAAAGTCATAAATTAAAAAGATCAAAAAACCCGACTGCGTTAAAATCGAAATAAAAAGATGAAAACAAGATGACGTAGGAACATAGTAGAATGTTTTTCAGAGTTTCTCCAAAGCAGTACTCATAAATTTAACAAAGAAGACGAAAGCAAGCTGTAAAACACTGAAAAACATTCTACTGTCCTACGTCATCTTTTTAGTTCGCTTTTTACGCAGTCGGGTTTTTAGATGTTTTTTTGTTTACTTTTTTTGCCGACTTTTTGGTTTTGTTAAACATCATCTTGATTTTGAAACACCTATTCAGTGATATGCCACTCAATATGGTATGCATTTTTTTTCGTCTATACCGCCATTTGGTATCTTACGGCCGCCATTTTTTCATAATTAGTTTCAACAATTTATTTATATGTTTTTTTAAAGTGAATTCGCAGTCCAATTAACAAAAGTTTTTCACGTATCTGTACAAAATTTCAGAAGAATATGAGAGACACCTACTGCAATGCAATCTTAGCTGCATTTCGTGATAAAAAACTTTGTAACTCCTAATTTTTTCGAGCTATCTAAGTAGATATATCCTCTTAGCGTCGAAAACGGTTTTGAGAGGCCGCAAAATTTATGACTTAGAAACATTTTTTTCTCTGTTATAAATTAGAAAAAAAGGATTTCCACGATAATATTTCTTTTTTTACAAGAAAAGTCTAAGTCGACAAGATAAACTAAATTGAACTTTGTTCAAAAACATTTTGCATTATCTACAAAATACTCGTGGCGTGTGATTTTGACACTTCATAGCGCTTGGACTGCCATGAGTAAATATTTTTAAAACGGTTGGTCATTCCCCTTCAACCGATTGAACACACACTTGTTAAATTCAAGCTCTACACATTTTTACATTTTTGCGTACTTACAAGGCAACCAGGTTGTCTGAAAACAACCAATTTCGTGAGAATTTTGCGGAACAAAAAAGTTCTTCTTATTTAAAAGTGACTACCTAAATTTCTTGGGTAAGTCTGTGCTGCAAGGGAAGCTCTAACATAAATGACCAAGTTTGTGCACACTTATGCGGATGAGTTGACCCAACATTGAATAAGGAACATACCTAATATCATTCTGCCTCTTTTAAAGTCCTCACAAGTCCCTGCAATGTCGTACATGTGGGCAAACTGTTTACCGTATTCAATATCGTTAGCCGATATTTCAGTATCGAAACCTCTTATATGCAAATTGATGATACGAAGTCTTAGAATTAGGCCGACGATGTACATACTGTTGCTATCATTAAAGATACATGCAACAATGAAGAAAACAGATTCCACGATTTTCTTGCCCTACAGTTATTTGACTGGAACATACTAGGTGAACAAAATTATTTCTTTGTGGTTGTGGTGTTGTTCTCTTCGCCTTAGACATGTTACATCTAAGGCAAAGTTTCACTTTTATTTACGAAGTAAATTAATCAAAACACAAAGATCCAGCAAAGTAATATGAACATAAAATAAAAGTAAGATAACACTCAAGTTAAAAATCAATCGATTACTCATGGTTCAGACAGCTGGAACATGGAATGGAATAGCTGCAGGTGCAAAAATCGTTTTTCAATTATGTCGATTTCTATTGAAGCTACGACAAAAGTGACGGTACCAGTGTAGAGGACGCTTCGAGCACTACAACTTTGCACCTTATGACTGCAAAGGTTATCGATTGGGAGTGGGGCAAATGCTTTCGGAGCAAATAAATTTTTTTGTATAGAATCGCTCATTCGCGACGTGTTTTTATTATTTTAACCACTATGTGTTCATTTTATCAATTTATTTAGTTAGTAAAGGCTATTTGCACTATTATGACCACTGTTTAACATTGTCATTGCTGTGTGGTATTTGTAATTTAGAATGAAATCAAATCAATTTTGTCATTATCAGGTATAACTGCAGAAATTGCTACTGTTTTATTTCTCGCCATAGGTGCCAACATAAGTTTGACAGAAAAGTAACTCTAATAAACTTAAGCCCGGGACTTAACAGCTGACACTTCAGTGCATAGTCGCAGTCACTTCAGTTGCCCGGTGCTATGCTTTGGTAGCAAAATCGAAACTGCCAAAGTTGTGATCTTTCAAATTTTTCAAAAGTTGCAAAATATTAACTTTGTGTTTGTTGTAACTAATTGTTTAGTTATAAAATTGATACTTACAGATTTTAAGAATACAGTGTAGAATAACTAAGAACAGTGTAGGATGTTATGGAAAATTTCACCAAATTGCAACTACTCATAATTTGCATATGTAAATGCTCTCGCACTCACCCCTGATGATCTTTGTTACAAGCAATTTTTCGAATCGTAGCCTTGGAGATGTTTATAACATTTGACTAAAATATTAAAGTAAATTCTGTTCACCCAGCTCAAAATACCTACAAACATTGATTTAGGAGCTACACGGCAAATGGGACTCTAGTTCTTATAACCCTTTGAGGGGCATGGGCAGAAGAACTTCACCCAATTCGATGACATACACCAGCTGTCATAATATTTTAACTTTTTAATTCGTTGATTCGTTAATTTCCCGACGAGTCATGTTTTCTACATTTCGAAGTTGCGTACCCATTTTTTTTTCTACGAATGCAACGCATACCATTTTTTTCCGCGACCGCATGAACTTGAGAGAAGAAATTTAGAACCTAAACCTCGCAGTTCCAATTCCTGAATCTGTATATCTTTTTAAAATATTTAAAAAAAATAAAAAGATCAGTCCCTATTTTTCTCGCTGAGGTACTAAGCTGCGAATTCTAGTCATGTCCCTAAGTATGTTGTTAATCGCCATGAAGGTATCTTTTTTGCGGTCTTATTGTGTGCTTACTTTCTTCACGTTTCGACTTAAGATAATATTCTAGTTCGTTGAGACCTCACATGACCGTTTAAAGTGGTCCTTGATACAGCTGCCTCGGTTTTCTTAACATTTTCAATCACGCATTCGAACTTATAAACACAAACCGGCATTACCTTACAAATTTTTCAATTATCTGGAAAAAATGTTATATCAGGGTTCTCCTGCAGTTAAAGTACGGTTATCTCATTCGAATATGAATGACTTATGATCATTGTGAAATATATTCTTTGGAATGAGTACGTTACGAAACAACTACAGTATTGAGTTTCTACCTCATTCCAGTAACAGGCATTTTCGGCTATTTCAATTCATCCCGGGCAGACCGGATAATCAAAGTACTGGAGAGCGGAGCGGATCGTTTTGAGGCTATGACTCAAAGATTACTTTGAATTTTGGCCTTCTATTTTAAATATTATAGGTATGTTCTCTATCAATTAAGACAGTTTCCAGAAATTTGATTTTTTAACAATGTAAACCGGGTTTACCTAAGCTATTCGCTTAATATAATGTAAGCTGCCATATGTGTGACACGGAACTATCCTTCAAATATGTTTTTACAAAGATTATTAGAGAGCGAAACCCTATAAAAATGTTAGGCAAAACTAAATATCATAGCCTATATCATAGCTTCTCTAGATCCTCAGTATATTTACTGTAAAATAAATTGGAAACGGAGTTGGATCAATTGGTTGAGTGACATGATCACCACGCCACGGTTTCAGGGTTTTTAGCCTCCGTCTCCCCGTGAGTTTTTAATTAGAATCAACACTCCACTCTGTCTCTGGGCTGTTGTCTACCTCGCAGGAATGCAAAAAGTTCCTTAATTTCCTCCGACCGTAGCCAAGCTTGACACTTAATAGGGTTGTCCTTTGTGCTTGGGCTAACATCATAAAAAATGCAACTATGGTTTTTTTTGTTTAATCAAAACTGTAAAAGTCGAACTGACAAATTTGCAAACACTAGGGTCGTTTTTGGTTTAATCAAAACTGCAGTAGACGAACTGAAAAATTTGCAAGAACTTGTCCCGAAGAAATTGTTGCATTTGCAGTGCGACCCTTTTCACTGCGAACCGTGCAGACTTTTGATAGTTTTATATTATTGGATGAACAATGAACACATAATAATAGCTTTAATTGAACACTTTCATTTCGAATTTGTAGGAAAAATTTAACAAAGGAAAACGCCCTATTTTGTCGTTCCTATAGTATATCATGAGCTAAACTTTAAATTCACAGTTTTCGTTCATTTCTCTTCACGTCTGTTCCCTGATCAGAAATTGGGATCCCGCATGGGCATGAACCATTTTGCGTTCTTTCGCTTTTCTTGGAAAGCAAAATGTTCCCTACGGCACGAACTCACCCAAGAAATTTAGCTGGTTAATGTTTAGAAAATAAGTCTGTTTACATACTTTTTGGTCTGAAATATTCTGAGTAAAAATGTTAAATAGGAGAAATTACCAAATGCCAAGGGGACATGAACAAGTTTGAGTAGTCGTGGACAAAAACTAAAGCAACAACTGTTAAAGTGACAATGAGTGCCTTTTTTTAACAAAAGTGCTCAACTTGTTTTTTTGAGTAAATTTGGATTAATATTTTAAAGTAGGGGAAATGTTACGTCAGAAAATTTTCCCCCATTTCATGAGTACGTGAACACGTTTGGGTAAAAATATCATTTATCCAAAACTAAGTACGTGCCCAGACCTAATGTCATTTCTAGCTTCTTCTTCTCGTTGCATGAGATTCGTTTCTCCGCTTTATCGGTTTTAAAAAAATTCTTCACTTCCACTCAAGTAAGTTTTTACACGGAAGCTTGCACGAAAATCGGAGGAAAACAGACCGTATATCTCGGCAAGAAATAGGTTTTGTCTTTACTTTATTAAAGGAACATGTAACAATTCTTCCACTTAATTTTCTTTTGATTACAACTGTAGCCCTTACAAATTCAGGTGCTGAAGTTTTTAATGTGGATGAGTGCAGTTCTATTGGGGAGGAATGCACATGAACCATGGTGATGGAATGGTCGCTAGGTAGTATTTTCGGTCTTGTACTTCGAGTAGGATGTGACTGTATATTATATGTTGATTTCGACATGAGCTGAAGTAATAATGAATTCGATCTATGGGAACCTAACATCATTTAAATAGAACTCTAGATCGAACGATTATAAAAAATCTAAGTTCCACATTTTATGTAATTAATTATCATTTTCAGAATTTGTCATTAATTTTAAGTATCCACATTTCTGTCCAAATTAATTAAAACTTTTTTCATTCTTTCATTAAACTCATGAAAATGTATACATTAAAACTAAACATAGAAGTCATATTATTGGGAGAAGATTATATATGCATGTAAATATAGAATATAAAATTGTCCAAGAGACTGCTGAAACATATTATGAGAGCTAATAAACGCATAGAAAGTGAAAATGACTAAAAGTAACTAAAAGTTAGTAATAGACATCATGTATCTGAATGTGCCATGAATTAAATTAGTAAACACTATGCTTCGAAAAGAGAAAAAAGAAAGCAAAAATAAATTAATAATAAAGCAGACTAACGTATTGTAAAAGCTAAGTTGAGGAAAAATGAACTAAACTAAGACAACGCTAACGAATGTTAGAGTCATTTATGAAACTAATGAAAATCAGTTTACCGATGTATACGTAATACTTACCTCATATTTTTAATTGTATAATATTATATATATATACATGAAAGTTGACCGCAGTAAATGTATACCAATACTTTAGAATATATTTTTAGTGTAACTGAAAGTCGTGTTTGGGGCTATTGTCCCATTGAAATTGTTATGTTCTTTACCATTTTTCTAGTTTATTTTTTTATATTTCGCCTCTAACAGTATTAAAAAATTCAATGTTTGTAAAGACAACAAAAGAAGAGTATACCCTAAAACACATTTCACATGTATACGTCAAATAAAACTTAGATTTGTTAATAGATAAATTATATTTATAGCAAAATCTTGCGTTCATTTGTCTCGAGAAAATATAGAATGAAATCGTTAAAAAGTTGTAAAAATTCTACAAATTTTAAAGTAAGAAAAGACAGATCATGTAGAAAAAAATTTGTTTATTTCGTTTTAGGTGTTAGTTTCGACTGACTGTCTCGTGATCCTGCATTCGCTCCCAACATAGAATTAGTAGGATTGTTTGATGAAAGTCCCAACTAGTCCAGGACTGGAAAATGGGGTTCGTTAAAAGATCTGAACTAGTCCTACTGCCTAGGCAGTACACCTTCGTTTGAAGACCGGAGTAAGAAAATTCATACGCCAATATTTTGTAGAAATAATGTTTTGACAATTGTCTGACAAGTTTTTAAACACTTGGTAACTACTAAAACGTCATAAATGGCCTTTGAGGACTTCATAAAAAAAAACCTAATCAAGAAACTGTCATACCAAAAAGTTAAGGAACAAACTAGTGTCTACTAGTGGTGCCTACCAATTCATGAAGCGCAGTTTCTACTGAATTTCCCTTCGCGTTGAGCATTGCTAACAGCGCTGAAAAGGGGGAAGCGCATAAGTGCATCTCTATGAAGATCCAATCGCCAAGCAAGGGGGGTATAGGCGTGAAGTAAGCATCTTTCAAAAATGAGCAGAAGCCAAGGGATGATCGTTGTATAAGCTCTCTGAAGCATACAGGGCCTAATCCCATCTGCTGTCGGCGATTTAAAGGGATCGACTAACTCAATAGCCTATTTTACTTTGTCATATGTGACAGCATCTAATAAGTTCACTCCCATGGGGTTATTCGTCCGCACCTCCGTTCGACTGTCGCAGCCACTGATTGCTGTCGAATTACCGGGAAAGTGCGCGCTCATGAGCAGAAAAGATTTTCCTGAGCCTGGCGGCTTCGTTTGTACCCTCAATGGATTCACAGAAATTCCGCGTTACACCAATTCAGGTGGTGTAAGCAATCACATGCTTTCGATTACGAGAGTCGCATACTGGAATCTTGTCTTCAAATCAGGTGAAGCTTCTCACCCGTCCCATTCCCCATCAGGCTTTACAGGAACTCGAGAGAGATCGTCGATGAATTATCAAGATTAATTTGTTGTAACTAATTTTAGCTTATTGTCTGCACTTTTCTTAGGGAAATTCTTCTCGCAGGTATTGTTCCACCAATGTAACATAAATTTGAATAGATTCAATTTATTATCTAACTAGATGACCCGGTGAACTTCGTACCACCTAAAATTGATTTTATTGTAACTCTTCATAAGCGATTATGAACTCCAATTCATTGAGATCGATAATATTGGTGGCATCGTGTACGGTATGAGTTTCGTTCGGTTAATGAAAGTCATTTTTAATTCAAATGAATTCAATGTCTCTTATTTACATGATGAAAGATAAATACAGTTAACATTCAATACAAAATTTTCAGGTAAACTATGTTTTTCGTTTTGTTTTCCGGCCCGTAAATAAACAAAGATGATGACTTTCTGACCCGCGAGCACGCGACATATAGTTGTCCATGCGCCAAACACGGAAACTCCAAGTTAATTCCGCAAACTTCCAACGACTGGTCTTGTAATGTGTTGATGGTCTTCGCAAAGGCTAAACGCACGGGGAATTGCAGCCGTTTAAAATCGAATGGCAAGTCCGTTGGAATCATCGGGATGTGCGGAATCAAAACATCCTCTCCTTTGTACTTTCCCTTGATAATCGTCGCCTCGATGACGTGCTTTCACAGCCAGTCTTGTCCATTGCATAGTCGAGGTTGATTGATGTTACGCAACATGATTATGACTGAGCCTACTTTCAATTGCAAATTGTGAGGTGTAATCCAGGCAATTCCAGCGAATTCAAAAATTCTGTGGAATAGTTGATTACCTAATTCTGGTTGATAGCTGTGTCAACCGATTTGAAGGAAAACAACTGTCCTGGAATGGTCGCGTTGAGATCATCGACATCTTTGTTTTCCGCCGCCAATATGGCTCGTTCGCTCAGCCAATTATGGTTTTTGAAGTTCTGCGCTACGTTCGGAAAAACACGCCGAATCAGCTCCTCCTTCGATTTGGTAAACTGACGGAAATCAGTTTTTTCTCATTACCAATGTCTAACGATTGCTTCGAAAACACATCTGTATTTCGATTTTGTTGCAAAAACACGCGCATGTTAGTCGTCAATCGGAGTGTCTTCACATGCCGCCACAAATTAGATGATTTTAAGCACGCGTTTAGTGCGTCAGCTACAGTTGATCGTGAAATAACTGGAAGAGTCTGACGAAAGACACCGGACAAGCGAATCATGGCTCCACCAAAAATGTTTTGATTGTCACGAAGATCTTTCAACGTTCTGTCCAGTGCCTCCAGTGACCCCTTGTGGGTTATCGTGCATTCGTCCCAAACAATCAAATTGCATATCTGTAGAATCATCGCCATTGCGCTGTTTTTGGCGATTTTGCAAACTGGTGTCTCGTTGATTTGCATGTTCAGTGGCGATTTCAAGGCAGAATGTGCAGTTCGTCCGCCTTCTAACAAAGTCGCTGCTATTCCAGATGGAGCAAATGCTAGGGCAACTTCATTCGATCAATCGAACGATCGAATCCTCGCCAAAAATAATGAAATTAAGAACATTCTGCAGTGCCGGGAGCATCTAGGAAGTAAATTCCACCAGTTCCATTGTTCACAGTTTCTATCAAAAACTCGTACGCAGTCTTTTGTTATTGATTAAATTGCGAAACATTTGTACGAACTGCTTCGGCTAATGCTTCGGTATCTTATTGTTGTTCTCTTTGTAACTCGTGGTTAAATGCATCGTGCATTGGACGATTGGGTGATATCATGCCGAAATTTGACAACAATTTATTCGCCATCAATAAACATAACGGGTGTCCACTAAAAATCTGCACTTTTTGTAAGAATTATTTATATATTTGAAACAGAATGAGGTTCATGGCATAATTAAATAAAAAAGAAAATGAAATACAATATGTATATGCTCTTAACTTCTTTCAATAACTCCGTAATGCCTGACAGTGTCAATCCTACGTTTAGTACACCCAGCGAGCCTTTGTACAAAGTCGGGGTCGACTTTTTTTAGGCAATACTTTATTCTGGTGATAAGCTGGTTTGTGTTTTTTGCCTTCCAACAATTACTATACACGATAGTTTTGAAATAAGCCCAAAAATCTTCAATGATTCGAATTTCTGGGACATTGGCAGGGTTATCGAACTTATCCACTAATTCGATGCCTTCTTCTCGAAGATGGTCTACTACAATTTTTGAGTAGTGTGCACTTGCTTAGTTCGGCCAGAAAACGAATTCACCAACGTTATAGTTTCTCCGAATATACGGAATGATCCTTCGTTTGATGCAATCATCCAGATATGTTTTAGCATTGTTTGCGTACCCTGATTTTTTAATTAATGGTTGACTGAGTCCCTTTGGTCCAATTGCAATCCATACCAACACTTTTTCCTCAAATATCTTTTTCTTCCTAAATTTAAGCTGAGGGGAAGTTACACAAACGTCACTGCAGTAAAATCCATCATTGCCGCAAATCGAGGTATGTGATAAGGTGAAATAAGATTCATCGTCCAAAATGAAATCCTTTTTAGAGAATTTCCTCAGTAGCCTTCCGCATTTTATTTTTGCGAGTTCACTTTGTTTGTCAGTACGAGTTGGAATTGTTTTCTTTTTACAATACTTGATAATCGTTTTAGTCTTCAATACTTTATGAACCAAACTTTTGCTGGCTTTGAATTTTCTCGCTGCTCCACGGATCGAAACTTTATCATTTCCTTCAAAAAGTGTCTTTAATTGAACTACTTTCTTCTTATTAAAAATTTTAGGTTTTCTTCCTGATCCTCTTAACCTTTCTGCTGGTAAGCCCTTCTCGTATCTCTGAAAAATATTATAAATAGTTCTTTTAGGCACTCCTTCACTTAAAAAATGTCGCACAGTAAAATATTTTGGTTCATTTATGTACCGCTCGCGATATTTGTACACCCGCACACGAAGAATAATTTCTTTCGAATCCATTTTACTTTACTAAATTCACCACGGTATCATTAAAAATTTTTTCGAATATTTATAACTCCGTCTGAGAAATCGTACTGTGGCAATTTGCTTTTTACGATGTACTCAATGATATAAATAACGGTTCATTACATTCGGTGCAGATTTTTAGTGGACACCCGTTATGTCTTCTATCATGATCAATGTCTCATTGTAAATTTCTGCAGTCATTTGCAATGTCGGATTTAAAGTTTGGCTACGCACACGATGCAAAACATCCTCAGACATGTCGTCCTTATATTTGATCGACAAATCGTTCGGATTCGAAAGGATGTGGATATGATTATCGCAAAAGATATGACGGAATCTTTCAGCGTATTGTCCCAATGCGAACCGTTCTCAGCTGTAAGAGTTGACACGCAGCTGTAAGAGTTGACACGCAATGGCTGATCAAAATGAATGTTCGCAAAATGCAATTAAATTCGCTTTAACTAAATCTATTCTCAAAATCCACTACCTTTTTTTAGGAAAAAACGATGTTGAATGTATTAATTGTTATAATAGCAATTTCACACAATCGCACGGAATGAATAACAGTAATGCATGGCCGACCTGTCAAACAATAGGTCCGACGCGAACGACAGCTATTGAAAGTAATACGGTGGCAATTCCCAAAATTACCAATTTAGATTTTTTCGAATTTTCAGCTATTCCTGTGGGTTTTTTCTATTTTTTCTAAACCACCCCAGTATTGAGGCGAACAAAAAAAAATTTTCAAACCGGTGGAGCCATTTCTGAGTTTTTTCGAGACTAACGCACGGAAATTGATTTTTTTATATAGAGAAGATAATATCGACACGTATGTAAGGAGGATAGTTTGCCACCAGCGGAGTTCGAATCTATCCTTTCCTTACACTACCGACAAAAGTATGACTACTCTTGAAATTAAGTAACATTCAGAGACACTTAATTATTTTTACAACATATTATTTATTTGATTAAAATCAAATGTTACAAGAAAAACAAGAAGCATTTTTCTCAAGACAATGACGCAGATTTAAGTTTGATAAAATATTGAAACAAAATATACGTAAATATATTCCATCCTATTTATTATAAAATAAAATATTCGATTAAATTTAGAATAAAAATGAAAAAGTTACTATTTAAGCAGATAATTCTTTTTGTAACGCTTAAACCTCCTGTAAGCTTTATTCATAGTTAAGGAAGATTAGTGTACTTGAAGTGCTTTCCTGCACTTCATTAAAATACTGTGCAATTGAAAAAACTCAAAATTTAGGTAAAATAAAACGACAGTGCCGTTTTTGATTAAGCTGTTTAGTCATACTTGATTGTCCAGGTACATAAAAATAGTGCAATATTACAAATCAAACCGACTCAAAATTTCAAAGAAGGAAAACGAAACAATTTTGTTATTAAAAAATTTGCATGAAATATGTACTTTAATATGCAGAAGCGAGGTTTTCATTTTATGTCCGTTTTCAATGCATCGCCTGTGATAGTAGGTTCTTGTGTTTAAAGTGTAATTAATGCTTCAATGACCGTAAATGTTTCCTATTGAGAGTTGTATACTGATTTATGCCATATTAGTTCTACAGTTCAATTTGTGTACATATACATACATATGTATATACTAAGTATGTATACTAGCAATATGTAAATCAACGATTTCTTTCGAATTTTATTAAAATGAAAAACACTTGCTTTTTGAAATTATTTTTCCAGAAATTAAGAGAAAAACACGAGAAATAAATTTCAATTTACTATAAGTCTTCTGAAACAAAACAATAAAATTGTAAAAACTTAATAAAGTAATTTAAAAAAATACATTTTTTATCTAACTTACCCTTTAGGTACCTTTTATTGTTGTAATTAGATTTGCTTGCAAAATACCAAGAGGGGGTTGCCGGGAGCTTTGGAGTTGTCCAAGGATTTAATAATAGAAAAGAATTATTTACAAAATAAAATTGATTTCTTTATTGAGTATTTTCCTCTTTAACTTCTATACATCTGTTGTACCTTACAAATTGATATTAATTTTAATCGCTACGGCTACTGTGATGACAGGTATGTGTGGACGGAACTAGCCGACACCTGATTGTTCCAGGTTGATACCGTTGTCAATTATATGATGATATTTTCATTAAAGCGACGGTTATTTACTTATACTTAGAACGAGATACGTATATTTTAGAACTGGATATACTGACAGGAATACATCACAGAAAATTCAAAGGAACGAATGACTAACAGGAATACGCGACAGAAGGTCGGTAGGAACGGGAAAGACCGACAGGAATACACTACAGAAAGATCAAGGGCTCCTACCTTTTTGCGAGCTGGTACCGACACTGCTGCTGGATGATTGCCCAAGGCAGGCTATGACTCCGGATGAAATCAACTGTAAGTCAGCTGATATCAGCCAGGATTACGGCGTCCGCTGGACATTCATCTGCCAGCAGATACTCGAGCAGGACGGGGGATGGTATGCTGGCTGGCTAGGGGCTGCGGTAGAGAAGGGGGGGTTAAAAGAGGGATGCCACCCTGCTCCTGGTCGCTCAACATTAGAACAAAGATCATGCCGGGGGATGGGAGAAGGTGGGACGAAAACGAATGCGAAAAATTTGGAAAAATTCAAAAAAAAAAAATTTTCGAAAACCGCGAAACTTTAAGAGAAAAAAAAGAAGAAGCAAAAACTAAATCTTAAAAAGAAATAAAACCAAAAAAAAGGAGGAAGGACTGCGGCAGGCGTTGCCAGACTTACCGGAAATCGTTGGAGGAGTCTGGTGTTGCGACTCCCCTTGCTTGGCCCATGCCCCAGCCACCCTTGCACCTAGAGGGCCGACGTCATCTAGGTGCCCTATTAAAACTTGAAAATAGAGGAGGACCACTCACTCTATTGTGAGGGCCCAGCCCATCGACGCCGTGACCGCCCTAAGAGAGGACGACGAGGGGAGGGAGAAGATTGACAAGTCTTAATTTTGACAAATATAATACTTTAATTTATTCATTCTATAATCATTCCAATTTATGCTTCAAGATAACTATTCCTATTAATATTTACACCATTTTAAAATTAAGTTTAGTGATACTAGTAATCCTACTAACTTAGATTTTCAAAAAAAATAATTTTTTTTTTCTTTTTCTAGGTATTTACAGGATTCATAATGCAAATATAACAAAAGTTTTATTCTGGTTCTTAACACTTCAAAAGTGTATCCTTCGAATCTCAATGTATACTGCTGTTAACTTCTCGAAGTTTTTACTTGGTAAGTCTACATGGACCGGCTTAAGATTTTGGGGGTTAAATGAGGTATCCTTAACTTTAGGTTCTTATAGAAATGAACTGACAATGTAAATTACCCTTGGATGGCGGATGAGAAAATGCGCATTTTGTCAACGTCGTTTGGGAGAATGAAGATCTTAGTATCGAGAGAAAAGAAAGCAAACTTGTAGCAGCAAGACCCCCTCGTCTTTAGATCCTAAACAATAAACGAGCTACTATATGATCTGGTAAAAAAAATCTAATCTATATATATTCCTAAGTTCATATCATCCATGTCTATATTTAAATTTAAAATATATATGCAGATATAAATATTCAAACCAACAAGAATAATTTTAGACTTTTACAAATCATGTAACCAAGATATAGATATATACTGTCTGACATTTAAAATATTTGAATTTTCATAATGCCGTATAAGACATCAGGCATATTACTTATCTTCCTGTCCCTAATTCATCTAATAAAATAACAATTATAAATTTATGAAACTTACAACTACGATCTGATGGCATGGTTCAGCATTCTGGTCAGTAAGAATTTAATTGCAATTTCTTCTTTATTATTCCTGTCAAAAAGAGCTATTTTCGCCTCGTTTTCAACACACTCTTTAATTTAAGTTTTTAATGTCCATCTCTTGATGTATGATCATGAATGAACGGATGAAGATTGAAAGTAGCAACCAAAAGAAACAAAATTTAATGACAGAGAAAGTTGTCCACAAACGACGGGATAAAGCATTTTTTCAGCTCCTGAAAGAGGAAAGGGCAGACTTGCGAACTATCTCATTTGACTGTCAAAAAATATGGTGTTGCCTAAAGTGCAAGACCAGGCAGCATATTACAGCCGCCAACTTTATGTATAGAATTTTGGCGTGGTGCAAGAATCTTTTAAAGCACCACTGGGAACGGAGAACGTATTTTTATATATTTGGTTGGATAATGAAAGAGCAAAGGGTGCAAATTAAATTGCATCCGCGATTTATCATCGGCTGTGTCATACTGATTGGGCAGGTATAAAGTAGGGAACGAGCTTGCGGTGCAAATTGTGTGAGAATTATTGTTATGAAATGCAATATGACTACCTCATGATAAGTACATTGAGCGTAGACAGTGGAAATGACTGAGTTTAAACATTATTATTTCCCCAGAAGAATATAATGGCATCTATAAAAGCCACGGATCAGTTGTGCGCTTGGAGTCTGTTGCTTTACCTATTTTGGACTGGAAGACTGAAAGCTTGAAGAAATGGCATTTTCAGTTCAAACCTACCAAACAATTTTTTCTGACCAGATGTAAGAACCAGGTGGGAATACGTGGTGAGGTGGTTTTAAAACCCGGGAAACGAATTTTAGGTATAAATTCCGAAAAGTTACCGACCGTGTGCTGGTAAAGAACGCCAAATTGAAGGATGTGGATAACCTTTTAGGCAAACATTTCGGTGATGATTGGAGATCCCTCCAAGAGTTAGGGTACTACCAGAACGTAATAGCCATGCAAGCAGAAGCAACTCAAAATTACGATGGCGAGGACTGTTGTGAATTTCACGAAGATGAACCAAACTTAAGAATTTGAATTAGCTCACTTAAAATTTATTTAAAAAAGCAGTAATAAACAAAAATTTCAATACACTATAGTATAATATAATAACGAGTAGTCTAGGGCAAGAATGAATTGCTTTTGTTTATGTTTTATGTTATTTTTATTTATTTTTAATATATATATTTTGTTTTTGTTGATTTACTTACTTTGAATAAAGTTTTATTTATTATAGAATACAACACAAAGAACTGAATTTGATTTAATTATTCATATCAAAAACGCGTAATTTCCGCATCTATCAAAACCAAACCTTGAATCTCAAAACTCGCCTTTTCCGCACTTTATTGTTACAATAAATTGCCAGTTGTTATGTAAACTTTCCAAGATTACAGCTACAATACATTGCCAATATAACAACCAAAATCCAGATGAAAATTGCACAGTGCTGAACCCTAATTAAAAAAAAAAACATTTTTCTAGTTTTCTACAAATGAACCTTCATGGAAAAGACCGATGTTTGCATTTAATAGACACTTATTTGTTTGTGGTGATATTTTAAAAACGGCCTAAAATATATTCGGATTACGAGTAAAAATGTAAATTTATATCTTTTAGTTTATGTTTCAATTAATTCTGTACTCGACAGTGAACTTTCTGCTATGAATGGTGAACAAATATAAATACTCAGGAATCTCTCGAGTTACTGGTAAATTCAATGTTACAAAAAATGTTACATAATAAATACATATTTTAACCCTCCCCACCCCCCTCCCATATCTGTAAAACCATAAAACTTTCTTTAATATGTGAAGGAATAGAGAAATGGGTACTGGATAAAAATGTATTTTTTGTTGAACAAAACATGGAGAAAAAGAAAATATTACGACTTTTTAATCTTATAGTTGATTATATTTCGTAGGCTGAGCTGTAATCAATGTTTTTAAATCTCTATTCGCTATTTTTCTCAATTCAATAGCAGCATGCTTTAACTGAATAGCGCAGTCTGGACTTGCATTTTGTGGCAAAAGGTTAACTTCACGATCGAATATGTTGGCAAGACCCTCCAGAAGTTCAATAAATCCAAGGGATAGTGCTGCCCTCCGGATTCTGTTCAATTCCTAAAATAATAGTATATTAAATACAAATTTAATGAACAAGAAAAAAAGATACCTTATAAAAATGAGGAGTTTTTTCTGGCAACTTTTTTGCATGCCGCAAAACTTTTTGAATGTCTGACTGAAGTCCTGCTTGTTTAATCCAAACTACGCAATTCTGGGAGTAACTTCTTTTCTCCGCCTTTACCTATTTATGATATATTAATTTTTATTTTTTGTTCTGTACAGGTAAATTTTAATTACCGGAAAACTCGGATTTTCTCCAAGTATCGCTTCGTCTATAGTACCCAATAGTCGTAAGTCACCCAACCATGGTATAACATTATTGCCTACGAATATATTTATCGCATAAGAACAAAAATATTCGTTAATTTGAAAAAGTTAATTGCACTACCAATAAAATATAATCTTAAAAATATCCTTTCAGCCCTTTTATTTAATCAATAATTTCTTTCGACTGTAAAGATATAAGGAAAGCAGCAACAGTGTTTCTCACTATTTTTAAAATTTAAGTTACCTACTGATGATATAGTGAAGCCGACTGTTATAATTAACCCTTCCTATGCAATCAAAAAGTTTTGTTCTGCGTTTGTCACACTACGGTCGTATTTCTACATAATGAAACTCTTTCCGCTGACCAGTCATTCATGGCTGAAAAGGTTAAATTTATCTCCGCAAACTTGGTCGGACTTCAGATTCTATCCGACGACGTTTCAATTTTGAATAACCAAATCACTACTGATGTTTTTAACGACAATTCAGCCTTAATATTAAAGAAAACTCATGAGCTCTCATCTAAGTGCTGCCAAGTGGTTACTTCGTTGGACGATCTCCGCATGTCACTAGCTACCACTGACTCCCCGTCGCTTTCTCACGGTCTATCTGCAGAGTCAATTATGTCTTTGATTGATGGAATTTGGCGCGGTGTTCGACGCGTGAAAGAGGACCTGGAATCTTGCACTTTGGCTGTCAAAAAGAACAGTGACCTAATTGGTTCTGTTGCCGCTGATATTACGAGTATCTCATCCCGTGTTTCATTCGGTTCTGCTTCATCTGCTGACGTCGTGCCTTCTGCTGTCTTGAATGCTCCACCTACCCTGACTGAGTCTTGCCCTCATGTGTTAGACTCGATTTCTACCGCTTTTTCTCAGGATTCTACTAATCAACGGCTGCCTCGACAGCCGGCGGGTAGGCGTCTTCGTCGTCGTAAGGGTCGTGTATCTCAGCCTGCTTCCGATATCAACGGAAATATCGACAACTCGCATACTGTTATGTTGTCTCAATATCCAGCGACTGAAAACATCGTGCGGCAGCCCACTGTGGATGGGGTTGCTGGTGGTTCATTTTCCGTCTCGGTGCAGCGGACGGCCGAGGAATTAGTTCCTACTAACCTGCATTCCGAATTGGTGCAGTCTGTTCCATATGCTGATGCTGCTGTAGGTGCGGTTGAGCTACATAGGTCCTCGAGTGCTGCTAATGTCACTGATGTCGTGACTCTGAGACCGGCTGTGCTACCTCGTAGCGTTTTTGTCTCGCGAATTCATCATGACAACACCGCGGATGTCGTCGTGCATCATATTGCCTCACATTTTGGAATTTCAAGTCACGCAACTGCCCTAGCTCCTTCTTCGCGTCTTTCAAGGTTGTCATCCCTGATGCTTTGTTCATGCCATCGTTTCCCCTGAGATTTGGCCCAATGGAACCATCGTCCGGGAATTTGTTCCAAAAAACCGTTCAGGCTACAGGGATGCTCCAAAAAACTCATCAGCGAGATCACGTTCTACTACGGTAACGTAATCGGCCTTCGATCAAAGACGACATGCCTCTATACCAGTTCTACTTTTTCATGTTTCGACGTGGTCTGTCTGACTGAAACTTGAATTTGTGGTATGATCGCCGATGCTGAGCTCTTCGGCCCGGAATACATCGTCTTTCGGCGTGTACCGACATCTGTCTGCAGAGAACGCTCCTGTCGTGGGAGGAGTACTATGTGCTGTTCGTCGCAACATCCCTTGCTCTGTTATTGAGATTTTGGACTCGAACATTTTGGAACTTTTATGTATAGTTCTCAGATTGCCGGATAAGAACGTGTTTAGCTCTTGCATTCCTCCGGGAGCGACCAGGGATACTTACGATTCGCTTGCTTCCTGCATCGACACTCTTTCCCCCTCTTTGCGTCCTCAAGATGAGTTGTTGCTCCTCGGAGGTTTCAACCTGCCTACTATTAGCTGGCTGTCATCAGATGTTGACGGGCTGATGCTGACGACGCCAAAATTTTCCGTGTTGTGTCCTCTATTCGAGACTGTGAACTTTTAAATTCTGACTTAGACGCTTTCTACAACTGGTGTTCTGTTAACTATCTTCCCCTCAATATTAGTAAGTGTACGTCTATGTCTTTTACTCGCATAAATAATCCTCTTGACTTCAACTACACAATGCATGGCTGTGTTCTGGAAAAAATTAATAGGACCAAGGACTTGGGTGTCTGGTTGAACAGTCGTTTTACATTTGACGATCACATTGATGAGATAGTTATTAAGGCTAATTCTACGTTGGGTTTTATAAAAAGATGTGCAAAGATATTTGACGACCCTTATATCACCAGGCTAGTTGTGTTTGGTCACCATTTTATCGTGACTCAATTGACCGGGTAGAGGCAGTCCAGCACCGTTTTGTTCGCTTTGCACTTCGTGGGCTTCCCTGGAGCGACTCTCTTATTCTGCCGCCGTACTCAGATAGGCTCATGCATATCATAGTTACGCCGAGAGCGAACGACACATAGTAATGGCAGTCTCCTAAAGCTATACGGGGTATGTCTATAAGAAACCTTACCTGCGAGGGCACGAGAATCTATGTTCGAGTTCAAAAGTTGGTGAAAAAAGCACAGGTCAGCAACTCTGCGTCATGCCTCCAAAGCAGGCCATTGCAGGCCATTTGATCCACATCAAACCTTGAAGA
Source organism: Leptarthrus brevirostris (assembly GCA_964036015.1). Lineage (NCBI taxonomy): Eukaryota > Metazoa > Arthropoda > Insecta > Diptera > Asilidae > Leptarthrus > Leptarthrus brevirostris. The sequence continues at coordinate 114,267,883 of OZ038373.1, read as the reverse complement.
TGTTTAAATCATCCTGAATGCAGGAAGAATCATAACTGCTTCTAACGCAAGAGAAAATCTTCATGTCGTCCGCATAGATTAAGACTTTGAAGTGTTTAATCAGGGGGACAATGTTGTCAATGGCAAGAATAAACAACAGCGGACCAAGATGGCTACCCTGAGGTACACCAGAAGAAGCCCTAACGACTCTGGATAAAGTATTACGAAAAGATACTCGATATATATATGGCAGGAAGCCATGTTGATTAGACGAGATTAGCCCCTTACACGGCCCCACAAGCTGTGAATATATGATAGAATCGAATAACTTGGGTATGCAGGAAAGCTTCGCGATTGGTCTGTAATTTTAATCAAGTTTTTGTGACCCTTTTTAAAAATATGAATTTTAAAGGAACTCTCTGAAGAGGAGTTCCAGTGGAGTGAGTAAGGCGTTAGAGCAACAACAAACATTATATTAGAGAAAGTAAGGTACTCTGAGAGGATTAAGATTAATGCAGTGAACTATGTGTTACGCTTTACAACTATGGGATATTTTCAGTACGACGATCGCAGGGTTATAAGCGATAGGAACCAAATTGACCGATCAGTGTGCCGATCAACTCAAAATTTGATCGGAATCAATGTAACAGTAAAAACTGAATTCGATGAAATAATGAGAGGAATCACTAATAAGATTGGAATCACTTCCACTCATTTTAGAAATAAAAGGCACGAAGAAGAAAAATGTATCTTAACTTTCTGCGTTCCCTTCATTTCTATTATTTCCTTATTCCTTTTAGCTACAGTTACATTTATAGCCAACAGAATTGCAGAATTGCCGGAGATACAGTGCCTTGGGTCTTCCTCCATTCGATACAACCCATATAGAAAAGAGTAGTGTTAAAACTTTAAACGCGTTTTTCTCAGATTTAGCTTTTCAAAGTCGGTGATCACTGTAACTCAAAAACTACTCATTCGATCCTTCTCAAATTTTGCACACTTCTTTTATACATAAATTATGAAGTAACAACGTCGAGATTTTGTATTATTATAATTAATTTTACAACAACTTCGCCGATTTTTATCAATAAATTTTCATAAATTCAAAAAATTCGTCTTTTTTTTAAACTTTTAAAAATTGAAAAATGAATAAAATAAACAAACTCTCGACGTTGTTACCTCGAGAAACTCATAAACTAACGAAATGCTTTTGGTTTTTTATCAACATATGATCCAGTAATGAGTTATGATGATCCCCGCAAAGTATCTTTTTTTTTGTGTATACGAAGATTTCCTATAAATTTGTGGTGATGGCTAGTAAACCATATTTCTAGAATTTTTTTTTAAATTGGAAAATCATTGATTACTTTCATATAACCCACGAGGAAAAATTGATTCTAAAACTACGGCTTTACTTTAGGAAGTGAACTACCAGATTTTCATATTTTTACGCTTAAATCTTGTTTTAAGTATATCCTGTTGATTTTATTACAACATAGGATGGCTTCCGTATAAATTAACACTAGCAAAGTGAATTTTTTCATCCTCTTTTCATTTTTGGAACTCCTCCATCCCATATTTAATACTTGATACATGATATCCATTTTTAAGCTAGACAAGTGGATTATTATTTTTTTTTATATGATATTGCCAAAGTTCAGGGGATGCTGTATGATGCTAGCACTGCATTGGCAGAAGAGGAATTAAGGTAAGGCAAATGGGTTAAGAGGTTGAATGAAGGAGGTGTCGAAGATTCGGGCTCATAAGATGAGGGAAAACAGAAAATGGTAAACTGACAGCAAAAGTGTAGAAAAACACGCAGTGTTTTTGATGTCAGATAAAACTCGAAGTCAACATTAGGTCTGTTTGCTTTTCATGCAAAATACGTTCGTGTAAAAACTTACTTGACTGGTGGAGGAAATTTCAAGCAAGAAAGAAAAAGTAAAGAAACATTTTCGTGATAATTCATTATAAAAAGAAGAAGAATAAAATGTCTTTATTGATTTATGATGAATGTGTTTGTCGACATATTAATTTTTAAATTGTTCAATCTAAACCAACAATTTTTCACTATGAACCACCAAAAACTTTCGCTAATTTTGAAATTTAAGATTCGGCAAAACATGCAAGAAAATGGCGGATTCGCACAAGCTAAATTCTACGTGTAAATTCTTGCAAGAGGGGAAGCGATAATGTCAGGAACATTCCCCTCACGAAACTAAAGAAATATAAAATAAGTACGTTCGTGCAAATTCTTGCGCACGAGGAATCCCAAATTCGAATAAAGAAACAGACCTATTATAACTTACACATTTCATTTTAATTTAATTTCAATCAACTTTTTAAGCTATAAAACTTACCTGGAGGTAAAACATTTAACATGAGATTCGATTTTTTCTTACTGTCTGCATACGAATAAATGAAACCAAACCAGTCTTCATTTAGTAATACCAAGGCTGCCATATTTTCAACCTGAAAAAGATAAAAAAAAACTACAATTATTTTATTTATTTTATTATTTTATTTTGTGAAAACATGCGCATAGACAAAATGGCATAGACAGAAATAAGAAGTTAAACTTTTTACATGAAAAACACTTGACCTGAGTGAATTTGTAATAACATTTTATAAACACGTACAAAAGTCATAATGATACATACAACTGTCCAGATCAGTGGTTTTTAAAACTTTGTTGCATTAATATCTTGTTTTCTGAAGGTAAACCTCTTTTGTTGCTGTTGAGGAAAGGAATTTGGCTTTTTTTTATTATGTATACCTAGGGGACAATGATGCGTTAGCATGGCTTTACGCGAAAGGGAATTAGAGCAGCGGGAATAAAGGAACTTGAATGTCTTGTTTTTGTATTCCTGCGAGCTGGACAACAGCACAAAGACAGAGTGCATTTGGTAATTTTTATTTAAAAACTCACAGGGGGACCGAGGCTCAAAGCTTAGAACCATGGCATGGTGATCGTGGTACTCATCCATCGATCCGAAATTCGAAATTCTCGTCAAGAACACGGAAGCGTGCGCTTTCACGTGCGGCTTTCCGCCTTCATGTTTACAGCTGTTTTATTTAATGATACACAGTTTTTATAAAATCAGTTTTCTGCAATTAAATTTCGCGCTAAATTTATTTAGCTAGCAACTTGTTCACAAATGAAAATGAAACGCGGCCATGACACCTGTTTCGTTCCGAAGCGCACGTCATTTTTAGTTTTCATGCGCTTTTTCCTATCATGTTTCCCACCTCGCCCTTCGTCCATGGTTTCGTGCCGAACGTGCGCTTAAGCGCATCGTGTAATCATGGTCAATAGGGCTCAAACTACATTTAACGTTCTCGATGAGATATGGCATAACAAAATCTGCAGACGCACCAAATTCCAGATCTGGCCAACACAGAAAATGATCTGTTGAATTAAATTTAAGCTGGAGAGATGCGGGGTTGGATCAATTGAAAAGTACCACGATCATCACTGCATGGATTCATTTTCGAGCTGCTCGGCTTGCCCATGAGTTTTTAATTTGCAATTGCAATAAATAAAAAATCCACTCCGTCTCTATGCTCTATGCCGAAATTTTCAAACAAGACGTACATCGACAATTTCATCACTCAACCTTTTAATCCCTTTGCCTCATCCTTAATGCCTTTCCTGCCAAGGCTGTGCTTGAGCATTATAGGGCAACCCCTGGCAATATCGGAGTTGGATCAACTCGTTGAGCCGCACGACCACCATGCCATGGGTCCCGGGTTCGAGACCAGGTCTCCCCGTGAGCTTTTATTAAGAAATTAAAATAATCCACTCCGTCTCTGTGCTGTTGTCTGGCTCGCAGCAATGCAAAAACAAGGCATTCACGTTCCCACACTCCCCTTACCCTAATTCCCTTCCGGCCAAAACCATGCTAAGGCATCAAAGGTTTGGCCACGTCGCATCGTATAAAAAAAAATATCATATCTCTCCCTCTGGGTCCTTTAATCACCTGTATCGCATGGGACGTCTACTACACCGACTCTCTACCTGTCCGATTCTGCACCGATGTCTTTAACTGTTGCCACGATTTGTTGAAATATCATAAAAAATACCATATACAAATTTTTTTTCAAAAAAGTACAGCCATCGGGCAAGAGATCTTCGCGAGGTGTAAACTCTTATTTTTATCTTTTTTCCAAACGAATTCATTATTAAAGCCTATAAAAACTAACTAGCTTACCTTAAGAGCTCCATGAAGTAGAACACAGACTGACTCTCTATTCGAGTCATTTTGTGTTTGAGTCTTTGCATCTTCTTCGTCTGAATTGGTTCCATCAGTCTTAGCGTAAAACACTCGAATGTCATTTTCCAATTTTTCATACTCGTTGGTCGCCGATTCCGCTTTAGCTGCCTTGCTTTTTTCACTTTTCTTCGAAGACTTCTCTGGATCCATTTTCGGAACAATAAGATGTCTGCTAATAGACACCGGCGATCCAATATCAGAAAGCCCCAGAAAACCACAAATTTCCAATTGACGAGAAATCATTTTAAGATTATCTCTTGCAAATTCATCTTTACCTTTATAGGGCTACAAAATTACAACAAATTATTTTTCTGCCAAACTTCGATTAAATATGCTTACCATTGGTGGAGGCCACATAAGAATTGAACATTCCAATTTGAAATACCCTCCACATTTCAAAGTAGCTTCGAATGGTTTGTAATTAATCTCACACATTTTTTCCACCATTCCAACTACTACAGATCTGTTAAGTTCTCTCTTGTTGTCTGAATTTTGGTTCCCGTTTAAATCGTCTTTATTTCTCGGGAGAAATAAACTACCCTTTTGACCACTTATGTCCAAGAATTGCTGATACAGTTGGGTGGCTTGATTAAAATACGCGTCAGTTGGTGTTCCGATGCATATAAAATTTATTTTGCTTGACTGAAGAAAGGCCATCCACTTATATTCGGGATCGACTTTTTGCACTGTCAGATTAGCTATTGTCTTTTTTAAAGATGAGTTTCCAAACCCGATTCCACAGTCTGTAAAAACAACCACTTGACAATAATTTTGGGTACCCCAATTGGTCGCCAAAATATTGCTGACAAACTGCAACATATTCTCCAAACTAGTTTTGTCATAGTGCTCCACTTTTTTTAATGCTTGTCTTATAGTTTCATAATCACGTGTGAAGTCGACAACCACTTCCGACAGCATAGAGTAGACGACCTGAAAAGTACAATCGGCATATTCAATAAAGGTAAACAAAATACTTTTGAAGATTTATTTATAAATAATTCAAGGGCAGGAACAGCGCTCCACTCCACTCTTTATCCAAATTTTTTTTATCATGGTACCAAAAAGGGAGCAAACGCTATGCATCAGAAAAAGAATTTCCAAACCGGTTCTCACATAGCGAAGTTAAATTAACTTAGTTACACGTTAGTATAAGAAAACATGCGGGTCGTATTCAGAACCAACGAACAAGAATTACAAATTACAAATTCTTGTTCGTTGTTCAGAACCTCCTCTTTTTTTGTAAAGTGGATAACTTAAATCTTTCGACTTTCCAAGAAATCAAATCTCTTACTTCACCCGGATGATTGGTGCAAATTTACCTCCACTAGATGGAAGTTTCTTGTGTCTCCTGTAAAATTCGGCAGAGTGGGTTTATCCATTATTTACAATTACCGATTCGATTGAAAAGTTGGTTCAATGCTTTATTTTTGCATTTAAAGAAAATCAAAAAAAAAAATTGGCTTAATCTTCAAAAACTAATTTTCTCTGATCTAACTGGTCTAACTGATTATTTTTTATACCAAATAATGCGAGATCAATTATTATATCTCATGCACTTGCACTTGAATGAAACACATCTAAAAAATTTTGTATGTAAAATAAACTTCATTGTTTTCAAGTAAGAGATAAAAAGTTATTGATAAAAATAAGAAATAATATTGGTGAAAAAACGAAATCCTGAGGTACACCGGCATTTATGTCATAGAAATCAGATGAAACTCTATATTAATTTTAAGATGTAAGGGTGTGGACTAAATGTTTGAAGTTTGGCTAGAAGGGCAACATGCCTGACTTTATCAAATGTCAAGAGCGACAATTTCGGACTCTCCAAAATTATGGAGACAATGAACCCGGTAGACAATGGCCCGGTAGAGCGGTCAGCGCGAAAACCGTTCTGCCAATCGTTAATTATATGGTTGCTTTTTATAGATACTTCATCAGCTGAGAACTTTAGATAAAACTAAAGTAAATGCAATTGGTCTGTAGTTAGAGGAGTCGCATGTCTCTATTTTTTTAAGTGTTAACTGAACACGAGCCAGTTTACATGCACAGGGAAACACTCCTGCTGAGAATGACATATGTAATCAAGGTGCGTAATGTGCATGTCCCAGATTTTGGAAATTATAAAAACGTCATACGCCGTAGAAAATTAAGCCCAAATCGAACCTATGATAACTTGGTGTGAAAAGTAACGCATGCTCTTCTTGGGGATAATTTCTGGCCCGTGGATGTCTTTTATAAGATCTTCGACCCCATTCTCACCGCCGTGTCAGGCCGATAGTCGCTCAATCTCCCAATTTAAAAAACGGGATAAGCTCTCTCTCTCTACTATCAAAACGTGAGAGGGTTAAGGACTAAAACTAATAATTTTTATTTCTCATCTGTTAACTCTGATTTTGATTTGATACCTTTATCTGAGACGTGGTTAAACCAGGTTATCTCGGATGCCGAGCTGTTTAATGACTCCTTTCAGGTTTTCCGCAGGGACAGGTCTGCGGATTCGTCTGTACGGGGAGGTGGGGTTCTCATTGCATGTAGAAATTTTCTAAATGCTACTTTTGTGGACCCTCCGTCTTTTTCTGATCAATTTGATCTGGAACAAGTCTCAGTAAAGGTTTCATTCGATTCGGGCAACCTCTTTTTAATTTGTTGTTACATACCTCCAGATATGGGCAATGTCGTCGATAATAATGGGTTGAGTCATGACATTCTTATTCAGCATATCGACTTTATTCATGACCAGATGGGTTCTAAGGACGAAATTGTCCTAGTAGGGGACTCAACTTACCCAACGTGAGATGGGTAGTGAATGATGATGACGATAGCTATCTTCCCCATAACTTGACTGAGGGACAATCACAGTTCCTTGACACCTTGGCTTGCATAGGACTTTGCCAAATGAGCAATGTGAGTAACAATATGGGTAGACAGCTTGATTTAGTGTTCTCTACGAACTCCACGCTCACTTTTGTGGAACCTAGCCTCTTTCCCTTGACGAGTCTAGACATGTTTCACCCTGCATTGCTTGTCACTTTTCATTGTCGCTCGGACGTGCGTGTCGATAATCTCGAATGTGAATTTAGTTTTAACTTTAGAATGGCCGATTTTGAGGCTATGAATGAATATCTTGGTGATTTAGATTTCCATACCTGTCTTTCTAGTGACGATATTGACAGGAACGTATCTGGTTTCTATGAAATTTTATACGAAGCTTTCGCTAGGTTTGTCCCCTATGTCCGGATTAGAAGTAGAGAATCCGCTCCCCCTGGTTTAACAGAGAATTAAAAACTCTCAGAAATATTAAAAATAGACTCTGGAAAAGGTACCTGCAAGTGGGAGGTGTGGACTCTAAGCGTGAATTTATTCTTTTTCACGAACATATCATAGGTCTTTCTCGTTCTCTATATGAAGAATACCTACTGAACCTTAGAGGCATTTTATTCTCTGACCCCCGTGCATTTTTTGATAACGTCAATATGAAGAGAAGGGTTGATAACTATCCATCGACTACGGAATTCGGGTTAAGTTCCAGTAACGATTCTAAGGTTATTTATAATTTATTTGCTGAATACTTTAGGGGCGCATTTGAATCATCCGATTTTTATCCAGAAAATAGCAACTTTTCGCACATTAATAATAGTATTATATCCCCCGTACCTATTCCATCTATCACGGAGGAGAGCTTATACAAGCATATTTGCTGTTGTCTTAAGGTTGGTCGCTTCCCTACTTTCTGGAAGGCTTCATTTTTAATCCCCATTTTTAAGAGTGGCAATAGGAGAGAGATTGCTAACTATAGACCTATTGCATGCACCATGGATTACTTCAGGGTAGGTCAACGGTTTCCAACTTGTTAGAGTTTGTGTCTGGCAGTGTGGATGAATTTCTGGAAGGTTGCCAGACTGACTGCATTTTGATAAGCTGTCTCACTCTATTATCGTTTTCAAATTGGCCAGGTTGGGTTTCCCGGCCCCACTCATTGTATGGATTAAGTCGTATTTATACAATAGAGTGCGATTTCGTGGCGTGCTCTCTGATGCTTTTGTGGCTCCTTCCGGCGTTCCTCAGGGTAGTCATCTTGGGCCTCTCTTGTTCATCTTATCTATTGATGACATTACTTATTTGCTTCAAAGAAGTAAAACTCTTATATATGTGGACGATATCAAGATTTTTCTCCCAATCAAATCTTTTGCGGATTGCGAGATCTTGCAGTCGGACCTGCACATATTTTATAGCTGGTATGTCAATAATAATCTTAAATTAAACATCGATAAATGACAGGTTATGACCTTCTCGAGGTCCCGCAACTACTGTACTTTTCAGTACAAGTTTGAATATACTTGTATTCAACGGGTGGAAGGAGTGAAGAATTTGGGTGTGTATCTTAATAGACAACTTAACTTCATCCCCCAAATTAATAATATCGTTGCCAGGGCCAGCTCTATGCTGGGTTTTATCCTCCGTTGATCCAGGGAATTTCCTAGCCCTCACATAAGACTCCATCCAGTCCGGTTTGGTCTCCGTTTTATGGATCTCACACAAAACGTTTTGAATCTGTACAGCGTAGATTTGTGAGATCGGCCCTTCTTGCTTTGCCGTGGAGTGACCCTTTTATTCTACCTCCATATGGTGATCGGTTGGGACTGCTACAACTTGCTACTCTAGAGAAGCGTTGCTGGGTTGCCGATATAATTTTTCTACACTAGCTTCTGCAGGGAAAGATTGACAGTGCGGAACTTTCTTCCAAAATATCACCTAGAGAACTGTCCTATTCCCTTCGAAACCGTTCGAGCTTTCAGATAGTTTTCTCGCGCAGTAGTTACGGTATGTTCGAGCCTGTTAATCGCATGTGTAGGTTTTCTAATGGTGTTGGTGATATTTTCAGCACTAACGTGGGCAAGTTAACATTTAAGAGAAGCCTTTACAACTTGTAACCATCCTGTTGTGCTCACTTGTCTGTTTTTTTTAAGGCGTAAAGTTTCCTTCATTGTATGTTTTGCATTGACTTGGCTTAAGCTGCCTGTGCATCCCTGATTGTTGTGTTTGGTGTATTTTGGCTTTTGTTTACTAATGATTTTATGCATGTGGTGTGGGAGCCTCATCCACCTTAATATTTTGTGTATTTTGGTGGGTAGGTCAATTGATTCCTGGCTTCTGCCTGTGAAGTGTGCCTTCTGAGTTAGAAGGGTTAATTCAATAAAAAATATCTGGAACATAATAAGTGAAGTTTCTAGAATTACGCTACTGAAGAGGAAGTTGTAATATGAAGTTACCCCGTGAAAAATATTTGTAAAGAAAATTGTAAAACGAATTGTAGTGCTGCTATAACTTGTAGGGGATTTTCTGTGGTAAATCTAGGATTTTACTATGAGGAGGGGTTTGGATTTTTACATCGAAACTTATTATTAAGACAAGTGCTTACTTTAATACAAAAATAATATAGTACTTCTATTTTGGTGGAAATAATAGTGACGATTAGTTTTTCTGGATTTTGAGAATTGCCCGTTTTGTAGAGTGAAAACGAGGCTAGTTCTTATTTATAAAACAATGAGCTCAAAAAGCAATAACGATTTTTCAGATGAAATGTTGTTTCATCACATAGTTTAGTTTTTCCGCCAACACCAATATTGATACCAAAAAAGCATTTTTTTTTCTTTTACTAATTAAAAGTTAAACAAACAAACTGTAAAATTGTCAACTTTAAGACTAAAGTAACTAATTAAGAAGTCTTTCAAATTTGTTGATGTTATTACGCCAATGAAAGTCCCTTACCAGTATACACAATTTCTATCCTGTGAGAAGCCTAGTTACCGACGTACGGGCTTCTGAAAATTTAGCTAAGATTTAGATAGAGTCGACGCCAAAAAAGATGATATTTTTAACCGACTTCCCAAAAACAAAGAGGTTCTAAGTTCGACGCGTATTTTTTTGTTTTTTGTTTTTTTATGTCTGACCGGGCATAACTTCGTAACGCGTCGACCGATTTTGATGGTTCTTTTTTTGTTGGGTAGAGTATGTTCACCGATTGGTACCATGTCAAAAAAATGTTTGGTAGGGTGGGGGCGGCGGGTGGGGGTGGAGGGTGGGGGTGAAACCTAACATTGTAACGCGTGGACCGATTTGGATGGTTTTTTTGCTGTTGTATAGAATTTGATCCCCATTGCAAATAGGAGAATAATTTGGTCCTATGGTGGTGGTGGGGAAGGCGTAGTAACTTCGTAACGCGTTGACCGATTTCGATGATTCCTTTTTTGTTCTATAGAGTATGTTCCTTTATTGCTACCATGAGAAAAAAATTTTAGTGAAATGGAGGTGGGGTAGGGGGTTAAACCTAACTTTTTAACGCGTGGACCGATTTGGATTGTATAGAGTAGAAGACACTAAAAAGTGAAAAATAAAATAGTTTTTAAAAAAAGTTGAACCGACTTCACAAAAAGGGCTAAAATAATTTTTAATTTTATATCTATTACGACATTTTGAAGTCGGTGCAAATTAAACAAATGAAACAACTACAGAATCACAATTGAATTTAATAATACTACCTGAACGTTTCAGCTCACGGGATCATAAGAAGGGACGATTAAGTACTTTTGTTGTAGTTGTTTGGTTTGTTTGATTTGCACCGACTTCAAAATGTCGTAATAGATATAAGATTAAAAATTATTTTATGCTTTTTAGCGCTTTTTGTGAAGTCGGTTCAACTTTTTTTTAAAAACTATTTTTTAACTTTTGATTTAGCTGGCGCAGTCTATCTCTACTGCTGCCAATCTGAAAAACTTGAGAAGAGAGTGTACATTGTTAAAATATAGGCACAAAATATCATAAAACCCTGAAAAAATACATTTTCTGCTTTATCTCTGCTTTTTGCCTTCCAATAGAAAGAAAACAATCAAATCTTATTTATAATAGTATCATTGCTGCTCTCCTCGTTACCGGGTACTATTGGGGTCTACGGTGGATTTATATGATGGTATGTCGAAGAAATACAATCGAAAAAAAGAGCTTTCTCTGTACAAGTATGATCGTTTTCCCTCATATTCCAACAAATATCATCTTTTTTTGGCACCGAGTCTATAACCTATTTCGAAGACAATTACTCAACTTAAGAAACTTATATTAAAATAAGTGAAATAGTGATTCTTATGGCAAATTGCAGGTAATTGCCCAGGTATCTAATTCGAAATTTAAATGTTTTTTTCATACAAAAAAATCAAAATTAAAAAAAAAACTTAAACTGTATAATAAATGGTTGTCAAGTTTCATAATGGGATCTACAGACACCGAACGCCAACTTGTAAAACTTGGCAAGCATTCATTATACAGGGTGTAACGTTTCTAGAGGTCAATACGAGTACAAATGATAGCTCTCACCTAGCCAAACAAAAAATTTTATGGCAGGGGGGAGGGGCAATCTCAACTCTTTGGAAGTTACAGGGTGATTCATACATTTCAGTTTTTCATGGTATGCACATTGATCTACCCAACACAGTGACATCAAACAAACGCTAAAAAACTACTATCCCAATGACCTTTCCAAAACTGTAAGCAATGTTGATCAAACTCGTACCACTGCAGCTACAGTCACTTCCAAAAGCGAAAAAAATTTGTTCCACTTAACAAAAATTCAGAATTTTCCCAAATTTCCGAAATTAATGTAATTAGTACATTTATTTTTTATTTTTATTAGATTGCCCATCTTATTACCTTTTCAAAAAGGTGCAATATGGCAAGATAGACGAAGGATTAGAAAAACCGCATCCTTAGAAATCCCTGACTACCTAATTATTTAATTGCATTTTAGGTAGGAAATTCTTTAAATAAACAAAATGTTTAAGATAAAGGGTCGACAATGTTTGTTTTGGGTGAATAGGTAATTAACTTTTATTACTGCTGCAAAAAAGTTATAAAAATGTTAGTGATTACGTCCATATCATCATCAACCAGCCCAAGGACTACTGGAAAGAGATTGTGAGAGAAAACTGAAATTTAGCACTTGGCTTGTGGAAAGCGACATGGAGAATGGAATAATATCACGAACTTTCATAACCTCTATACCTGGTAGAACACTAACTCACACTGCCAGATCTAATAGAGGAGAACCCTATGGATAATCCTAGGGGAATATTTCACCAACACGATGGAGTACCAGCGCATACCGCTAACATTGTGAAGGTAATACTAAGTGACAAATTTCCTAACCGCTGGTTTGGACGAGGTGCACCGTCCCTGTTTAAGGCTGCAATACGCCTTAAACAGGGACTTAGAAGGAGATTTTTAGCATGTCTATAAAGTGGCGGTGGACATTTTTAACAGCTTTTGTAACCCATCAAGATTAATTGCAATTATTTTCAAATTCAACAAAAAGCATTTTAGAGTTAATTTGAGTTTAATTTCTTTAAATTGTTGATTTTTTAATATAATAGGATATCTACCATGGGCGTGTTGTACCTTTTTGGAAAGGTAATAAAATGGGCAATCCAATAAATATAAGAAATAAATGTACTAATTACATGAATTTCGGAGAAAATTTGGGAAAATTCAGAATTTTAGGTTATCGCAAACTATTTTTTTCACTTTTGGAAGTGACGGTACCTGCAATGGTAGGAGTTAGATCAACATTGAAAATTTTGGAAAGGTCATTGGGATAGTAGTTTTTTAGCGCTTGTTTGATGTCGCTATGTTGGGTAAATCAAAAGATAATAATAAAAGAGTAATGTGCATACCATGAAAAACTGAAATTTATGAATCACCCTGTCACTCCCAAACGGTTGAGATTGCCCCCCCCCCCCACCTTGACATACAATTTTTTGTTTGACTAGGTGAGAGCCATCATTTGTACTCGTATTGACCTCTAGAAACGTTACACCCTGTATAATTTAAGATGGCTAGATAGGTCTTGTATATTCTTGAAGTATGTAGACTTTTATCTCACCCTTTAAACGTGTTTTTCAAAACAGTGTCCCTCATATATCGAGCTGGCGCGCACTGTGGTACTCGGTCTGCAGCGAAGTACGAACAGAATATGTACCACTGTCACTCTTGAAATTTTTCCTAAAAATAGTGTTGTTATCCTTAAGTATTCAAAAGTTGCTTCAAAAAACTCAAACTCAGTTAAGCAACAATACAACTTAACAGAAATAAAAGCACTTAAGGGGTCTACCCTAATTAGAATTTAAAAAAATCGATTTTGTTTTATTGCATTTTTCGAAAGTACACATATTTAAAAGTATCATACTAAAATTTTATAAAGATCCTAGCATTCTAAGTGTAATATACGCACGCGCTAATATACGCACCGCTCGGAGCGGTACTACCTACCTGCCTTTGTATACATGAGGAGCTGCTACATTTTGTAAATATACTGTCCGTACTGAAACTATTTATTCATGATCGCTTATTCTTCGAAGGAGACCTTTACATTAGAATTTTTGGAGCAAGAAGTAACTGATATTCAAGTTACAACGTTCTCTCTACATTAGTCGTATTTTTTTTTATTCAACCGACCCTTACCAAATTTTTACATGTTCTTTATGACTAGCGCGACTATAGCGCAAATCATATGAATTTTGAGTGTAACAATTTTTTTTTTTTGCAAAAAACGATGAAAAAAACGTACTTTTTCGTAGTTTTTGGAAAAATTGCCGCCATTTTTGAAAAAGTCCATAATCGTATGATACGCGCTATAGCCATTTACCTACTTAATCTAAGACCATTTTTTTTTCAGATCATTCATTCCAGAGATTTTATCAACAGCGCACACCCATCTTTTTTTGGACCTGTCTTCTCTCCATTTTTCTCTACGAAAACTGAGTTAAATAAATATAAAAAAAATTTTTTTTGTGTATTTTAAGAGTGTATTTTTTAGGCCTAACACTTTTTATATCCATATTTATAATTTATACCGGTCAAAAAAAATCGTGAAAATAGCCTTTTTTTGTCCGTCTAATTAGGGTAACACATTAACACTTATTCCGCTTTCCTCTGAAATCTTTTTTCACAGGTTTGCCTTCGTTTCTAGGTTTTATAAACGGGATGTGATAAATCCCAGAGTACATGTTGTTTCCGAACAGTTTTAAATAAATGTTCCTCTAAAATCGTGCTCCAAATCCATTAATTTAGAAATGTCACATTTGGCGCGCATCAAGAAGTTGAAAGTAAGCAAAGTGCGCGCCAGCACCAGCGCCAGCTGCAAATTCTGTTCCAGCCTTTCAACCCAACCGTAGAATTCGATTCAATCGAATCAAACATTTTAACAGTGAACATGATCCAATAAAAGAAATTGCTTAAGGAAGTCATAAAATGGTTGGTTCGTATGCGAGAGGGGGAAGATGTGTATCTTTCTTGAATTGGATAATTTCATTACGTCCCTTTTACTTCTGCTAAATCTTCGCAGAAGTAGGTTCCTGATTCTAAATCTTCTTACCCGCATTTCATGCACAGATTCAAGTTCGTTATTCCTATTGACTTCAAAATGCCATAATTGATATAAAATTAAAAATTATTTTATGCTTTTTAGCGCTTTTTGTGAAGTCGGTTCAACTTTTTTTTTAAAAAACTACTTTTTCTTTTCTGGTGAAGCATTAAAGTTCCGTCTTTTCTGGGTTAATCTTCAGTCCGCAATATTGCGCCCAAGACATTGCCGTATGGATTGCTTCTTGAAGTAAGTATCCAAGGTTTCTTCAAATCTTCCCCTGACTACTATCGATGTCGTCCGCATAACAATTCATCAATCACTATCGGCTACAAGAAACCCTTCCGGTGAAGTTCCTCTATTTACCGACGCTGTCAATTGTTCATTTCCGAAACTTTGGTCTTCCAGCATGGACTTGATCCACTTAATTATACTATGATCTGTCCCCTTCTCCCTTAACCTGATGACGATAATATCGATGCTGACGTTGTTGATAGCCCCTTCTATGTCAATGAAGCAGACCAACACTATTAACTTGTACATCAATGCCTTTTCCACTTGATGTACCAGCAGGCCCGTAGAGACAAAATTCGGGCCCGGGGGATGACACATACGGGCCCCCCGCGCAACGAATTTCTGGCCCGGCACTTAGCGTTTACGGGCCCATATACAATCGAATGATTGACTTTCAGTTTAAAATCTGTCTAGTATAGTACACTTTTTCGATTGTGAAGCATTTTTTTTATATAAATAATTAAAATGGAAAAAATTTTCTGTTGATGACTTAGATGACGGGGCCCCTTTCAAAGCCCAGGCCCGGGGGGTTTACCCCCTTCGCCCCCCCTGTCGGCGGCCCTGTGTACCAGGCTATGTAGAGCAGGGTCAACCGATTTACCTTTCATATATGGATGTTGACAGCTTGATAGTTGGTTTATGCCTTAGAATATATAACTAGAGGAAGTGCCCTTGCCTGTAAAAACCTCGTACGTGTTTTAAACAGTTATTTCTGCAAATATAACATTAAAAATCGAGACTATATTAGTGGAGTGATTTATGTTTATAAGTTTTGAGACAGTTTATAGACTATAAAAGGCAGAATTTTAAAATGAAGTGTGCAGTGCAGTGCATTGTTGCACAAATAATCGACGATGGACTCGTGGAATTTCTTTTTTTAGGCAAGTAGCTATTAGAAATGTTTTTTGATATATTTAATATTATATTATTTAATTCAAACTGACTAATTGTAAATAACTAGAAAAATGAGAGTTGTTGTCCCCGTTCTCAGTTTGTTTACATCTGAGCAATTGGAATTTTTGTCCCCCAACTCGATTTCAGTGGCGGTCAGCCAAGATGGAGTTGAATTTCAAAATTTATGTTTGCCCCGTCAAGCGCAAGTCCGTTTTTATACTACTGTTATGGAGAAAACTACCACAAAGATACACTTCTAACACATGAAGAAAAATGCTTAACTTTTCGGAGCGATGTGCACTTCCTCTAGTTATATATTCTAAGGTTTATGACTATCTGTTTTCTTAATTCTCATTCCATGTCTTTCCAGACTTTTCAGTAAGAATGAGGTAAGGCTTATGGGTGAATATACCTACAACACTACAGTTATAGTATACTATTTTTGGTTACGCTTAAGTATTTACGAATTAGTTAATTCTATGTCCGTTGAAAAAACTTGATTCGATCCAATCGAATCTACCGGTAGGTCTGATTAATTGAGAAGCCCGAAACGTATCATAGTTTTGCAATATTTTTATTATTTCAATTTTAATGTTTTAAATATTTATTTTTAATCAAAATGACAGTCACAAGCACTGTCGACCAATAGTAGAAATAAACCACTAGTTCGATTCAACTCAAGATTTGACAATTACCTTGTTAATTTATAATTCATGTTTACTGTACTTAGGTTATCCTAGGCGCACTTAGGCACTTATGATACCACTTACTGTACTTTTTTTAATTAAAATGCGGCTAATGACCATCAAAAAACAATAAGAATGCGATTATAACTGCTCATAATTTAGTTCAAATCTTTCTTTTTATTCATTTCTATCCACTTTTCACACATTGATGACAATTCCCAAATATATGTACAGGAGGTGCAAATAAAACAAAGATAAAATCACGATGTCTAATAAAAGCAAAAGTTCCTTCATGAAAATATTTACTTTTAAAATCTCATTCAATACAATTACAATTAAACATAAATAAAAATTTTCTAAGTAACAGATTAGAACAAAATATCGCGGAATATTGATGCCATACAAGAGGAAAGAGTCATTTGACTGCTTGCTGAGCTTCTTTTTTTGCATTGACACGGTCTACAAGTTCTTTAACTCGCCTGAGGCAATCCTTCTTAGTTCTATTTGGTATACATTCGGCTATCCTATCCCATCGATCCGGTGTTGAAATAGGATATGTTTTAATTGCTTGCTCCAGCAATGCTTGTTCTTCTTTTGTCCAAGGGCGAGATGCATCCGCTTGTGACTTAGATTTTTCTGGTCCAGCTGGCGTTTGTTGGAGAGTACCATTTTGTTTAATACTAGACTTTGAAGCAGTTTTCGGTGTGGAATTTTCATCTGTTTTTATGCTTATATCAGCCTTATCAAGTTTTTTGAGATCTTTCTTATTTTTTTCAAAGCAGACAAAAGCAGCGTCATTTGCCTGTGCCTTGAGCTCATTTTTAGAAAAATTACTACTCTGCAAGTCTTTTGCTTTGTTTAAAACATCTCTTGCTAAGAATTTTCGATCAATCATATTAGTTGAATGCTGATTCATAAATGAAGCAATTACTTCCCACCGCTGAGCAGTCCCTGCTGGAAAGAGGTTCACAGCCTTAATTAACAACTGTATATTTTCTGGACTCCACATTGTATTTTTATCCAATGTCTTCACAGGGTTTACGCTGTTTGTATTACTGCTATTTATATTTTTCATCATAGCTTGACGTTCTTCCTCCAATTTACATTCAGTTTCATTTAAAACGCGCACAAATACTTCCCGTCCTCCTGTTTCAAGTTCTTTATTAAAATTTTGAAGTTCCACTAGCTTAAGCATCTCACATATCTTTTCTACTCCTTCCATATGTTTTAATTTTTCTTTATCATCAGAAGAGAAATAATTGTTTTCTTTTGCCTTATCGCGAAGTAGCTTTCGTTCCTTTTTCACAACTTTCTTTTGCTGTTCTCTTTCCAATCGAATCTGTTCAATTCGCTTTTGCTCAGCTTGCTCTGCTTTCTCTTTTGCCAATTGGGCTTCTCGTAGTATTCTTTCTTCCTCAGCTTTCTGTGCTTGAGCTGCATCCATCTTCGCGCGTTTTGCTGCTAATTTACGTTGCTTTTCTTCATTCTTAAATTTTTGTATTCTAGGATCATTGTTATATGCTAAGTCAACTAAAGCTCTTATTCGCGACATTTCCTCTTTTTTCCTTTTTATTCTAATTGCCTTATTCTGCTTTTCTATCCACCGTCTTTCTTCTCGGTCTTGTCCTCTTTCTTTATCTTCTTCATCAAGGTAGCTGTAATCACGCCAAGACTCAAAAGCGTACCAGAAATTGTAAAAATGTTCTACATGATCACGTGTAGAATTTTCATCTCCTATACAAGGGACCTTTTTTCTCTCACTCCATCTAGCATTCAATTTAAACTGTTTGTCAAAAATTTTGAAAAAATCTTTTTCAATTTCCGTAGTCGTTGGCAAAGTATCGTCAAATTCTGGATCAACTGAATCGTAAGAACGTCGAGTTTTTGGGTTACCTATAAATCCAAATATTTTTAAATGAAAATAGATTGCAAAAAACATGATGACACTACCTAAAATTTCATACGCTCTTGTTATACATGTAAAATAGTCATCTTCCGAATTAACGTCTTCTCCTTTTGCTTTCCTCTTATCAGGATGATGTTTCAAAACCATTCTTCTATACGCACGTCTAATATCATCTTCTGATGCATTAAACCTATAAAAAGTCATAATGTACTATTATATTTCACAATAAGTTGATTCATTGAGCAAACGAATCGACATTCAAACAAATCGAACAAACGAATCGACATTATATTATTTTTAATTTCTATTGTTTTTTATGGAACAAGGTACAGCGATTAAATATACGACCTAAAAAACCTATATTCGCCATTGTTAACTTTGTGAATTCCATAGAGAAAGCAATACTATCAGATCACCTCGCCATACCCAGCAACGTATAGTCTGAGAGGGGATTACCACCTGGATAATGAATCTCTTTCAGGAAGAACGATAGAAGACGTATTTCGAACACGATTCGTGTGTAACGGTTGAAGTAGATACTCTTCTCAAATTGACAATTCATCTCTTTAGAAACCAGATAATAATCCATTTCTCCAAAGTGGACATATTTTCTGATTTTGTCTGCATGAACATTTTTAGTTGAACCTGCAACGCTTGATTCATTTTTCGACAGAATTGTAACTTTAACGCAACTTAAGTTGTTATGATCAGGAGGACCATAAAATGTTGCTCTGTGTTTATTGGAATATGAAACGAACTATCAACTTAGAGCTTATGGAAAGTGGTAGGTGGAGTTGCCGGTGATAGTTAACTTTCTCTAAATTGGTCGATCAGTTTGCGATTCAAACTGCTTATGCATATATTGTTACGTACATTTATGTTATACATATTGCAAAACAAGTAAGATGACTAAATCGTAACCGTTCACATACTTAGTTTTAGGTAAATGTAAATTTTTATCTAAACGTGTTCACGTACTCATGAAATACCTTAAAATGTTAGTCCAAATTTACTCGAAGAAATAAGTTGAGCACTCTTGTTATAAAAAGGCACTCATTGTCACTTTAACAGTTATTGCTTTAGTTTTTGTCCGCGACTACTCAAACTTATTCACGTACTCTTGGCATTTGGTAATTTCTCCTATTTAAAATTTTTACTCAGAATATTTCAGACCAAAAAGTACGTAAACAGGCCTATTGTCTGTTTACTTTTGTGGGTAAAAACCAAGTAAAAATCGTTCTTCTAATGGAGGGAGGGATGGATGAAAATGCGAAAGTAAACAGACGCTTTTTGGGTAAATTTATGGCAACTGAAGAACTGTCAAAAGTAAATTTCAGTGCAAACATCAGTGCGTTTACAAGAAATCGTAAAAATAAATAAAAATGAACAACAATTTACTGAAAAAGTTAATACAATAGTTTCCTGTGTTTATTTCAATTTTTATTTCTAAGCTGTAACCTGCCAAACATCAATCAGGTGTTAGTTGTCAACCATAACAGAAGAATTCTGCCGAAATTTTGTCCACACTCATCAGCGTGTGTAAAATTTGAGCAAATGGGGAAATTACTCGACTGTCAAATTACCAAAAGTAAACTGACGCAGTGTGGACGAAAACGTTCGGTTTCGTGTAAAAACTTTCCAGTAAACAGACAGACCTAGTTATTAATTGTCAGTTAAGATTTTATGATGCAGATCACCAGAATTTATTCCAACCACCAATCCTGCACCATGTAGATAAAAAATAAATAAAAACAATATGAAAAAGCATTCTTCTAAAAATCAAAATTTTGTAAGCGAAATTTTATGTTTAATACGGTTCAGTCGAGTACTGCTGATAAGATACTTGTTTATATGATTCGTAGATCTCAATTATTCCGGAAGATTATAATCACTGGCCATCAACTTGTTTTACTGGGTGGACAAGATCAAAATTCCCTAACTTTTCTTGATTTTCCAGACAATATTTGGGTCTTTCCCTGACTTTACGTTGTGTATCATGAAACTATGTAAAGAATTCAAAAAAAATCTGTAATGCCCCTCTCAAAGTGACCTTATAATCAACGTCCTTTATGGAACAAAGCTAAATAATTTAGAACGAAAAATATTGATACTAATAATGCTTAAGCATAGCTTCATCATTTGCTCCTTTCTTCGACTTCATGTCTGGTGTTGTCTAGTATGTTCTGCTTTTTAGTGTTTTTTTCCTGAAACTTTACTTGCCGTGCCGTACAGTTTTACTTGGTGTTTACTTACGCTTTTTAACACAGAAGTAAACAGACAGACCTAATATCACATATTAGGTCTGTTCCCATACCTGCAGAGATTATAAACGCTTCGCAGAAAACTGCAGAATACTGCAGAAAAGTGTTCCCGTATTCTCTTCTCCAAGAAGATTTTGCCTACGTCACAACTTCCCCTGCTGCAAAAAATTTAAGAATTCTGCAGCAACTTTGACCAGCTGCAATATGCTTAAAAAATCTTCTTTCTGTCAAAGTGACAACTGCCCAAACGTCAATTGACTGAATTTGAAATTTATGAATCCTTTTATAGAGTTTTATATCCTAAAAGTTAAGCGTCGGATTAGGGAAGTGAAGTAGTCTATAAGGAAAAACTGTGATTGTTTAATTTCCATATATAGAAAAAGATTGTTTTCTCCAAAAAAAATCTTCTTCTGCTTTTTCAGAAAATTGCAGCTGGTTGTTCCAGTATTGAAGTGAATTAACCCCCACCACATAAATAAGTAAACTGCAGCAAGCTGCAGCTGCAGAAGTACGGGAACAGACCTATTATTAGAACAATGGGCCTATTGCGAATGTCGATGTCCAAGTCGCACAGAGTACTAATTGAATTGTGGGAGTCTTGGCTAGTCGTAGGGGCTAATATTATCTACTTTCAAATATCTCACATCCTATCAGTACTTACTTCTTAGGAAATAGTTTTAGGTAAATTTGCGACATTTTATTTTCCAACAGTTTCATTAAGATTCTGAAATAACTAATTGGGTCATTTATCTAATCTTGCTTTCTAGTCGTGGGTAGAGTAAGAGGTAACAGGCCGTTTAAGTATTACGTAACGCAGTTTTTAAAAATTGCAGCCCCCCCCCCCCGTACCGCGCGTAACGTTTCACATGATAATTAATAATAATAATTTATTGGCAATATATAAATGCTTTAACAACAACAGGCACACTTTCTTCATACATACTTTTAAGAGTTAACTTACATAGAGCTTAAAAATTCATTCTTAATCACTAATTAGTGTATCCCACTTATTTTTTATAAATTCTATACAAAACTTCTTAAAGTTATTTATATTTACTTCACTTGCATTATATTTAAGCCTATTATACATTTTCAAACCTTTGTAAATTAACGAATTTTGTGTCCACTATAACCCCTAGATATTTAATCTTCTCCACTTGCTCAATAAAAGAGTCTGCAATCTTCAAAGTACCCTCATATTCACCATTGATTGTCATAAATTTCGTTTTACTAGTGTTCAATTTCAATTTATTCATTTGTAGCCACACGTTCAATTTAGTTCCATTACATATGCACTCATTTACATCATTACCAGCAATGTATAATAATGCATCATCAGCAAATAGAGCTATATTGCGGTACACCCAAGCTTACAGTAATTCTTTGAGACATCGTTCTATTAACTTTTGTCCGCTCTGTTCGCCCTGATAGATAGCTCTTAAACCACATCAATTCTTTTCCTTTGATCCCATACTTATTCAACTTCTTAATTAAAATATATCTGTCCACTGTTTCTAATGCCTATTTGAAATCCAAAAATACTGAAATTATCTTGTGCCTTTTATGCATACCTTCTTTTTATTTTATTAGCAGCATATTTAATGCTGTCTCACAAGAGTGAGATATTAATTGTAATTGTAATTGTAATATTAATTGATTTTCCTCCATGTATTCTTCCAGTTGTATTTGTATAGTTTTCTCTAATATTTTTTCGTATGTTGACAGCATATTAATTGGCCTAAATTCTTCACATTAGTATTCTTGATTTTTTTCAACAGGTACAATGACTGATTCTTTCCATTCTTCCGGGAATTTACCTTGGTTCATTGACTGATTGATAATTTTCACAAGTACGCCGCCGAGTATATTTTAAGTATCCAAGATCATTTTGATAGTTCACATATTAACATCCCTCTTATTCTTAATTTTCAGACATATTTTCTTTAATTCCTCCAAATTTGTATTTCAAAACACAAATTGATTATTCACCTGTTGGAAATTATCGTCATAAACTACTGATGTAATAAATGTACTAATTTCTTCGATACTTTCCACAAAGAATTTGTTAAAGTTCTCTGCCATTCGCTTACTCTCGTTGCAGCTTTCTCCCTTATATATTATTTCCTTAATTTCAGATTTACTTTTTTTAAGTACATAATCTTTCAATTTTTTCACATTTCTTTTTGATTTGAGGCATTAGTAATAATTTTGTTGATTTTATTCCTTTTTTCCGCAATTATTTTATGTTTGTAAATATTTCTTGCTACTTTATAATATTCCCAATCACTCTGGTGACTTGATAAGGACGCCACTCGGTATCTTCTAATTATCTCGTTCTTAAATCTTCTGTAAACCAGTCATGACTTTCACCTCGCCTAATATTGCATCGTACAAATTTCTGTACTACGGCTTTAATTTTTTCACCAAAAACATTCGCGCATTCATTCAGATCCTCAATAGAAGCTACATCAGACATACCAATAACATTCAATTCACCAATAACCAATAACATTCAATTCAATGTCCTGGAATCAGCAGTCACTCTAGTAAATTCATTCACCAATTGCTTATAACCATTATCTGCGATAACAATCGCGTAGAAGTCATTAGTTGATAAATTAATGTCAAAATCACCAACTATTATTCTCCTACCAATCTGTGACAAACCATCTAGTTGATCCCCAAAAAAATCACAAAAAATTCTCAACGGAGAGCTAGGTGAACGATATGTAACCGCAAATACTACTGTTTCATCATTCATTGAGCACTCAATAACCA
The DNA here is from genome assembly GCA_964036015.1 of Leptarthrus brevirostris. Taxonomy (NCBI): domain Eukaryota; kingdom Metazoa; phylum Arthropoda; class Insecta; order Diptera; family Asilidae; genus Leptarthrus; species Leptarthrus brevirostris. Next base: position 114,244,400 of record OZ038373.1, on the reverse strand, counting down.
ACCACCAAACATCCAAACCAATTACACATTCAGACACTATCTTATACCTCCACATAGCTCGCAAATATAGTATTACCCCACCAGTTCTTTTAGAAGCCGAATCACACCTTATAATATTGTATCCCTTTATACCAATTTCATCATCATTCACATCTCTTCAATTATGTGCGTTTCAATAAGCGCAATTACATCTGGTGATTCTTCTTTAACAAGCACCTAAAGTTCTTTAAAATTGTTAAATAACCCTTGTATATTGAGATATATCGGCTTTACCTTCCATAATTGCTAGTATTCAACAAATTTTCCTTCCGCACTTAACTCTCTCAAATAAACTGGACATTCCCTATTTAACGTATTGTTGTTCACATCCAGATTAAGTTTCATCCGAATGCAATTAATTTACACACTTATTCTCAACTATTTAGTCACATTCTCTAAAATCATGGTTTCCCATACAGCTTGAACATGCGATATTATTTTTACACTCACTCGCTTTATGATTAAATCCTTGACATCTAAAACATCTTTTTACATAAAAATTTCAACTATGTTGCGCAAAATACCGGAATAAGAAGCAATGTAAATTTCAGCCCACTTTGGCCCTCAGGCGCGGTTTACATCTGACATTTAATTCGTGAATAATATTCTCTGAAGAATATTCATCTTTGAAAATTGTTTACATCTGTAACCAATGTTCACACCATTTCTTACTTGAACAGAATTTGAGAAAAATTCAGAAGTTAGTTGCGTGAATATATTGCTTGATGGTTTAGATTAAGCTGAAGAACTACCACAAAAATTGCAAAAAGGTTTACATCTACTATATTGAATTTACGCGATTAATTACATGAATAAAATTCAAGAAAATTCGGTTACCTCAACTATCGACACGGTTTACACTTGAAAAAGTAAATTCAAACTCTTGAGTACGTATTCGCATAGCGTACCATAAAAGGTAGCTGCTGCGGTATTTTTAATTAATAGTGATGAATATAAAGATGATATGCGCACTCGGACAAACGTCTGTGGATTCGAAAATGGATATAAAAAGAGAAGCATGTGGAGCATTTAAACAAATTATGAGTGAATTAAAAATTGATGATCCGATTCAAATGCGGAATTTCTTGTGAATGACAGCAAGCAAATTTGAGGAGCTCGTGAGAAGGGTTGGGCCGCTTATCTACAAAAAAGATACTAAATTTCGTAAGGCGATTTCTGTACAAGAGCAATTAGCAGTCACTTAATAATAATAATAAATTTCTTTTTAAATATTCAGGTAACATTCCATTCTTCATTTTAAAAATAAACACTAACACATTCAAAATCACTCTCTGGTGCACTGACATCCATCTCAACGTATCCAACATTAACTTAATAGGGGTATAACGATTACATCGCAAGATCGATCTCATTGCCCTATTCTGTAACGTTTGCAAGTGCTCAATCATCTCGTTTGTTCCCAAGAAAATAATTGTCGAACAATATTCAAAATGGGGTTTAATTATCGAGTTGTATAAATTCATCACACTGATAGTGGTGAGCTTATTCCTAATCCTTTTCATAAAACCGATCTTTTTACCAATTTTTCCACTAATGTAATTTATGTGGCTCTTAAAATCCAGATTTTTGTCCACTACAATTCCCAAATATTTAATTTCACTGACTTGTCCAATAAGTTCTTCATCCACTTTTAATACACCATTATACACAAAATTTATCACCATAAATTTGGACTTTTCCGCATTCAGCTTTAGTCTATTTATTTTCAACCACTCACTCATACTTTTTAGATCCCCTTCTAATCTATCGAAACATTCATATACATTCTTTCCAGCCACATACACTAACGCATCGTCCGCAAACAATAATATCTTAAAATGTCTCAGCACTTTAATAAAGTCATTACATACAACAGAAATAAAAGCGTTCCCAATACACTACCCTGTGGAACCCCTAGAAAACTATCCTTTTCATCCGATAATTTATCGTTAACCTTCGTTTTATGATGTCTTCCTGACAGATAATCAGTAAACCATTTTAACTCCGTATCTCGAATTCCGTACTTACATTTTTTGCAACAAAATACTTCTGTCAATTGTTTCAAATGCCCTCTTCATATCAATAAATACCGCTACAACAACGTTTAGATTATGTTTTTTCTCCTTCCAATCCAGTATCGCCCAGTTTAATGCTGTTTCACAGGAGTGACCTTTCCTAAAGCCCGACTGTTGCTCAATTATTAGTTGGTTGCTCTCAAGATACTCTTCTAGTTGTATTTGTACAATTTTTTCTAATATTTTTTCTTGCGTTATTAGCATGTTAACTGGTCTAAAATGTTCGCAGTTTTTCGTATTTTTAATCTTTTCTACTGGAACTATTACAGATGTCTTCCATGTTTGAGGGAACTCTCCATTTCTCATTGAAGCATTTATATCAATAAGTGTTGGTCTTATCACCTCAACCCCATCCATTATCATTCTCACATTTAATCCATTCACATCCCTCTTATTCTTCATTTGCTTACATACCGTTATCAGTTGTTTCATATCTACCTGTTTAAATTTAAATTCACTGGATACTTGTTCAATTAAATTTACATACTGAACTCTTGGTATTGATCTAACAATTTCATTAATGCTTTCTAAAAAGTAGGTGTTAAATTTATTAGCAATCACCAACTCAATCTTATGGGTCACTCCTTTAAACTTTATTTCCTCAATACTGTTTACTGGTTCATGCAGCACGCTTAACTTACGCACTCTCCACTTCGCATCACTCCCTTCTATTCTATCATGATACTTCGGAGAACTAGTATCACAAAACGTTGGAAACATTTCATATTCGATAATGAGTTTTTTAATATCTTCTCTCTCCCATAATTTTTTACCTGCCATTTCGTTCAACAAAAAACACTATAAAATATTCTGAAAGTTGAACGCAATCGTACTCCAGCAAGTTATTCTTGAAGCACAACACATATAAAAAAATTCACACAAACAGTTATAGTTCCGTCAGTTTTTGAATATTATTCACTTCTCGCATAGCGCACGATTATTTTGATCGCGAATAAATGGAATGATCGTTTACACTTAGAATTTTATTCACTCTCCTAATATAAGGGGAATATTCTGCATGTGCCTAGAACTTATTCTCTTTGCGGTCTGAATATTCTTGATACAAAATTTAAGGAATTAAATTCACATGTGCATCAGAAAGGTTTACATTGCCTTTTTGAATATCTTGCTTGAATAAGAGAGAGAAGTTCACGAAAAAATGTAAACCGCCCCTAATGTGTGTGCGGGAAATTCGTAAATTCATGGCTTGTAGTTAACGTGGTTTTGCTTCACCGCAACGGTCGGGCTCTTAGAGTTCAAACTATGAACTCTTAGTACACGGCTTATTGTGTTTATTTGCTATATCTATACTTTTGTATACTCAGTGACGCTACTCTTTTCATATGTAAAAAAATATGTGTAGTGTAGATATATACCATAAAAACTGAGCCGTGAGTAAAGTTTCACAGGACCCCCTCCCCCATAGCAGCGTTAAGAAGTAATATGATTTGTGGGTGAAGTCCAACCATATAGTTTGAGAAGTATAAATGATTTTATGATGATGAAAGATGTAGAACTTCTAGATGTCAGAATTATCTTTTTTAAAAGGGTTTGCAAAGTTTAATTGTATGCCAAGTCTGATGAATTTGAATAGATTTAAGATGATCATGTTAGTAGAATATATTAAATTAAACTTTTAGGAAAGCAATGTATTCCTTATGGTCCAAGAGAGTTTGATATTTTGAAACAAAAATGTATGTGTTATATGGCATAATTATTACTAATAAATGAATTGAATTACTTTTTGCTGACAAATTACGATAAAAAAAGACCATTGGGGTTGCAAAATAACGTCGGTGGCTCAAAATCCACTTTAAATTGTAGGTGCCCTTGCATCCTTGCCCCGAACCGCGTGAAGTTCTTCTCCCGCCCTTCGTTCTAAAAGGAGTTACAGGAACTAGAAAAAGAGAGAGCGTATTATCCTTTTTTTGTGATTTACATCAAGCGCAAACATTTCAGTTTTAGAAGTAAATCTTCCTTTTTTAACATTTAAGGAACGTTAAGAAAGTTTAACTCAATCATGTTAGCAATGGTTTTTTATTTCATAGGGAATTTATGTTAAAGGTGAAAAAATTGGCTTGAACTGATAATTTTTAATGCATTCTTAAAGCCAAAGGGATGCCTATGCGCATGGTTTTTTTGTATATTTTTTTAGAGTCAAGTGGTTAGTAAAATATTATGGTTAACGAAAAATCTTGCTTCCTAAAAGTACTTAAATTATAACTTCTTTTGTTTTAGTGCACACTGTATTATATTGTGCTATTTGTGTAGTCGATATAAATAGCGACACGAGTACATGTCTACTTAGATAGAACGGACACATGTTTTGAATGGATACACGTAATAGTAAAACAAAGATATTAAATATTAACTTAAATTTTCTAGCTAAAAGAACTTTATTCAAATAACTTATTGCAACTGCCGATTCGTTTGCTCTTCTTCATTTTTACTTACCTTAAATGTTTCAACCCAAGTACAGCATAGTGATCCTGATCTTTCCATTCTTTTGGATCTAAGCTTTTTAAATAATTAAGATCAACTTCGAATTCCTCACCAATTTTATCGTCTGAACTTGATTTGGACAAACTACCATCGTGGTTTTCATAGTGCAACGTTCTAATATGACTACAAAAGCGGAGCCCAACACGTTGTACTTGCAAGTGTTTCAGCGGGACATTTAATAGTGCGCTAGATGTCGACGCTACTTCCTGAGCCGACATGGTTAATATATTAAACTCGTGCAAAAATAAATTATTGCTGACAGATAACCTCAACAGGAGCGTGATTTAATCAAACTTTTTCTGTCTAGTTCCCACTCAAATTAGGAAACCACGTTTGACTATTTATATCAAATAATGTAAAACCACGGAAAATCTCAGAATAATTTAATTTTCCGACTATAAATAAACAAACTACATATTTTCACAAGTTTTCGATGAAGCCCACACGAAAGACTTTGCGCGCATGGCTTCCCAAATCAAAATTTCCAACATTTAGTTCTATTCCTTTTGCGAAATTTTTAAATCTAGTACCGCTCTTCACTCTTCAGCAACTGTCAACGTGACATTTTGAAACGCCAAAACAAAATTAATTTTACTTTTTATTTCAAAAGCCCTAAAATAACAATACAAATCGTGCTATACTCACAAGAGAAACAAATTCCAACTTTGAATTATGTGAAAGATGGTCCAGCAATTGATTAATACCGTGGAGTGCCAATTGATGATAAGTAAGATTATCCTCATTTTTTCCAGTAATTAATTTGGTCATTGATAGTGAAACATCAAGCGCAATTATAGTCGGCATTTTAAATGTTTTAGTTTTGTTTAAATTAAAGAGAAATGTTTATTCTAAACATGCACAAAACAACACACTTCATACTACACTATTTTGAGTACTATTACTATAAACTTTTCGTTCTAGTACAACATGTATTTTTAAAAATTGCGGTCACAAAAATACTTTATTTTGTTTTATTTCTACACAAAGTACTCAATTTAAGATTTTTCTCTGTACAAACGGAATAAATAAAATAAGTTTAACTTAAATAAATAATACTAATTGCAAAAGATAAATTATAAATATTTTGTAAAGTTGACGAACGTAGCCCCTTTGACATTCTATTGACTGACATTGAATTTGGCGGGAGAATTTGTAGTGTACGAAGATTTTTCCTTATTCCTTTAGTAAATTTTAAAATGAAGTGTACAATTCCTGAAATATCATGGCATAATAGGGATCCCGTGCTAAGCGTGGATATTCAGCCCACACAGGGGGATAAAAATGAATTACAGCGACTTGCATCAGGAGGGACAGATTCTCATGTTTTAGTAAGAATTGATCCAACTTTTTTTGAATACAATCTAGCTGTATAAATTTAGCTTATTTTAATTGAAATACACAATTTTAAAATATCCATGGCTGGAAGCCAAGCGGTACAAGTTCACAAGAGGCAGTTTCAAGAATGGGATTGATGCGGTTATTCTAATTTTCAAACTTTTTTCCATGGCTGGAAGCCAAGCGGTACAAGTTCACAAGAGGCAGTTTCAAGAATGGGATTGATGCGGTTATTCTAATTTTCAAACTACTAACTAGTAGGGTTTGCAAATTCTTTTTTTAGATACAAGATAGATTTTTATTAGCAAAAATTTTTCCCATATAAAAACACTTTTAGAACTCTTCCTTAACATATTCTATAACTAGTTTCTTAAAATTTCTGAAGTTTAACTCATAATTAGACATTTTATTTATTAACAGAAAATTAATGCTCTTTTACAACAACATATAATTCATACATTCATACCTTAAAAAACATTACCTCAAACTCTTTCTTAATCACAAACCAATACATTCCACTTACTCTTTATAAATTCCATACAATATCTCCTAAATCTATCTACATTCATATCGTAACCAGTTATTTACATTTTAAGGCCCTTATAAATTAAAGAATTTTGTGTCCTTTTGTTTCTGTCCCCCAAGCAATCAAAGGCAAAGACAACTCTGGAGTTGTCGCGTCTGCTTTCAAGGCACTCCCACTGACATGTATTACACTGGACTGACTTATAAGCTATCTCATATGGGTACAATTTTACTTTCAGTGGAGGAAAACAATTTTTAATCTCACACGTTTACTGTGAATTTGCAGCCATTCAGAGTAGAATATAATAACCAAATATATACGAAGAGACATATTTAATTTTAGTCTTCTATATTGTTGTAAGGAAAATGTAAAAATCATTGGAATTACTGGAATACAAATTATAAATAAAAGGTTGTTTTAGTCTGGATAATGCTTACCCAGAAAGAGATGTAAGATGATTGTGAATATTGTCATCTATTTCTAACTTAATAGGCGACATGACGTTCGCAATTAAGAAAACCATGTTGAAAAAAAAGATGCTTACCCAGAAAAGGACAACTAGCGAAAAGTGATACCATTTTCTTGAAGAAATTTCATGGCACCAGTCACTCCAGTATTATATATCTCAGTGGGCACTCCAATGAAATAAGCTTTAATCGGTTAGCGTAGGGAGGCAGCCGAAGAGGATCGGTCCAAGGAAGGCCGCGAAGGGCAAATCTAACGAAGCTACGCTGCACAGCCTCAATACGATTAATATGAGTCGCATAAAAAGTAAACCACACAGGACTAGCATACTCCAAAACAGGTCTCACGAACGTAAAAAAAGGAGTTTAGTTATATATGGGTCATCAAACTCGTTAGACCATCGCTTGACGAAGCCCAGAGCAGAATTAGCTTTGTTTACAATAGTGTTGATATGGTCGTCAAATGAAGAGGTCGTATTTAGCACTACCCCTAAATCTTTGGTCTTGTCAAGTCTGTTCAGAGAGCCACCGTTTAGGGTGTAGTTAAAGTGCACTGGATTTCTTGATCGAGAGAATAACATAGTAGTGCACTTGCTAATATTTAGGGGAAGGAAGTTTATAGAACACCAGTTATGAAAGGCGTCTAAGTCCGAGTTTAATAGCGCACAGTCATTCGCACTTGAAATAACGCGGAAAATTTTGGCGTCATCAGCGTAACATAGAATTCTGGAGTTAGGGAGATTAAGGATACATCATTGATGTAAATGATGAAAAGCAGAGGTCCTAGATGACTTCCTTGAGGAACACCGGAGTTAACATGAATATCGTTCGAAAGTGAGCCACGAAATAGCACACGTCGCGTGCGATCGGACAGATAGGAACGAATCCAATTAATAAAAATTGATGGAAACCCTAGAAAAGACAACTTACGAACAAGAACACTATGGTTAATTCTGTCAAAAGCCTTGCTAAAATCAGTAAAAATGCAGTCGATCTGCTTGCCAGCTTCAATGGCAGAAATACAGCCATGTAATGTAGAGTAGTAATTAAAGTACCGACTTTAGTATTACCTTAAAGTAATGCCTTATCTAGAAGTGCGGAGTTCTGGGGTATGTGGAAATCGCACAGTATCTAAGCGGACACACTGAAGCAGTACATCAAAGGAAGAAGGGATATCAACATCTTTCGGGCAGTACGGGAAATAAACTCTAACGTAATCCATCAAAAAAGGCTTTGTTTGTTCGATCCCAAACCCTTTCCTAGTTTCGCATCGATTTCTTTTAATTTCCTTGTTTCTTCCAGTGTCCTTAAAAAATCAAAACCTTGGCTTGATTTTATATATTGTATGGGTTAGATCCATTTAAACACCCATACATTCACAAGCCCTATTGCAATGTCGTAACCAATTTTTACGAAAGTTGTAAAGACCTGTAAATCTATTCGAAAAATATTGAGAAACTCAAGGTTGTTTAGTCTTTGCTATTTCTATTATTATGCTTATTTTGTCATTTTGTAAACCTTAGCTGCCTGGTTTGTTTTCAAGCACATTGATTACATGTTTATTTCAGATATGGTATATGACTCTAAATGAATCCGGATCAATTAATTTGGACTTGGCAGCTGATCTTACAAGACATCAAAGGGCTGTTAACGCTGTAAAGTGGTCCCCAAATGGAGAACTACTGGCTTCTGGTGATGATGAAAGTGTGATTTTTATTTGGAAATTAAAAAGCGAAAGCGAACCCTTAAATATCGTGGATACAACCAATGAACAAGACAAAGAAATTTGGATAACACTAAAAATTCTTCGAGGTCACATGGAAGATGTTTATGACTTAAGCTGGTGTCCTAATTCTCAATTTCTAATAAGCGGATCTGTCGATAATACAGCAATGATTTGGGATGTTCACAAGGGGAAGTCAACGTCTATTTTAAGTGATCACAAAGGTTTTGTCCAAGGAGTCGCGTGGGATCCACAAAATCAGTATCTTGCAACTTTAAGTACAGATAGGTAGAAACAAAAACCTTCGCATATAGGTAAATCTCAATAATATCTGGCAATTTATAGATATCTTCGTATTTATGATATACAAACAAAAAAGATCGTCAGTCGAAGCAGCAAATGTACACTACCTGTTCCTGAGGGATCGGAATTGTTTGGGAAAACTATGCGAATTTATCACGATGATACCCTGCAAACATTTTTCAGACGATTGTGTTTTAGTCCTGATGGAAAGTTGATAATAGTTCCGGCAGGTGTTACAGATTACGATGGAGCTGTTAAGCCTTTGCATACAACTTATATTTATAGCAGATACTCATTGAAGCAGTAAGTTCTTTCGTTTTACTTATTCTATGCAAATTTATTTGTGTTTAATTTTTGAAAAAAATTTATATTACCTTTTAAGTTTTAAACAGTAAAAACAGACCTATTTGTGAAAGTTGCTTGTTTATCGTTCTCAGTAACTTTTGAACGATTTGCCGAAAATATTTAAAATTTTTACCAAAACTGAAATTATTTTCATTTCGAACTTAAGTGGACTTTTGTTTTTAAACGACTTATTTGTAGTTCACATATCTTACGTTGAATTTATTTATTTTATTATATAATTAATTTTAGGCCATCAATTGTTTTACCTTCACCGGATCAGTATACTGTAGCAGTAAAATGTTGCCCAAAATTGTTTAAATTGCGTCCACATAAGGAAGATAATGCACCAGCTGTACCACTTCCATACAGAATGATATTTGCAGTGGCAACAAAGAGCTCAGTATACCTCTACGATACTCAACAAAAGGTGCCTTTTGGAGTTATATCTAACATACATTACACACGTTTAACTGATTTAACTTGGTCCAGTGACGGAAAAATTTTGATAGTATCAAGTACAGATGGCTTTTGCTCATTAATTACATTTTCTGGCAACGAATTGGGGGAATTTTACGTAGAAGGTAAGAAAGAATGTTGTTAAAATCCATCTAAACGAGCTTCTTAAATATAGACACTTGTAAAAATGAAGATGAAAACCGGATATGCGTGAAATAACATTTTATATCTACTCTGTGGTAAAGCAAATACAACTGACGTACTCTGCACTAAAACGTTCATAGACGTTTGTCCCTGGAAGTATACATTTGAGGCAAAATTCTATTTTCCTATGGGAAGATCGCACTATACATCTAGACAAAATTTAAAAACTGACTTAACTAAACGACTGGAAGTGGCCCACTTATAATTATATTTCATAAAGTAGAATACATGCATTACTGTTTTAGTATTATAATTTTGTGAAATGTGTATATATATAATTTTCAATAGCATTAAGCACTAGTATACTTATATTTTTATAATAAATAATTAAAATAAGAAAATTCTTTTATTTCTTTTTTTGTTATTTCGGGTCTAATATGAACGTTTACGTCTAGAACGCTTAAGATTTCGAAAATTATGTGCAAGTAGTGGTGGTCTCAGCTAGTCTCCAAAATGATAATTAGCTAACCGTTAGCATTCACAGATTAGGCGTTAGTCTTTTATTGGTTCATGTGAAAGTAGCCCAAGAAAAAATGAAAAAAAAGATGTATGACTTCCTAAACAAATACACTTCTTTTCACCCAACTTACAAATACATACAATACAAGAGTCCAATCACTTACAGCCTCTGTGATAACCACTGTTTCAAAGTTGGAAAAGCCTCGATCCCACATACATGCCCTCTCCGGAATCGAATCCTGATTCCCCGTTACCCGTTGCAACCATGTTAGTCCAAGATACTACCATCAATAGTTGATAGGGCAGACATTTGAAAGATCTGCCGTCGGTACAAGACCATACGATCTGCAAATTATCTCGAGTTCAACCATTATTATTATCCCGTAAGGTATCGCTTGGTTTTAGCCTAATAAAAGCACACGTTCCAAAGATTCATGTTTATATTGCATGTATTAGCTCTAGAATTACCACAGTTATTCAAGTAATTGTTAGCGATGTAATAAACCATAACTGATATAATAAGCCTTTTGCGGTTTCACTTTAGAATTGTTTGTACTTAGCCATGCATCTTTAAGACAAGCATATAACTACTGGCAGAATCAACCAGAATAATGTCCGCAGAAGCCTGATTTTTAAACCGCGCACCAAAAATGTATGATGCAATTAGAGCCGAGGTAGGTTGTGGGCGTTAGGTCCAGTCAGAGACGGAGAAATTAGTCAATCTTTATGTTTGAGATTGATTGACTTAGCTTCTGCCGCGCATTTAAAAACAAGTAAGGGACGATTTCTTTTTCGATCACATCATCGCAGTTGTAAGTTAAGTGTCATAAGATAAGGGGAACCGATTTCACAGAAAACTAGTTTTCAAAAATAACTTTCCGAATTGATACGAAATTCCGCTTCAAATCGCTCTGGATATGGAGGACACAAAGTAAGCTAAGTCAAGAAAACTCTTCAATAAAGCCAAGCGATGAAGTGCCTGGATCGAATATAAAAAGAATTAAGGAGGTCTACGAGGAAAACCTGGAGGAAGTTCTGTGAGGAGATTGATGATCCACCTTCAACAGTACGCCTCCAAAAAGTACTCTTAAAAGATCACTCCAATGGCATAAGCCTCCTCCAGTGGACTGATGGATCCTACACCACTGACTCGGAGGAAACATTAAAACTACTCTTGGAGACACATTTCCCTGAGTGCTCAGTATCAGAAGAATCCAGGGGAACTCAATCACTCAACGCGCGCTGTGAGTCGGCTCGCCGACTGAGGAATATCTCGGGTAAAATCTTCACAATTGGGACAGTAAGGTGGTGACGGCATCTTCCAGTTCTACAGCAGAGCCTCTGTTGCCAACACTCATAAAAATCTTTAGGGCCAGCTATATCCCCAATCTGTGGAGAGAGGTAAGGGTAGCCTAGAGCGACCAGCGGCTCAACCCAAGTCATATCGTCCGATAAGCCTGTCCTTTCTTCTTAAGTCATTGAAGAAAATCAGTGGCCAACACATTAGGTACGGTGCTCTCAAAGAGACGCCAACAGCACGCATATCAAGCAGGCAAATCAACCTTAACAGTACTACACAGTCTAGTTGAAAAACTAGAAGATCTTCTTGATATTTAAGGTGCTTTTGACAATATGTCGCTCATATCTATTGAAGGAGCGGCCATTGACAGAGGTATTGATCTGTCGACGGTCCGATGGATTGGGGCAATGCTGAGTAACCGGAACATCACGGCGAGCTGGGAGACAAATCGGTAACAGTAAGGGCCATCAGGGGCTGTCCTCCGCTGTGATCACTTGTTATCGATAACCTCCAGGCTAAACTGACTGTTGCTGGCTACGAATGCCAGGGCTACGCAGACGACCTAGTTATTATCATCATGGGCAAGCAGGACAGAACTTTATCAGTAAGATTGCAAAATGCTCTCAATATAGTACAATGCTGGTGTACTAGGGAACGACTCAAAGTCAACCTAGCAAAATAACCACTGTACCTTTTACAAGAAAAGGAAACTAAGGTTAGAGGCTCCTACTCTTGAAACACCGATAGAATTCACAAGTGAGGTGAAATATCTAGGAGTGATTCTAGGTCAAAGACTCAAATGGAATCCTCAACTCAATAGGGTCACAGGAAAGGCTATGACTGTCATATGGTCCTGTCGATGACTCTTTGGCAAAACTTTGGGTGTATGTAAGGCCTAAAATGGCACTTTGGCCATATGAACTAACTTTAAGTCCCATGGTCACTTATACAGCTCTCGTGTGGTGGCCAAAAGCAGAACAAATGTAAGCGCAGTCCACACTGAAGAAGACAGGATATCTAGGAGTCACGTGCCATTCACACATGCCCCACGGCGGCTATGGAGGCTCTAGACCTCCTCCCTTTACACCTACACCTAAAGAAAGAGGCTGCCTCAAGCGCAATAAGGCTGCTTGGCACCAATCTCCTCAGCAGGTAATCTGACTGGTCACAGGAAAATTCTTGAAGAATTCAAGGATGATCCGGTGATCAACTCAATCTCAGATGCCATGCCAAAAAGGCTCAACTTTGATATACCATTCAAGCTGATCTTTGAGAGCCGAGACTATTGGCTCAACAATAGACATATCATTGAAAAGGGATCTCTGGTTTGGTACACGGATGGGTCCAAGATGGATGACAGAACGGGTGTCGGGGTCTACGGACTTGAAATTACTAATAGAGGTATACGCGGTGCTAAAACATTTAATGTCAGTCAGGCGGCACTCAAGGCTCTGGGATCCTACACCTTTGAGTCTAAAATCATCTGGGAGTGTATCATGGCTCTCAAAGAACTGGCCGAGGGCAACAGCATCACGCTGGCCTGAGTATCAGGGCATTGAAGGCAATGAGAAGGCGGATCACCTGGCAAAAAATGGTGCGGATTCTCAGTTTATCCGACTGGAGCTATTCTGTGGCTACTCGAACAGCCGACTAGCAATGCGTATCAGGTCATGGGAGGACAAACGCAACCACTCCTACTGGACAACTACTCCAGGGTTAAGACAAGCAAAGAGGTTTATAACCTAATCAAAACAGAAAACGGAAGCGCTGCTCTCACTCGGCAGACCAGTTTAAGGGCTCATAACAGGGCTTATAACTGGTCACAGTCCCTTGGGATATCACCTCAAAAGTTGGGGCTAGTTGAAGAAGACACTTGTCGCTTCTGTTTGAAAGAGGAGACAGCCGAACCCATCCTCTATCATTGTAAGGTCCTAGGCCGTATCAGGCTCAGACATATCGCTTAGGTTTTCCCATCACCACTAGATATATGCAGCCCCCAAAACGAGATTTTAGGTATAATTAAGGAACTAAAGCTTGATTGGGTGGCTTAAGTCTGAACTAGGATCAAGTCACAAAAGATCGTCTTGGTCGAAGTGACTAAAGGAAGTTTGAGTCCTTGATCCACTCCTAATAATAATAATACCCCCCTTGTTGCACATTCTATTTTTCCACATTACTGAGGCATTGTGTAACAAGGCCAGTAGGTAGACGCACGAGCAAAACGACTGGGTTTAGCTGCCAGCGTAAGCAATCGACAACGCACCGCCTGGTTTACACATTTTATTTTTCCCCACTAGTGAGGCATGTGAGCTTAAAGAGCCGAGTTTGACCGGCTCTGTTATCAAGGTCCGTGTTTTTTTACCGTCGAAATCACGCAGTGGGTAATAACTTACTAACTGGAAAGGCGTGCAGAAAATGCGTGGATAAAAATATTTAACCGCTCCGGAGCGATAAATGTCAGACTTGAAAATAGCGATCCACTCCGGAGCGGTTTAATAGCAGTATCGATATTATTTTTAATTTAAATCGATCCGAACCGGGTGGTGAGACAACATCACCACCAACCCACACCTCGGCTTCCGATGTATTCGCCACCCTCGAAATATTTGACATATTACCAGTGGGAGAACATATGTACTTTATACAATAAAAGTACAATCATCCAGATTAATCCACGCGCCAAGAACATATAGTTAATGTAGGCATTCGATGTAACTTTTTGTAAATATTGTATTTTTCATTTCAAAAAATGCTGCTCGTGAGCAGAGCGATTGCGGCAACCTTACAGGTAATGGTACTCTATACAAAGGAACAGAACCATCCAAATTCGTCCACATACTCATCGGTCCACGCTTTACGAAGCCAAGTGCCGTCCTTCTAACTCGCAACTTGTATCACTCTGAAGATGACCTAGAAGTTCGGAACGCGTCAGGTTTTTTTTAGTAAATAAAAATTAATAAAGTAGTTGTGAAGTAAGGTCCCCCCCCCCCCCACCAGGTCTCGTTCATAAGAAGTGGTTAAAAAGTCCCGTCAAAATCGGTGCAAATTTGGGCAATACCCCTCAGACCACTATTCACGGCGGAGTTGGATCAGTGGATGAGTGGCACGATCAACATGCCATGGATACAGATTCGAAACTCGGGCTGTCTATGAGATTTGGAATTGTAATAAATAAAAAATCTAGTTCTCCCCTGGGTCGTTGTCTAGCTCGCAGTAACTCAAAAACAAGACATTCAATTCCCCTCATTCCTCTTACCATAAATTCCTTTCGCCTTGTCTCCTGGGCTTTGGCTAAATAATTACAAAAATGCAAGTAAAATATCGCTTGTCCCCACTCCCACCCATGGTCTAACATTTTAAATATGGGCAAAATATCCTCTTTACAAAGAGATAAAAATCCAAATCGATTTGCAAGTTACAAAGTTAGGTTTCACCCTTCCTCTATGCCACCTCAAATATGTCTGACATGGTATCATCCGGGAACACATTCTATCAAAAAAATATTTATTACCCAAATCGGCCACACCGTTTCGAAGTTATGTGTTTGTGTACATAAAAAAAATAAAAATTTATGACGAACTTTTTGGGAAGTCAAAAAATATAACATAAAGAGCTGAGTAATAGTTTGGGATTTTTTTTTAAATAGGCAGAGTAATTTTAAATCCAGTGGTCTGTTAAGCAGTTCGCTAGTCCTGTCCTTATTACAGCTAGGCCAAATTGTTCTGAATACGACACAGGTCGTTAACGCACTCCGTAATCTCGTGTCTGCAATTTTTGTAAGTACAGGAAGAATTCCCTTTTACCTTAGCACCTTGGCACGGTCGTCCCCCATCCCCATAACTGCTATGTTCCGATGACTTAGGACTAGGAGAGTAGGAGAAGGTTTAAATGGCATGACAATTATTCAGAGCAGAGGAGAACGATCCTTCTAAACATTGTGACCATTTAATTGCTGAGGCCTAGGTTCACGGCCAATCCAACGAGATATTTATGGATTGCTTCCATCTAAAGATTTTGAGCTCATATGACTGTCAATAAAAATATTTTCTACGAAATCCCTGATCTCGAATTCATATCAAGCAAATTCGTCAGTAGGGCTGAATAGTTTAGTAAAATATTTAATTTTTCAAATCAAATGTTTATTTGGCTAACCATAGCCAGGTCGTATAAAATACTTTAATTTACATAAACTTACCTAGATTTTGTAGACTAGTATTCTAATAAAAAAAGTTCACTCAGAGGTAAAAATCCTTTAATTGCAATCAATATGAAACAATATAAAAAAATTGTTCGTTTTTCTTAACACCTAATGTTGCAGAAAATTGCATCGTGAAGATTTTTTTTGTAATAATATACTACAAAAAAAGTGAAAAAGTTATCACACTTAATATATAATATCCGGTAAGCTTATGATTCTATAATACTGTCTGGCAACGTTTGTGACTTATTCTTCAAATGAGTAAATGGCGATTGAATACTAATGGCGTTTATAGTTTCTACGAGCATATTTTTACGCGGTAGGTTAGCACCTGGACCTGTCATATTTATATAAAGGTTATCAGCAGCAATGCTTTCTTCATGGCCGTCTTCCTTCCCAGCTTTATCTGACCAGCGAACGCATTTTTTTGAAGATTCTGTAGGCGGAAGTGATATTTGATCAGATAATTTACCATCTTCGGTTAAAACTGATCCGACATCTGTCCCATTAACATAAAGGTCTGTGAGAGAATTAGACATTGTATTCACATAAAAGCTGCTGTTTTGAATGGTGGAATTGTCATGCATGTTCGTATCTATGTCCTGTAAATAATTTCTCCAATGTTTAAGTCTGTTCTGTCTACTGACATTTGCAAAACACATATTTTCATAGTCCCTAATGTTTACCATTTCACTTGAAGGGAGATTTTTTACCTCTTCCAAATATTTAGACAGCAGTTGATCTTGCAATTTCAAATTTTGAATAGTCAACTTATTCTTTCTTATTCTTTCCTGAAATATAATTTGATTTTCGTATATGGCTGCGTCTACTGTTTCCATTAACTTTTCGTCTATCACTTCAGGGAATTGTTCGAGAAGTTTTGAACTGTCTGCGTTATCAGAGTCAGTTTTTAAACTCTCATCACCTCCCATTTCCACGAGACTTTTTGCTAGTATATCTACTTGTTCTGCAGGAATGTCATTCATTAAATCCACCAAGTGCAACATTTCTTGAGAAGAACAAATTCCTTTTCTTTTTAAAGCCTTGCATTCGAGGACACCTTCAGAATTTTCAGTTTTTGATTTTAGATCAATGTTTGCATCTCGACAACTATGAGGTTGTCTATTAGCAAGGGCTAAGTTTACATTATTTTCATTATGAAAATCTTCAGTTTTGTTACTAAGAAAAGAAGCATTTAATTTATTTCCGGATTGATCACTTTCATTTATTTCGAAAAATACAGTTGATATGTTATTGTAGTCATACAAGTCGAAGTCTTCTGCCTCATACACTGTTTTACGTTTGTTAAAACCAAATATTTTGCTCTTCTCAACATTTTTCAAAGGTTGCTTTTTAGATACTAAATTCTTATCGTCTGTTTTGTACATGGGTTTTTCAAATTTCTTAATATTTTGAGTTAGATTTGTCTTTTCAAAGTTTTTTAAAGGACCCTCTTGACTGATGTCTGGATCGTGTACTCGTTGCGTTGAACTTAGATTATCTATTATTTGTGAATCATCTGAAATAGTATGCCCTTTAACATTGAACCTTTTAAGGCAGTAATAAAAATGAATGAAGATGTGCCACAGAAATGAAAATCCTGCTAATCCAGCTGATACACCTAAAAAAAGAAAATTTCGTTTAAAATTTTATATCACTTTTTATTTTTTTTTAGATAAACTAAAACTGAGTAATAAAAATATAGATACTATTCGTTCGTGGTAAAATATTATAACTATTGTAATAATGGCGAAGATAAGAATTCCAGATACATACAGGGTGTTTCAGATCTGACGTGCCAAAATAAGTGGAGTTTGAGAGTTACATTACTCTTTTGTTTTTATGTTTTGATCAAACATCAAACAAACGGTAAAAAACTACTATCCCAATGACCTTTCCTATCATTGCAGGTACAGTCACTTCCAAAAGTGAAAAAATGGGTTGCAATTACCTAAAATTCAGCATTTTCTCAAATTTTCTCCGAAATTCATGTAATCAGTACACCTCTTTTTCATTTTTATTGGATTGCCCATATTATTGCCTTTCCAAAAAGGTGCAACATGACAAGGTCGACAAAGGATTAGAAAAACCGCATCCTTAGAAATCCCTGACTACCTTATTATTTTATTGCACTATAGGTAGGAAATTTTTTAAGGGAGCAGTCTGGGTTTATTGCACATATTTTTTTTTATAATAGAATTTATTTAAATGTTTCAAAAATGTTGTACAATAAATTATACATATTAAACCACATGAAGACATTTTTTTTTTAAATTTATGGCAACAAAATGGCGGTCACAAAGAGAACCTTGTAAAAAACTGGTTGACAAGATATCTCGGGTCAGGAACGTCTGACACAAAAAATTCAAACGGTATATTAAAATATAAGTAAGTGGCTACAGCCGGAACTAGAATTGAATATTTTGGGTAAAAAAAAAAAACGAAATGGCGGACTTTTGAATTTTTTGAGCCTTTTTTTGCAACTAAAATTGTTTAAAAAAAGGATTAAAAATTAATAAATATTTATGATTATAGTTCAGGCTGAAACTATATATGTGCTGAATAATCCCTGGAAATTTCAGCCCAATCGGTTAAATCGTTTTTTATAAATAGTGTCAACCAGGTCAAAAAACGTTGTTTCAAGAAAAACGCCTTAAAGTACCGAAACACCGGCTGTGCGCGCTCACGAACCTTCTATTGTATCGCCTTATATACATATTTCTGGGGGTCTCCGACCTTAGTAAGAGTTTGTATACTAATTCTACATATATATAGTACACGAAAATGTTTTTAGAAAATCGAATTTTTAAAAAGAATAAACACTGACCGCGCTCTCAAATAAACAAAAAATTTTAAGATAAAGGGTCGAAAATATTTCTTTCGGGTTAACAAGTAATTAGTTTTAATTATTGTTCCAAAGACTTATAAAAATGTTAGTGTGATTTTGTTTTATTGTCGATAATAGCGTGTGTTAGCCAGGATTCACACCCTTGTATCCTGGCGTTCTGTTACTCGTACCTGATGGAAATTTTGCTATAAAAAATCAAGAATACCTATCATAGTTGAAAAACAATCAATAAGTACGTGTGTTTTTAAGCAACAATTATTAAAAAATGGTAGAGTTTACTTTTGAGGAATACGCGGATATTATTTACATTTATAGTGTAGTAGACGGAAACGAGACAACTGTACTGGAATATCAAAGGAGATCGGGGAGCCGGCAAGCACCCCAAAGGGTGGTATTTACACGGACTTTCTGAAGGTTAAAGAGAAACAGGAAGTGTAACTTCACACGATAGGGAGACACGACCCGAAACTTCGGGAATTTCTGTCGACGTCGAGCAGCAAATAATCACCATTGTGAGGCAAGACCCTGAGACGAGTCGCGAGATAATTAGGAGTGTCTTCATCTTAGGTTTGAAGTGTTATTCATTGAGAGGGGTTACGTCCATATCACCATAACCGTGTCCAAAGACTCCTGGAAGGAGATTCTGAGAGAAGACTGGAATTTAGCACTTGGCTTCTGCAACGCGACATTGACGACATGGCGTTTCTGGGCCGAAACTAACCCACACAGGAGAAAGGTGACCTCATTTCAGCAGATATTCAGTGTCAATGTTTGGGCTGATATCATCGGCAACCATTTGGTAGGACCAAAAATTTTGTCGCAAGTGCTTAAAAGTGAAATTATTTATGCGGACTTTTTGGACAATACACTGGCACATCTAATAGAGGAAATCCCTGTGCATAATCGAACGGACATGTTTTACCAACACGATGGAGCACCAGGGCATACTGCTAACATTGTGAAGACAATACTAAGTGAAAAATGTCCTAACCGCTGAATTGGACAAGGTGCACCCTTACCCCATTGGACTTTTTCTTATGGTTAACAATGAAGGATGAAGTTTATTCAAGCCCAATTAACAATAGGGAGGATTTACTTAGCCGAATTGGAAATGCAGCGACTTCAATACGGGAGAGGCTGGCTGCAATACGCCTTAAACAGGGATTTAGAAGAAGATTGTTGGCATGCATCCAAAGTGGCGGTGGACATTTTGAACGGCTTTTTTAATATACTAAGATTAATTTTAATACGTTTTGAATTCAATAAAAAGGATTTTAGAGTTCATATAAGCTTACACCCTTTCTCTAATTGGGCATGTTATACCTTTTTAGAAAGGTATTAAGATGGGTTATCCAATAAAAACAAAAAAGGGGTGTATTAATTACATGAATTTCGGAGAAAATTTGGGAACATGCTGAATTTTAGGTAATCGCAAACCATTTTGTTCACTTTTAGAAGTGACTGCGCCTGCAATGGTAGGAGTTACATCAACATTGTTGAACATTTTGGAAAGGTCATTGGGATAGTAGTTTTTTAGCGCTTGTTTAATGTCGCTGTGTTGGGTAGATCGAAAGATAAAAATAAAAGAGTAATGTGCATCCCATAAAAAACTGAAATTTATGAATCACCCTGTAACTCCCAAACGATTGAGATTGCCCTCCTCCCTGCCATACAATTTATTGTTTGGCTAGGTGAGATCTATCACGTCAAACTCACATGTATTTTACAGCTGTTCCTATAATCTACATGGTGTTTCAGATGTGACATGCCAAAATGAGTAACGGTTGAGGTTGCCCCCCCCCCCCCTTCCATACACTTTTTTTTTATTGGCTAAGTGAGATCTATCACCCCAATCAATTTGGCATGTCAGATCTGAAACACCCTGTATATGAAAGTCGCCCTTTTTAAATTCAGTTTCACTAAAATTTGAATCTAAGGCACTCTTTTTCACACCAAGTTCAACTGTTTTTTTCAAACTCACCAACTTTTTTGAATCAAAATCACCCAGAAAAAAAATTTATAATCCACTGCGAAATGTCAATTTTTGTTATTAGTAAAGTATTAACACTGACTATTGTTTCCATGTTCTTAAAATAAAATTGTAATTTCACAGTTGATTAAAATTTTTTTTGTGCGGGTGATTTTGATTCAAAATTGGTTGTGTTTGATCTGAAATATTCGGTGAATTTGAAACAAAAACAGTTGGGGATGACTCAAAAAAGGTTGACTTAGATTTAAATTTTAGTGAAGCTGAATAGATAAAAAGTAGATTGCGTCGTTTTATTCGGGACATATACAGAAAGAAAATTTTTTTTGTTGGTAAAAACCCAAATATGTTGGCGCTACAGGGCACTGAATTTGGCCCCACCAAAAGAACGCGGTGCTAGTTCCAGCCGTTCCATGACGAGAATCTTGTAGTGACTCTATTCAACAATAAACGAATCATCCGAATAGGTCCACGCGATACGATTTTATTCTCCACAAGCCCAACCCCATTCAATAAATTTTTATCATAGTAAAAATGGGGAACATACTCTAAACATCACAAAAAAAACATCAAAATCGGTTCACGTGTTACGAAGTTAGCCAACCCCCCCTTCCCCACCCTAGGTCAGTGATTCTCAACTATGTTTTCGACACGGTTCAGTTTTAGTAAATTAAAATTTGGAGGCACTCTAACAATAAGATAAATTTATAAGTTAGGTTCAACCCATACCCCAACCCCAAAAATTTTTACATGGTACGAATCGGGGAACCTATTCTACCCAACAAAAAAAAAGACCATTCTGCCATTGCGGCTGTCAATAATGGGGAATGTTCTGGTTCTTTTTTGATGCGGCGGCAGTAAAATATTTGTTTATTTGTGGAGAATCATACTCTATACAACAAAAAAAGAATCATCCAAATCGGTCTACGCGTTAATTGAGTTCCGCTTTTTCTCCCACCACAGAAATGGTGATGGTACTAATGGCGAAACATACTCTATATATCACAAAAATAGTTTTTAAAAAAAAAGTTGAACCGACTTCACAAAAAGCGCTAAAAAGCATAAAATAATTTTTAATTTTATATCTATTACGACATTTTGAAGTCGGTGCAATTCAAACAAACCAAACAACTACAACAAAAATATTTAATCGTCATTTATTATGATCTTGTAAGCTAAAACGTTCAGGTAGTATTATGTATTATTTTCAATTGTGGTACTGTAGTTGTTTTATTTGTTTAATTTTCTGAAGTCGGTTCAACTTTTTTTCTAAAAACTGTTTTATTTTTCACTTTTTAGTGTCTTCTACTCTGTACAACGAAGAAAGAACCATCCAAATCGGTCCACGCGGTAAAAAGTTAGGTTTAACCCCCTAACCCACCTCCATTTCACTAAAAAAATTTTCTCATGGTAGCAATAAAGGAACATACTCTACCGAACAGAAAAGGAATCATCGAAGAGTAGGCACTAGAACGAGTTTAAAGAAAAATCACCCCCCCCCCTCCCCCCTCCCTGGCGCCACTTCGTTCTGACGTAGTCCCTTCTTCGTAGCACACTTACTTTTTAGTTGTTTATGTACTACTAACATCTAGCTGTGATATCCAATTTCAGCTTTCTAGGACCTTTAAAAGTACTTCCCTACAAGAAATTTTATATACAGACCTACACCCCCTTTATGGGGGGTTGGTGAGTGAAAGTTACAGATTTCTTATTTTCTCGTTGTTTGCGCTCAGAATCCAGTCTGCATATCAAATTTCAGCTTTCTAGGGCTTTTGTAAGTTTGGAAATTATCTTATTGTTATGAGAAATTGTTATATAATGCAGGACCAAACCCCCTTTCCGAGGGGTTGGAGGATTAAAGTTGCAGATTTCTTAATCTTTCCATTGTTTGTGAGTTAATCCTAGTGCGCATATCATTAGCTTTCAGAACTTTTGGAAGTACCTACCAATGAGAAATTGTATATACAGACCTAAACCTCCCTTTATCAGGGGGTGGGGGTGGGGGGGGTGGGGGGATTGTGTGCTAATCCTAGCCCTAGCCAGCATACCAAATTTCAGCTTCAGGTTTTGATGATCATGGGTGGCGAAATTGATGTATTGCAGATATTAATAAATTCTTAAGTATAGAAGCTTGAATAATTAAACTTAGTGTCTGGTGACTGCATCTTATTCTAAGAATTTGGGCTCTCTGGTATTATCCAGACCGAAGCTACGAGGGTTCGAAAATACGACGAAAGACTTCGAGAAAATGTAGGTAGTGCTTAGCTTTAAATCGAAAAATATGTACTGCCACCTTCTGAAAAATTATCCGCGAGCCGACAGTGAAAATTAGGCCAAGGGGATAGTAGCTCAAACCTTTCCCCACTTCCAAACTTCTTACGTTCAGACGCCAATCAAACCTCTACAAATTGAAATTATTTCTACCCTTTTTTTCGCCTTGGAGTATACTCCGTAAATTTTATAAAGTAAAGGTTAAAATCCCTTTAAAGAAATATTTAATAATTAACAAAACTTACTTACCCGTTATCACACATTTATATTTCTTAAACACAATGAGATAAGCTTGGAAGACAAACTGTGGACAATATTGAAAGATCGCGTTGATTGCCTGTAAATTGTTTACATCTTTTATCATTTGTTTTATGTGCTCAAGCTCCTGTTTTGACATTTTATCTTTATCAACTTTCCGAAGTATACTCTGGTACCTAAATATATTCCTATCAGAAATATTTAATTAATTTGTATGTTATTTCTATTAACCTGTAGGGTATCCCCATCAAAGCCAGATGCACCAACAATATTGAAGGATCAATATTTTTCTGATTTTTTAATGTTAAAAGTGAATATAGTTGGCATAACATTAATGGCAGAACTATAATGGCAAAAGTAATGAGACCCCATTGTATCTCTTGTTGGTGAATGTAATAAGTAACAAGGCATAAATCTGTAAAACAAATTAATCAACAAGTGTTTCATGTAAACAAAGAGCTTCTGAAAGTATAAATCAAAATTGTTCCTTATATCGCCTACCTGTTACTAGCTCCGTAATAAAAATTAAAGCACTGAACCAAACAAAATAACTTTCCATAGAGAAATTATCACCAAAAACCGTAGTTACAGTATTTTTTAAATAATGTTGGCAACCTACATTACGCCTATTCGAATTCCCAACGTCCATATTGCATTTGGGATTTTTCAATCAAAATTTGACGTTTCTTAGTCCTGCCAGATTAATTACTCTCAAATGAAGGTCTTCGAAAGGTAATTCCGAAAATTAATAAATAATTCAAAAATATTATAGAAAAAATAGCTGCTTAGGCTTAAATACTGTATATAGACCTTGCGAAAAGATTAAAAATATTTGAAATTGTTAATTTAAATGCCATTATACCTACCTGAAAACACAAATTATGTGTAAACTAGAATTGCAGAAATTTTATTTGTTAAGAAAACCTGTGTAACTCTTTTTGATATAGTTTTTTAAGAGAATGTTATTACATATTTAGTTAAATAGTTTCAAATATTAATTATTCGCTTTCAGATTCGACTGGAAATATAAAAATTTACGAAAGAAAATGCAGAGAAAAGCACCGTTGACAGTGACAATTGGCATGACAGCTGTCTAAACTGACGCAGTACGGTGCTTATCACACGTGAGATATGACGTGACTTGCTCCGGTCGGGTAATTTCCTTCTATATCTAAATTATCGTCAAATTGTCCCAAAATAACACATATTAATTTAAAAAAGCAATTTGTTTGATTGGCTGGCAGATGTTTGTAGGAATGCCCTGATGTCATCAAAACGCCTCTACCTGTTTAAAGCAGCAAAAAATTACTGTGGTATTTTGAACTCTGCCTTCCGACTGGTTTTCCAGTGCTTAAACACCTGCTAGCCGTGATAGACTGCAAGTTAGTCAACTCTAGCAAGTACACCTCTGCGAGTGATTGAATTTACGCGAAGTCTGTTTAGCATCAAATCGACGTTGACAAAATCGCGTTTGTCGCTTTGATTTTTGTTGTGTTTGTGTGATTGTCAGAGAAATGAGCAATTCATTTAAAGTTCGAGAAATGCACCGTGAAGATGCTAAACCGGAAGTATCTACTCCGAAGGCGAATGAAGCTCAACCATCTGTTTATTTGGTGGAAACATTTTATATAACAACTAAGAAAAATAATGTTTTTCAAGTGAAACTAACTGATAAGGGCCTCTGTTTGAGAAAAGAGAGCAACGGAAGCTCTAAGGAGCAAGTTATTCAGCTGCAAGATATAATCGGATGTCGTTGTTTGAGAAGCAAACGTAAATTACAAGGTGGGTCACCTTGTACATGCTCATCCTTGCCTAGGCCTGCAGATTTAAAAGTCGTGGAAGAAAATTCTGTTGATTTAGATGAAAGTGATGTGAGCGCCTACCTGTACATATATGCATATATTTTAAAGAAGAATAGAAGGGGTGGATGCAGACGTGAGCGTACAACATTAACTCTTAGATTTCGATCTTTTGATCGCTATGATGATAATAATAGAGAAGCGCAAAAATGGAGAAATGCTATAAAACAACTTGTTAGAGGTGAATCTCCATTTGCTCCATTACCACCCCCGGAAACCAGAAAGATGCTCATAATTCTTAATCCTAAGTCGGGTTCGGGCAAAGCTCGGGAGGTGTTTCAGCAACGCGTGGCGCCTATATTTTTAGAAGCGGAAATATCATACGAATTGCATGTAACGAAAAAAGCAAATTTTGCGAGAGAGTTTGTTCGACTTCGAGATTTAAATGCATGGCGAGGAATAGTCGTTGTCGGTGGCGATGGGATTTATTGGGAAGTTATAAACGGAATACTTGAACGAGAGGATTGGAGGCATGCTCTAGATACTATACCTGTTGGGATAATACCGTGTGGTTCTGGAAACGGACTTGCAAGGACTATTGCACATATATACAAGTAAGTAAGCAAGTATGTCACTAGTTAACAATTATCTTATCATAAAACAATTTGTTGGCTAAGATATGTACTTGAAAATCTTCTTTTCTTCAATACGAATGTAAGAAAGTTTATCTTACACAGCTGGTCTAGATGATTTTTTCGCGATAGCTTGATACCAAGAGATTATATAACAACAGCGCAATCTTATATATGTATATAATTTGATATCTCCTTTAATTAAGATAATGTCAGGGCAAAGGTATACAATTTGAGTTTTTTATTTTCTATGGAACTTATCGGTTTAGAGATTTTTACTTTCTAGCGCCACTAAGAGTAAGGAGCGTATTGTAAAAATATTCGACTTGGAGTGTAGGAATCTGGGTCTTAATCACATTGTCATGAATATGTCTGTAGCATTTTCTTTTCTTGCAGACAATATTTACGATTCTTGTCCTGGATGCAATCAATAGTTTTCTCCGCACTCTCTCTTATCTACATTAGGTTTTCTTTAAACACATATCTGATATATCTCTTTATTTTCTCAATCGTTGTAAAAGCTGCTAGCCACTGTACAATTGTACAAAAAAGTCACAAAAGCCACAGGGGTAGACGAGCAAAAGAATTCAAAAATGACACAATATAATAAAAACTTGCCCTAAAAGGTTTAATAAAGAATGGCTCTAAAACTAGAAGGAAAAAGTCAGTAAAAACAAACATATTTTAAAATGCCAGCTCTAAGAAAAAAAATCCGAAACTAAACCTAGAGGTAAACCGAAACCACAAACAAAATGAACCGAAACCGAAAAAATCAAACTAGAACGTCATTGTCTGAACACCGAGCAATGTCGCTATTTAGAGAACCCTTGTTTGTGAACAGAAGCACACAGAACCGTTGGCCACTTCTCCCAATCCTTCTAAATGAACGCATTAAAACGCTCTAACTCAGGCGTCAGGTAAATCTTCTTACTGAAGAGGAAAGATCATGTTTCAAGCTCAACACATACATTCCTTGGGTGCTCCTTCATGGATCTTCTTTCCCTGCGGACACTTCAGCTGCTTCACCGGATTCTAAGTTTAAAACTCCCCAGTTACTTGTTCAGCTTCTCTAGGTCGGTGAGATCCAGGTTACAGCTTAATATTACCTAGTGAACTTATCGCGCTACTCATCTTAGCATTTTCCTTCCTCTTTGCCTCTCCTTTTTCTCAATGGCTCGCTCTTTGCAATTTTCGCCGCCAGGAGGTGTTTGCAGTCTCTCTTTATCAATTGAGTTTTCAAATTTACTGAACTGGGTTGGCGTGGGGATTGCGGTCAACGTGCGGATGTTTTGCATTTTATAGTTTAGCTTAAATGCTAGACACACGATAACGACGTCATTCGAACGCTGATCATTCGTGCTCTGACGGACACACGACAATAGTTTGCTAAAAATTGCACATCTTTTCCATTTTTTTCAATTTTTCCAATAAGTTGTCATATTTGACCATAGCAACCGCCCCAAATAACAAGTAGGAATGCTCATTGGCATTGAATGAGCTTGTAGGGATGTAATTCATTCAATGACGATAGGAATGATAATTGTTCCTATGACGTGATGACACACAGGCTGTGCAATGATCATTCCTCCTTGAACGATCATTCATGCTTATCGTGTGTCTAGCATATTAGCTATTTTATTTTAGGATTAGTTACGCTATTTAGTTAACATAGTGATTGTACTAAGTTAACTCCCTTTTATTTGTATTTTTATATTGCTTCTATTTAGTTATAAGCCAATCTTTTGTGCATTCTTCTACAATGTTTGTATAAGGCTCTTGAGCCTTTTGATTGTTATGTTTCAAATTGAATAAAGAATAAAAATGCGTCAATAAAAATTTCTAAACCGTTTAGAGTCTCGCGGAACGAGAGCACACTCATCATCCTTCAATTTGTCTTTCCCGCAAATCTGCAACCTGTTATTCACAGTGGAAGACTTCCGCACTGACGATTAAGGTTACCTGGAGCATTTGAATGTTTCGGCTTTCGTTGCCAGGAACTCTAGACGAAATCGCCTCCTCAGTCTGGCAATGAAGTGGTTTAGTTAAATTACTGACTTAGCAAGTATTAGAACAAAGCTAATTAAACTATCCAGCTGGTACCTTGTCCTTGGACCCAGCAAAAGGGACGTCTTGTTATGCCCTCCAACGACCCTCCAAAATTTACTGAACAATTCGCTTTGCATATTTAGCAAATGTTTTTAAAACTTCGTTCGAGGAAATATTTTAACAAGATAAATACCGCATCCCAGGTGATCCAAGTTGAACCAATGAAGACGTTTAAGAGACGCTTTTCGTAATTTTTCGAGACCAAGATGCCTGGAACATACTTTTCTCGACATTCATGTTAAATTAGATACGCAGTAATCGAAAATAATCACTGTTTCCACTTTACGAGCCTTTATATGTCTCTTCTCGTAAATAGCTCCTATGACGTCCCTTTGAAATGTCTTGTACTCGTTTTCGTACTTAAATATAGAATGTTACTCCTTGCGGTTTATTCTCAGTACTGGCCGTGTTTGAACAGTTCTCCTCTTCTTTTTCTATAAAGCTTTTCCTGCTGCAAGTACATATGTTTAACGACTAAGTACATCGACTAATCTCGTATGACTTGCTAAAAGATGATAGACTGATACTCCAACTGAAATAGCTTTAACTGTGCTTCCGTAGATACTTATGTTTACAGATTTTTTATGGAATTAATATCTAAAATTAGCTCTTCAAGTAAATTTCTGTTCATTTCTTGTTCATTATTGATGCCCTAAAAATCTTTGAATTGTTCGATTGTAGATAGGAAATCCTACAATTACAGTAACCTTTTCCGACAATGAGTTTGTGCTTTTGTCGTATAATATATTCAAAAATTCGACCCTCCTACATATTTACACTATTCTAAACTACATCCAAAACGAGTCTCAACTTAACCAAACGTTTTCGTTCGTCTGTGGCGGGGATCACGAAATCATATCTAATAACCAGTATGGCGTTTCTAGAAATTAAAAATGAATACTATATTCATGAAGCGCTAAAACACTGCTGGCAAATTGCAATACACAAATTGTGCCTTCAAATCTCAAATGAATGCTGTGTATTTACAACTAATTGTATTCACATCAACATAAAAAAGCACTCCATAAATTTATTGTGATGAAGATTATAGCATCCATCATAAAAAAGCACTCCATAAATTTATTGTGATGAAGATTATAGCATCAAGCCTTTTTTATTTAATTATTTGTAGTCAATGAATAGTTATTAAAAACCATCGAATTTCCTAGCTAAAACTAATAGCCATTCCTGAACTAGCTTGTTAAAGATTAAATTTACACGATTACACTGATCTTCTTTGGTTGTGATTCGTGTTTTATGGAATACTCGTCTCCTTTTACTAATTAAAGACGTCGATGTTCTTAAGAAAGCTTTCTGTCTGGTCATCTCTTCTTGGAGATAACTTCCTTCGATTGCATCTGTTTATTTTCCATGATTAGCTTGTACTTTTTAATGTCTTTTTCTAAAAGAACAACACAACTAAAGCACTCAAATTAATAAATATCCTTGCTTACTTCAAGCCGTAAAGGATTTAAACAATATTCTGCTAATATTACGTTCAAATCATACTCTGATTTTGTGCATTAATTAATTGAGGCAACAGCCTTTTATAAAACTTTGCTTAGTGGTTCTTAGTTATATCGTTACAAGTATCGACTAAAACAATGAAAGTCTAAATTTTTAGCCTAAACCTAAATGTTGATAATATTGAAACAATTACTCCTGCTGCACATTGTTTTTCTGAAAGGAAGAAAGATTGCGCGTTTATTAACGATAATGACTTTATATGTCTTATACTATCTTCAGGTTTTTATATGCTCTGAAGTTAAATTTAATTTCCGCTAATGTTTTCGCTTAGTAAAGCTTTGCTATCTATTTCATATGGGATACCTGCAAAAATATAAGCGACTTGTCGAAACCGCCTTTAGCACATATGGTTTTCATTACGTAAATGTACTCACGATAAGGTTCCTTTGTTAATTTATTCTGAATTTCCAGATTTTTATGTAAAGTTATACAACTTTTCGGCGTTGTAAATTTATTCAGCAAAACTTTCTTTAATCCTTTTGAACGGCGTGCTCTACTTCTGATATCGTTATCGCACTCACCGTCAAAACTTTCAAAGGATTCTTTAGTGTTTATAAATGAAAAGCTACTTCTATCATTTATTTATTTTTTTTGATTTTTTATCGGACTACGAATGTGTAGACAAAATAGTGTTGCTGCTAGTTTTAAAAATATTCTCAGAAATTGCACTATCAGAATGTACTTTTATTTGGTCCCTAAGAACATCGATAATATCTTCGGAGCACAAGAGGTAAACGCACTAATAGAATTTTCAGTGTCATGCAGGCCTTTAGAGTTAAGTTAAGTTAACTTAAGTTACTATTTATTACTTTAAATAAATTTACAGTAATAACTTAATCTACGCGCATTCGGGTGCCTGCCTATATAGCGCCCTCTGTACGATATCCTATCCAAATTATAATTTTTTTTTCAAATTTAGCTCACATTCTAGACTTTAGCTTCTACCCATATTACAATCTTTTCTTTTTTAATTGCGTATTTCCTGTTATTACGTGTTACTATGTTTCTTATTTATGTAACTTATTTGCTTCATTATTTATTTTAATTCATCTATTTTATTGCCTTAACTTATATTTTTATAAATTTAAATCCGCCTAATTACTTATGATTAAACTATATTAAATGCCATAAATTCAATTCTTTAAATAGTTTCTCTAAGGTTTTATAATTTTTTGGTGTGAGGATTTGTTCCGAAGGGGGGATGTCAGTTGTTGTTGACATGTTAGGCAATCTGGCGGCTTAGAACAGAAAACGTTTCGTTTTCTGTTCTAAGCCTGGCGGTGATGATCGGATGAACAGGTGGCTATGAGTTAATCTCGTATATCCTGGTCTGATTCTCATCAGTTTTATCACTTCTTTCCTAGACAATTCTGCTAGGTACTCTGGAGCTATAAGTTTCTTCGAATGGGATAATAGAAACGTGTTCTTTCTGCCCCACATTTCTTCCCATCTTGTTTTTGTTTCATTTCTACCTTCTCGTTTTATGAATGTTTGCATTGGAGGAGTTACTAGATTAACATTCTCTGGTAATGGCCGCTTCTTCATTCCCCGGAATATCCTGGTGTCCTGGTATCCATTCGAGTATAATTTTGCCTTGTCTGGATATGATGGTGTTCCTCAACCTTTTTATAATAGGCTCTGCATTTTTTATATTCGAGATGGCCTTTACGACACTTTTGGCATCGATGATGGCCTCGATGTTATTTTCTAAGACAATTTGTATTGCTTGCAGTATTGTCATTAGTTCAGCTGTGGCGTTTTTTGGAAGGCCTATCTGCCTGCTCGCCTCTTCTTCTGGGGATTCCGGGCGCTTTACTATGACCACGGCCGATGTTTGGAGGTCGAATTTAAAGCCGTTTTTGTAAATGTGCCATCTGTTCCTGTACGTGTTTATTGCCTCTAAATGGATTTTGTTATATTCTTCTTTTATGTACTCAGTCCCAATACACAGTCTGTAAGGTATCTAGGTGCCTTTAGAGTTTGTTCAAAACTTGCATCACTATTGTTTTGTATAGTTCCTTTGCGTATCGCCTCAGTTTTTATATTATCCTCGAAGTATTTAGGAGTTTATTAGTAACAATTTTTTTCCTAACTTTTTTGTCTCTCGTTGTTGTTCTTTCCTTTAATGGTAGCTTTAATTACCTCAATTATATTAACTTCTCTTTTAACCGCTAACTGTTACCTACTTGAGCCTCTTAATAGTTCGCATTACTTAATAAAATTATTGTATTAATGATTAAGAAAATATTACAACAAGTATACGTGATTGAGCAAGAAAATAAAAGCCACCAGTAACAATTACAGTAAGATTTTCTAAATAATGTTATTTTATTTTAAGCCGAATTAAGATAAACAAAAAAAAGATTGCGAAAGGTAAGAAAAGTCACTTAAGCTAATTATACCATAATTTATGGCTTTATCATTTGATTTAACCATGTATTTAAATAAGTAAAAAAGCAACTGCGCATTATACCAACGTGACTAACAATTACATCTCAAAATTGTTTAGGTAATTCCCAAGTGCTTAAATGGTAGAGGCACCCCAAGGTCACAAATGTGAGACATATTTTCATAATGCAAAAAATATTAATAATAGAATTTCGGATCTTACAATGTTTTTCGAATAAAAATTAATTTAATTTGCAAATTACACAAAACATTTCCACTATTACAACGTTACAAACTATATGCGCAGTGCTTCCTTACCCATTTATATTCGTCAGCTATTTTAACACGTGGAAGTATGATGTTTTGTTTTTACTGCCAAGCCATACTACTGAAATGGGTTATCTTCAGTTAGATTTACGTATGCCAACTGCACTTTGATCTCATAAAATGGAGTCACTTGCAGATAGACATTTCTTATAGTCTTTTACAAGGTTCTTACCATATTTCTATAAATACATTTTTCAAAGAATTCAAAATAAGATTCACAATAAATATAAAAACAGATTTTAGGTGAAATAATTACAAAATCAAAAGTGAAAAATAATTCACAAGAGAAATACGATACCTAAGAATTTCTCTCCACTCTTATAGAAAATGTGTTGTGGGTAATGTACAGTGAATCAAAAAAGAAAACTCATTATAAGAAAACAGTGTTAAGCCGATAATTGGAAGTGGCGAGATATGCTTTCATATACATATCTACGGATAATTTGTTTCTTCATTTGCACATGTTTAGAAATTGGATACAACACTTGATTAAATTTATTTCAACTCAATAATTAGTTATAGACGAAGTCTATAAAGAAGTCTTACGTCATTGAGAGCAAGCACATGCTACTGAAAATAAAGTATAATAATATGAATATAGATAGACACAGACTCATAACGAATAAGGTTGCCTGCAGGCATTACTCGTAAATTACAATCAAATTGTTATTATTATTAACTTCTTGTCAATATTCTCTGTGTAAAACGCTGGTTTTTTTTTTTAAATCAAATACCTCCTGGATTCGTCCACTTGATTATTACTTTAAAAGCTTAAAGCGCTCTGCAGTGTCTGGAAAGGTGCTCCTGTTAGTGGCTCGAAATCGACTTTAAATTGTAGGTCCACTTGAAATCGCTATCTCGAATCGGATGAAGTTGTTTATCCGCCCCATGCCCCACAAGGTGTTACGGGAACTAGAGAGAGAAAACGGAATAGAAAATTTCAAAACTGCGGCAATAACATGCAATACTGTTACATTTTTCGAAAGGTAAGAAAACGCCTTTTGGGGTTTTATTTCAACTTGCTATAACTCTAGCAGTTGACTGTATGAAGTTGGCACCCTCCACCCATAAGTTTTATTTCTCCAAGCTCCATTTCAAAATACCGGACAGAAAACTATTTATTTTTACCAGCACTCAAATTTGACAATTTTTGGTGGTGTGTTCCATCGTTAGTCTATACGACTTTCCACAGATTAGTTTAGTTCAAGCTATATTTTAAATTGGCGGAGGAAAAACTTTTTCTTAAATATTTAAAATTAAGTCTAAATAAACTGCACCCAGCATAAAAAAAAAGATCGCACTTCAAAAAATATTAAACATCTACTTTCTTGTTTTCCCATTCCGACACTATTTCCTTTATTATTGGTCAAACTGAACTGATAACCGATGTGGTTAAAATGACGGATTGGGAGGTTTGCGTTGGGAGCCAATTGCGCACGAAGGTCTCCTGCATCGTCCTGGAATCATTGTCCTTAGAGACAGCCCAGTGGATGGTCAATTGAAGTCCATCTCACTTCCTTTATATTTTGGCAAGTTAAACATGCTTGGAAAAACAAGGATTCTTTGTGGACAAATAAAATAAAGCCTGGGCAAACAAAATTCTTACTTGGGAAATTAAAATTAGGCCTGAAAAAAAAGTTTAATCGCAGACAAACACTGGACCGTATTCTGTCATGAAAATTTTATTATTTTTATTTTATTTTATGTTAAGTTAGGCCATAGCATAAAATAATTTCCTAAAATCCTATTCTGTCAGAGAAATTTTATTTTATGTTATGGTCATAACATAACATTTTTTCTGTTATGAGCTCATAACATAAAAGAACCTCAGCAGGTAATTTTATGAATTTTTTATGTGACTGACGTACGATTTGACTTTTCCATTTCTAAAGTACATGTACTTGTGTTTATATGAATTAATTACAATGTTAAACGCCGTGAGGATTGCTATTTTGTCAGAAATTGCGAGTAAAACTCGACGATCAACAAAATTGAATCGACTTGGCAAAATTATTTTGTTTTTCACTCTAAACGGTTGAGCTCAGCCTCATCTCATGGACAAACATTTCTAGTTGGACACTTCCATTCGTCGACCCAGTTCCTTATTTATTTAGCTGGTTTGGCTGTCCGTCGAGCAAATTTCATATGTGTATGACCATAAATGGCCAGAAACTGTCCATTCAATTAAATACTAACAACAAATTTAAAAAATGAACCGCTAAGGAGTGATGAGATTTTAACATTAGGCCGGATGTCAACGGAAGATGTGCTTCATGCACATCTCAAAGTTGCTTTGCGTTTATTACTGGCGACGAGGGAATTGCAAAAAAAATCTAAAACATTTTCGTTTGGTTGAGAAAAACCTGTTTAACTGCTAAAGAAACTTTTGTTGTTATTTTTTTATTACAGCTGAAATTAACGCATTCATGAAAGTCATCTTTAAACTCTGTTTGCGTTGAGTTCTATATTTAGAAGGATTGCTCAAAAATCCTTGAGGGAGATATAGGCTCGTTTCTGGTTTTATATCAGTGGACGTTGCCCGGTACCCATCCACTTATTTTGGATATCAGGAAATGAC
Source organism: Leptarthrus brevirostris (assembly GCA_964036015.1). Classification (NCBI taxonomy): domain Eukaryota; kingdom Metazoa; phylum Arthropoda; class Insecta; order Diptera; family Asilidae; genus Leptarthrus; species Leptarthrus brevirostris. The sequence continues at coordinate 114,209,750 of OZ038373.1, read as the reverse complement.
CAGCTGAAATTTTCCATTCATTAACTGAATCTCAAAACAAATCACCGGCGCTTTTACTTCAAATAATTGAAATATTTCTATTGACATTGAAATGTCACCCGATCAGCTGCTCAAAAGTAAAAGAATTCACAGCAGAATGTACTAAAATTTTTTTTTACGTATTCCTTAAATGTTTCATAAAATTATTTTATCCAACCATGACAGAATACGAATTTTCATAAAATTTTATTTTCATTTTATGAAGAATTTTATGTTATCGCCATAACATAACATAAAATACCATTCTGCGAAAAATTACAGAATAGGGCGCAATGTTTTGATTGGAGCAATAACGTGTTTTGGAAAGTTGTGTGCTTTATTAACCGTTTTATCACATATTCAATACTTTCTTTTTAGTATATTTACTTTTATATAATTAATTTAAATCAGTATATATACTGGTAAAAAAAGTATGCAAAAAAGTTTATTGTCCGGCATTTTTAAATGGAGCTTGGACGAAAAAAACTAATGTATGGACAAACGTGGACTATCGACGGACAAACGATTTATGAAGTTAACATTTTTTTTCGCATTTTTGGAGTGCTGTTGAAAAAAAATATGCAAAATATTATCCGGACAAACGGAGTTAGATGAATTGGTTGACCAAAACGCCATGGTTCTCGGGTTCGAGATTAGGTATCCTCGTGGGTTTTTAAAATATAATTAAAAAACTCTACTCCGTTTCTGGGGTGTTGTCTAACTCGTAGAAATGCAAACAATACATTCAATTTCCCTCACTCCCCTATCCAAATTCCCTTCCGGCTAAAACCATTCTAACTCATCAAAGGATTGTCCCCTAGGCTTTGGCTACGTCCTAGAAAAACCGACTAACGATGGACAAACGAACGCACAAAAAAATTGCCTAATTTCTACACTTTTACACTTTTGAAAATTTTTTTTTACACTTTTTGAAAATTTATATAAATAATTACCATTAATCAGTAGGTCGACAAATAAAACCAATTGTTGAACAAACGTGGACTAACGATGTGCAAACGATATATGGAGTTAAAAAAATTTACTCGCAATTTTGGGGGTGCTGGTGGAAAAATATGCAAAAAAAAACGGTTTTTGTCCGGCATTTTGAAATGAAGTTGATGGACTAACGATGGACAAAGGAACGCACAAAAAAATTTCAAAATTCAAAGAAAGGGGTGTCAACTTCGCACGCCTGCAAAAGTTTACTTGTTCTGTAACTATTCGAAATAAATAATTCTTTCGTGATCCCACCATACTCACAAAGATTTTCCGTGTACAGTGGTTTTGGGTCAAGTTCTGGGTGCTGATTCTCATCGACCCATTGTGTTCTGCGAACGAAATTTTAATACGTGATTATTTTATCGCTTCGCGTAACAATCTTATCCAAAGAGTTTATCCGTTTGCTGAGAAATCAAAGTAGTAGCTATTAATCTTCTGGTTTTCACATAAGTTTACTTAGACGAAGTAAAGCTTCGTTTAAGTAAACTTATGAGAAACTCAAGTTTTCAGCTCGCCTAACTTTCCAAGTTTATGGATTTTTTGATTGGGACGCGTTTAATATATGTATCTGCTTGCTAACTTTTTTGTTGTTTGCCTTGGGTTTGCTCAATTAAGATCTTTAAAAAATCTGAGGAACATCTTGGTGTTGGTTACCCTCTAAGAATAAATCTTAAAAACGAAATTTTGTGAACCACTTTCAAACTTTTATGTCTCCTCACTTCACCGTGCACACTACAATTGCCGTTGCCGTAGCGTTCGTACCAACACTATACTTTGACAACATAATATGGCGTGTATCAACTTTTTAATTCCCCATCTTAAATGCTTCAAAAACACCCTGAAGCTACAAACTTAAACTGTTCAATTTAAACTGCCAGACAATTTTCTAATAGTCACTAGTAATTTTAGTTCGATCGAAATATAATCAGTCAAATTTTAAAATAATTTTACTCTACGAAAAAAGGAGCTTGTTATGACTTCCTTATGCTTCCTAAGTCACGGTTCTCAGCATATAAGGGAGCAATTGTAAGGTGATAGAAAATATCGTGGGCCTCTAAATTGCATGCTATAAAACGATAACACGCCATCAGAGGTATAAGACATTTCTGTTCAACATGTGAATATTATATATGCTTCTGACTGCATGTTATCGTTTTATAGCATGAATTTTAGAGTGCCCACCTTTTAATTGCTTCCTTAAGGCTGAGAACCGTGACCATTTCAAGCCGAGGGTAAAGGATTTTCTATTTCATCTTATTTTCTATCTTCTTATTTTCATCGTTTCAGCTCACTTTTTTTATTTTATATTCAATTTTTTTCAAGTGAATTAAAAAGAACGCAAGAAATAAAGCAGTAAAGCGGACTTGGCCCAAAATTCTTAAGCATAGCAACAGATTTTGAACAAAAAGGATTTATCCTTTTTATGTTTAGTGGAATAAAGGTTTTAGCATATTGGCGTAGAGCGTTATTTTCTATGGTAGACTGCATTTTATAAATGTTCTGAATTAGCTGCATAAAACTGCAGCTTCGGCAAATTGTGGCTTTGGCCTCTTGGGTTCTGAGCGCGTCAAATATAAACGTTTGATATAATAAATTCTTAGTTGACTACTGAAGATAAATTTAATTGAATTATACCAAGTTTTTCCGCTTAAGAGGTCAATACTGATGGAGTTATAAGAGTTGTCACGCTCTAAGTTACACTCGGACGTAGGAGGATGCGTCTGTCATGCGCTGTTGTACCAAATCACTAAACCACTTTAGGGAATGGACTCTACAAAGAAACATACCATTAAAAATGCGGATAGAAGGGAATATATATAAATATGTCGCTGGTTAGCACAAAAGTTGTACCTACAAGATTCTTAATTTTGATTTAAAATCTTTTGAAAGTTGACTCCAACATGTAAAGGAAAGTAGAAGTTGAAAATTCATGAAACTTCCTACAGTAGCCTTTGAATCAGTGGGATGCATACATAGGCATAAAGGAGTTGTTTTATCCAAAAACCTAAAAATTATTAAAAGGTGGAGATACATTTGTGCACTTATGTGCACGATGCGTATGCACAAATGTGGACGATGTGTATCGAATCGTCACAAACAAAAGAGTAGAAAATAATAGCGGACTCTAACTTTAGCATGACGCTTTATAGACGAGATGTGAATGTGGTTGAAAAATGCTGTTACCTTAGCCATCTTAATTCGATATGGATATCAACAGAGATATCAATCAAAACTCAATTATGGTTCTTTTAATCTAACGAAAAGGCAAGGCGCCTTCATGTTTTCATTAATAGATGATTAGGGGCCCCCACCGAGTCGAAACGTTGTTTACCCCCCACCCCCCCTCCCCCGCCCCCCTACACGTTACGTAACGCTCACATGATTCTTTTTACCTAAACATGTCAGGAAGCAATGTAAATTTAACGAGATTTTATACCACTTTGGCCCTAATGTGTATACGTGGACTTCGTAAGTTCATGGCTTGTAGTTGAGGTGGTTTTGTTTGACCACAACGGTCGGATTCGTGGTACACGGCCTATTGTGGTTATTTGCTATATATATTCTTCTGTATACTCAGTGACGCGACTCTTTTCGTATGTAAAAAAAATTTTGTATTGTAGATATACCATACTGAGCCGTGAGTCACGAGTTAAGAGTTAGGACTTTTAATTTTAATAAAAACTTAATGTTACGTAACTCGTTGTTTGACCACCACCCCCCCCCCCCCCCTTCCCCTCCTTATAACGCACCGTAACGTTTCACAAGAGCCCCTACCCCCTAAGAAGGAAAGAATCAATTATTAAATTCGTCAAACTAAACGGAACTGGATTGGCCATACTCTGCGTCGTGACAACGACAACATAGCCAAACAGTCCCAACGGAAACCCCCAAGGAACCCGTCAAGTTATTAAACCAAAAGAAACGTAGAGAAGTACAATGCTAGCAGAAGCCTTAGAACTTAAATTGGCAATCGCTCGAAACAACTGTTTCCATCCTATGTCCTACAAGGGATTGAGTAGGATGGTAAGGTAAGGTAGTGCGATATAAATTAGAGGTTGACACATAACCCTAATTATTGAAATTTTTTTAAAGCCAAAATTTTTTTGATTTTACTTTTCCAAGAACGTCCAAATATAACAGGTGTAAATCTAATAATTTAGAAAAGTTATAGACTGGTCAAATCTACGTGCTTATTAGGTGCAGAGTGATAATAACAAGAACCAACAAACATTGCTCGAATTTGTTGATTATGCAAACTCAGCAAATTATTCAAAAGACGTGTTTTGACTATGACACTGATCTGCCTCAAAGAGCATATGGCATGAAAGAAAAAGCCTTAAAATTCTGATCATTTGAGCTTTTGAGTTTAGTTTTAAATAAAAACAACAAATATTGCCGCAATGCAACGCCCTGATAAAAATGTGAAAAACAATTATTTGTATGCTTTTTCTATATATACATAGATCAAAGGTTATCTAAAGCTATTATTTTTTCGCATTTATTTTTGGAGGTACGTACATATAACGCCGTTAACTTTCAATAAAAAAATCATGACACTATCTTCTCCAAAATAAAGTTATAGCACATTCTTTCTTTTTTCGCAGCGCAAGTATTGACCCCTGGACTATCCTATCTATATTAAGTTTCTTATCGACTCTGAAAATTATTAATTTATTATTCTAATTTTGTAGATGAAATGAACAAAATATTTGTTAAAAACAAAGTTAAGCCGCATAAAATAATATTTATGTTTGGACTTTTACGACATTTCGCTGCCACATTAACAATAACTACTTATCTGTAATTGATATAATTTTCTAATCGATTCAACATTATGTTAATTTGTTCCCGACTTAAAAATGTCCTAACAGCTGTTAAAATAAATATTATTTTAGTATTATTAGCGCTTTTATTAAGCCAAAATTAGTTTAGGAGTATGTTTTAGTAGTGATTTTCATGATTTTTTTTTTACAAGAAAGGAATGAATAGATATTTTCCAAGAAATATTTTAATTTTTGTTAAGCATTTCGAAGGTAACCAGCCACAGTTTTCATCTGAAATCAATACAGTTTGAAGATAACTTTCAGAACATGTTTTTCTTCTATATGAACCTAATTCTGGCCAAAAAAATTGAAAATTGCAGTTTTTAGAGGTGTTTTTTTCCTTTATTTTATAACCTTTTTTGCAATAAAAATTGTACTTTAAATAAATTGAGGTTCATATAGAGCGTAATTATTAAAGCAACTAACTATAGCTGTGTGAAGTTGGCACCCATTTTTTGAATTTTGAAATTGTTTGTGGTTCATTTGTTTGTCCATCGTTAGTCCACGTTTGTCCACCCATTAGTTTTATTTGTCCAAGCTTGACTTCCAAATGGCGAAGAAAAAACTTTTTTTTAAATATTTTTTCACCAGCACCCCCAAATTCCGAAAAACATTTTTTAACTCCGTAGATCGTTTGTCCATCGTAGTCCACGTTTGTCCACCCATTAGTTTCACTTGTCCACCCACTGATTAATTGTTTATTTGTTCAAAACAGGTTCGTCACAAATGACTAATACAGAAGTATATAAAATTATTAAACTAAAACTAAAAAAATGAAGTGCAAATGAACGAGTCCTAGAGATAACTGAAGGGAAGCAGTCAATTCATATCGCCCGCATCAACCTAGGCGCTGCCTGAGTAAGCCCTTCAACCGCAGCCTGGAGAAGTCCATGTCAAAGTCGGCGAAATGTTGATTAAAGAGGCGAGACATCGACGTAATGGGCTCGTGCATCCCATATAGAGTTCGATGACCTGGGACGTACAGGAAGTCTCGATTTCGCTGCGGGATCGATATGTTGACGGCCTCCAACAATTTGGGCGAGTTTATCGTTGCCTGCAATAAATCGAACAAGAATACAATTTTGGCAATAATCCAGGGAAGTCCGCGGAGAGCAAACCTAAGGAATCTTCGCTGCACTGCCTCGACGCGGTTGACGTGAACGGCAAAGTAGGACCACACAGGGCTGGCGTATTCCAGAAATGGCCTGACGAAAGTGCAGTAGAGAAGTTTGGTTAAGTAGGGATCATCAAGCTCCTTAGACCATCTTTTAACAAAACCCAACATCGAACTAGCCCTAGGAACGATCGAGTCCACATGGTCGATGAAAGTAAAACGAGAGTTAAGGAGTTAATTATATAAATTTTCAAAAAGTGTGATTTTTGCACCCCCTTTTTTGAATTTTGAAATTGTTTTTGGTGCATTCGTTTGTCCATCGTTAGTCCACGTTTGTCCACCCATTAGTTTTATTTGTCCATGCTCCATTTTAAAATGGCGGACGAGAAATTTTTTTTCGCATAAAGTTTTCACCAAAACTCAAACACTCCGAAAAATAACTTTTTGAATTCCATAGTTCGTTTGTCTATCGTTAGTCCACGTTTGTCCACCCACTAGTTTTATTATTAATAAGTTCCGAAGTAAAAAATTTTTTTTAAAATTCGACTTTATTCTTCAACATAGTCACCTCCCATAGCGATACAATCATTCCAACTTTTTTCTAAACTTTCGATGCTTTCTTATAGAACGATCATCGGAGCCAAATCTTTTTCCATGGAGTATAGTTTTGAGATCTGCGGATAGGTAGAATTCAGATGGGTCCAGATCTGATGAATATGAGGGTGTAGAAAAAATTCGAATCGTGAATCGTTTAATTTCACCGTCGTTTTCATCGACTTGTGGATCGGTGCATTGTTTTGGTGAAACAGCATTTTTTTCTTTGCCATGTGAGGCCATTTCTACTTGATTGCGTCATCCAATCGATCCAATAACGCAATGTAATAGTCGCTGTTGATCGTCTGGCCTTTCCGAAGAAAGTCGATGAGCAAAATTCCGTGCGTTTCCCAAAAGACAGAGGCCATGACCTTGTTGACTGTTGTGTCTTCGGACGCTTTGGTATAACAGCTTTTAGACATAACAATTTTCAGAATTTTTTGAATGTTTTCGGGCGTAGCCACCTTAATTGAACGACCTGTGCGCTTCGTGTATTCGGCCACAAATTGTTGTTTTCGAAGGGCACGTTTCCCGGTAAAATTTTTCAAGCCATTGCTGAGCCTGAACGGTATTTTTTCCCATTAAAAAAGAGTGTTTTATTAACACACGAAACTCGTTTTTATCCATCGCTTAAAAATGTCGTCACTTAACCTTCAAAATTTCGACAACGATTGTACGATTGAAATTTTTACACGTATCTTTTGAAGATTGGTACTACCGAAAAACAAAAGCGGCATGGCAATGGCGGCGCCATCTGAGTGACTTAATGACTTATGTGTTATAGTTAAAAGGATTTAGAAGGATGTTCAATGTATTTTGTTGTAGGCTAGAGAGCAGACAGACGAGAGCTGCGCGCTGGAACATATTTGTGGCGGGTAGCCGTATTCCGTATTCTATTGAGGTCTAACCGTGAATTTTTATTAAGAAATTAAAATAATCCACTTCGTCTCTGGGCTAGCTCGCCGCAATGCAAAAACAAGACATTCAAGTTTTCACTTCCCTTACCCTAATTCCCTTCCGACCAAAGCCATGTTAACGCATCAAAGGGTTGTCCCCTTGACATTGGTCACATCGTATAAAAAAAGTAAATGTTATTAAAATGCTAAGATCGGAGGTCTATTGTGCCGAGCTGGTAGAGTACGTTAACCAGTAAATATGCAAAAAGTGTGGTTTAAACTTTAAATAATGTTTTCTCAAAGCTACTTTTTTTAATTGGCTGGCATAATTGAGCGAAAAGTATTGAACTGATTAACTTCACCGAATGATTTTCAGTTAAGTTACTAGTACACTATAGAAGGCAAAAAAAAACCTTTCAGATTTTTTAGCTCCTTTATTAGATATGACTATAAAACATTTTTTAAAACATTATTTTAGCCTTCGAAAATACAAAAAAAAATTAAATTTTGATTTTTTGAGTACTTTATAGATGGCGCCAAAGTTGAGTTTTCGAAAAAGTCATACCAAAAATCAAAAAAGAATTTTAAAGAGGAAGGTTTCTAACGTGACAATTTACCATCGGTCATGAAAAATCGATTACAAAAAATACCAAATATTTGAAATAAAGTGTGAAAAATTTCTTTTCACTATTTTTTTCTTGCTAACGTTTTTTATTTTTTGGCCAAATTGTGGTAAATTGTCACAAAGGACATATTAATAAACAAAAGCGCGTTTAAACCTTTAAGAATTCATTTTATTGGTACACAAATGCAAAAAAGAGTGCACGCGCACAGTTGCAAAGAGCGAATTTCTCACAAATATAATTTATTTGGTCAAATTTCCCACAATTTTTCGATGAAAATCAAGTCTCTTTTTTTAACATTTATATTTTTAATATTTGTATGAATTTAAAAACGCTAGTTTATCGATGATAAAATACAACTATAATATAAATGAAGTTTTTATTTTTTTTCGGAAAATTGTTTGAAGCGGTATCTTCCCTGCCAATGTTCGTAACTGCCCAGGGACTGGAACAGCTTTATCATCAAGAATCATTAAGTTGTCGCAATTCTAAAATTACTGCATACTATCAAAATATATACAACAGTTACAAAAATATTGAGCTTATTATTTTACAAAAAAATATCCTAAATTTGCTCTTTTGGAGATGGGACTATGCCTTGTATACTGCATAGAGCGCATACAACGATCATTCCCTGGCTTCTGGTGGTTTTTGAAACTTGCCTACTCCACGTTTATATCCTCTTTGCCCGTAGACAGGTCAAAGTGATCTTTATCCTAAGGCGGGGAGGAAAGGGCACATAATAGATTCATAGATATGCACTTAGTCCTAAATTACACGAGAGGGTTTTTACCACATGAATGATGAAAGCCTGTTTTTTTTCTTGTTGAGAGAAGTGAGGTAGGAAGAGGGTCATCTGTGAGTGTCAATCACGAAGGGTTGTTGCTTGAGTTTTTCCTAATTTGCTTTTGTCGATTTTTGTAATTTCTTCATTAGGGTTGGAAAAATTTTTAGCGTTAGGTTGATTTAGTATTGCTTGAGCCGGTGAATAAAAATTTTCAACCCTGCAAAACACTTAATGAACCGGTTTTTTAACGTCAATCAAATACCCTCTCGTAGCAACACTCAGAGGTTTTATCTACTTTTGCTCAGAAGAGAATTGTCGTGAGTCAAATCCCTCTCGTGTAATTTGGGACTATCGTGATGCCCACTTTTCAGCAGTGATTCAGCAATGCTCAACACACCTATACGAAGAGGAGGAAAGTTAAGACTACGCTTGAGGCAATGCTGAGAAGCCGAGAGATAAACGGGAAACCAGGAGATTTTAAGAGCTTCTTCTAGGGAAACCCAATAGGGCGGCGTTCTTTTCTTATTGCTCTGGCTGTTAGTTGTTGATAAAGATCGAAGGATGCAGACGACCTGATCTTATGGGTATCAGCGAAGCTTTTAAGCACCATAGAGATCTTCGAGCATAGTACACAGTTGGGGAAATAACCGCGTTTTAGTAGTCAATATCCAGGAGACCGAAATGTTCTGTTTACAAGAATAAGAGGACCCTTTGAACCACCGAAACCTGGGGTCAACTCCTTAATGGTAAATACCGAAGTGGAATATTTGGGTACCATTCTTGATTCCAAACTAAACTGGGGCATCAACAACGGTTGCCTAACCTAATTACGTCGTATTATATTATACATTATATTATTATTATATGTAAAATTAATAATAAATAGTATAATAAAATACATTTTTACTTCCATACTCTGGTACTTGCTTTTTTTTATTTAAAATTTCCCATAGTTTCTCTATGGCTTTGAGGCAAACCAGTCCAAAACACAAAGTCCATTTGCTGCATCTGCTGCTGAATTTGTGCTTTGATTCATTATCCTGCTGAAATCTCCATTCCAGCGGCATATTGTTCGGAGCTAAATTAACACAACCTGTTTTAAAATATTTCTGAATTCCACTGCCGTGAAAATGTATTTTAAACGTGATGGATAAATGATTCCTATTCCTTGGCCTTCGAAACATCCTCAGTTCATTTCAACGCCACCAACAGTAATTTTGCAATATTTTGACTCTAAGCGCTTTAATTATTGTGTAACTTATATATTCCGGGAATCTTTGACTCATCCGAGAAATGATGCACCTCCATTTGGCATTGAACCATTCTTTTGCAAATTTAAATAATAATATCCAGTTTGCTTTTCTCGTTTACTAGCTAGTTCTTGGAGAAATAACTAGTCCCAAATTTTTTACAACTGGTGATATTTTTGGATCCTTTTTAAATTTGCTCGTTATTAAATGGTCTTCTTTGTCGATAGGTTTTCGCGGCCTCCTTCAGAGATGACATTTGGTCTCACCTTCTCTACGTTTGTTCCATTTTATTAATCTACATTATTATTTTTTAAACTCATCACATCGTGCCATTTTGTTATTAAATTTATAAACTTTTCAATTAATTAATTAACTAATATTTTCATGTTGACTTAACCCAAACTATCCTATAAATGCTGCTTTATGATTAGTACAATCTCAACACCAATCAAAAGCAGACAATGCAATTTAATTTCAATTTTAAAGATAAGAGTTTAAGAGTATTTAAGGGAAATTCCATAATGCTCGCTACTTGATTTTGAATTGCCTTAGCTTTGTCAAGTAAGAATTTTTATAGCGTGTAAAAAAATTTTTGACTGAATTATTGAAATATTTTTAAGTTATTTTTTATTTTGTCATAATATATAATACACAATACAAAATAGAAACGAATTTGTTAATTTCTGAATTGTTTTAGAGTTAATTTTATCATCAAAATAGCAAGCCTTGATTAATAAATACATATACAGGGTGTTTCAGATCTGACGTGCCAAAATAGGTAAGGTGATAGATCTCAACTAGACAAACAAAAAATTGTGTGACAGGGGGAGGGAAATCTCAACCGTTTGGGAGTTACAGGGTGATTCATAAATTTCAGTTTTTCATGGTATGCACATTACTCTTTTATTTTTATCTACCCAACACAGCGACATCAAACAAACGCTAAAAACAACTTTTCCAAAAATGTCAACACTACTAATCTGACTCCTACCATTGCACGTACAGCCACTTCCAAAAGTGAAGAAAAAATGGTTTGCAATTACCTAAAGTTCAGCATTTTCCCAAATTGTCTCCGAAATTAATGTCATTAGTACACCCTTTTTTATTTTTATTAGATTTCCCATCTTACAACCGTTCTAAAATGGTGCAACATGGTAACGTAGACACAGGATTAGAAATCCGCATCCTTAGAACTCCCTGAGTACCTAATTATTTTATTGCACCTTAGGTAGGAAAGGTCGAAGATGTTTGTTTTGCGTTAACAGGTAATTAATTTTAATTATTGCTGCAAAAAAGTTATAAAAATGTTTGTGGAATTTTGTTTTATTGCCGTTATTAGCTTGTGTTAGCTAGCATTCATACCCTTGTATCCTGGCGTTCTGTTACTCGTACCTGATGAAAATTTTGCTATAAAAAGGGTCAGTCAGCAAGAATACCTATCATAGTTGAAAAGCAAATCAATAAGTAAGTGTGTTTTAAAGCAAAAATTATTCAAAAATGGTAGAATTTACTTTTGAGGCATACGATATTATTTACATTTATGGTGTAGTAGACGGAAAAGAGAGAGCGGCTGTACTGGAATATCAAAGGAGGTTGCCTAACCGGCGAGCACCCCAAAGAGGGGTATTTACACGGACACGGACGAGACGAGGTGCACCGATTCCTTGGCCTGCTAGATCTCCACACCTTACTCCATTGAACATTTTCTTATGGGGAATAATGAAGGATGAAGTTTATTCAAGTCCTGTTAAAATTAGGGAGGATTTAGAATGGGGAATGCGGGTTGCAATACACCTTAAACAGGGACTTAGAAGGAGATTGTTGGCATGCATTCAAAGTGGCGGTGGACATTTTGAACGGCTTTTGTTACTTATCAAGATTAATTGTAATTATTTTTAAATTCAATATACAGCATTTTATAATTAATTTGAGTTTAATTTCTTTAATTTGTTGATTTTTATATTACTCTCCGATAGGAATTCTACGTATAAATTTCTGCATATTTTCTCTACGTGGACATGTTGCACCTTTTGGAAAGGTAATAAGATGGGCGATCTAATAAAAATAAAAAAGGGGTGTACTAATTACATGAATTTCGGAGAAAATTTGGGAAAATGCTGAACTTTAGGTAATTGCAAACCATTTTTTTCACATTTGGAAGTGACTGTACGTGCAATGGTTGGAGTTAGATCAGTAGTGTTGACATTTTTGGAAAGGTCATTAGGATGGTTGTTTTTTAGCATTTGTTTGATGTGGTTGTCTTGGGTAGGTCAAGAGATAAAAATAAAAGAGTAATGTGTATACCATGAAAAACTGAAATTTATGAATCACCCTGTAACTCCCAAACGGTTGACAACTTTTGGTTTGTCTAGTTGAGATCTATCACCTCACTCATTTTGGCACGTCAGATCTGAAACACCCTGTATATAAAATGAGTTGGTTTAGTTTAGTCACATACTGTATGTATGAATCAGTTTGTAATGAAGTGCGTATAGTTTAGTTGGTAAGATAAAAAATGTTAATAATAGAAAAGGTTTTAAGCTCAATTTGAAAGTAATTTTAAGTTAAATACATTAACAATTCCGGTATATGCAGCTAACTTTATTTTATAATTTACAGGTATGGTTAAAGTTGCGGTAATATTGCTCTGCGCATTTATCAGATGAGAATGCCATACCGTCAGTATATTATTAAGAGTTGTCTCAACAGATTTACAATAACGATTCAGTCATGTATTTTTACGATTTGATTACATAACTTTCAGGTTCATGCAATACTTGTGGTCAATGTGTGGCAATTTTCTTCACTCGAAATGACTCGAATTTTTCCTAAACAATTGTAAATTGCATCTGATTGGTCGTTATATTCTTATTATTACAAATGTTACTTTTCGTACGAATTGTTATTATATAGGCGATAGGCAGCAAATTCTTTAAATTGTTTTAATAGGCTCTTCTTAGGCTTATAAATCCAGAATACTCTGTTTGAGTATATGCTATTAAAAGAATAATAGAAGCTCTAAAAAAATTAAATATTAAGTATTTGGATCCCGATTTGGATAAAAAACCTCTGAGAAAAATTTCTATTCATACATAAGTGGGTGTACAAAATTCTAGCTCCATTAGATCGGGAAAAGAGTTTTGTTATATCATTTATGTAATTACACACTTCCAGTTGTTCAATATTAACAAAAAATCTCTGTCGGATGCTGCTTGTATGTGGCCGCCATAATAAATTTTTTGGAAAGGAGAGATATAAAACTTTATTTTATGATACACTGAGGACCAAAACTGTTTCAATGGTGCAGGTTTTAAAAAATGTACATATTTTTAGGGAACAAATTTAATTTTTAATTCGGGATTTTATAAAGACCTTATAACTAACAACATAACAAAAAGATATTTAATTTCACTCAAAATAAAAAGATTAACAGTATCAGATCATTGACCCACTTTTGCACCCATCACATTCTCAGTATATCTTATAACTTTTCGACAATCCTTTAGTCCGTTTTACTTCCTATATAAGTTTTGGAACGCTGTCATATAAGTTTTCAATTGTTTCTGTTGGTATTGCGTACCATGCGTCTTGCACGCGCTTCCACAACTAGTTTATGCCTTGTGGTGGCGTTGCGTACTTCGCCAGTTGTTGCTTTATATCGGACCACAAAATTCAATCGAATTTATTGTAGATACAGATTTTGTGGTGGGTAATCTAGAAGATTAAATCGCTGACTCTGCAGCCATTCCGACACGAATTTGGCCTTAGTTTTGGGTCGGTGTCCTGTTGAAATATTACATCATCAGCACTCTATAACATTTAATCCATCGTTTTTGGCAAATGTTTCTGTAGATTCCTAAGGTAATATTCCTAGTTCATTTTGCCCTCAATCCTAACAAGCGGGCCAACTCTATGAGGCGTTATACATCCCCAGACCATTTAAGATCCGCCACCGAATTTAACAGTCTGTTTTACCCCCAGGGGATCTACACTTTATTGATCTCTCGATTGGATCCTATTAATTTTCGTCTTTCTTAGATAAAGAACTGATAAGAAAAAAAGTAGGGTGAATAAATCACAAACCTGTTTTCAATCGCTTCCGCTCTATGATTCATAGCTTTTTTTTGTTTTCTTTAGGATTCAGGCTAACTTAACGAAACTCCGTTCTCATTGTCCAAATACTAGCATCTACAATTCGAGCTCCATTGAGTCCAAGGAAGGTTTTTTTTTGTAAAATTACATTTGGCAGTAATTAATTTGCGACCGATTTCCCGCGCTACACGGCGGATATTTTTTCATTTTCTGCTGTTTATTACAATTACGGAAAATAAACTTACACTTTAACAAATTCTACTTAAATAACCGAGAATGATACAACTAAATATTAAAATTGTGCACGACAATTGCTAACCTATTGCAAATTAAAAAAAGGAGCAAAACTAAGTCAGAGAGGTAACTCAGAATTTTGCACCGTTTTAAAGACACGCAATGACTATTTCTACATAAAATAGTTTTTAAAAAAACAAAGTTGAACCGCACTATACAAAGCATAAAACAATATTCAATCTATTATATTTTGAAGTCGGTGCGAATTTAACAATCAAAACAACTCCTTTCTTATGATCTCGTGAGCTGAAATGTTTAGGTACTTTTATATAGTATCATATCTAGATGCAAAATTTTTAATAATTTATCAATAAGGAAACGTATTCTGTACAACCAAATAAACATCATTAAATCAATTGGTACCAATGGAAGAACATACTCTATACTTCACAAAAAGAATCATCCACGTGCTACAAAGTTAGCTTACGCCCCCCTGCCACTCATACCGTGGGTCAAATTTTTTCCTCACAGTATCAATGGGGGATCATACTCTATACAACAAAAAAGGAATCATCCAAGTCGGTCTACGCGTTACGGAGTTGAGTTCCGTCCTTTTTCCCACCCCCACCCACTCAATACATTTCATCATGCTACTAATGGGTGAACATACTCTATACATCACAAAAGGAATCATTTAAATCAGTCCACGCATTATAAAACTAGGCTACCTCTACCCCATCCCCCAAACCCTAGGCCTAAATTTTTTCTCCTATTAGCAATGGGGGGATCATACTCTATACAACAAAAAAAGAACCATTCAAATCGACCCCTGCGTTACAAAACGCGTCGAACTTAGAACCTCTTTGTTTTTGGGAAGTCGGTTAAAAATGAAACGGCCATGATAAGAAAAGAATACTGTGTTTTTTAAAAAAGACAAAAAAGTTGAAGTTCGTAAAATTCAAGAAGCAAGACTCCGCTTTCTTAAATCAGTTTTGCTCCTCAGTGTACATATATTGCACCAGCTTCAGTAGTTTAGTGAATATATTATCCCACCAAAAACATTTCATGTAAAGTAGGTTCTTAAAACTTACAAGCTCATATCGCTTTCACTGTTAAAAAGTATCAGATCTACATCTTGGTCAAAAAGTATGGGAGTGTTTGTGCGATGGCCGCGAAACAGCCAAGCCATACTTTTTGACCAAGATGTAGGGTTTTTAGAGTGAGGGCTTGTAAAGTTAGGGGCTCGGCTCTACATGAGATATTATAACTTTTTAACAGTACATGAGCTTGTGAGGCTTGGCAACCTACTTTAAATGAAATGTTCTTAATGGGATTACATTTCTTTTTGTAAGATGCCGTAGTTCTTTTTATTTTTTCGTGCTATATTTCTTGCGCGATAGCTATTCCTTTTTTCATAGCCCACTCTCTATCGTGGCCTCTTTTCGTTGTTGGCTTATTATTTGCAATAAGCGATAAATATACGCCGTAATTTTTTATTGCTTTTGTTCCTCTAAAGAGGTGATTGTGCTGATCTTACCTACATGTTATAATCATAAGCCTTCCTTTTGGCGTAGTCGGGTAAAAAAGGTACTTTTTGCACGCCAGCAGTTGCTTTCTTAATTTTTTTTTTTAGCGGGAGGTGTGAAAATCTTCCAAAAGACACTGGACTCCAGTCTCCCTTAGTGGGAGCAACTGAGTATACAGTTATCAAACTGTCGCCACTAACATCGGTTTCCTGGGTCACTGCTAGAATCCCAGCCTATCTGCAGGAATCCATGCTGTTCCACCGTCTCCAGTGTTCTTTTTTGGTCCATGCGTTAATTACAACCTTCACACCTTCTTTGTCCACGGCATTGAAGGGATCCAGTCAATAAAGCTTTAGTCCAGGGCCAGGACCAGTAACCTCCTCCGGATTAACTGCAGCTAATCCTTCGGAAAGCAGGTCTGCATCTTCTACTGGTGCGTGTACCGCGGAGATAGCCAACTCGTTAGAGTCTACCATCTCTGCACCGCTGCACCTGAGGAAGTGCTAGTTATTATTTTGCCAATGGCACCTTCTTCCAGGACTGGTACAGCAGTTTCAGCCCGCGGGAGCGAGCCAGCCTCCATAGCCGCCAACGAACCTTTAAAAGGTAATTTTCTCAAAGCTGCCTCTGTTGTGTTGTGGGTACCATGGGTATAGCCAACCTATTAGGGTCTACCATACCCTATACCTCCACTCCTAAAAATGTGCCTGAGGAGACGCCATTCGCGACCCAATTACCCCTGGGTCCGCTTTCTTCATAGTCCACTCAGTTTTTAACATCTAGCTTTCATATCAAATTTTAGCTTTCTAGAACTTTTAGAAGTACCTCCCCAAAAGAAATTTTATATACAGACCTTCACCCCCCGTTATCTGGGGTTGGAGGGTGAAAGTTACATATTTCTTAATTTTTTCGTTGTTTGTGTGCAAATCCTAGCCTGCATACGAAATTTCAGCTTTCTAGCACTTTTGGAAGTTTCCTATGAGAAATTGTTACATAATATAGAACCGGACTCTCTTTTATGAAGGGTTGGGGAGCGGGTGAAAGTTACAGATTTATTAATTTTTTCGTTGTTTGTGTGCAAATCCTAGTCTGCATACCAGCTTTCTAGGAATTCAGGAAGTACCCTAGAGGTTTGATGACCGTGAATGAGTCACTGACGAAATAGATGTGTTTTAGGTATTAATAAAATCTAAAGTATAAAAGCTAGACAAATAAAAAGTTAGTGCTAACTACATATTATCTAGTATTATCCAGATCGAAGCAATGAGGGTTCGAAAATACAAAGAAAGTGATAATGTGTCGGCCTACAAATCCGGTCCCAGATTCGAATGCTACCGGCGGCGATCCATGGTTGTTTTCTGCTGACAACAGATCACGATAAAGAGTACAGGGGTTGCAGGCTAAATGTCAGTAGTTCGGAATCTACTTTAAATTGTAGGTCCACTTGTAAACGTTGTCTTGAATCGGGTGAAGTTCTTCTCACGCCCCATGTTCCACAAGGAGCTTACGGGAACTAGGGAGAGATCATACGAGTTTGAAGAAAAGTTATCGTCGGACAATTTTATTTTACATATTTTAAGGACGCGGCAACGTAGAAACAAGAAATATATGTATATTCACTATTAGACACCTGATAGTTTATGCAACAATATAAGGGCACAATCACCATGCGAATACGGCTATGCCCTTTTGGCCAACTTGTTGTCTTTCAACAAGTCTTGAAAATTCTCATCATTTCATTACTTTCCTTCTATTGAAGTTCGAAAGTAAAATGTGAAATTTTGCTGCACCAATTTGTTTATTTAAAAATATTGCAACTATTGTAGACCTTGCCCTATTTTTAAAGATGCTCTTTATCTGGATTGAGTCGTTTCACTTAATGACAAAAAACTTTCGAGTGAAACATTTTTGAATAAAGTTTCTTGTTTAAGTCATTTATTCATTCAAATAGCGTTTCGCTGATGAAACAGAAATTAATAAATTTACATATTCGGTGGTTTAAATGCTTTGGGCGCATATTTAAAAAATTTCAAAATATACCGTGAGTGCATTTGTTATAAAATATTACATCGTTTTCTTGGAGTCGTCCAAAATGTTTTAAGTTCCGTAAATATTTGTTATTTGCGCGTTTCCAAGATAATATCGTTAAGAAGCTATATTGGTGGACTAAGATTAATTCGATACGGGCATCAAGTATGTGGGTTAATTGTTTTTAAATAGTACTAAATTTTACACTCTTGAGTAAAGATTAAATATTTCAAAATATTTCCATAAAAATACTGCAGTTCGTGTAACGTATATTGAAGCAAATAAAAGTGCTCATGCATTGCAAAATAATTCACCAGACGCATTAAAGCTGCAAAGTGGTCTTATTAAAAACAAGATCCGAACTGATTTCAGGGTAAATTAAACAAGCTTTACTTTCATTTGCTATTTTGACTTGTCGCACAGTAATATGCCATTAAATACGTAAAACCAGTGTAAGCATTAATTATACAAAGAATTTAATTGATCCGCATATTTGTGTCGCGATAGTAGAAAAGCGTTATAGATATAAGATGAATTTTTGACCTCGAATAGAAATGGGCCGATTCCTCTTTATCGCTTTATTCCGTAAAATCGAACTCATTTGAATGTGAACGACTTTTACCATTATTGAATAAAACTCGAGTAATCTGTAATAAGAAATAGTTTTGAAATGACTCACTTTGACTAGGTTTCGCGGGCGTAGATACAAATGAAAACGTATGTTATTTCGTTTTCGTTTTCTATACATTCCATCACTATTGAATTTTAATTAAAGCAATATTTTAAAAGCTGTTAATCTGTTTAATGTAGGTTCGGGTTTCTTGTTAAAATAAATAGCGGCTTTTGAAACAAGAAGATTGTAAAATAAACAATTCGTGGGTTGCCTTCGATTTCCCTTTACCGTCAGGAATAACAAACCCTAGTTGGTAACAATAAGAAGAATGTTTGTTTAATTTATAAAACTCACTGTAAAAAATTTTGAATTGAAGCATCCGCAGAAGGAAGCATAAAGAAAGTTTGCTGTTATACAAATCGGAATATTTTTTAGCAGTTCTTTATATGTAATTTGTTAATATCGCAAAAATTGTGTTTATAGATTTTTATTTTTCTACGCTGCTTATATTTGCTATATGAATTCATTATCTTTTTTTATGATAAGAAAATGATTATTTACTTATAAGGATAATGATGTTTCTTCTCGATTTCGAATTAGGGGCCGTTCAAGTTTTATGTAACGCAGTTAGGGGGAGGGGGGTCTTTTGAAACGTTACGGTGCGTTATAAGGGGGGAGGGAATCAAGCAACGCGTTACGTGACAATAAGTTTTTGTTAAAATTAAAAGTCCTAACTCTTAACTCGTAACTCACGGCTCAGTTTATATGGTATATTTACACTACACATTTTTTTTACACACGAAGAGTCGCGTCAATGAGTATACAGAAGTATATATATGGCAAATAACCTCAATAAGTCGTGCACCCCGAGTCCATAGTTTGGACTCTAAGAGTTCGACCGTTGCGGTCAAGTAAAACCACCTAAACTATAAGCCATGAACTTTTGAATTTCACGCACACACATAAGGGCCATAGCGGGCTGAAATTTCGTCTTTTACATTGCTTTTTATTCCGGTATTTTGTGCAACATAATTGACATTTTTAGGTAAAAACAATCATCTGAGTGTTACGTAACGTTACGACACGGTACAAAGGGAGGGGGTCAGAAGTCTTCAAAAACTGCGTTACGTAATATTTGAACGGCCCTTTAACGGTGCCGTTTGTTTGTTCGAATTGCTAACACCACCCAGCTTGATTGTTGTTGAATTAAATTATATTGAAAAATGCAGTGAATGACTATTGACCAAAGTGGTATGATCTACTGAACTATTTTTCAATCAAATATTTATTCAAAAATACCGAACTAAATAAATAGATAAATAAATAAACAAATTTGTCACGTACCGATCACGAACAGCCGTTTAGATGCCGACTGTGCTTCATCATTAGCGTGAGTGATACAACTGAAGAATAAAAAGTGCATTGCACTCTACTGATGGTAAAGAGTGCATATGTGCTAACCCTAACATTCAGTTGTAGTTCCTTCCTTTGTGAAGACAGGTAACCCCGAAGAACACGATTAATTGGTTTGGTTTTAATTTATTTTTGTTAAATATAAAAATAAAAAAGTTTTTATTTTTTGAATTCATAATGGTAAACACTTCTCAGAAATCTTGTATTATATAACACAGGCCGATAATTAAAAACCAGAATAAATTTTTCCAAAGGTTTTAGGTAAAACCGAATCCGAGGTCCAAATCTCTCAATTGGCTCTGGTTTTCGAGATATCCGAACCTAAAAGTGCAAAAATAGTAAAAACTATGAACAGCATCTTAAAGTACAAGCCTTGCCCTTTTAGATGCCGTTGAGTTTGCTCAAAAATCTTTTTTTTTTTGCTGAGATATCGCATTTTGAAATTTTTATGTTTTCGACTGTTTGATGTACACGTGATCCTTAATAGGTTTTCAATTATAAAGAAATTCACAAACATAAAAATTTCAAAATGCAATATCTTATATTTGAGTAAACTCAACGAGTCATGTGAACTTGGCACCCCTGCTTTTGAAAATTATGATTTTTATGATTTTTTAGAGTTCCACTGTTCGAAAAATTTGCTAAAAAATGTTTTATTGAGTTCTGAGTAATGATCTGAATAGCATCACAATAGTTTTAAAGCGTGCTGTAGTCAGAATTCTGATTTTTAAAACTATTTTTTGATAACCAAGTCGATCGAGCAACGCGATTCGAGTTATGTCGGATTGATTCCGCTGGCTGGGACCATGATGCAATGAATAACATTAATATTTATCAATATAATACAATACTAAACAACGTATTTCGAGATGAGAAGATTTCATTTCTTTTTCGTCATCGTTAACTCATTCTTTGTTTTAATCAAGTACTTGTTTACATTTTAGAAGAAGAAATTAAAGAAAATATTAACAAAGCTACCTTTAAGTTACATTTTAATTCTCTTAATCTGGTGAAATCTGCACAACAAAAATTTGTAGATAGATGATCCAATATAATCGTTTTGTCACTCTTAAAATTATATATCGACCTTAAATACGAAGCCTTTGTCTACACAGAAGTTTCCTCTCTTATTCACGGTTTGATTCTTTGGTTCTCTCTCTTCTTTTGCTTGCAAGAACTTTTTCATCAGGTATTCTTTGCAACTGTTTATTCTTACGTTCATATCTTCCATATCTACCAACAATATAATAATTAAAATGTCTGTGCCCAACGATAGTTTATGTATATTGATAAAGCATTGGCAATCCCCAACTGGACAACCAATTTTATTTTTCCTGATACCCTTTTCTTTCTAGCCAAAGCTATGAATCGAATAATATGACATCTCCTGAGCCTTGCCCTATAAAATATGGGTACGTTCAAGAAGTGAGTCAAATGCGCATTAAGATTAAATCCTCGTTCACGAGTGCGATTCGTCGCATTCGACTGTAATTTGATTGCCTGAAGTCATATACCTGTTACTTGACATGCTTTGTCTAACGTCGCTGCGATTGTAAAAATAATCGCAGCAAAGCTCTTGATTTGGTGCGATTGTTGGACATAACCAAACATAATTGGTTTGTTTACCTTTTTGAAAAGTGCTTGTTGAATGAAAAACGGCTTGTATAAATATAATATGTATGTAATATGTGTTATTAGATATAAAAATTAATTATTATTATTTTACAGCAAATGAGGAAATAGCCATAATACAAATATTCGCCTTTCCTCTTTAAAAAATTTTAGCTAATGTTTTTAAGCTTAAATTCGCGTTCCCGATTCACTGTTAATATTTATATTTGAAATGATCTATGGAGCATTTCACGCGAAGCGGACAGCGAAAAAAATGTCAGGTTCTGGATTTTGTTCATATTTGGTTTAATTGTACTTCTATATGTCCTGAATGAATGTGCATTTTTATTTTTTTTCTATGAAGCCTAGTTGCCCTTTTCTAAGTCTTTAAAGAATTGACAAAATTTGAGGAGCGGGTTTTTTGAAAAAAAAATTTAATTTAATATTCAAAGTGATATAAAAAAAATGAATAGTGTTATTTTAAAGACAAATAAATGTTTTTCTTGGCTGTTATTACAGAATTGAAAAAACAATTTTTTTTCGTATATAAAACCGGAAGTAAACATATCAAATCGGATTTTACTTAACTTCGACATGTTAAAAAAATTTTGTTTTTATCTCAAAATGTAGCTTATAGTTCATAAATAATATGTGTAAAATTTTAGAACGTGATCTGCATTCGTATCGGAGATAGAGAATTTAAACTTAAATTTTTTCATGTTTCCATACAAAACTATCGCACTGGCCAAACGCCGACTACGCGCTGCACTGTGTTCGAATGCAGATCACATTATGAAACTGAAGAGGCATTTACTATACATTTTAAGTTATTTTTTGAGCTATTTAAAAAAAAAATTAAACATGTCGAAGTTTGTCAAAATTTAATTTTAAATATTAATTTTGGTTTTTTTACATGAAAAAAAATCCAATTTCGAATTCGATACCACGACTGTGAAGAGCATGCAATTTCCTATAAGAATCACTATTTTAATTATTTTTATATAAGTCTCTTAATATGATGATAATATGATTGCCTTTGAAACAGGTCATACATAACTTCTTCAAAATTGTTGGTTGTCCGCTTCGCGTGAAATGTCCCATATATTACTTAAAAGCATTAATTATGTGCAAATTTAAATGTAAACAAAAAATTTTCGTTCGTCAACCTTGTGAACGGGCATACGATGAAAAATAATCGCAGACTGAAACAAAAGTATTCCAAAAGTGAGATGAACGAAAAAATCGCACGGAGTCGCATCGCGCTTATGAACAAGCCCTTAGTCTCAACCCATTATTAACATGCGAATGCATACAAAATGCATTCAAAACTGACTACTGGGATGAACGATTAAATGCAAAAGGAAGAAGGTTGTTTGTTTGACAGTTTAAAAATATTTCTAGAAATATTGAATTTGGTATTATAACCCTATAGTGATTCTCTTAACAGCAATATGAGCAATAATAACATCTTTTTTAAAAGACGAAGCTTACAAATTAGAAACATTTTCTGATTTTTCACCCAATTCTGTATCGTTTTCGAATAATTCATCATTTAAAGCAGAAAGTTCACTGTAGAGTACTGAATTAATTGCAACATAAACTAAAAAATATAAATTTACATTTTTACCTGTTTTTAAGATAATACCACAAAAAAACTCTTTAGCAGCTTAAAATTTCCAAATGCAAGAAATGCGCGCAGTTAATTTGCAGCAACTGTCAAATTGATCGAGCGAATGCAATATATTTACATTGGCAATTCACTTGTTGAAGAACTGAATGCTGCGAATGCGCATTTAAATGACTTCTTGAACGCACCCTATGTATTGACTTTAAACTACGCATTATGCCTCTACTTGCACTGCCATACCTTGAAGGTTCCGTTGAACAAACCCAGCATAACTCAAATAATTTTGGACAAAATTCACGCATAATTATGGGTGTATTTCTTTATTCATTCCGAATTATTGCAATGCACCTAATGTGTTCCTTTACTCGTTCGCAATATTCTATTCCTAATGTTCCGTGTTTTTTTGTTAGCACCGGCGCGTTCAGAGCCCGTTCCGTACCGAAATTGTTGATGAAATAGATGGAAGAAAGTTATAATTGTAAATAAATACACAATCTGTTGTTGGATTATATCTTTTGCATTCATTCTAAGTAATATAAAAAACCAAAACCTCAAGAATTGTTTATTGAATATTTGTTTTAACCTGACTTCCACTTTCAATTGGCAGAAGTTATTCCTTTGTGTTTACAGATTTCTTCTACTCTGTTTATTGCGGCGCGTATTCTATTCCTTCTAGTCGTTCTTTACAACATGCCTACATACTTAAATCTTCGTAATTTACCGTATAAAAATAGTAGAAAAACCATAAAAATTATTAAAAAAATGTATTGTAAACTATTCACTTAAGAAGAAATAACAAATTCGTTTTGCAATAAGATTTTTCACACACATACATAATAAACATATTTATTACAAACATTAGTGCTTAATATATATCCTATTTCCATATTTCCTCATCATCCACAACAATACATTTAATTTTCCTTCAGATACCGCAGAATATTACAATTTTACTTTTTTTACTCTACCTTGCTTCTGTAATTTTTTACTGTAAAATTAATTTTGCAGAGTTATATACTTTTATCAATTCAGAAAGACTTATTTATCTGACTAAATTAAACTCAGATCAACACCTGTCATGTACCTGAATAAGAGAAAAAAACAGGAAATGATAACTTCACAGTTCAATGTAAGTTAAAAACAAATTTGTTCTGAACTTGAAAGTGCGATCTCTGACTTAAAGCAAACGAAAAAAGCGTAAACTTGTGTATAATGACGCATTAAATGCCCTGCAATTTACTTTTTAAGTAGTATAATAACGAGTCCAGCCATAACAATGCTAATGAGCAATATGTGGCCCTCGATAAGATTAGCTTGTTGTCTGAAATTATATAATTAGTTCAACAATTTCCAAAAGGTTACCACTAATAAATCTTACCTTATGAAATCCAAACAATTTTTCAGTATAATATTTTTAACTTCTGGTGACTTTGATTTTTCTGTAATTTTCAAGGTTTTTAAAAATGCTAAGAGTGTTGGATTATCAATGGAAAAGGCCGGAAAATATTCCCTCATTACTCGTCTATTCCAAAAATTGTCGCTCCTAAAAGAAATATGTTTATAAATTTCTACTTATAAAAATAATCTTGTTTTAATTTACATTTCATTGAGTGGCGTATATTTAAATTTATTCATAATTCCTCGGACATATTTAGGACTTGGTTCAAGTTTTTTATCAATTCCAAGAAGTTTCAGCACAGTCGGTTCATTTTGTAAAACTCTATAGGCAAGCGAAAGCAGCCATAAGTTATCTCGATATGTGCCTCCTGCTGCATCATAAAACTTCATGTCAAGACGTGGAAGATATGGTCCTGCAAATGGAAGAGGCTGGCTTACACTCCATGGTTTATAGGCAAACTTTAATTCATTCCAAGCTTCATTGATGTCTTGAGTGTATTCTAAAGTTATTTCAAAACGTTCTGTTCTCATTCTTCGCAAATGCTGCCCATATTCATTGATAATGTTATATTTGTTCACTGATTGATAATACTTTCCAAGCTATAAACAAAGTTAATCAATTTGTATAGGTAACTGATAGTATAAATATAATAAAATTTACTTACTTCAGTATTGGTCACATTAATTGCAGGGTCTAAGTTATTGTGAGGTACCTGAAATGAGATTTTATTTTATTATTTTATTTTATAAGCAATAGATTTCAAGCAAATTTCCATAGAATATTAGATTTGACTGTCTAATGACTAAAGCGGAATTATAGCTACTTTAATGGATATTCTTCTAACAAAATCCTTATCCCCCGATTTGCGTTCAAATAACTAGTTAAGAGGCAATTCATCATTTAAAATTTCAGAGAGGATTGAGCCTCTGTTAGTTAATTTGAACCGGCGTCCAATATTGTAAAAAGGACACCTAATCTACTTCTTCTTTAACATTTTCTCTGCCCAATATAAGAGGTACTGTCCCTCTAACCCTAGAAGTAAATTTGTCCATAATGTTAAATTTTGCGATTCATTCTTAGCAAACAGTGCGAATGAGTGCAATGAGAAGAAATTAAATATTATCCCTTTTTGATGGAATGATAATACCCTCTATTGATAGCTGAGAGGATTATGTTTTGAATCCTCTATATTTAATATTATGCTATTGAAAGTTCTTGTTCTTCCTTTCTTACAGATACAGAAAAGAGGATATTAAAACATTTGTGTACGGGATGTGCAACTATTCATTCGAGAGTACATATCACTGCCTAAGTTTAACACTTGAGAAATCTTAAAAAAAAAAACGGAATACAATTTGGGAATAATCCTAAATCAATCTGAGAATTTCTTTCTAGTGCGTAAAGGAGAACTCATTTTTACTTCACTTTGCCCAAATTTTTACATTAGCATGCTCATAGAGGAAAGCTGTATAATTGAGATCAGTTTGCAGATTACAGGGACAAATCCGACACCGCTGTGGTGTTTTTTGTTTGCGATTATCAATGTCTGTAAATTATACAAACTACTTTCTTAATTTATTTTCCTTTCTAAGAAATATATCTACACTGGTATTAAGCTTGATAGTTTCTGTTTCTATATTTATTTATAAACTTTATAGTAGTTTCACTTTCTTAAGGGGTTAGGCTACTCTAGAATTTTCAAAAAATCGATTTTTTTATTTTTTTTAAACGGATCCTTAGGACCTCAAAAATAATGTCCTAAAAGCATATGGCCGGGAAAAATCTCTAAGTACTCGATTTTCGCATTTTAAGATTAAAGGTATTGCAAAAATTATTCATAATTTTTTCCTACTCAAACCTTCAAACGCGTTTATCTCAAAACTAGATTTTTCAAGTTGGCCGGAAACATAACTCAGACAGTTTTCAACCGATTCACTTGAAATTTTGAATATATTCTTAAAAATACATTGTCTATAAAAGTTACGTAGGATTTTTTTTTATTTTGCATAGTTCATTTGTTATTAACAATTTTCTGACGATTTTTTATGCCAATTTTCCACTTTTCACTTTAGTGAAGTGTGTTTAGAAGTACGCCATTTGGCCAAAAATCAATATATCGAGAAAAAAATCCTACGTACTTCCATAGCTGTTCCTATATGCAATCGAAAAAAATTCATTGGCTCATCATAATTCAAAAATGACAGGAGCTGTTTGTCCGGCCGTGAACCCTTGAAAAACGGAGACCTCATCGCAAAAACGCTGCACAGCCGTCATTTTGAAATTAATCGCTTCAAAAAAATTATTGTATACAGTCACTGATATGTATGATAAACACCCTTTTCTGTAATCTAGAATTGTTTTCTAGTTTTTCTGAAAAAAATCCCCAAAAAAGCCTATTTTTTCTGCCTCTAGAGTGGCCTAACACCTTAATAAAAAAGAAATCCTACTAGTAGTTGTACTTGTAGTAATAACATTTACAATAGGTGTGCAAGTAAACTAATAAACCACACAGAAAATCAGAAAATTTCTTGTGATGAAAATATCGAATGAAAACTATCGCAGTATTCGGTAGCTGCAAAATGTTCATTCATTCCATGTTCGCATTAAAACCTTTCGTTACTATATTTTTCGTTATATTTTTTAACTTTTGTAATCAAATAAATTTTTATTCGATTTTTCAGTTTATTTTAGCTTTTATCTATATTCGAATAAAAAATGCCCATCTCTGGTTGAAATTAAGTGCTTTTTATGTGCTTTAATATTGCCGAGACCGATTTTCGTAAAAATCATCCCTTGCATAAAAACAACGCCTATAAGAAATTGATCATTCTAAACCAGTGATGGCCAAAGCTATGCCCGCGGGCAAGTGAGCCTTTAAGCTTTTATTAATTCGTATATACATTTGTTTGGCTGTGTTCGATTTCCTGTTTTTGCGTTTTTCAATCGTTAAAACATACAAAAGTAAAAAATCTTCACTTTTAAGTAGTTTTGTAAGCAATTAAATATCTTAAAATAACAACCTTTTGCAAACATTTTAGGATTCTAAATTAAGCAAACAGTTTGAAAAGTTTCTAATGCTTTTAAGCATTCCTCACATTAAGTGGTGTGAGTCTGACCATCACTGTTGTAAACGGGGTGTGAAAAATACAAATGCCAAAAAGTGAAGAAAAGCTTTAGAAACGTAAAAAGCTTTAGAAAAGTTTCAAACTGTTTGCTTAATTTAGAACCCTTAAATGTTTGGAAAAGGTTATATTTTAAGATATTTTATAATTGCTTACAAAACTACTTAAAACTGAAGATTTTTTAACTTTTGTATGTTTTAACGATTGAAAAACGCAACAACAACGCAAAATTTTAACGCTTTTATTTTTTATCCAAGGCCAAGTATAACCCCGTCAGGAGAGGGGGAGTGCTAACTTTTCGATGGCACGAGAAATTGCAACTATGGTTTGCCGCGTTAATTCTAATTAAGAGCACATTATTTTGGCGTATCGCTTTTTTTAATTTTTTATTGGTGGCGGTGCCAGCTTGACCCACCCCTTACAGACACCGTAGCAGTAATAAAAAAAATGTCTTCAGGCTTCATAGAGATGGGTGTGTGTGAAAACTGAAAAGTAATGATGCACCATGCAGGCCACTGCCACAACAGTAAGGAGTCGTTTATCGTATAGTAATATTAGTAATTAGTACCAGGAGCGGTGATTTATTTTTGTGATTCCAAGAATAGTTCGATAGTTAAAATCGTTCAGTTACGAACTATTGATAGTTGGAATCATTGGAATCATCACTAAAAATTTCCATTTAATTTGGAATATTTTTGGCGCTTTTTGACGATAATTGTAACTAAAATCGTAAAAGTCGCGCTTCTTTTAGTCTGAAGCGAACTTATGTTATTTTTCCAAATATGGTGGAAATTTCGGATAAAAATATTTGATTCCTCTTTAATATAACATTGATCGTTGATGCCATTTTTTAGTGGCGCAAACAATGGTTTCATACATCAACCGAGCATTATTTTATTCCACGAATCTTTTCTTAACCTAGAGCTAAAACTATTTTGTAAACTTGTAACTAGTGAAGTATAGTTTTTTTTAAATTTATTTTTAGAATTTTATTTTGCTCACGAGTTTTTCAGTTTATATCATTTTGAAATAATGCCTCACCTTCTTGTATGAAATAAAGCTCAAAAACATGAAATCACATCCTAACAGTTTGGGCAATATTTCATATTTGAGCCGTTCGTTTGTATTTATATAATTTTTTTTAATTTTTTGGTTTATCCTACTTTTATTTTGTTGCAAGTTTTAATTTTTTTTTATTAAAGCTAGCTGCAAAGGGTTGACATACAATATGAAATAATTGATATTATTCGTTCTATTATGTGAGTTACTGTAGAGATGGGTAACTCAGATCTGAACCGGCTTAAAGATCCGGCTCTCAAAAGTGAGTCAAGTGAACCGGATCTCAGTTTTGTCCTGTGACGGATCCCGAAGAGTCATTTCTCAAAATTTACATCATTGTTGACTAATAGGAATGAGCGCTCCTAAGAAGAGAATGAAAGAAAAAACAGGAGAACGTGGAACTAAAAGTTCCGCAAGAACTACCACTGAAGCGTACGCAACACCTCGGTCTTCGCTCTAGCTAGAGATAGACAAAATGTCTCAAGCTGAACATTTTCAGTGACTCTTTCGAACCGACTCTTGTAGGCGGATCCATTTAGCCCATCTCTAAATTACTGTATATGTTGAACGATCTATCCTTACATGATCTCTACTCTCTCTCTCTCTCTTTCTCGCTAGCCCCTTGTTGGGCATAGAGGCGGGAGATGAACTTCACCGGATTCGAGACAACGATTGCAAGTGGACCTACAATTTAAAGTGGATTCCGAACCAACCATAGCTCGCCGCAGGTGGGATTCGTACCTGGGACGTCCGGCTCGGTAGGCCGATACGTTAACACTTACTCTCTCTCTCTAGCCACAGAATAACCACCGTCCCATCGAGTACTGAAGAGAATATTACATGTGCATCAGGGATATAAAGCCATGGATAAGCTAGCATTTGAAACTCCCCCACAACAAAACTATAAGATTGTTAATTTGTTGGCTCGGAGGAAATTAACCCTCTCTAATTTTCCGACTACAAGAATAAGGCAAGCACTTGACAATCAAAAAAATGCAAGTGCTAATATTTTATTTAGTTAAATTTAAATAACTGTTCTTAAAAAAATTTTTAGTAAGTAGTGTTTAATAAAATCTTACCACAGATACTCCAACCAAAGCTAGTGAGGTCAATGTAAATGCAAGAAGTGTGTTGATCTCTGAAAATTTTTTAATAAATCCCTTCTGAAATATACAGAAAAAATACATATATTGTTTTTAAACAAAAAATAAAACAATACCGATGACTGAGTTGCTGGATGGTTAATGTTTGTTAAGAACGTTGTAATAAGTGCGACCAGTGGCATCAGAGGTGATAATTTTGTCATTGATCGTAGAATTGGTATATGGTCATGTTTAAAAGCCACTAAAATTAAAATTGTTACTTTAGTGTGTATATGTTGATAGAATACTCAGCAGAATTGTTACATGTATCAAAACTTGTTGGAAAAAACACTGTTACTCCCAAGAGAAGCATCATAAATATACTGCATGCTATAGAGGTGTCCATAATTAACCTATAATCAAAATTTTATAGCAATTTTTACAATAAAAGCTAAATTTGTTTAATAGTCAAACCTAAGGACTGATCGATTTTTAAGATATTCATCATCAAGTAATGCGAACAAAAGTGTAATTATAAGAAAATTTAAAAATCCATAGTTTCCGGAAACTATTATACAAAGCTGCAAATAGAGTTCCCAGTAAAATAGAATAATTCGCACACCTTTACTAAAGAAGAAGAAAAACCACGGGCATATAATTTCACTTAAATTCGTGTAAATATTTGTAACTTTCATGTAATTCGACGGCAAGTGATACGAAAACCAACTAAATATTGTGGGCAGTGGCAATGTTTCAAAGTGATAAGATAATCCTAAAAGTAAATATAGTTATTTAATACGTCAACAAAAAATCTTCAGCCCAATTATGGAAATCGATTCGATTTTGCTTCACAGTGAAGCATATTTGTCGTTGAACAACGAAAATGTAATGAGTTAGCGAAGCATAAATCATTTCAATTTAAAGGATTCTATTTTATCGAAACGAATGAGATCAAATCGAATTAAATAATTGGGCTGATTAAAAGCTTACCTACAAATCGCCACCACTGAGGGCATCCACTAAAAAATTTCACAGCGCCGGAGTCAAACATAAATCTGAACAGGATCCATTTTATCATAACCATACCTATTTTATCGGAGATACTAGATTTATTTGGGTTAAATGGTGCTATTATCAAACAAATAAAGCCAGCTTCTAACAGCAACAAGTCAGATTGGTGACCAAAGACTTGGGTAACTTGCACAAGTGAGTAATAGAGCGACCACAACGCAGCAAATGTAGGCAGTAAACAAAATCGTTGAGAAATAAAGCTAAAACACAAGATAAATATATGAAAATTTGTTTGATCCGATAACTGAGCTCTATACCTTGTAAATGATATGATAACTCCTAGAAGTGCTAGGACATCCATCATGTAGTCAACATCTAAGCCTATGTAGGATGAGAAATGCAGTATTGTTGGATGTCTGTGTATAGCAGAGATAGTTCCTTTGCTGTTGGAGCTGAATTGTAAATATGCAGGCAATATACCATTCTTTCCGAAGAGACCTGAAACATAAAAGAAAAGTAATAATTTGAAAAATGTATAAAACAGAATTTAGTGTTAATTGTTTTTATCGTAGTCAACGATGGTGTAAGAGATAACGGCCCATTTTTTACCAAGAAATCCGATTGGTTCGAGTTTTACTGTTAACAATCTATATTTGTTTTCTACTGACAACAAATTAAGCCAAAAAGACCATTGAGAATTGATTGGTAAAGTTGTAGATTATAGGGACCAAACGAGGTTTTAGTAAATCGGGGAATAGTAAATTTTCAAATTATGCCTATTGAAGTTCATAGTGCTCATTCTACGAAGCTTTACTAAGTGTATGTATCTAAAACCTTAGTAGAAGCAAAATTCACGTGGTTTTGATAAATGTAATATTAAGTAAGTAAGCGATGCGGTGGTTTTGGTCTGTACATGCTCGACGTTTACATTTTCTTAATCATAAGGTCCGTTTTGCTACTTTTCAGGTGAAACGTAATGTAAAATTTTACTTGTTAAGGAGGGTGGGGGGGGGGGGAGTTTTTCTATATTTCAATGTAGATAAAAATTTATTAACGTTAACGGGGCCAAGGGGTGGTTCTGATGGATGAAATCGATTGTTGCACACTATTGAAAAGTAGTAACAATTTTTTAATACGACGATTACTCTACTCTAATTACATCCTAGTGCTGAGTAAATTATAAATCTACAAACTTTTTATGCGTTTAACAATATTCCTCCAAAAATATCAGAAAAACCATAGCAAATTATTTTCAAAAAGGCGTGGTTCTGACTACTTTGACTACTAGTCAAATTACCACCAATTTTATTCCAGAACCTAGTAGGTCATACTGTTAGGATTATTTATTTATTTTTGATTACTATAGCACCTTTTAGTTTAAATATAATTTTAAAATTTTATGTTTTTTCTTCAAAATATTTCTGAAAGTCAAGCTTGAGTTGATAATGACTGAAATAGATATGTTGCCAAATGCACTGGAAAGAAAAAAAGCAAGAGAAAAAAGGTTTATATCCACTGGTAAAAGCTTGTCTCAAAATGAAATAGCAACAACTCTGTATGTGCTATATAATCTAAATAATCAAATTTAAATTAGAAGTTCTTCATTCTAGCAGGACGAAAAATTTGAGGAAAGTTGTCTGCCTCTCTCTAGTTCCCGTAACCCTTTGTAGGGCATGTGGTGGGAGAAGACCTTCACAAGATACGAGACAATGGTTGCAAGTGGACCTAAAATTTAAAGTGGATTCTGAACCACTGAAAGTTTCTCTGCAACTTCCATGGACCTTTTATCGTAATCTTGGGCCTTATTCCGGAATATTACGAACGTAAATATACGAAATTTAGGTCAGCAACTCACGCAAATACAATATCTCTTTTTAATATCATTGAATACTAAATTGTCTATATTTATGATCGATTGTAATCGAATCGTATTCAGTAATAAGGTCCATGTTGTTAGCAGAAACAACCATGGGTTGCCGCCATTGGGATTCGATTCTGGGACCTCCGGATTGGTAGGCCGACACGTTATCACTTACTCCACCGACAATATAAGTAGTAGAAGGGTAAGTTGATACGAATGCAGGATCCCGCATTCATATAAAGAAACATACCTATTATAAAAAGATATTTTCTTGTACGTTGGTCCATTTCTATTACATTTGCTTTGTTGTTTTAAATGTGTTTACAAAACTACCAACGTAAGAATGCAATTGTAGTTGCTGGCAGCAAATTATAAATATACGAAACACTGTATTGCTTACACCAAGTATAAGATAGTGATTATAATTAAACAAAGGAAAATTTGCACTTTGAAACAGAAAGTTCCCAGAGTCATCATGTTGCTAGGTCCGAAATAACTCAATTTTCTACGAATTTGCCTTTTAGAGTTAAATGCAATGCGCTTTTGAGGAAAAGGATGAACATACAAAATTGTTTCACTTTGATACAAGCCCGCAAAACATGACAGTTCGGCCAACTTATCACCAAGCGTGTCGTTATTATTTAATTTATATTTGTACCACAGATTAATCAATCCTTGCACACATATATACTGTACACTGTCCTAACCAAAAGCAAAGAGAAATGATGATGTCATTGACGCATTCTAACCGCAATACTTCAACAAAACGAAAACAAGAGGGAGTCTTCTCATTAAAACACATAAAAATTGTAAATAAGAAATTTTTTATCTTGACCACAATGTTCAGAACATTTGTAGGTTCACGTCAAGTAAATTGCAAGTTGAGACTTAAAAATATTCTCGCAATATACTACGAAAATGTAGAACTCCCCAAACTTTTTCAATTCTTTACTGTAGCATATTTCATTTTATTTACACCACCAATGCTCAGCTGTTCGTGTCAGCTTCCCGCAAGTAATTTTGACAGGTCTATACGTCCATAGTTATGTCATTGATATCGCCTTCGAACATTTTGTGACAGCGACACTGCTAGACAAATTCGAAGTCCCATCGAAATCGCCTATCGAAATCTCCTATCGAAATCACCTATCTCTTGCTGAGCTGAACTGTGAAATTTTATTTGCTATTATCAGTTTCCGAAGCATTTATGAAAAGTTTTTGTGAGTAATACAAATGTTTTCGGATAGATAATCATAGAAAAATATAAATTAAATTTTTTAAAACTTTGGTGAGACTTTAAAGCGTTGTAAAGAAATTAATTTTGCAATGACGCTGTCGCTGAAGTCCGAAGGAATATAATTTTTTAGAAAAGCTTTTGTTAACGACTAAATTTTTACCATTGCTTAATATCTTAATATGCTTGACAATAGTGTAAATTCCGGAAAAGTGATAATACTTTATTGAAGTTTTTATTGTCATTTCTAGTTTGTTTATATCTCAAATGCTTACGTTTTTAGTTACACTGATTTGAGTCAACGGCGGTTATTGGTTAAATTTTTAAGAGGGTATGCGGATCCGATAGAGAATTGTTTTCTTTTTTTTATATAAATATTGATAATAATAAAAAATGCATGCAGCTGAAGCTAGCAGGTTTTAAGGAGAGAGTAACCTGCTGGAGGAAAAAAAACTCTGAAGCGTCAGGCTCAAAAGAATCGATCGACTGCATTTTTGAGTTTTCTTAGGTGTATTTAGCTTCGCAGGTTGTCTTATGTGTCCCGCAAGCGCGGATTTCAGGCTGAGGTCGCATTTAAAATACTCTAAACAATAAAACTCCGAAACACCCCAATAGCCACTCTATATAGAATAAAATAATTGAAAAATATTTTCCTTAAAAAGCATTTGTTTAAATTATTATTTGAAATTAATCGCACATTTTGTAAAGACATTTTCAACTGGGCGAACTATTTTGCATCAGAGTGTGTATTCTAATCACTATGACCTAACACTTGCTATTTTGGACTCGACCTGACCATCAAGCTTAAATTAAATCTATGTATACATTTTGTGAGAACTGATTACTTAAACAGAAAAATTTAAGGTATGTGTAATGTGTGTGGTTGCGAAAGTGGATATGGATAGGCCACACACTAAGAAAAGAGCCAAACAACATCGCACAACAGGCTCTAGATTGGAACCCGCACAGGACCCAAGGAAGAAGCCGAATAAGAGGACCGTGTAACACATGGAGAAGACTTGTAGAGAAAGAAAATACCAAGACTAACAAATCATGGCCACAGTTGAAGGCGTTGGCACAGAACCAGGCCAGGTGGAGAGTCGGTGTATTAAACGCCCTATGCCCCACAAGGGATTAAAGAAAGAAGCGGGAGAGAGAATGCGTGACTAACTTGCTATAAAGGCATTCGTAAGAAAACTATATGGATGAAATCGATTGTTGCAATTTTTTAATACGACGATGGCTCCACTCGAATTACATCCTAGTGCTGAGTAAATTATAAATCTTCAACCTTTTTTTGCGTTTAACAATATTCCTCCAAAAATATCAGAAAAACGATAGCAAATTATTTTCAAAAAGGGATTATCATAGTAAATATTTTGCAATCTGTCTAAATTTTTAATACCGTTTTTTAATACTGCTGATCTTGCGGTGGCATAAACTTATCTGCTTCAGATCACTTACTTTTTCTGTAGAAATCTAAGGCTTTTTCCGGATAACCTTTGGTCTTACTTCCGATACTGGTATAGAAACCTTTATCTTGTTTTAATTGTGAGGCGCATTGCTGCGGGCGCTCTGAATGTCTGATGTTAACGGGTTTAAATTCACTTTCGGAATGGCTTATGGAAGTATTGCACTTCAAGGAGCATTCTAGTAAATTTCAAAACGGCAACTTTTGAAAATAGTACATGCTTATAATTGAATAATTTTGCTGTTGAACGATAGCCATAAAAATCGGTTTCAATCATTTGTAAGATTCTATATGGCCTTTTCCTATTCATCATTTTTAATAGTCTGATGAGTCCAAGTGGAGAATTATTAAATCGGAAATTTTGTTTTCTTCAATTAAGCGGTCCATTATTTTCTTCATCGCGCTAGCCAAGTTATTCCCAGATCTTCCCGGTAATATCTCCATCCATAGTGCACAATAGACAGTTTTGCTAGTTGAAAGTTGTGCTGTCAAATTGTAGACGTTAATTTTTCTGCGGTAAAAAAATGAACTTATTTTGACTCTAGGGCAAGAAATTACATTTTGTAAATCGAAAGATAAAACTGTTATGCTATCTTCCTTGTTCATCTGTGTTTCTCGCCTCATATTTTCATAGTGACGACTGCCTGCAGCTTTAAGTTTGGGGGTACCACATGCACTTTTATTGTAGTGCACTGCGATATACATAAGTAGGCAAGAAAAAAGGTTTTACATACCTAAACAATTTCATTTCTTATTTTGAAAAAATAACGGATAGTGTATTGTCTTCTAGATGGTAAAGATCGCGCCGTTAAAATACCATCCTAATTTTTTAACAAGAAGAGTCTGTTCACATTAAGTCCTGAATCACAATAGATTCGAAAAATGAACTTTCGCTCATCTTCTGTGATGTGAGAAGCGCACTTCATTTCTGGCAGCCACAAACGTTCAAAATTTTTCTTTCAGGGATGAATTTTCCGCGATGGCTTGTATACCCTTTTTTGGACAGGCATTGTTTTTTCCTATTATTTTCCTTTAACTGTGTGGGTCTGGTAACTCTTTTGCGTACATTTCTCCTTTTCTGTAGGGCTTGAATTTCTAAAGGATTTGCAATGTACCTCAGGTAAATATTCATTTCTACGAAGAAAAAGTAGAGTTGGTTTTTAATTTAGACCTGACCAAAAACTGTTCAGTAGCCTGTTTAAGAGTAAATTCAAAAAAGCTCAAAACTCATTGAATAAACGAATTACCAAAACCAAGCAATGAAGATGTATGGAGGGCACACGTCATTTAAAAAAAGCTTTCCATTTAAATATGCGGAAACTTCGACAGCTATATGTAAAAGTCATTAACACCAACGTGTTAAAAAGCGAAACAATTAAATAAATACTTGCTCAATGATCAAATAGATTTCAATTAGAAAAGCCCGTTAATGGATGTTCTATTTGAGCTTGCTATGTACTGCTAGACTTTATTTAGTGTAGTCTCTCCATGGTGATGCCATAGCAAGGCGAAACGTGTTGGAGGAGTTAGTTTTATAAAAGTGTGAAGATATTTAATAAATTAATTTAGAACTTAACAAATGTTTCGGGGGAGTGAGGGAACTGGAAAGTCTTGTTTTAACATTTCTACGAGCTAGACAAGAGCCCAGAGACGGAGCGGATTTTTTAATTCAATTTTAAAAACGCACGGGGAGACCTGGTTTAGAACCCGGGAACCATGTGCCGCTCGACTAATTGATCTAACTGCGTCTGCGTGACTACACTAAAAGATCGTCAGACCAGTCAGGTCCTGGAAAAACAGGTGCAAACAAACATATTGGACAAATCTTGTTTCTTTTGTAGAGTTTTAATGGACATGTTCCCTCTCTTCGTAAACTAAATGCTTGCAAAACAGTTAACTATAAGTAAATATTACATTTTCCACAAGGAGGAAAGATCGCGAAGATCGCGCAATTGCTGGTGAAAGTTTTAGAGTCATTGCAAAAACAATACTAAAGCTGAGATGTCTAAAGTTAGCAGAACAAAATGGGGAGAACCAAAATTTTAATGCAAAAAATTAAAAGGCTCATTAAAGTGCTTTAAGTGCTCTTATATTATTTTAAAAAAACCATGTTCTGCTAACTTTTTCAGCAGTCTTACCCTTAGAATAAAGAACTAGAGGAAGCGCTGTACTGTATAACATTCCTATCCGTGAGTGAAGCTGCCCCAGGAACTGAAAATCAACTGTGGTTGTTCAATTAAAGAGACAAAAGCATATAGGTGCGTACACAATACAGATTTTTCTCTCCCAAAGTTTTCTCTGGCTATGACTCTTTCTCTGTGCATGTGTTCACACTATCGCAGACTTTAAGCATAGAAAACTCTGACAGAGTTTTCGAGATGAAGTTCGCATAATTCTCTGTGAAAAAGTTTGCAAAGGCGTTCACATTGCAAACAAAAGTTTTATCTGCGGGAGTTTCGTTCTTTTCAGGGTTTGTGTTAAATACCAAGTCAGTCCAGTTTAAAAAAAGTGCGTTTGGCTGCAGCAGCCGCTACATATCTCTGTTGAGATGAAAAAAAAAATTAAAAGCGTCAAAAGCTGTGGACAAAAGATTGGATATGAAGGAGGGAAAAAGAAGGGTTTTATGTATGCTCCCACTTTAATAGATTTTAAAGAAGCCGATTTT
This sequence comes from Leptarthrus brevirostris, assembly GCA_964036015.1. NCBI lineage: Eukaryota > Metazoa > Arthropoda > Insecta > Diptera > Asilidae > Leptarthrus > Leptarthrus brevirostris. Next base: position 114,171,597 of record OZ038373.1, on the reverse strand, counting down.
CTTATTTCTGTCGCGATAACAGGAATTAGTTAAATCCCATAACTCCGGACAGCTTGCATAGGCTGAAATCAATTCTGGGTGCGTCTACTTACTATTCATAATGGCAGTTTTTGCTACTTTTCCCTTAACATATGAACTGCAATCTGCAACTGACAATGAACGCAGCCACAGAGTCAGAAACTTTTCAAAAAGTATCAGAACAGAAAAATCTCTGCGTAATTCTCTGTCATTTTGATTTAACTGGTGTTCACATTATACAAAGAAAAGTCTGCAGAGCATTCCTCGGAGAAATATGATTTTCTCTGTGCAGAGCTCTTTTTCGGCGTTGACACAACACAGTCGATGGAAGCAGAGAAAACTTTGTCATTTTGACAGAGAAAAATCTGTAGTGTGTATGCACCTTATGTACTTCACAACAGAGACAAATATATTTCGTACTGTCAAAGGTTGTTTAATTTTTCCTCCAGTGAATTAAGTTAAATTTTATTCAGTTTATTAAGATAGTTCCTATTAAAACTGTATATTCTCATTGTAATAAAATTATTAGACTATTTTGTGATTTTTTGTGAACCGACATTGCTTAACCCATTTGTGACAAATGGTTCATTTGCGAACCAGCAAACATGCTACCGGTATTTGTCCCGTTATATTTATTCCACATGTTCTTTCCTGTCTGACTTCATACAGAGAGGTCGCAGATATATGGGATAGTAAAACGAGAAAAAATTGCATTCTTTTGTGAATTATTGTGTTTGCAAAGGCGTACTGATTTAGTTGGATGAAGTTTGTTGTGCTGTGAACATGGGCACTGCAACTAAAATATATTGGTAAGTCTACAAACAGTTATATTTCTGATCATTTTGTTTTGTTTTATATTCACAATAAATTAGGGTTTCTGGTTTAGTACATATAAAATATGAAACAAATATTTTCTGTTGATTTTGGGAGCGTCTTTTATAGGTGGTTCGCATACGAACCATTTGTCATGTAAAGCATTTCTGATTTTTTTTGCAGGAGAAGTTGCCTGAATATTGCAGACATATTGGAAGCAATAGATAGTTTACCAGATAATATTCAGCTGCCCAGTGATGTGTATTTGGAGCCCCCTGATGTAACTAGCGACACAGATGCTGATTCCGGCGATGAAGAAATTTCAGATCCTAACCGCTTCAATAAAAATCAATTACAGGCTGGAGTTGAAATAAGATTTTCTCATAATGATGAAGACGAGATTGAAAATGAAGTCGAAGCTGCAATACCTCAGATAAATGAAGTCGAAGCAACAATTCCTGAGATAATCCAGCGGCAGAATTTTTCACAAAAATGGAGTCCAGGCAATGAAGATAATTTGTCGTTAGCAGCATTTATGTACCAACACGCCAGGCTTTCATGGAAGGAAACGAAAACTTGCCCGCTAAGTTTTGGGGAGGAAACTGAACCAATTGATTTCTTTCAGTTATTTATAAATAAATCATTTGTGGAAAAAGTTGTTTGTAATACGATAAATTACGCCGCTAAAGAGAAAAACAATACCATTAGTTTCGATGTTGAAGACTTCTATGCGTTCTGTGGTGTATTAATTTTGTCAGGTTACAACGCATTACCTCGCCGACGCATGTACTGGGAAAAAGAAGATGACGTTCGAAATGAGTTGGTAGCAAGATGGATGCGCCGAAATGTGTTCGAAGATATATTTACGAATATACACTTCTGCGATAATGACACAATTAAAGGAACCGGTGATCGTTTTGCTAAGGTACGTCCATTGATTATTCATCTAAATGAAGCCTTTTTAAAATTTGCCCCCATTGAAATGGATATATCTGTCGATGAAGCGATGGTACCATATTACGGCAGGCATCCCTGCAAACAGTTTATAAGAAACAAACCTGTAAGATTTGGATACAAAGCTTGGGTAGCCGCTAGTCGCTTGGGCTATTGCTACCAATTCGATTTATATCAAGGTCGTAACCAAATGCGTGACAGGACTGTTGGGCTTGGAGAATTTGTTGTGCTAAGTTTTGCTAACAAAATGAAGGCGCATTTTCCCAAAATGTATTTCTCCTTTTATTTTGATAATTTTTTTACGGGACCAAATCTCGTAAATGCGCTCAGAAACATTCAGTTTGGTGGGACAGGAACTTTGAGGGAAAACCGTTTGAAAAATATAACCATGGCTGACAAAAAAGTAATGAACAAAAATCCTAGGGGATACTACGAAAACTACGTGGACAAGAAAAATGAAATTATATTGACCAGATGGAAAGACAACCAGTCCGTTTCCCTTTTGTCGAACTCATTTGGGGAAGATCCAGTAGGAGCAGTGCGAAGGTATGTACACTCTCAAGGTCAAAGAGCTAACATAACTCAGCCATGTGTTGTTAAAATGTACAACAGAAATATGGGCGGAGTGGATTTGTTAGACAGTCATATTTCTAACTACCGTATAAGCATTCGGGGCAAAAAGTGGTACATGCCAACGGTATTATGGATGGTAGATTTGGCTGTAACTAATGCCTGGACTTTAGCGAAACAGTACGGTTGCAACGTTGATCAGCTTGAATTTCGGCGCCGGTTAGCTAAAGCACTCCTTATTCGCCATGGAAAACCACCATCTAAAGGAAAAAGTACGGCAAAACCAAACATATTATCAAAAGGGGCCCACATTGCAGTGAAAGGAGAGGCTCGATTACGGTGCAAACAATGCCATTCACACACAATATATAAAAGTTCTGCATGTAACATTGCACTACATGCTAATTGTTTTGAGACCTTCCACAACAATTTAAAATGATTTATCTTTTTTTTTTATCAAATACATAATTAAGGTTAATCAATAAATTAGACCGCCAAAGAATTATTGTTTGTTTTCGTCAAATTGAAAGAAATTGTTATGTTTTGTTTTGCATTCTTTATAAATAAATAAGAGTTTAAAAAAAATTGAAGATACAAGTTTTTTTCTTTAATAGACAAATGGTGCGTTTGCGAACCGCCACATAGCTCCGCCATTCTGCATAAGATAAAAGAAAAATCTTCTTTTTATCTTTATTTAAGCTAATATCATTTAGACTAATAAGAAAAATATGAAAAATTTTAAAGATCAAACCTTTGTCACAAATGGGTTAAAAGAACAGAAATTGGTTAAAAAAAGCAGCACGAAGGGTTAGATATGTTGGTGCCCAAATAATTAGAAATAGCATGACGGAAAATCACTTTGTCGTTAAATACATTATATAAATTACTTCTAAATTCATTCTATAAACATATCATGTTCCATTAAAACCTTAATTTGCGGAAAAAAGTGTAAGTTTAGTATGAATGTTTGTGAGGTTAACATGAAAACTGATTTAATGTTCGTGGTTGTTCGTTGTAGTAGTGGCGCTAAAAAAATTTTAAGGGGCATCCATAGAAAATCTTAACTAAGATTTAATCAATTAACAGCAAAATTGATGATTCGCTTGACCCTATAATATTACGTCAAAATTAATATGCAGCTTAAATATTCAGAGAAGTTAAAATAAAATTATTCTTTTACGAATTATCAAGATTTTAAATTTAATTGTGGCCCCACCTAAAATCTGAGATAGATTATGCCTGTTATTATTGATGCCACTACTAGTTCTTTATTCTAATGTCTTACCAACATTCCGTACGGGTTGCCTTCAGGCCGCAATAATAATGATACCTATATATGATACCTAACTGCCAGTATCTTGGATTGTTGTGCGTCGCTGTTTCATGTGTGTGCAAAGGTTTTTCTTAAAATGCCTCCTAAAGTAAGAATTTCCCGAATAAGGCCAAGTATATTGGTGAATTCCCTGTTAAATTTCAAAAATGACATTGTGTTTCCATGGGATAAAATTGTCTCAAAGCCCAATACAATCTGGGAAAAATTTCGGATGAATTGGAAGGGAACCTTGCTGCAAAATCGATCTACTGATTCGTTTACGGCGACAATAGACAGAGAGTTTAGTTTGAAAAAGTTAGAAAAACATGGTTTTTTTTAAAAAAAATATAAGAGCACTTCAGATGTCAGTTGGGTACTTAATTAGCCTGTAATTAGCCTTTTATTTTTTTGTATTAAAATTTTTGTTCTGGCCATTTTCTTCTGACTTGAACTGTATGCTCTGTTAACTTTTTCAAAAGTTAGCAGAACATGGTTTTTAAAAAAAATATAGGAGCACTTAAATTGACAGTTGGGCCTTTAATGAGCCTCTTAATTGTTTGTATTAAAATTTCGGTTCTGCCCATTTTGTTCTGCTAACTTTAGACATCTCTAAAGCTGTATCCATATAACTAATAGAATAGAAAACTATTGGATATTTGAGAGTAAATAAACATTTCTTTTCCCACATTCCGGCTGCTATTGTATGTATGCTAAGCCAATGTTGCTAAAATTCAAGGATTATAACTTATCTTTTTTGTAATTTACCTATGTAAGAAGTGTGAATTTCATTTTTTCAAGTTGTCATGTGTGTTAGGAAGGAAATATAAAATTTCAGTTCACCATGACCATATTTATAAGTATATCAATGCCATTGGTAATGTATAAAACTATTAGTTGTCTACTATCTGCTTAATTACATTTTATTGAAAATAAGTTCATGAATTTATTTCTAAAACTTGTCTTGCGGTAACTGAATACCAGAAAGTTGATATCAGGCTAGTGCCGTGAGTAAAATGGTTCATCCTTGCAAAAAAATATCAATTTCAAAATTATTTTAGTCGTATGCGCTTACATAATTTTACTTCAGTGCAAATAAATTAATTGAACAACTGCTAATTTCTCAGATTTATTAGTAAAATAAATCGTTGCAGAGCTTGTTTAAATTGTTCAATTGATGTGTGACGCGAACCCTAAATAAGGAGCACTACGTAGAATACATAATGATATACAGGTATATGATAACATATATTTTAGGTGTGATCATACGAAAGAAGAGGTATAGAAATATCAAGTGGAATTATAATAAATGTTGCTATCAGCAAAAATGTTATAATGGGTATTAACTATAGGAATCAACCTCCTGCTGTTACAAACCGGCACGTTGCTCCACGAACGCTTTCAATTCACGTACAGTGAGACTCAAAAGTTTAAATTTAGGTATTATAAGTAAGGAAACTAGTTTCATTTAAAATAAGAAAAGGGAGAGACATATTAATATATACTAAAAAAATAGATATACAAGTCTACATTTATCGCCAAGACTCAAGCTAGGAGTTTGATATGACCAAATTTATAGTTGTTTAGGACAATAGGTACCTCATTTTTTACTTTAAATGTGCCCGGAAATGCTCCGCCAACGCTTTAATATCTGGAGACTGAGTAGGTGTTTCGAAGACATCTGGTATAATCACATATCTTTTCTTCTGTACGCGGATCTTAATGCTGTTTGATGTGAAAGTAAGCTTGCCGGCGCTTTCTTTTAACTTATTATCTAATATATATATATACATCTTCGTTGAAAAAGGTTAAGTTCCACCTGTGATTATGTGGGAGTTCAAAGTGCTGAAAGTACTTACGGCCAAATTGAATAACAAAATGTATCGGCCATGAAAAGTGATGAAATCTAAAACAAATTATAGGAATAAAACTAATATGCAAATAAAATTAAAAAATTTGGACACGTAAGGCAATAAAGAATGTACTGAAGCTTTAAGTCAGTGATGGCCAAACTCACACTACTTAATGTGAGGAATGCTTAAAAGCTTTAGAAGCATTTCGTACTGTTTGTTTAATTTAGAACCTTAAAATGCTTGCAAAAAGTTATATATTTTAAGATATTGTATAATTGCTTACAAAACTTCATAAATATGACGATTTTTTTTAACTTTTGTATGCTTTAATGATTAAAAAACGCTAAAAAAAACCGAATACAGCCAAACAAGTGCATATACGAATTTAAAAGCTCAAAAGCCCGCGGGAATAGGTTTGGACATCACTGCTTTAGGTCCAGAAGAGAGAATAAAAAACTTTTAACTTAATCAAGATTTTCACTTCCAATCAAAAATTAGAGCTCTAGTCATTTGCCTTTTATTTTCTTAGCGAACTTGAACTTCGCGAAGTTGCTACTTTTAATTGTTTTAGTTCCCTTCGTTAGTCCGTGTTTTTCCCACAATTCATTTGGTTTTACCCCCACTCAAAATAAAGTTATTTAATAACAAAAACTTTTTTTTCCAAAAATACCATAATTCGCTGTAATATAACGAAGGAAAGCTTTTAAGGTTTGATAGTGTTGAAGTACGATAGACTTAACCGAAAAAAGATCTTACAACCCCTTCGGTAAATGTTACAACCCCCAAAGACAACGCAAAAAACTGCAAGCTTTCAAAGTCCGGGCTAACTTCACAAAGTGAGTAAAATAAAAGGTGTTGATCCTTAGGGGTTGAAAACATTTTACATTATTACATTTTACATGATTTCGTTTTTCCACTCCTTGAGAATTAGCCCGGACGAGTAAATTAATTTTTAAAATTCGGGCAAACTTTACAAAAGTGAAAGAAAATCGAAGAGGTGATCTTTACGGGCTGAAAACGTTATATCCATTATGACTGCATCTCTACAAGAGGCTTGTGAAGTAGTCTTACGATAGACTATCCATTGGTATTTTTAAAGCCCCCCCCCCCCCTTCCCCCAGCCCTCAACCCTTAAAAGCTCTCCTTCGTCATATTACAGCGAATTATGTTATTTTTGGAAAAAAACTTCGTTATTAAATAACTTTATTTTAGTTAGGAGAAGGTAAAATTAAATGAATTGTGGGAAAAACGTGGACTAAGGAAGGCCTTTCGATTGCGTCGTTTTACCCCCCAGCCCGGAAAAAGCTCTGGGCTTGTGAAAACCCGGAAATTTATTTTTTTTAATAAAAAAATTCAGAGGGGGTAAAACGAAACCAACTTCACGCATCTTCCGTAACCCCTTCGGGTAAGAAAGGAACTTCACCCGATTCGACGATAACATTGTAAAAGGATCTACAATTTAACGCATTAATGCCTGAACGGACGTTTTTTTCAAGTTTTTTTAGCGACTCTATTCGGTACAAAATCGAACGTCAAAAAATTCGACCAAAATGTTTTCCGACGTAAAATTGTCTAAACTTTTGAAATCTGCAATCAAAATTTTATAAAAATGCAAAGGTTATGTTTATTTATTTAACAAAAAACATGATTTTAAAAAAAAGAGCCGCAAGTTTAAAGTTAAATAACAACAATTTATTATGTAATTTTTCTGTATTTTACATTATTCACATATAACCCAATTAAAAAAGTATGTTTTATGCAATATGTAATTTGTTTTAAAAAAAAAAATTTAGTTTTTCGTTTGAAATCAAAAAATGCTTCATTTTGTTCAAATTTTTAATGCAATGTTATTTCATAAAAAATTAAAAATACAGTAAGCCAACAATATCTCTTTATTTTTATTAAACTTAAAAATGTATTTTCAAAACTTAAAAGTTTTAAAATTGAGTTTAAAAAAAAATTAGTACTTTGTAGTACCGCCCTTTACCTTAATAACGTCTCGAACCCTATGCATGTATGCAACTGTACATAGTGAATATTTTTAGCAGAAGAGTGCTTTTGCACATCAACAACCGTTAAAAGCAATTTGGAACTCTTGGAGACTATTTAGTATGAATTGAGCCGGGAAGATATGAAAAAGCAAACCACGTGCGGCTCTTTTTGTTGCACGGGGTGTAGATTACATATTTGTATCGATTGAATATTTCTCGTCATATGTAGATAGTTGTTTTGTTTGTTTAGTTTGTTTAGTTTGCACCGAACTGAAGATGTCCTAATAGACTTAAATTTAGGAAAGGACAACATCCCCAAAAAAAAATGTTATCAAAAAAAAATTTATTTTTTAAATGTTTAAAATTGTTTATCTAGCGTTTTACGCGGGCGTCTTAAAGTTCATTTTGAGCGATCTCTTACACGAATTTCAATCGTTTATGAAAGCATTCAATGCTTTTTCTCGTTTTCTTCGTTTAATTTTTTCACAGCACTTCTAAAAACTAATTTTTTTTTTGGATAAGTCGATTGGTTGATTAGTTTTTGGTTTACAAGGACAGTCATTTTTTTCAAAATTAATATCTTTTAATATCCATGTATCTGGGAGTGTTGTCCTCCCTTAAATATTATTGTGCATTGTACCGCTTTTTGTGAAGTGGGTGCTTTTTTTTTAAATTATTTTAGTATAAATACTTATTTGTTGTATATGATAATGATGAGTGAAGAGAAATCAAACTCTTCAGAACAAAGTTTAAATACAACTGCTACAAGTAATAATGTAGCCACCACTTCCGTAAAATTATATACTCAGTTTGGTTCATTCATACCATACCATACCAGTTTGGTTCATTCAAGGCGAAGCTCAGTTTTCATCAAAGAGTCTTGAAAAAACGTCCGTTCAGGCACAACTGTGTTAAGGTGGATTCCGAACCGCTGACAGCAACTCAGCAACCCCATTCACCTTTTAGCGTAATCTGTTGTCAATATGCAGCAATCATTGAAAGTTAGTTTATATAACAGTCAGACAGAGATGTTTTAGCTGGAACCCCCTTTGTCGCACACTCAATTTTGAGCTGCGCAGAGCTAAATTTGCATGCCGTCCACCACTATCAGAAATAGTGTAGAAATTATGATGAGTAACAAAATAAAGGATTTTCGAATCCAAACATATTTGTAACGGAAAGTTACTTCGAATTTAAAATCGGGGTTATAGTGTGCCGCTATAAAGACATAAAATTACACCGACACCAGTTGCTCCGGGGTATTTGTGGTCGCTGATTACGAATTTGAAGTCAACATTTAATAATTCCCAAATCACAGCTTCTTCGGACAACATCAAGACTAAATTTTTTTCGCTTGAAAGTCTTATTATATATTCAATGTCATCTGTATTTTTCGCTTTTCATTTAAATTTAACTTTTGATGGAATTATGTTTGAACCAAGTAATAAGGAAACCACTAAACACAAAGTATTGTTCTTCATTTAGGATAAAACTTTCATTGCAAAAATTCCGCAGAATCCATCCGGACTGTGATTTCAACATCCGAGTATTCGGGCACTCTGTTTTGATTTTTTAATGTTTTAGGACTTTCTCGATAATCAGTGACTCACACTGAACTGACTGCTTGAAATATTTTTGGGATTATACTTTAATACTAAAATACAAAAATCCATTGTATTTTAGTGCTTCTTAACCCCTTCAGTAATCATTAAAAAAGTGAAAAAAACACATTTTTTTATGAATGAATTTTATTTACTGAACATATATATCCTGCTATTTACTTGCTATCATTTACACATCATTTCACAGTACTAACATCGCAGAATGTCACCCGATTTGCGGAGATTGGGAGACAGGGGGAGTGGTACCTCGCTTGAATCATCGCAGCTGCCTTTTGTCTCGCTTCCACATACCATAAATCGTATTAATTTTCACCCGAGTATATTCGGGAGTGGTCTTTTCTGCAGGTAAAATTTGCCCGAGTTATCTCGGGTGTGGGAATTTTCGCACATAATAGCCGCCCGAGTATACTCGGTTAAAGCGGTTAAAGAAAATATGTACCGTAACAACACCCGCAAAACCATTTCGAACTTCAGTTTTCTAACCTAAAAAGTCAATAAATACCACTTAAAAAATACGGTACTTAGTCGAAAAATATTTTCCCAGCAATGGTTTAATTTTAAATTAATAACGAAACTCAATTGCATTGTACGGTTACGTAGCAGCTAGGAACCATCATAGTTTCTGTCTGTCCGTCCGTCTATCTGTATGTCGCAGCCTTCTCATCCTCACATTTATATACCTCTCTTTCTTGTTTTTGTAACCTCTTGTGGGGCATGGGACAGAAGAAGAACTTCACCCGATTGGAGACAATGATTGCAAGTCAACCTGCATTTTAAAGTGGATTCCGAATCACTGACATTTTCTCTGCAATACCCATTATCCCATTTATCATAATCTGTTGTCAGCAGAAAAAAAACCGTGGGCCGCCCCCAGTAGGATTCAAACCAGAGACCTCCGGATTGGTAGCCGACACGTAATCACTTACTTCACCAACGACTTATATACCTATTTGAATTTTGGTATTTTTACGCAGTTTGATGACTTAAAAACAGAAATGATAAAATTTTGTTTTCACTAACCCCATTGAGTTGAGTTTCTTTAGATGGATATCCTAAAATATAACAAGAATTTTTTTGGAAATTTTTGATTTTATTCCTTCAGTCGTTATCAAACCCTATGTTTAGACCACAACCACTTACATATGTAGAACGACTAGCTTATGCAGCATAACTTTGGCGGTATAAATACTTTCAGAGCACAAGTTCTACTTCTGCATAATCTACCGGTCTAGAACAGTGATGACCAAATAGTACGAGAGCTAGCAACATCGTCAAAACAAGAATTCCAGGTAGGCTGGTTTTGTGATATCCGCTCCCTTTCCCTATCACGGTAGGCATGGGGACAGTCTGGCTAGTGGGAGAGGTTGCGTTTACCTGCGAGCGTAACATTAATACAGGTAAAAATATTAATTTTAAAATCATTTTAGGTACATTATTTTTTTTTAATTGGGTTTTATTAATTTGCAGCATTCAACATTCAATTAAAAAAAAATAATGTACCTAAAATGATTTTAAAATTAATATTTTTACCTGTATTAATGTTACGCTCGCAGGTAAACGCAACCTCTCCTACTAGCCAGACTGTCCCCATGCCTACCGTGATAGTCAAAGTGGCCGGATATCAAAAAATCAGCCTACCTGAAATTCTTTGTCAAAAACGTTGCCAGCTCTTATACTAAAACTCACCCGACTTAATGTGAGGAATGCTAAAAAACTTTAGAAGCGTTTCGTACTGTTCGTTTAATTTAGAACCTTAAAATTTTTGCAAAAGGTTGTATATCTTAAGACATTGTATAATTGCTTACAAAACTTTTTAAATGTGACAATTTTTTAACTTTTGTATGCTTTAACAATTAAAAAACGCAAAAACAGGAAACTGAATACAGCCAAACAAGTGCATATACGAATTCAAAAGCTCACTTGCCCGCGAGCATAGGTTTGGACATCACTGGTCTAGAACTTAATTGATGCGACATCTGTTTTAAAAAGCGCGGTATAAACAGGCACAGAAGAACTGAGTTGCTATTAAATTAAAAGCTTAATCTCTAAGTTTGCCCGAGAGACTTTTGCACAAACAACTAATCGCGGCAATCGAGTATATTGTATTTATGCAAGATTGAAGCAAGTTTGGTATGCTCCCAATGAAATTACATTTTACTTTAGCTTCGGTTTTATTCAGCTTTATTTGACAGCGTGTGCTGCATGAAAAAAATTCTTAATTGCGTTTGTGGTTTAAATGCAAACTGAATCCGGTATCAGAGTTATGCTTATTCTACGGTCCAAACGTTCCTATAGCATCCACCCTCTAATTTCTAACCTATGCCCCAAAATCCATTGACGGCATGAAACCGAAAGCGATGCTGTGGACGATGATCGTATCATTTATATCTTGCCGACATCGCGTCCTTGTAGAAAGAAAGTGAATTGTTTCTGTTTAAAAATCGACGATTATAAAAATTATACGAAGAATGCAGAAAATTAAATGTCCACAATCAAAAATTTGGTTCTATTTACGGTGCCTTAATTGGGTTATGCACGGCTTTAATGCAGATATGTATCAATGCTGTGCCAAATACACTGCTAATGCCGGTGCCCCATTAGGTTTTTGACCTTTCCTGTACGTCAACGTAAAAACTATTGGCTTGGCACATGTGAAGTTATTTTTATTTCCAAAAATTTGTTTTTCGCTGAAAAAAAATATCGCGAATTTGTTTGAAGGCATACTAAAGCAAATCCTTCCAAAGCCATTAACATCATAAATTACAATATGCCAATTATAGCATTTTCATGTACTGGGATGGTATTAGACATCTATTCTTTATTTATTTCTATGCGTAAAGCGTGCGTGCTTGGAAATGTACAGAACACCAAGTAATGAGCACGATTTTCGCGAATTTTAAAATATTTTTCGCGGTAAGTGAACTGGTCGGATAGTCAATTATATTGCAAAGTATGTGATAAGCTCGTTTATGGTTTAAACTGTTTAATCTCAAATTATCCGACGGAACTTAACTCACTGAAAATCTCCAACTAGAATAGCACTGAGGGTTTTGACAAAGTGGGCTTTAATGGGGGTCACTGAATTTGTTTATTGATTGTTCGCAGGCATTTCCTTTTTACTAGCAATTAACAATTTTATTCTGACAACATAAGCAATATCCCTACCAATTGTGATCATTACTGTGTTGAATATGTTACACATCGTATGGATTAAAAAACTTTTGAGTTTATTTCGGTCATTGAAGGGAGTCGGATCAAAGATACCTGAGACTTTTTCATTATGCTCTTGAAAATTTAATTACAAGTTACTAGGTTTAAAATAGTTTGAACGTTACAGGCCTTTGTCAAACGTTTTTCATAGATGGATACTATCAAGCTTATTTTAGACCACTTCAACTTTTTGAGTATCGAACCAACAAGCTACACTTTTTAGAGAAATCTTTCCAAACATGTTTTTCTGATTACCTGCAAAAGCATTCTAACAATAGTGATCTCATCTCAGTTGTTTTTAATCATTCCTACTTTATAATAATTTGCGCCTCGACCTCTGAACTGAATTACAGTTTCATAAACAAGAAGTTAAATTCATTCAGCGAGAACATATTAAATCCTCTTTGTAAATTAATCAATCAATGAAAACCAGAACATTTTATGCTAAGTAAGTATCAGAAGTCTTAGCCTTTAAAACTGAATATAACAATTGAATGTGAAGCATGAAATCTATAAGAAAACCAACATTTTCCATAAGCATTTGCTTGAGCAATTATAATCCATCACCATGAATGGCATTGATGTTATAGTCATTTGCATAATTTTATGTTACGCGTAATTATCTCGACTACCCAAAGAACTACTACTCCCGCACCAGAAGCATTTTTGTATTAGATTTTTATTTGTTTTTATCATTTCAATAAATATCGCACCTGGGCTCTGATAGTAAAATGTGAGGAAAGCACAGAGATACACGGCACTTAAAGCACGTAAGATGAGATTTCTTGTATAAAGAACACCATCGTTGCACTGCTCTCTTTCATATTTTACTTTTGCCATCAGGTAGGCTTTTATCACTTATCAGCTTATTGAAGTTAAACAAATTTACACCGCACTTGCAATTTATTAAATAAACTCGAGTGTCTACCACAGAGTTTGACAGAACATCGAAGAATGGGCAACACCACCACCAGCTGCTTTTCTCGTCGTTTTTTTTATGCGCGAGTTCAACAACAATCTAAACTAAACAACAGAAATCGATGAGTTCATCGTTTACGATACGATACTCGTCATCGTCTCCCTCTCCAATTGATTGTCGGAATGACGGAATTTTTCGCCCTGGTTTTGTCAATTTTCGCCGCGGTATGTTGGCTTGAGATGGGAGACCCTTGGCGTCCATTCCATTTCAATTCTAGATAGTCCAATAATAAATGCTCGTTTTTCACACCTGCTCTCTATCTATGAAGAATTAAATTAGTTTTTTCTTTGTTGCTTTCTATGCTATAAATCTGTGATGACATTCTGATTTAAGTTCAAGTAAATACCAGTTCGTGTTTATGGGAATATATTTATCCGTCGCACATTGGGGCGATTTTGGTGTTCAAAATTAAAAAGGAAAGGAGAATGCTATGATGAATTTACATACATTTATTATCAGCATTAATTTCATAAGTGGGTGGAACGCTTCCGATTGATTGCCTTGAACATTTCTTTATTACAGTGGAGGAAATAATTATAAAATCGGTACCAACTTACTCAAATGGATGGATGACAAATAATTTGTTCTTTTTAAAGAATTTATAAATATCCCATCTTTAAATATAAAATCTTTGGAAGTTTTTAAACGTTTTTTTTCCTTAATTGCGCACAGTAATTGTTTTAGGTAAAACTCTTTAATTTAAGCAACATTTTTATGTAATTACAGTTAAAAATATTTTAGTTAAAGGCTACTTTTGGAAACATGCCAAGGGGAATATGATTGACGGCCGAGGAGAAAAAAAGGATAACTGCGTACAAGGACGTGGGCAAACCAATGAAGGAGATTGCGAGATTAATTGGAAGATCTTACACTGTAGTGAGAAATTTTATTCGCCTGGGCGATAATTACAATAAAATCAAACGAAGTGGTGCACCGTGCAAATTATCATCGAGGGATAAAAGACAAATTATTTCTAAAGCTCTTACGGGAAAAACTGTGGCAAGCAAAATTAAGTAGGATTTAAATTTACCTGTTACTACCAGACGGGTACGGCAAATTTTGTTTGAATCCAAACAGGTAGCATGGAAGAAAAAAATGAAAAGACCGGCGCTGACCCAAGCGCATAAAGACAAAAGGCTGGCGTTCGCGGAAATGCACATGACTTGGGCCGAGGAATGGAAAAATGTAATTTTTAGTGATGAAAAAAAATTTTATATGGACGGTCGAGATGGTTGTCAGTTCTACTAGCACGACTTAAGGAAGCAAAAGGAAATTGCGATGAGCAGAAATTTTGGTGGCGGATCGGTAATGGTTTGGGCGGCTTCTTCTTTTTATGGCTTCATATCATATAAAATGAACTCAGAGAAGTATGTTGAGCTCCTTGATAACATTTTAATTGACTTTGCTGAAAATTGTCATGAAGAAGATTGGATATACCAGCAGGACAATGCGGCGATCCATTGCTCAAAGTATACCAGGGAATGGTTTCAGCAGAAAAATATTCGCGTGTTAAACTGGCCAGCTCGAAGTCCCGATCTTAACCCCATGGAGAATCTGTGGGGTATACTTTCAAGGAAAGTTTATGAAAGAGGACGTCAATTTAGCAGCAGGAATGACCTGAAAAGAGCAATAACCGAGGAATGGAAAGGAATAAGTCCCGAAATTAAAAAAAATTTAATAAATTCAATGAAAAAGAGGATATTCTTGTTAATTAAAAATAAAGGAGATAATATTGATTATTAGTTATTGTCCAATATTTAAAATAAAATAAATTATATATTATAAAAAATAAAGATTTTATATTTATTTCCCTCTGAAAACTTACATTTTCCTAAATTGTTATATGCCATTGAATTACAGTTGTTTACTAATTTATTATATTGTCATTTTTTAAACTGGAACTTAGCACTGCTACCAATCTTTAATGTATTTTCATGAAAGAATTTAAAACAGGTTAATTCAGTTGGAAAATGTCACCGATTTTATAATTATTTCCTCCACTGTATTAACTTATTTGGCGACTGAAAATACTATTTTTAAATAAAGATAAAATAGTTTTTACAAAAAAAACAGTTGAACCGACTTCACAAAAAGCGCTAAAAACCACAAAATAATTTATAATTTTATATCTATTACGACATTTTCAAGTCGGTGCAAATCAAACAAACCAAACTACTCATCTTCAACAAATCTCTTCAGGCCGGCAGATTTCCTACATTATGGAAGAACTCCTTTATACTTTATAATTCCTGTTTATAAAAAGGGGCATAAAAACTCCATAACAAATTATAGGCCAATCGCGAAGCTTTCCTGCATATCACAGCTTGTTGAGCAGTGTAAGGGGTTAATCGCATCTTATCAACATGCCAACCTTCTTGAATTTACATCACACATTATCTCTGCCTTCCAACAGGGAGTCCAGACTGACTGTGTCTACACCGACTTTAGCAAGGCATTTCATAAGCTTCCTCACCCCGTGATTATGCTTAAGCTTGAAAGGTTCGGTTTTCCGCCTTTATTGCTCGACTGGATCTGCTCTTACTTAAAAAATAGGACTTACCGTGTCTCTTTCCGTAATACTTTATCTAGAGTCTTTAGGGCTTCATCTGATGTACCGCAAGGCAAGCACTCCAAAGTTTTAATCTACGCAGACGATATGAAGATTTTCTCATGCGTTAGAAACAGGTATGATTCTTCCTGCATTCAGGATGATTTGAATACCTTCAGGGGTTGGTTTGCCACAAATGGACTGCAACTTAACCTGGATAAATGTGAAGTTATGTCATTCTCTAGGAACCTCAATCGGATCGTCTTTCATTTATTTCATTTCATTTATTATATTTCAGACCTTACACAATTAAGATACAAATCTTTTTGAAGTATAGGCAAATAAGAGTAACATGAGTATAAAAATAAAAAATAAAAATAAAAAAGAAGTAAGAAAGAATGTAAATAACAATGATATAAAATAATTCAATTAAACAAGAAACTTGTAGAATACAGTGAGATGAAAATAAAAAAATAAAAAGTAAAAAGAGCTTATTTATCTATTCAACTTCATTTAAGAGACAAGAAAACAAAATGTCTTTGAATCTGCTGCTGTTGTATGACCTTTTAATATTTAGCGGTAGCGCATTCCACATTCTAATCGCCTGAACAAAAAATTGTCTCTCAGTAGTAATACAATTAAAATGCTGAGTCATTATCGAAAGATTTCTAGATGATCGCAGAGAAACAACCTTGTCACTGAGGTAACCGGGAAATCGGATAATAAGAAGATTGTTTAAAGAACATATCGAGCGATATTGAAAATAAGTCTTTAGAGAGCAACCGAAAATAGAGTTGGCATGTTGGGAAATGTGATCATATCTCCGAAGCCCAAATATATATCGTACAGAGGAATTGTGAGCGATTTGTAACTTCCTAAAGGATACGGAATCCGTCTTGCTAAAAATCTCACTTCCATAAGTTAGAATGGGTGCAATAAGTGTCTTTACAAGATATAGACGTGTTTCGCGAGGTATAAAATGAGCCGATAAAGACAGTTTGCGTAGGGTTCCATACATTTTTGCAACAATACTGTCAATGTGACTATTCCAAGATAACTCACTATTGATCAGAATTCCCAGATCTTTAACAACTTTCATGTAAGGGATGACCATATTATCAATAACTATGGGAGGTAAGCAAGAACTATCAAAGTCCCGCTTGTAAATAGCAATAGCATTAGATTTCGACGCATTTAATACAAGTTTGTTTCTCTCAGCCCAACCTAATATTGCTGTAAGGTCCTCACATAATCTATCTACTAGGTCATCAACAAGCCCTAGAGGACGTGATAGGTATATTTGAACGTCATCGGCATAAATATGATACTTACAATTTTTAGCAACCATAGGTAGATCATTAATAAAACACACAAAAAGCAAAGGTACAAGTATCGACCCCTGGGGCACGCCACTGGAAACAGGAAGCAGCCCGGACACAGAATCACCACACACAACACATTGAGATCTCCCCCTTAAGTAGGACCAAATAAGCCTTCTGGCGCATCTGGTAAAGCCGAACTTACGACAAAGTTTGTCTATTAAGGGGGGAAGTACATGAAGAGGCCGAAAAAAGAGGACTTTTTTGGGATTTATTTATGGGAAAATGAAAAAGGTCCAAATGAAATCGATATTATATGTATTTAGGGCAATGTTTTAAGAAGAGAAAAAACATTTTTTACATTTTGAAAAATAAAAAATTAATCAACTTTTGGTGGGTTTCGTAACTCGTGTCGCGGCTGACATCGAAATCGGCGTAAATTCTCCTGGCCGCAATTTTCATCTGAAATCAAAAAACCAAACATTTTTATACTCGAGGGGATTGTTTATTCTAGATAGACTACGATCTTTTCGAAATTCGAACATTAACTATAAAAGTCGGGCATGAAAAAAAAAGTTGGCTTTTTTTGCAAAAATTTTAATTATTTTCGCGTCAAAAATGGTCTTAAAATGATTTTTTTGCTATGTCCGTAGTCTATCTAGAGTAGTTTTTTATGCCCTTTAAAATGAGTGCTGGATGAAGAAAATCGGTTCACTAGTTTTTTTGTAATCTTTTACGCCAATTTGAAAAACATGGTTTTGAGAAAACGCCGTTTAAAGTTTGTCCCGAAAAACTGACGAAAACGATGCAGATAAGGAGAAGGTTAGAGGGGACGGGTATTCTCAGAAAAATCGGTATTTGGACTGAAAACGTCGAGAACGCTCTTTAACAAAGTCGCATTCATCACTCTAAATTCCAGAGCAAAAAAAAATCCGTTAAGCGCAATCACGCGTGCAGCAGAGATCCTCGATCCCAGGCGCGCTGAGCCGGATCGGCGCCGACCACTTTCAAGTGGCATATCTTTCACAATTTTCGAGATAGGCTTTTGGAATTTTGGAATTATATTCTTAGAGCATATACTTATCGATTAAGACAATAAAAAAAAATCGATTTTTGAAAACGTCTTCATTTACTTCCCCCCTTAAGAGATAATGGTCAACCTTATCAAATGCTTTTGAGAAATCAAGCAATGCAAGGACAGTGATCAGTTCCGAGGAAATACTACAGCGAATATCATCGGTTATTTTAAGCAAGGCCGTGATACAGCTGTGCTGAGCGCGGAAACCAGATTGAAAGTCAATCAACATAGAGTGAGCCTTTAGGTGTTCGTTGATTTTTAAGGAAAGTATCCGCTCAAAGGCCTTTGACAAAAATGGTAGAAGAAATATCGGTCTGTATTCAGGTGTGGTAGACCGAGAGGTTTTACGAAGTGGAATAACTTTAGCCAATTTCCACTTAGAAGGAAAGGCGGAAGTTGCTATAATAGTATTAAAAATATGCGTAATATATCGTAAAACGATGGGCAGGATAACTTAAATGAAATCTTGGTGAATATTGTCAAGGCCAGCAGCTTTAGATTTGATGGAGAAAATAGCACTGGCAACTTGTTCCTCATTAACATTAACAAAGGAAAAGTTACTTTGATTATACCTTTGCGGAAACTATTATCCCTTGTGTGGAGTCCGTTACTGACCTCGGTGTAATGCTAGACAAAAAACTCGATTTCACTTGGCACATAAAACATATAGTATCTCGGAGTAATTCAGTCCTTGGTTTTGTTAAGGGGTGGTCAAGGGAGTTTTCTGATCGACAGACCCTTATTCACTTATTTTTTTTTCTTTAGTTAGACCAATTCTTGAGTACGCATCTCAGGTTTGGTCTCCTTGCTATGCTATTCATTCTAGACGCATTGAATCGGTGCAGCGGAACTTTGTTAGGTTCGCACTAAGGGACCTCCCGTGGAATGATCCATTAAGGCTTCCTTCTTATGAGGATCGCCTCCGATTGCTTAATATGCACTCGTTAGAGGAACGTCGTAGAATTGCTGACCTAGTATTTATTCATCAGCTTTTGAACTTGAATATAGATTCTCTCACTCTCGCAAGTTTGGTTACTTATAGGCAAACCCCGTATATCTTAAGGAGATTGCCTTTACTACATGTTATCCACTCTCGATCTAACTATGGTATGCATGAGCCTATTAACCGCATGTGTAGAGCCGTGAATATGTGTCTTATTTTTGACCTGGCTCTTACTAAGGATTTGCTTAAACGATCTCTGTTGTCTTTGCACCCCTGATTGTACTGTTTGGGATTGTTTTGGATTTTTTGTTGTTTTTTTTTACTAATATTTTATTGCATGGGTTGTGGGAGCCTCATTCACCTTAATATATGGTATATTCTGGTGAATAGGTCAATTGGTTCCAGGCCTCTGCCTGTGAAGTGCGCCTTCTGAGTTAGAAGGGTTAATTCTATAACAAACAACTACAACAAAAGTATTTAATCGTCCTTCCTTATGATCCCGTGAGCTGAAACGTTCAGGTAGTTTTATGTATTATCTTCAATTGTGGTTCTGTAGTTGTTTAATTTGCACCTTTTTTGCGCTTTTTGTGAAGTCGGTTCAATTTTTTTTTTAAAAACTATTTCATTTTTTTTGTGCAATCCACCACATCCGAAATTTTACTAACCATTTCCCTGACTTTTTTATTAGGCAGTAAAGGTATTCCATACAATAACACATCTCTGCTTTTTGAATTTCTTTCAATAGAATCAATATGATTTTCAAGATCAGCTACACGACCCTCAAGTGATAACACCTTCGATTTCATTTCACTCACTGAATCACCCAGCAGCTTAATTGAATCACTTATTTCGGCGGATAATTAAATTTCTATCGCTTTGAGCTTGCCATCAACATGTTGTTTGAGGGAATCCATGAGTGATTTAATTTCTGCAGCAGACGCCGGCCCGTCAGAAGCAGAATGACGAGTGCCTCGTGTATTCACTGACATATTAAAGAAAATAAAATCACCACCAAGAGCAATAAAAAGCAAAAACTATTAATTAATTAACTCAGCGAAGAAATAAGAAGAAGCTTCACTGTACCAAACTAGCTAATTACATTTAAAAAAATGCAAAAAAATCGGAGCATCTGCCGCCATACTTGTTTACCGATCAATGTTTGCGCTATTATCTTTAACTTCTGGTGAGATCTACCTATTTGGGTAACTTTTTAACTAAATAATTATATGCGCACATTCGGCAGGAGCCATAAGCAAGGCGCCTTAAATAATAAAAGTGCACCAAACTGAAGAGAAATGCGCAGTCGCGTCTTGTAGAAACAATAGACTACGGCGTCGTGAGCAATAAAGCGAAATTTAAGTAAAAGGAACGCAAATGTGAAATAACAAAGAGTCCAGGGAAAACCCTCCTGGTAAAATATGTCTAGACGTTTGGTAGTCTACTAGGCTTGAGGATCGCTTGTTGTAGTCTAATGCAGGTACCAGTACGCAAAATGTAATTAAGTATGACCGACTAATCCTTTGTGAATGTTGTATGTGCGAGAGTGGGAGGATAATGATCATCAGATCGATTGAGGGTGCTTTCAGACGGATAAACATTCGATCATCAGGGCTCAAGCCTAGTTGACGTGAACGAAATTTTCTTAAAGTGCTCCGAGTTTATTACACAATGCATATTTCGAATGCGCCGAGCACGCTGATTTACAAAAGATTGCAGCGATGTTATTTACGATGTCGATTTAAACAGCCATACAAGAGCAAACATTTTACGTTTGAACCACTAAGATGTATTCAAATGGAGTGATTTATAATATAAGCTATCTTATATCTTCAATGGAGGAAAACCATTTTTAATTCCAAATTGTTTAAGGTCTTGCTTGAGGCTTTTGAAAAAAAAATAGTAAACTCATCTATTTTACGAAAGGTGCTTATTTGCATTGCATTACTTCAGCATATAATTAAAGAGTCGAATGCAAGTTAGAGAATATCTTCAATAAGCTCTCTACTTCGCATAAAATTTTATTTAACAAATATGTAAATATTTAAATGTGCTAAAAGTTATTTCTTTTTATTTGCAGTGAACCATATGAACCTAAGCCAATATTGGCCGCTACTTTAGGTACCGTAAGAGGAAACACTGCAACAATGGATTTAGTACGCGTTGAGACACGTTCACAGGTATGTATTTAGTTATATTTAACAGAAAACATCTGCAATAATGCGTTTTTATTACTTCTAGATAATGTATTCTTTTCTATCAGTCGGCTGGGGTTTAATTTCTGATATAGACATAGAAAGTGAGCGTCTTAGATCGATCGGATATCAAAGATTTACAATTTGGTCTGTGCACCGATTAATCAATCTCCGGACATACCAAGGAAAAGTTTACTATCTCAAAGCACAGCAAGGTTCTGTTAATATGATCAATAACAGTCCGTACAAATCGAACACTCTTAGGCATAGTATAAGTTGTAATGCAGTATTGGATTGTCCTGAATGCCATGGAGAAGGCGACTGTGAAACTTGTGATACCGGGTTCGGAGACGTGCTGTCTTTAGAAACTTCTAGTGGCTTGCAAACATTCCGTCCGAGAATGGACAGTTGGTACTCAGCAACGTCAAGAAAGAGTGCTTATTATTCCACTGCAGAAAGTGTATACCAAAGCATAGCTGAAAACGAGTCTGCCGAAGATAGTCTACGTAATGAGTCCAAACCAGTAGTTCAAATGTTTGGGCCAGCTTCAAATATTCCCGCGCTAACTACACCTGTACCCGAGTCTTGGACCATTGAAGAAGGCGAATTCGTAATGGTACATGCCGCTTATCAAACGCATTTGGGAGTTGACTGTTATTTCGCACCGTCAGCTAAACTAAACGATGGAATCATTTGGTTGTTAATAATTCGCGGTGGAGTAACACGAGCGCAACTTTTAAGCTTTCTATTAGGATTGAGTTCAGGAACCCATATCCCTACAGAACATAATCCTCATATCGAACTTATTCCAGTTACAGCTTTTCGAATAGAGCCTTGTCCTGGTCAAGGAAACATGACAGTGGATGGTGAATCAGTGGAATATGGCCCTATTCAGGGAGAAATTTTCCCAGGGCTGGCAACAGTTATGGTACCATAATTTCTATGTGATCAATTGTAGCATTTACGAATTTCCCATTCTTTCCAATTACTCTTAATTATGATTAAAATATTGATTAGTTAGACAAGAAGTGTATACACCACACTACTTTGGATTAGAGGCATTTAAATGCATTTCGCGCACTTTAAATTTTTGTATTTTTGTATAATTAACTAATTCTCAAGAGAATTACTGAATTTAGTTGTATTGATTTATTGTATTTATAACGTTGTTATACTATAGATGTAACGTAGGACATAAGAAAACTCATTTTTTATATAAATAAACCCAATAAGCCACACGGGAATCAAATACGGAATTTTTTTAATATACTGTAAAAAATGTAAATATTGTTATTTTGTATTGTACATAAATTTGTTGTTCTGATTATTTAAATAAATTATTGCCTGGCTTAATATATTTGAGCTCATTTATTAGGCTGTGAAAGAGCTCCATTTTTCATTGTTATTATATAATATACTATACTTATACGTAGACTGGTAGGATGTGTGAGTGTTTTTGTAAGAACAAAATTTTTAACTTAAAATAAAGAAAGGTAAAATAATTCAAAACTTTATAAAATTTTTGCTTAACGAATGTTTAAGTGTATTTAATCTTTGACAGTTTTATTTAAATTAAATTAAGTTTAATTCATATTTTAATTTTAGGTCAACTTTTGCGGGTTAAGTAATGAAAAATATTAACATAGAAATGATATACACTGCACTAGAATGCGTAGTTACTATTGTTAAGTGGTAATGGATCCATTATAATATAATTTTTTTAAATATTCATATTTATTATGGCGTTTTGACAGACCATACGTTTTAGTCCTTCAATAAATTATGATAAATTTTCATATAACAATTAAAGACATAACAAATGTGTTTGCTTAAACGAGTTCCAAATAAATCCCCTACAAACACGCTAATCTTACAGTTTCTGCAGAAATGCAGAAAATAAACGTCCAATTTGCAACAATTGTGAAATTGCATTGCACTTATTGCAGAGAATGCACATTCAACTGACTTTGAACATTTCTTATTTAATAATCGAATTATAACTTAACATTTAGAGCGGCCTCACCTGTTTTTAATGATCCGGCTTAATCTTTCCGGTAAGATTTGTGGGATTTCTTGAATTTCATTGTCGTTTCCCAACATATCTGTAATATAAATTTTTAAAGTGTGTAGAGTAGGATTTTGTCTAGCATATACATTTAGCTTCAGACATTTTTTACAGTGTTAAACTTTGTAAAACTTTATTTTTAATGTTTTCCAATTTTTCTTTATAAATATTTTCTAAGAAACACAAATAAGACACATTTTAACAAAAACATAAACATTTATTCAAAATCAATGAGTTATAATGTGGTTTAACAGTGAGATAACTAAGCAAGTAAGGAATATAAAGATTTTTGTAAATAATTGTTTTTGATTATTTTTTTTTTATTTTACTTTTTTGTTGTTGATATTTTGCAAAGCAGTTCTTCTAGTCTGTTAGGCACAGTCCAACTCCACAGATTTGACATGCCCAACGAGTTCGATGTGGATTATCGCGAGTACTGGAAAGTCCACATCTTCGCGACGTTCCGTGTGGTGGCATATGTGCTACTTGATCAAATCGCCGTTCCAAAGCTATAAAAGGTTTATATAAGCTGATAGTCGATTCTCCTGGTCAAATACTGCGATTAACAAAAAATATGAGTGTTGAACTATCGAAAGATGAAACAACAGCACATTTTGCTCAAGAACTTTTACAAATCGGCGAAGGCACATATCCTACTGACCAGACGACCGGCCTCATTGAACTCAACAGTGATTTCTGCGACATAGCCACTACTGAAAATGGACTCGTCGACCAAATTTATCCAAATATTGTTCACAACTATACCAATCCAGAGAAGGCAATTTTAACGACTAAAAATAATATTGTCGACGATATCAACTTTAATATTCAAAAGAAAATTCCCGGTGAAGAGAGAATATCCAAATCGATCGACACTATGGTAAACCTTGAGGAAAGTGTCAACTTCCCTACAGAATTTTTAAACTCTTTGTAAGTACCAGGATTGCCATTACACTGCCTTCGACTGAAAATTTAATCTCCGACCATACTACTCAGAAATCTCAACTCACCAAAACTTAAAAATGTCCACCGCCACTTTGAATGCATGCCAACAATCGCCTTCTAAGTCCCTGTTTAAGGCGCATTGCAACCAGCCTCTCCCGTATTTACGTCGCCGCATTCCCCATTCTGCTAACTAAATCCTCCCTAATTTTAACAGGGGGCCTATTATGGGAAACGAAACGAAATGTAAGACGAGACGAAAATCAGAGACGAAACGATTTTGTTTTCCTATTACAGAAAACGATCGTCTCATATATTTAGAACTGCCATACAAATCCTTTAAATTATACAGGTTCACCAACTATTCAAATGAAAATTTGGATACATAGCCAACTTTGATCGAAAAGATTTTGACACTTCGCTTGTTCAAAATATTTGTTATTTTAAAAATGTTTAATTTGGCATATTTTTTAAGTAGTTCCGATAGTGAAAGTGATGAGGAAAATTGCAGAATTATTAGGAAAAGAATGAGATTCCTCAAATCCACTTGAACTCCCAAATTTAATGTGAGAAAGTTATTTTGAATTGTATTGTTTTAATAGTAATAATATTATCTTTTAGAGTTGTTCAACTTTTCCGCATTTCAAAGGATTGCTTTAAATATTTAATGGATGAAATGGGAGAGCATTTTAGAGCTGTTGGATGGTACCCTTTTGCAAAATCTTGATTTTGCTCCACATTTGAAACAAGAATTTCATATTGTTTTAATTTTGTTATTTTTGCCCTGCAATCATTATTTAATATTTTATAAATTTGAATTATTAATAAAAAAACTTACATTTTGGTCACTTTTCCCCACGTAAACAAGGCAGACGAGTACGCAATTGCAACCGAAGTGACAGTCGATCATCACCGTCTGTTTTCATGACGAATTCGTGTTGCCAAATACAATTTTACAACTTTCGTTTCGTTTTACTTTCGTTTCGTCTTTCATAATAAGGCCCCAGGACTTGAATAAACTTCACCCTTCATTATTCCCCATAAGAAAATGTTCAATGGAGTAAGGTGTGGAGATCTAGCAGGCCAAGGAATCGGTGCATCTCGTCCAATCCAGTGGTTAGGACATTTCCACTTAGTATTTCCTTCACAATGTTAGCCGCATGCACTGGTACTCCATAGTGTTGGTGAAACATTCCCCTAAGATTATCCATAGGTTCTTCTCTATTAGATCTGGCAGTGTGTTGTCCAAAAAGTCTGCATAAATTGCACTATTAAGCACTTGAATGGTCCTACCAAATGGTTGCCGATGATACCAGCCCAAATATTGACACTGAATCTCTGCTGGAATGAGGTCACCTTTGCACTGTGTGGATTAATGTTCGACCAGGTATGGAGGTTATGGAAGTTCGTGATATAATTCCTGGTGAATTGACATTCGTCTGTCCACAGAATTCGGTCTAGAATCGCTTTGTCGTCAATGTCGCCGTCCAGAAGCCAATTGATAAATTTCAGTCTTCTCTCGGAATGTCCTTCCAGTAGTCCTTGAGCTGAGTGATGGTGATATGAACGTAATAACCCTCGATGAATAACCCTCCAAACCTTAGATGACGACACTCCTACATGAATTTCGGAGAAAACGTGTGCAAATGCAGAACTTTAGGTAATTGCAAACCATTTTTTTCACTTTTGGAAGTGGCTGTACGTGCAATGATAGAAGTTAGATCAGTAGTGTTGACATTTTTGGAAAGGTCATTAGGATAGTTGTTTTTTAGCGTTATCATTATCAATTCAGTGACCATTTATTTGTATCCTTGTTTTATTATATTATTTTTGTTTCTTCATTTTCTTTTTTTTTAACAATTTTTTTTTATTCTCTTGTAGAGTAATCAATTTTTGAGAAACTTTGTAAATAAATAAATGAGAAAGTTGACTTCAAAGATGTGGTTAATTAAGCACTTTCCTAAACGAAAAGAAATTTAAAACAATATACACATTACTTACACTTTTATACACTCCGCGACAACTGGATAGCACACCCTTGAGAAAACACGATTGCCGCGTAATTTTGTGCAGAAGAGTAGTAACATTTTTACTGTAATAGATTCGCTTCATCGTCTTAAAACAAATTCGAAAGGTTTTTTACTACTTCCTCTCCCCCCCCCCCAACTTACAATCTAGAATTCTCCTCTAGCCTGAAATAAGAGTGCGACAATTGCATAGCGCATGTTATAAAAAAACACAATTTTAAGTAATCTGTCGCTGTGGTAATCTACAGTTTGTATCTAAAACGTAAATAAAGATAGTTAATCAGAAATAATCAAATTATTAAGAGAAAATTTCAAATAATTGGACACGAAAAACACTTAAATGTTACGAAGATTCAGAACATTGAGCGAATATGCTGCGACGGATGCTCCGTAACTCAAATCATGAAACATTTAGGCCACAGCCGTTAAATAATTAGGAGTTACTTAGCTGATCCTAAAATATATGCCAGAAATTACATTTCATGCCAAAAATATGCCCTTTCTACTCAGGATGAGCGGGCTTTGCTGCGAGAAGCTTCAAATTCTTCTTTAAAAACGAAAAAAAAAACAATTGCTGACTTGCCAGCGTCGGTTAGCTGAAGTGAAACATCTGCAGAGGAAGAGACTTTAAAAAAACAGCGCCATCATGAAACTTGACTGACTTTCGCAAAAAACCATTTACATTATAAGAAGATGGAAGATGGAAAATGCTCATCCTTTCGGATGAAAAAGTTTTTGCCTTGATGGTCCTGACGGGTTTCGTCATTATTTTCATGACTTCAAGAAGGACGAGTTATTTTCAACATGGCGACAGGAAGCGGTATCGTTATGGTTCTTGGAGAAATTTGATATCGTCAACGGATGAATATTCGTTTTGTTAGTAGTCACATGGACAGCGATGATTACCTAAAACTTGTAGACACGAAGAGATTGCCTATTCCACAAACAGCAAATTCAGTGAGCACTATATTTTTCAATAAGACAACGCCGCAGTCCACACTCACAGTCCACCAGCGTACAGACGCTTGACTGGACAGCCCTTTCCCCCGACTTGAATATAATTTAAAACGTATGGGACATCTTTCATGAATGGTCCATCAAGAAGGATGCCAGTAGAACCACATTGAAGAAATTAAGAATGCCACAAGGACTGTTTGGGACAGATTGCCAACAAAGTACATAAAACAGCTCGTTAGGTCAAGGATATTGAAAAGAAAAAAGAAAAAAAAGAAATGTCCATTAATAATATATAATCATTTTTCAAAAAGCACTCTAATTTCAGGTTAGAGGAAAATTCTAGATTGCAAGTGGGGGGGGGGGGGAAGTACTGAAAACGCTTTTAAATTGTCTTTAGACAGTGAAGGAAATCTATTACAGCAAACATTTGAATACTCTCCTGCTGTGCAAAAGTACACCGCAATCTGGTTTTTTTGCAAGAGTGTGCTATTTGGAGACGGAGTTGGATGAATTCGGGATGAGGGATGACGAAACGAATGAAAGAGTGCATTTCAAATCACTACGAGTTTCATCCAACTCCTTATCATTACGAGACTCTAGGTATAAACAACTTTTTATAATAATCAAAATACCTTGTTAAAACTACTTTTTCATGTATATTTGTTAAAAAAATTTCGCTTAAGTACAAAGGCTTTTTGCTATCTGCTAGACCACTTTATAAGTGTGGATCGTTTCAGGAGGCTATTAGAGAATTCTACTTAATTGAAATGTCGCAACAGGCAATTGATATTAACTTACATTTTTACATCCGCTCCTTGCCTGACATTAGCTGTCGACAACGTCAATCTCATCGAGAGTTTTGTCGATCACCGTCGACTGCAACCTTGTCCATATCGAGTTACCAAATACAAATTTCTAGATATCGACAAAGATCGACATGGAGTCGAGAAACCAAATACGGGCCCAGGTCTCCCCGTGAACTTTTATTAAGAAATTAAAATAATCCACTCCATCTCTGGGCTGTTGCCTAGCTCGCAGCAATGCAAAAACAAGACTTAAGTTTCTTCACTTCTCTTACCCTAATTCCCTTCCGGCCAAAACCATGCTAACCCATCAAAGGGTTGTCCTCTAGGCTTTGGGCACATCGTATAAAAAAAATTCACTTGTCGCGGAATGTAGATTTCCATAACTTTTTATTAAAGAGACGGAGTTGAATCAATTGGTTGAGCCATACGGCCACCATGCTACGATTCCCGGGTTCGAGACCGGTCTCCCCGTGGGTTTAAAAAAAATTTAATTAGAAAATTCACTCCGTCTGTGAGCTGTTGTCCAATTCGCAACAATGCAAAAACAACACATTCAAGTTTCCTCACTTCCCTTACCTAAGATCCCTTCCGTCCAAAGGGTTGTCCCCTAGTCTTTGACCACATCATTTTTCATTGATTTTTTTAAACTCTTGCTGAAAAATTTTACATGATAAAGTACCAACTATGTATATTGTAGTTTTTGCAAATAATTTAATTTCTTATTTTTCTAATAGATAAATTTAAAACAAAATAAACTATGACCTATATTATTTGGGATTGAGTATTTTGTTTTTAAATTAGGTTTAATATGGGAATAAAGGGGTTTACCTTAAAATTCACTTCGGAAGTTTCAATTAAAATCCATAAAATTTAGCATAAGCATAACAATAAGTTTTGTGTGTTCAACTAAATCCAAGTATACCCATAATAAGAATGTTGTTTAAAAACATTCTAAACATAAAAATGAATTTAAAAAATTTAAACTAAATTTATATAATTCTTTGTTTAAGTATTATCAATTATGTAATACATTTTGAAGCTTCACGAAATGTAGTAATTGTAAAATTTGTGAAAGCTAATTGCTGACGAACACTATTTTCTTGTATTAGAAACAAAATGTAAATTGACTGATAGGATAGAAATTTTTAGAATTTTAGATAAATTCAATAAAACGTAAATTCTAAATAACGTGTAATCATAGAAATGCAAAGTTATCATAGAACAAGATTTGAGACATTTCCTGTTGTACTTGCCAGTCTACACTCTTGAGTATGCAAGGTTTTTATGAGTACCAATTGGAAGTAGAATTTTCTGTAAAACATATCTACATATGATAACAGTAATAACAAAAGAATTTGTGCATTATTATAATAAATAAAGACATTAAAAAGGTGTTACGAAACAAATAACCATGAAAATCTAGTTATGTGCAACTACCAAGCTAAACTAATTTAATTATTTAATTTATAGGGGTTGTTAAATAAAAAAATTATTCAAAAAATAATAATATTCTTATTTCCTTAATTCTTACTATGTACAAAGCACGCAATTTTCAAAATCCAATAATCACTTTGTAACATTTCTTTCTTCATTCACTGCTCTTCGTTAGTCCTTCGCCATCGATGTCCTCTCAAAACACATCCATCATTTTGGGCACCTTCTATTGGACTGTACATCTCTGACAAGTGATCAAGGGTCTTTTTTCTGCAATCGCTTTGCAGGTGACCTTCTTTACCGCAGGACCAGCATCTGTACTTGCGACGGGTCACTTTAGCTTCGTTGTTCCGATCAATACCTCTCTTCAATCCAAATTCTTCTTGTTCCCTTCTGCTGCACTTTGCACAACCAGTCTTCTTCGTGTCATATCCCGGAGGTGTTGATCTCCTTTGCTTCCAGCAATCTCGTCGGAGATGACCCTCCTGCCCGCATGTCCAGCACCTAGGACGACAACCATTGACCTGGGTATTGATTCGGTAACAAATATCTTTTATGTTGGTCTCTTCTCTTTGGTCAATAGGTCTTCTGGAGGCTTGTTTTGCAACCTCCCAAGCCAGAGCGCAAGCCAAAACCTCAGCGTTGGTGTTCTTTCCATCCAGTCGTACTGCTTGCTGCAGGTCACGATCTGCAAGTGAATTAATAAATGCTTCTCTGGCTACCTCATTGACATAATCTTGGCTAAACGTGGGATAAGCCAAATGTGTCAGCCTTTCTATGTCCGCACATAACTGCTGCAACTGCTCACCATGCTTCTGTGTCCGACTCCGTAGCTGAAGACGGTAAACTTCTTGCATGTGCTGGTTCCCATATCGCAATTGTAAAGCTTGTATTAGAGATGTATAGCCATACCTTTGCTCCGCCGGGATAATCTGTAACAATTCTGCTGCTCCACCTCTAAGTGCCAATATAAGAGCTGTAGCTTTTTCTTCGTCACTCCAAAAGTTCATTGCTGCTGCCGTTTCGAACTGCAGTTTATATGTTTGCCAGGGCGTTTGGCCGTCAAATTTTGGAGGATGACGTCTTTTATTTACGGTCACATCTGTAGATAAAGTCGCTGTATGCCGTTTCTGGAGACTCTCTAGTTCAGTCCTAATTTCTTCGAATGTTTTCTTCATTGATTCCATTTCACATTTAGCTTCTTTTATTTTGAGCGTTCTTCCACTTCCACCTCTTCCAATCTCTCTTGAATATCTGACTTTATCTCACCCATTTTATAATCCATATGACTTTCGAGGTTGATTTTGATAGAGTTTTCTATGGTCTCCAATTTCTTCTCCACAGTTGATTCCAAACCTTTAAGCTGTTTCTGCATAGAAATTTCCATCTCGGCTTTCACTTCTTCGACTGATGCTTTAAGTTCCGCTACTGATGACTTTTACTCTTTCATTGCCGCTTTCAATTCGCTTACGGACCCTTCCATCGACGATTTCTATTCTTGCATTGCCGCGACCAAATCCATGCTAACGCATCAAAGGGTTGTCCCCTGGGCTTTGGCTATATCGTAAAAAAAATAATTTGAAAGAGACGGGCTTAGAGTGGGGCAAAGTGTGGAACGCCAAAGATCGGGAGTTGCAGCTTGGCAAGAGCTTGGACGTGGACTAGAAAACCGAGCCTTGACTTTTGAGTCTTGGCTCAGCTTCATCAAAGCTTGGTCAGAGACTAACGAACTAGAATATGTTTTTTAAGCCGTGGTTAAGTTTTTTTTTACACGATGTGGCGAAATCCTAGGGGACAACCCTTTGATGTGTTAGCATGGCTTTGGGTGGAAGGAAATTAGGGTAAGGGAAATGAGGAAACTTGAATATCTTATTCTTGCATTGCTGCGAGCTAGACAACAGCCCAGACACGGAGTGGATTATTTTAATTTCTTAATAAAAGCTCACGGAGAGACCTGGTATCGAACCCGGGACCCATGGCATGGTGGTCGTGCCACTCAACGAATTGATCCAATTCCGCCCATATGTCTACTGTGTAGCTGGTTGGTTGGTTTAAGTGGCGAGTGCTAACCACCAAGAAAAACATTCCAATTAGCACGTTACGCGCCGTTTTGATGCCTCAACCTGAGGAAACGCAGTGGACAGTCAACTGCCTGTTCTAGGCAGGGGGTAGTAGAATATTGGCGCTCCAACAGGGCGTGAGACCACTGTGTTAGAGCCAACCCGAAAAGCTAAGAAATTGAGGTAACTCTCTAAACTTTACTCCTGAAATTGTCTGAAGATTCTCCAGAAAGTAATCTCCCAGTGTCCTCCTTCTGGCATTTGCCAGAGCTGGGCACTTTCATAGGTGAAGCACGGTTTATTTTTCGTTAATATCGCCGCAACTGAGACAGTGTAAATCATAAAGAGCGCCAAGCCTGGCCGCAGGTTCGCCTATTAGTGTCCAGTGTCCTGTGCCTACTGCCAGGCCCGTAGACACAAAATTCGGGCCCCCGGGGGAGGGGGGGGGGGTACCACATACGGCCCCCGCTAAGGAAATTTCTGGCCTGGGACTAAGCGTTTATGAGCCCATATACAATCGAATGAGTGACTTTCAATATAAAATATGTCTAGTATATTACACTTTTTCGATCGTGAAACATTTTTTTTATATATAATTAATATGGAAACAATTTTGCGTTTATGACTTAGATGACGGGGCCCCTTTTGAAAGCCCGGGCCCGGGGGGGGTCCCCTTCGCCCCCTCCCTCTCGGCGGCCCTGCCTACTGCGACTAGTTTCGCGATTACAGCACGATACCTGCCAAGCAGCTCTGAAGCTCTATTTTTATTAAAGCTTGACCATGTCGTTCTAGAGATGGCACAGGTTGAGAACGCACCGTAGATGGGTTAGGTTTAGCTAAGAAGTGCTGAAATAGTTCCCTTTTAAGGCAATTCAGCGGAATATGAATGTCCTCTGCTCTAGATGAGTGAAGAGCAGAGCCACTCCTCACCAGTTTATCAGAAGTCTCGTTCCCTGGAATGTTCCTCTGACCCGGAATCCAGAGAATGGTGATGTTGAGTCTACCCCCTAGAGTGGCAAGTTCCTCTTTACAGTTTCTAACTAGCTTTGAGGAGGTGATGGGTAACTCAAGCGCCTTTATGACAGCCTGGCTATTCGTAAAAAAATGTTCGTTATTTTTCACTGAGTCCTAGCAGAGAACATGCCTTCAGAATCGCAAACACTCCGCTTGGAATTTGCTTGCGTTGTTCGACAGCCTATAAGACTTCGATATGTTTAAAGTTTTGGAGAAAATACCCGCCACGTCACCACAGTCCATCTTCGAGCCGTCGGTGAACAGGATGGTGTCGTAGCAATTAA
The DNA here is from genome assembly GCA_964036015.1 of Leptarthrus brevirostris. Taxonomy (NCBI): domain Eukaryota; kingdom Metazoa; phylum Arthropoda; class Insecta; order Diptera; family Asilidae; genus Leptarthrus; species Leptarthrus brevirostris. Next base: position 114,138,609 of record OZ038373.1, on the reverse strand, counting down.
AGAGTGCTCCTTCATTTCTTCCTGGTTGGGATACTGACACTGAAATTCCTTGTAAAGTTAAGATCAGGTATCATGTAATCAGACTGCGCAGTAGATAGTTTTCTCGGTGCTGAGTTGAGGATGCTACCATGCCCATAGGGTTGGATGACCCAGCATCCAGACTCTTTCAGCATGATGGCACTACATGACGTCGGATGGATGATTTGAAGATCAAGAGGGAGAAGGTGCAGCAGAACATTTAAAGCATCAGTTGGGGTGGTGCGTAGCGCTCCAGTAACACAAATGCAGGCAGTTCTCTGCACCATGTCCAATTTAGACCTATTATAACTTTTTCCCATGGCCGGCCACCAAAATATGATCCTTGCAATATCTGCTGACCTTGTTCAGCGCAGTTTCCATAATATCACTAATTACTGGAAGGAATTCTCACGATACCAGGATTGTCAGGTCATCGGCATATGCAACAGCTCTGATCCCGTTCTGCTCGAGTTTCAGCAGTATTTTGTTCATTACCATCTGTCACAGCAGAGGCGACAGATCTCCGCCTTGAGGCGTTCCCCTGTTAAAGTGTCGGATAAGTCTTCAAGGATGGATTCAGTAAGAACAATATTGAAGGCTTTTTCTATGTCTAGGAACGCTACTAGAGAGTATTCTTTGTATTTCATTGAGTGTTCGATTGTACGTATAACTTCGTGGAGAGCAGTCTCTGTGGATCTCACCTTACAGTAGGCGTGTTGGTATCTTGACATTTGTTTTCAACTTAGCGTCTGCCTAAGGTGAACGCCAAGCACACGCTCCAGGATCTTTAACAAAAAGAACGACAAACTGATTGGGTTGAAGTCCTTAGCGAGTTCGTGACCCCGTTTACCAGGCTTAAGAATAAGCACTACGTTGACTTCTCTCCAAGACTGAAGAACGTAATTGAAAGTAATGAAGATACCCAACAACCACTTCACTACCAAGACTGTTAGTGTCTGTAGCATGTCGGGATAATTTCACCTGGCCCAGGAGATTTGTAGGGGCCGAAACTTGTTATAGCCCAGATAATGCTTTCTCTGGTATTGATAGCATTATCTAGGCTATAAACAGTTTCGACCCCTACAGCCACACTGGAGCTTAAAACCCACAATATCTGGATAACCTCCAGTTATATGGCGCACGATGTGGCGGACATTCCTGGTTCAACACTCAGGAATTCGGTCAAGGAAGCCACTGAACAAAAGAAGACGCTGGTGATCGGAGCGGACGCCAACGCACACCACATAGTCTGGGGCAGCTCGGACATCAACGAAAGAAGTGGGTTACTATTTGATTTTATTCTAACATCCATTTTTACTAACTCAATTAGGCGGGAAGTTCTAGACATTACGATAGTCTCAGAACAATCCGCCCACATAATAACAGAGTCAAAGGTATCCAAGGAACCATCCTTTTCCGACCACGCCTACATCGAATTTGGGATAACACTTGATAAGCAGATGTGTTCTCCTTACAAAAACAGGCTCAGAACAAACTGGGACCTCTACAGGTTGGTCCTCAGCAATAACCTGCCTATCACAGGTCCACCTGTAATTGGAAACAGGTGACAAGGTGGTGGACACCCTGACGCTTGCGTGTAGTGCGGTGACACAAATTTCTTGTCCTGACAGGGTCTCTAGAGGTAAGCCCAAACCTCCGTGGTTGTCGAGTGAGATCATGACTCTAAGAAAGGAGTGTCGTAAGCTTTTTAACCAAGCGAAAAAAAACTAATGTCTGGACTTCTTATAAAGAATGCCTCAAAAAATTTAAGAAACTGAAAGCTCCTCTGAAGCGAGTCGTTTGCGGAAAATCCTCTCAACAACGCCCATCATTCCAAGCCTCTTGACCAAAAGTGATGGTAGTTGGACTTCATCCAGTCTTGAGTCAACACGCACTTTCCGGGGTGCTCAGCAACCAGTGGTGTTGAGTTGCCGGATACTCCGAGCGGCCATGAACTGAATGTGAGAAAACTGAAATGGGCGATACGAAGCTTCAAGCCCTATAAATCAGCGGAATTAGATGGCATCATCCCAGCTGAACTACAATTAGCTTCCGAGATACTTATTCCGTGGCTAATGGTCATTTATGAGGCCTGCCTTAACCTCACCTATATTCCATCCTCATGGACGAAGGTGTAGGTGGTCTTTATCTCTAAAGGAGGAAGAGCCTCACATAATAAGCCCAATGATAAAGGTAAGTCCGTAGAGACAGCCCTGCATGAACTTACCACAATCATAGAGCTTTCGCTACTACAGAAAGAATACTTACTTGCAGCCTTCCTTGATATTGAGGATGCTTTCAACAATATCAGGTCAGATGAGGTAATGGCATCCTTGAGGAGGTTTGACCTTGACGATCCTCTCATCAAACTTATTGACCTCATGTTAAAAAGCAGGGTCATCGTCTCAAGTTTGGGTGGATCTAATATCCAACGAGTTGTAACTATAGGTACCCCCAGGGAGGAATCCTTTCACCACTCTTATGGAACATAACTCTGGATGAGTTACTCACAGACCTGGAGCTGTCCGGCCACAAGGTTATCGCCTACGCCGATGATATTGCCCTTATATGTTCAGGAAAGTACCCCAACACACTGGCTGAAGTGTCACAATACGCCCTCTCCAAGATATTATCATGGAGTGATGGGTGTGGTCTGTGCATAAACCCGAACAAAACAGAGTTAATACTCTTCTCTCGGAGACATAAAACACCTCCTATGAATTGCCCTACACTAGACGGGGTTACGCTGAAACTGTGTAATCAGGTTAAATATCTAGCTCTAGTCATAGATAGAAAACTTACCTGGAAGCCTAACATCCAAGAAAGAGTACGGAAGGCTACAGTAGCGCTGAACTCGTGTAAGAAGGGTATAGGGAAAAGATGGGGTATGGAGCCACGCTCTATACAAGTGTCATACGACCTATACTTATGTATGGGGCGATTGTCTGGTGGCCGGCACTAAATATTTCAACCCATCACAAAGCAATGGGTAAATTTCAGAGGATGGCAACATTGCTGATAACAGGTGCCCTTAGAACCACACCTTCTAAAGCCCTGAACACTATTCTCCATCTTTTAGCGTTGGATCTCTTTAGTAAGCAAACCGCATCCTCAACCGCCATTAGGCTTAACTCAATCCAGACCTGGAAACGAAATGACTTCGGTCACAACACAGAAGAACTGCCAGCAATATCGACTATACCTCGCCCAAGCCTTTCTTTGAGACTAAATTCGGCTCCTTCTTTCCCACCAGATCGAAATGGGAAGAGGGTCCTCCCCAATGGGGGGAGGAGTCAGTGCATCTTTACACTGACGGCTCCAAATTGGAAGGCAAAGTGGGTGGAGGTATCTTCTCCGAACAATTGGACCTCGATATCTCATTCCGCTTACCTGACTACTGCAGCGTGTTTCAAGCGGAAATCATGGCTATAAAGGTAGCTGCGGACCGCCTGAATCATCCAACGCTACCTACAGACAGCATATGTATTTTCACAGATAGTCAGGCCACTACTAAGTCCCTCTCGGGAGTATACACCACCTCCAAAAAGGTTATAACATGTCGCTCAGCACTAAATAACATAGCTGAGCATCTGAAAGTACGGTTCATCTGGGTGCCTGGACATAGTGATTCCGGGCAATTGCAGAGCCGGCGAACTAGCGAGAATCGGTATCACTCGTCCTGATTGGGACATTAACCACCAGCTGGGTAAACTGCTGGCCACATGCAAACTGGAACTCTTACAGGAGTCTCTCAGGATTGCAAACATTAATTGGCAGGAGCAACACACCTGCCTGATTACCGGACAGATATGGCCAAAGCTTGACCCTAAACGATCAAGAGAACTCATCCTACTCGGACGCAAAACAATTAGCAGTACCGTAGCCGGTATCACGGGCCACTGCCTCATAGGTAGACACGTCGATAGACTGGGAGCGCCTTCAAACGACTTCTGTTGGAGTTAGCCATGACGAAGAGGAAGATGAAACCTTAATTCACCTCCTCGGTAACTGCCCGGCCCAAGCCAATCGTAGGAACCGGTTTTGGGCTCCCGCTTCTTTCAAGAGATGACCGAATTAGGCTCCACTGATGTCAGAGACCTAGCTCGAATTATCAGGAGTTCAAAATGGTTCCCGACGACGAGTTAACACCCTTCCCAGCCCAGTCAAATTTATTTTGACTTCCCGTGTACTGGTTCCACTGGAGACGAGGAACTGGCTCGGTGCACAGCGGTAACAGGTTCACCCTCTTATTTCTTAGGTATTTTTATGGAGTTTGTAAAATTTTTGTAGCCTCAACGTGGTATCACAATGGGCCTCCTTGGCCTAAGTGTGCCTTCTTAGGCAGCCACTTTAACCCAACCTAACCATAGTAACTAAATTAGAAAGAAATGACTTAAAAAATTGAATTTTGCCTATTTTCGTCCATTCTAGTGGAAGCATACTTATCATTTATAAAAATTCGTTGGAGAGTATAAACAAAGTTTATAAATTATACCTTCGGATTATGATTTTTACCCTTCCCTTTATAAAAATAATTTTGATTATTTTACTTCTATTGATTTAAAAATTAATTACCGCTTTAGCTGTTTGGTTTGGGACTGCATCAACGGCTTCCTTTTTTTGATTTGATCGCATAACTTAGCAATTGTCTTAAATGCTTCCTTACACAACGATATGGTAAGTTAGTAACATTTGTATAAAATCTAAATATACACATAGTATTTGGGATTTGTAAATTAAACCTTAATCGTTAATTTTCCGGTCAAAATTCGAAACATACTGATTTGAAAAATAAGCTAGATTTACAAAAAAATTTACCATAATATTCTAATTCAGAACAGAATCGTTCCATTTCACACGTACCAATTCGCCGTGAGTTTTAGTAAAGTTGTCTCACATGATTTTATTGGAAGTTGGAAAATGGAATTTGACGTGCTTGGAAGTTGAGTTTGACGTGTGTTTTGATTCTACGATCGGCTATTTTTTAAAAACTAGTGTACGGAGTGAAAAAAACATATTTAAGTAGTGGGAACTGTTCAAAATGATGGAGACGTCGTCACATTTAATGGTTGGTGCTGAAAATAGTCTGTCCTCTAATCGTATATTTAATTCCGCGCAGCAAATAATTCTAACCTAAAACATTGTTGGATGACTTTGGGAAAGCTTCTGGGTTTAAAAATAAGTCTTGGCGCTAATAATGCGTATATTTTGTAAAAACAAAAGAACGCAAAATAAGATGCACTGCATGCAATTCTAAATTATGTCAATTTTTGAGGTTTGTGACCGGCGAAAACATTTGATGACAGATCCGGAATGGAAAGTTAAATGCAGAGGATAACATCTTTGGATTGACGTTTTGCGAGTAGAAGAAACCCGCAAAAAGAATATTAAAAGCCTAAATTAGATTTAAATTATTACTTTAGATATTAATAAGATGCTTTACGATTTATTCAAAAGTACTTAACAAGAAAAGTTGTTAGTGCTCTTTAGCAACTTAAAATATAGTTTTATATCGTTAACAAGTAGGCAGCAATTTTACTATTTAATTACATTATACGTTAACAGTTAATTGTGAAAATACTGTTTAACCGCAAAATCATATAATATCCATATATCTAACAATTACCAGCAATTAGTGTTTCTAATTTGACAAGAGGTTTTAAATTAATATTTCCAAAAATCGTTTAAAACACCATGCAACAAAATATCGTCTTGTTGAGTATGTCTAGCTTAAAATTCAACTTTCGAATTATATCTATGAAGTCTCTTCAGATCACCCATTTAAATTATTTTTATGATATATCACTTTCCCACATATTAAGAAGATTTTTGGTACACAGCACTAATTCCAAAAAAAGTTATTTTTAAATTCTGTTCATTTATCTGTAAATTCCTGATGCGATAACATCGCTTGAATTTTTACTTTTATTATTTAATGCCTGGGATTACAGCGAGTTTTGTGCTTCATCTTCATCCTATTATATCAGTCCGTAGCGTCTCGCGAAGAGCTAAGCTATAATAAAAATTAGACGAAGTTGAGCTAACCCATTCGCATTCGTCGATTTTGCTTGGTGTGTTACATAAGTAATTGGAGCTTCTCATCTTTTCAAATTTACGTGAGGTTCTGTGTTCAGATAAAATTTAAGAAATGGAGTACGGCAATCACACAGCATGTGATTAGACCCACATGTCCTTATAGTCTAAAGCAACGGACAAGTATCTCATAGAAACACCACTCAGTAAAATTCCTAATGGGAAAAGGATTACCACTACGAAATTAGTACACTATATAGATAAAATTAAACAAAAAAAGCAAAACAAATGAAACTACAGAACCATAAACAAATTTTGTATTTACAAATAAAACACTTGAATTGTCCCAAAGCTGAACTTATTTATTAAACTTTTAACAACTTAATTTCGCAACGCGTTTCGCCTTATTAAGGCATTATCAAGTTACCTACTGACATAGTTAACCTACATAAAAGCGTTTCGGGTCTAACAATGGACTTGTATTTGTGAAGTCTCACTGGTCATTACATAGATCTTTACCTATATATTTAGCTTTTCTTATTTCAAAATTTCTAGCTTATCTAAAATTTTTCCGCCATTCTGATTATGTAAAAGCCTTATGTCTTTTAATACAACTTTATGCTTTTTTTCTCTTAAATGTCTTGAGAGACCTGGTAATGGTTTGTCTTGGCGAGCACCTGCAGTGTGTTTTTTTAATGTTATTTTTATTGGTCTATGTGTTTTCCCAATATAGGTAGCCGGACAATTCCCTCTTTTAATTGCGTACACAAATTTCAGTATTTTCCATTGTTGGTTTTATTTTTTGATTACCTATCAGATTTTTTAGTTTTATTATTAAAAAAAAGGCAGGTTTGGCATCTAATGAAATCAGTGTATCTTTAATTTCTTTTTCCGTTTCTTTTATATACGATATCTTCCTCTACTTTCCTAAATCGTCCATGTTTATTACATTAGAATATACTAATTTTAATGTCTATTTTTGCCTTCTTTATAAAGTAATTTATAAATGTGTTCTTTTCTATATCCATTATTTATTGAAATTTGAATTATTGTATTAAGTTCAATAGTATAGTTCGCTCTTGATTGTGGTATAGTAAGTAATCGCTGCAACATTGAATGAAACGTATCCATTTTTATATTCCACGGATGATTAGAAGAGTTATAATAATAATAATAATACAAAATACTACAGGATAACGAATTTGGAAGCGGACGTGACTGCATATCGTCAGGAATTAAATAGGGCATTTATGACGGAATACCCTAATACAAACGTCACAGAGCAGAGAATTGCCGACCAAAGACGAGTAATTGTTAGGAACAACCTACTTGCACCAAATATTCTGCAAGGGATTAAGGAACAAGTGTCTAGAGATCTGCAGAATAACAACACATTACACATAGCACCAAACACCAACATAACCCCGTATCATAACACATCGCAAAACCACACTCCTACGCGATATCTCACCGCCACATCACGTCACACCTTCACACCAAACTGTACACATATCTTCTATAAACAACAATAATACTGGAGAAATTTTGCATCCAGCCCATATCCACACAATCACACAAACCCAACACCCAAACACCCCACCCATACTCAATAGCTCTGATCTCGTTCTTAGGAATAAGGACGTTCTGCCAGAGTACTTAACACGTGACAGAACGTTTACTGAAGTGCATACAGCGATATATTGTGCTGCTGTTGCGGCTATCAGATGCAATGGTTCAAAGACGCAATCCAACTCATACCAACAACACGACGCTGAAAAAACCGGCTTGGGAGAAACGACTGGAGAGGCGAATCGACGGGACCCGTTGTATTCTCGGCCGACTTATCCAGTGAAAACAGGGAAACAGAAGTAAGAGGGTAGTTAAAAAAGTTCACAACATTTTAGAAAAACAAAAATTACACACAAGCCGAGACACAATAAGTACAAACATTACAATGCACATAAATACATTATTTCAAAAACTTTCGGCATTTTCCGCTAGATTAAGAAGATACAGAAAATGTACAGATAGAAAAACTCAGAACACACAATTCATTCGCAATGAAAAAAGCTTTTATAGATCACTTACACACAATAAAAATTCAAACAATAGCCCGGCAAGTGAACTACCCTCCGAAAGAGATATGGTCGACTTTTGGTAATCTATTTGGTCAAAAGAAGTCCATCATAACCCCAATGCTGAGTGGATTGAATCAGAAATGCAACGCGTCCAGGACATAACCAACATGCCAGAACCACAGATATCGATGGAGATACTGACGGATGTCATACAAAATACCCATAATTGGAAAGCACCAGGCACAGACAATATTCAAAATTACTGGTTCAAGAAATTTACATCTACACATATGCACCTCTTACACCACATTAATAATTTTTTCAATTACCCGGAAACCCTCCCGAAGTTTTTAACGGAGGGAATCACGTACACGCTACCAAAAGGCAATAATAACACCATAAATTCATCCAAATATAGACCGATCACTTGCCTACATACATTTTATAAGATTATGACTTGCACCAGTAAACTAATCCATAAACACAGAACAAAATAACATACTGTTTGAGCAGCAAAAGGGATGCCGACAAGGGTCATTGGGTTGTAAAGAACAACTGCTCATAGACTCTGGGATCCTGCGACAAACAAGAACTGCTCGCCGGAATATAATGTCGATTATAAGAAGACGTATGACTCTGTCCCGCACTCTTGGCTGGTCGATATACTGTATGTATACAAAATACACACAATACTCATCCAGTTTCTGCAACACGAAAATAAACATAAAAACACCAAACGAACAGAAACCTCATTTGCAACAGCTGCTGCAGACTAGGAGTTGACAAATGTAGGACGCTTCATGTGATGAGGGGAAAACATGAACTTGTGGGATTCGATCTCCCATCCAGGGACACTATTGAGCCCATGGAGGAGGGCGAACTCTACAAGTATCTTGGATTCGAACAATCACGTGATATACCTCACACGGACATAAAGCGGGCGCTAGAGACCAAATATACAGGCCGCTTGAAGTCTTCTGAAAACTAGCCTCAATGGGAAAAATCTCATTAAGGCTATAAACACGTATGCAACACCAGTCCTTACTTATTCTTTTGGGGAAATTAAATTAACACAGACGGACTTAGAAGCACTAGACAGAAGAACGCGAACGATGTTGACAAGGTACAGGGCACACCATCCTAACTCCTGTATAAAACGACTAACGCTACAGAGGTGCGACGGCTGTCGCGACCTGATAGACATAAAGTCACTGCATTATAAACAAGTGAAGTCTATCAGAGAATACTTTTATAGCAAAAAAGATAGTTCTCCATTGCATGCAGCGGTGATCAAACCCGACAACAAACAAACACCACTTGATTTGCACAACAGAATGCTGGATAATACACTAGCTTTTCCTCTTATTCCATACATGTACAGTTATTTCAACAAAAATTGACCTATCCACTGTTTCGAACGCCCTCTTGAAGTCCAGAAAAACCGCTATTTTTTTTTCTTAGTTTCCATTACTTCTTTCCATTGCTTCAAGCTGTACCTTTTCGAGGATTTTTTTCACATGTTGGAAATATGTTTATTGGTCTCAACTCTTCGCATTTAATTGTATTTTTTACTTTCTCAATTGGTATAATTAAAGATTCTCTCCACTCCTCCGGGAAAGTTGCTTCTAATGATTTATTAATAATTCCGCATAGTGCTGGTCCAAGTTTATTCCAATTTCTTAAAATCATCTTTGTTGAAATCCTATTGTTATCCTGTTTTTTGTTCATTCCAGTTATCATTTCTTTCAATTCTGCCACGTTTACCAATTTAAATGTGAATATATTTTCGCTCAGCTGTATATTGCTATGTCACTAATAGTAGGGAGTAGAAGGAATTTTAAATTTTTATTAATAAATCTTAAGTCGTATTTTGTAATTTCACTACAAAAAAATCTGTAATTTCCAAAGAAACTAGATATTTCCTTGTGAAATGCAAAATTTCCTCTGTTGGCCTTGAAACTGAATCTGTACTGCACTGGCGTTGGAACCGACTCTTATAATGGAACCGATTCTCCACTTCTTCTATCCGGTGAGAACCGGATACCCGGGTAGGAACCGGGTACCCGCGGGTCGGGTTTCTGAGAGCAAACAAGCCGAGCAAGCGCTAGTTCTGTGTTCGACGAGAACTTCGTAGCTGCTCGGAAGTGCTCTCAACTCGCCCCAGGAAAATGTTGGAGATAGGAAGTAGAGCTGTCATTTTGTTAGTTGTCTGTTTGAATAAAAGTGCCACAATGACAGTTCTCAATCAAACTTGCGTTCGATAAGATTTCAAATCCTGGGGCGCCCCAGGCTTTATTGACGTCTCTCAAAAAATCCCGAACTGCTCCAGACGGCAGCTTATCGAACAAACCTTATACTAAAGACTCTGAAATAGAGACTGTAACTTTTTCCATCTTGATCGTCTTCTTGCAAATGAAAATTTGAAAATTTGTGAAAATTTTTTTCAAAATGAAGAACGTGAAAGAAATCCAAATTCAATAAAAACAAGAAAAGGAGCCTAGAAATTTAATTTAAACTGTGCATCAGCTAACTTTACTGGCCAAGTACGCTATTTTTCGAGTGCAAAAAATGCAGGGAACAAAGGAGTAAGTTCGTGCGCACTTGTCTTAAGAAAATAAATCGAGAAACAGCAATAATATGATGACGCATTGATATTGTTTACCATTCTAAATTTGTGATCTGATCTAGGTCTTCGACGTTTTGGAAAAAGCTTCCTGTGGAAAATTTTCGATGACACTCTTTTAAGACACTTGTGTTCAGATTTGAATTTCTGACTGCTGTCATTTCAAGCACATATACTTCGTGATTTTTTCTAATCAATATAAAACGTTCGGGTTTTTATTATTTTCTCGCTTGATATGGGCTTGTCTTGTTTTTGTATCACAATATCTTCATTTGGTACCTCGATGAAATCTGTAGGAGAACCCACACTTATGGTTTCTTTCGTTGTTTTTACGAAAAATCGGTTTATCAGACGTTATTTTTTCTATTCAGCCTTGCTTAATGTCTGCCCTACAAACACGCAGAAGCAAAGCGAGTGTGGAATAACATGTTTGGAAACGTTTTTTCTATGATTATATCCCAGTAGTGTCAGCAAAGGAAATTTTAATAATTATTTATTAATATTGGAGCTAAGTTAAAAACGAAAACACAATTATAGACCAATCGCGAAGCTTTCCTGCATACCCGAGTTGTTCGAATCTGTTATATATTCGCAGCTTGTTGGGCAGTGTAAAGGGTTAATCTCATCTAATCAGCATGGCTTTCTGCCTGGTAGATCGACGACAGCTAACCTGCTTGAATTTACATCCCACATAATATCTGCCTTCCAGCGAGGTCTCCAGACCGACTGCGTCTACACCGACTTTAGCTAGGCGTTTGATAAGCTCCCTCACTCTGTGATTATGCTTAAATTGGAAAAGCTGGCTTTTCCGCCCTTATTGCTCGACTGGATCCGCTCTTACTTAAAAGATAGGTCATACCGAATATCTTTCCGTAACACTTTATCTAGATTTATTAGAGCTTCATCTGGTGTACCGAAGGGTAGCCATCTGGGGCCGTTGCTGTTCATTCTTGCCATTGATGACATTGTCGCTCTGATTAGGCACTCCAAAGTCTTAATCTATGCAGATGATATGAAGATCTTCTCATGTGTTAGAAACAGTTATGATTCTTCTTGCATTCAGGATGATTTGAATACCTTCAAGGTTTGGTGTGCCTCAAATGGCCTGCAGCTTAACCTGGATAAATGTGAAGTTATGTCATTCTGTAGAAACCCCAATCAGCTCGTCTTTGATTATACCTTTGCTGAAACTACTATCCGTCGTGTTGAGTCCGTTACTGACCTTGGTGTGAAGCTAGACAAAAAACTTGATTTCACTCTGCACATAAACTATATCGTGTCTCGGAGTAATTCAGTTCTGGGTTTTGTTAAACGGTGGTCAAGGGAGTTTTCTGATCGACTGACCCTTATTCACTTATTTTTCTCCTTGGTTAGACCGGTTCTAGAGTATGCATCTCAGGTTTGGTCACTTTGCTATGCGGTTCATTCTAGACGCATCGAGTCGGTGCAGCGGAACTTTGTTATATTCGCACTAAGGGGCCTCCCGTGGAATGATCCGTTAAGGCTTCCTCCATATAAGGATCGCCTCCGATTGCTTAATATGCACTCGTTGGAGGAACGACGTAGAATTGCTGACCTAGTATTTATTCACCAGCTTTTGAACTCGAATATAGATTCTCGCACTATCGCAGGTTTTGTTTAACTATAACATCTTGTCAGAATGAGGCGTACCTGCATTACATGTTACGTGCTTTTAATTTATCTACATCACATTTTTACATTTTTACAATCTTAGCTGTTGTAGTAATTATTACAATAGATAATGATAGTAATATTATTTCTCGATCAAATTTCGATGTTAATTATGTATCTTTCTACAATAACTAAAAATGAAGAATGAATGGAGACTTACTGTCTTTGATTTTTAACGACGAAAAACTGGTCGTTCTGCCTAGATTAATGTAACAAGATCTCAGCGGTATAATGGATAACGCCCGGACCTTTGATTTTAGCAAAAAAGAGTTTGTATATCATCAGTCAAGTTCTTGAAATAAGGTAGGTTTTAATATATATTATATTAAAAACTTGCTTTTTTGATGTTAATGGTCTTTTCAAATAAGTCAAAATGCCTGAATTTAATATTGTTCCAATGTTACTGGCAAAGAATAGTCATAAAATAGCAGGAAAGCTATTTAAATAATAACCTTCGTTGGAATTTAAGATTTTCATTGTCAAAAGTGATCCAAATGTCCACCACTAACGAGACCTATGTAGCCGAACAGTGCACTAAATACACAACATCTTTTCCTAATACACAAAAAAAATACTGTAAGTAAAAAGTTACTTTCTTGTAATATTTTATTCATTTTTCACACAAAATGTAAAAAAATATGTTTTTCATTTATTCAATTTTTTTCACTGCTTTCTGGTAAAAATCATTTAGTATTTTGTGGGCTATTCAGATACATACGTCTCATTAGTGGTTGAAATTTGAACCTAAGTCCATTGTTTTAAAAAACATTCTTTATTCTTTTAAACACACACATACCTTACAAATGATCTTATCGTAAGAACAACAAAAAATGCCTTCATGTCAGAGGTTGCAAACAAATCCCGTAACCAACAAACAGATTAAAAGCCGTTAATTAATAATAATAATAACGTTTAATTAAAACAAATTATACAGTAGAAAGTGTGAACGTTTTGAAAATGATTATCAAACTATTATAACTTTTTGTGAAGGAGAATAACAATAATAGGTAGCATGTTGCATGCTAATATTACAGAAGTGTCACATAGGCCGAGCGCGCCGGAAAATAAGGCTCGGGGAAAGGAAATTTTTAATTTGTTTTTATTGAAAATAATATAAAGTATCGATGACATATCATTTATTGGTTCTAAAAAACATTTATAAATGTTATTTTATCGTTAACATGTTGTCTAATTTGAGATTGTTCCCAACGTTACGCTGCTTCCTAGTCTGCATCATAACATTATTAAATATGGATGGATCTGAAAAATTTCAAAAGATTCTTGTAATATAAGGTAATGGTTATAGTCTCTCGAGCCATTTTTTGGTGTGTAACATCTTTACTCTCGGGTACTGGAATAATCTTGGGCTGAAATGAATTGGGAGAATGTAACGCGTTACGTTGACACTCTGCCTGTGGGGCGAGAAAACGCGCATAAGATATCGTTTTCGATGAGACTTCAGGGCACAACGAGTTCCGATTTATTCTAGCAGTGTTGCTGTCAAAACATGTTCGATGGGACTTTTGACAGCGAAACTCCTAGACTCAGTGGACCACTGATTTCTCCTCCCTGGCACTGCGGTTTGGTTTCAGTGGAGCCAGTTTTACAACTACAAACGTATAATGTTTTGACGGTTCAAATTGTCAGGCGAATTTTTAGTGGTTTACAAACTGGTTTGTCGACTAGCTATGCTTAAAACGTTATCCAAGCAATATAATTTCATATAACAATATTTTAAAATGTTTTATAATAGATATTGGCTGTCGTTTTATTGAAAATTGTTTTACTGGTGCGCAAACATTGACAAAGTCAAAAAGAACTGTCTCATTGATCAGTGGGCCACTACAAGAAAACGTCAGAAACAGTGCGTCACGGAAACCGTGCTGAAAAAGTCCCATCGAAATCGCTAAGAATGTTCGTGAAGTGCTATAAAAGGTCTGAAAAGCTTTATAGCGTTTTCGATGGGACTCTTTCAGCACGGTTTCCGTGGCGCACTGTTTCTGACGTTTTCTTGTAGTGGCCCACTGATCAATGAAACATTTCTTTTTGAGCCGTTTGAGCCGATTAACCGCATGTGTAGGTTTGCTAATGATGTTGGTATTGTTTTCAGTACTAATGTGGACAAGGTTACTTTAAAGAGTAGTTGTAGAGTAGTTTTTGCATGCTGGCGTGGGAGCCTCATTCACCTCAATATTTTGTTATATTCGGGTGGATAGGTTAATTTTCCGGGCTTCTGCCCGTGAAGTGCGCCTTCTGGGTTAGAAGGATTAATTCTACGATAAAATTGTTAATAACAAATGAACTTTGCAATATAAAAAAATCCTGCGTACTTCCATAGACAGTGTATTTTTAAAGATATTCAAAATTTCAAGTGAATCGGTTGAAAATTGTCTGAGCTATGTTTTCGGCCAACTTGAAAAATAATGTTTTGAGATAAACATGTTTTGAGTAGCAGAAAATCATGAATAAATTTGCAATACCTTTATCCTTAAATTCGAAAACCGAGTACTTTTTTTTCCGGCCATAATCTTTTAGGACATCATTTTTGAAGTCCTAAGGGACCATTTAAAAAAAATAACAAAAAATCGATTTTTCGAAAATTCTAGAGTGGCTTAACCCCTTAAATGCCAAATTTCGGAATGAGTAATGAAATGAGAAAACGACGACTAAAAATCTGATCATCTAGCAACGCACGTACACGCTCGCCTGACGACGTGTGTGTCGCTTACCCCCGTGGAACTATGCACACACCCAAATTCAACAAAGATGTTACACATCAACCTTCGGGAGTGCCTGGTACTCTCCCAATTTTTTGGAGTTTACTCCTTAAGAATCAAAAATTAACAAAAAGTGAAGCCGTTATGGTTTTCGCCTGCGCAACAAACTCGCGCATCAAAATATTGTAAGATAAAGTAGAAATCTATTCAAGTGATGATGAAAAAAAAATCGATGAACACGGATGTAGTTACTAGGTAGGTGATATAATTCATGTTTACATATGATACAGGGCTGTAATCGTAACTTGTACTTATACGTAAAATAAAGGTGTAAAAGTTTCAATTTTACTTTTAAAATGTTTGATTAATACTTGATTAAAATTAATATTTACATTAGAGTTTCAAGTCTCAACAAAAACCGTTCTGAGAGGTTAAGTTTTTTATTATGATGATTTTACAGCCTTATACGTATAATATACCCACGTAAATTGCGATTACAATCCTGATATGATACAGATTGTACACATAAACATCTGTACCTTTTATATAGTGTGCAGAAGGGGACAAAAATACTTGTACACTAAAGAGAATAAATATATTATGCTTAAACGCCAATTAATATATGTTGCATAACACAATACAGACGACCCAACATTAAGCGCGGGGGAGGCGTCAGCATCTTCCATAATATTTGCAACATGACTACTCTCTGTTTTGATGCTGACTTCAGGAGATATTCCCAGCACGTTAGTCAAAACAAATCTGCTCTTGGGGACATATGCGCCGCGAGATGCACTTTGTCTAACGGTAAACAAATTGGTATGGTCACAGTTTATATTTCAGTCAATCAGACAGTTAAAGATATAATAATATACAGAAGGAGGTTCAAAACAGTTGAAGAAGCGTTATCATGAAATTCTGCTTATACTTGGCGGCGATTTAAATATCCCCTTCGATAAAGGTAACGGATTGCAGCTAGTACAATTTTTGAAAAAAGAACTTAATTTAAATCAGTTTCTGGTAGAACACTGGGGACAAGTAGATATGGTACAACCATTGATGCGATGTTTTCACGATTCGTAACTCATGTAACTTCTGACGTTCATGTATCGTATTTTAGTTTCCACAAACCTATTGTCACAGTATTTAATAATGACGTTACTATTCACGAAATGAATAATGCAATATAAGTAATATATTTTTATGTAATATATTTTATCAAATCAATATAAATAAATATATGGGTTCATTTACTTCCTTTGCCTATTGTATATATTTTAAGACAATCGTTTTTCAGGAGTAAACTCCAGTCACGCGTCGCAGCTGACACACACAATTTTTTTTTATATTTTTTCATGAAAAATGCATCCCATACGTTTTTTATTTTTTATGTTTTGGCTCGAGAGACTATGACTATTAAGTTATATTACAAGAATCTTTAAGAATTTGCCAGATTCATCCATATTTAATGATGTTTCAATGCTGACCAGGAGATGGCATTGTCATTTCAACGTTGGAAAACACCTCAAATTAGACAACTTGTTAATGATAAAAAAATTGATAAATTTTTTATTGTTGCTTGAAAACCAATAAATATTATATTCTTTTCAATACACCTTTTAAAACATTTCATTCCCGAACCTTATTTTTCACCGCTGGCCTTATCTGACCCCTTAAAATACTCTCTTAACCTGATAGATATGTCGTTCTATTTTATATTTGTGTACCTAAATTTTGTCGCAAAATACTTATGGCATGCTCATAATTTCATAACTTTTAATATTTTTGTTGTATTCACTTTGTTTAGTTTTATTCATAAATATTTTGAAATTCTTGAAATTTACAAATATATTTTAGTTTAAAAATGGTAACTACTTTTTGCATATGTCGAGTATACAGACTATTGCCATTTCCCCATGATGAGTATACTTGTCAATAACAGCTAATTGGCTAAGTACACAGGCATTGCAAACATTATATTGCGAAAACGCACCCTTAAAGCTAAATGGCTTAAGTTTTAGACAAGCGAGATTTGTCAACCCCCAAAGCTAATTCAAGAAGATTTTATACAGTTGCAGCGCTATTTTAACAACCATTGTTGTAAAATTGGTTTCAAAAATGTAATAATACTTGAATTTTACTCAACAGGACGTAGTGGACGATTCTAGAGCATACATAGAAAAATTGTATTCAAATGACAATGATCAGTGCCAAGACGCTTTGATATCTCTTAAAAACGCTGTAATTGGAAGCAATCGTCAAAAAGCATATGTAATTAACCAAGGAGTAGTTCCAAGGTTAATCGCTCTTATAACAAATAATGATATTTCATTAAATATTCGCATAGATGCAATAATAGTAATTGGTACGTGACAGATTACAGACATTTTTTTGTTCAATATCTAAAATTTTCTAATCAAATATTATAGGCTCACTTGCTAAGGGGACAGAAGAACAAATTCGATCATTGATTGACTATAATATAGTTAGGATTTTACTTAATATAATTTCAACACAAAACATTGACAAGCGGCTGATTGAGTTTTGTTTGTGCGTTCTCAAATCAATTTTTCAGTATTCGTTTGCACCCGTAGGGCTTTTATATTCAAACATTGGAGCAATTTCTCATTTAATTAGTAAGTATCATTACATTTGTTTTAATAGCTCTTATAAATTTATTTTTGGTTATGTTTTTGTTTTAGGTTTAGCATCACCAGACAGTTCAATACGAACGCAAGAATGTGTCACAAATATATTAGTCCCTTTATGTTGCTCATACAACGAACAAATAATTCTTTGTCAAGCGGGTACTATACCATTCCTTGCAAGAATGATGAGCACCCAATATGCATGTTTACAAATACCAGCTTTAAAGTGTCTAGCCTCAATGTGTTTCACTAATCGTGCTGTATCTGATATAGTATGCGTGACCAAGTAATCTAATTTGCTCTGCATATTTTATTGAAAATTATATAAAATTTTATTTTCAGTTACGAAGGCAAGTCCCTTCCAGATATATTGACGGCGTTGTTATCTCGAGTACGTGACCCTAAAATACAACTTGGTGCTGCTCGATGTTTAACATACATTCATAGATCGGGTACCCTTCCATCTTCAGATAATAGAATTGTATATAAAACACTACCCTGCCTTGCAAGGCTTTGCACTGATGAATTCAATGAAGAAATTAGAGCTATATCAGCCGAAACTCTGGCATATTTAGCAGAGGTAACAACGAAACAGGCACAGTTTTGGAAAATTTATTCTCAAACAAACTTGGCAATTTTTAGATCGATTCCCGTCTTCAACATTTGGCTGCAATAAGCAATCATTTAATTACATCTTTATCCCAACTTTTACAAAGTTCGTCGGCGCTTCCGAGGAGGGGTGCATTTAGATGCCTCGCCTCTTTAGGCGCAAACGATGAGGACATTAGGAAGCGAATAATCGAAATGAAGGGGTTAATGGATAAAGTTTTAGAAGGTTTAGGAGATCCGAGTCCAGATGTATGCACTTTTACCTTTATTTGTTCTTGTTATTTTTCAAAAATATTGATTTTGCAGGTACGTTTAGCGGCTGTAAGATGTTTGCATTCACTTTCTAGATCCGTGCAACAATTAAGAACGACTTTTCAAGTAAGTATTTATTTAAATTACAACGATTGTCGATATAAAATAAAAAAAGAAGAAGGGCTAAAGTATCTTCAATGTAAAAAGTCATCTAATTTCCTTCCGGTCAAGGCCATGCTAACGCATCAAAGGATTGTCCCCTAGGCTTTGGCTACATCCTTGTTTCAAAGTTATATAAAATTGAAATATATAACATCGCGCATTGCATTCTTTAGTGAAATTAAAAGTCTATACAAAAAGCATACTATTTAGTAATGAATATAAGTTTAATATTATTGTCACAGACGGAATGCGCTACGTTCGACGTTCAATTAGTAAAATATGTGGGTGTAATATTGCCAAAACACAGTAAAACACGGTATAGGGAACGTCATTGTATAGGGGTGCTTCTCGGGTCATGGAACTGGACCGCGTCATCGTATTCAAGGCGTAATGGATCCTTTTGTCTACGCAAGCATAGTGGAAACAGTTATGCTGCCATTCGCCGAGAACGAAATGCCCTTGATCTGACCATTTTACACGACAATGAGTGGTTAGAGAGTTCTTAGCTCTGTTATAGCCTACGTAGTCGCCCGACCTTCTTTCTTTTGGGAATTTGTTATTTTCAGCGCTTGCAAAAATATTCCACGAACGCTTGTAGAAAATTTTGTGCTGAAGTGGTAACAAATAAAGGTCTCTGTACTAAGTACTTTAACTTTAAACTTTAGTGTATTATATCATTCTTGAAATACCATTTTTTTAAATTAATATTAAAAGTTGGCTTAATATTGTCCATGGACGGATTTGGGTCAATGAATGAGTGGAACGGCCTCGGTCTGCCTATGAGTTTTTAATTTGTAATTACAATAAATTTAAGATCCACTCCGTCTCAGAGCTGTTATATAGCTCGCAGCACTACAAAAACAATACATTCAATTTCCCTATTCCCCTACCCTGATTCCCTTCCGGCCACAGCCATGCTAACGTATCATAGGGTTGTCCCCTGAGCTTTGGATACATAAAAAAATTCAGATTTTAGATTTCAGATTTACTGTTATATTATTATATTTGTATTATATTACATTTTTTAAGAGCTTGATTGAAATAAAACTCTTGTCTTTTATTTATCAAGTCATGAAATAAACGTATCTAAAATATATTTATAATTATACGTTACGGCATTCTGATTTTCGTGGTAAGATTACACATTACAGTCTGTTCAGCAAAACACGTTCTTCAATATTTCAAAAACTATTCAAGATTTTTTATTCACTTTTTTTACACTAACGTTAAGTCAATGCACTACGTCGTCGTTTCCCGTCCCGAACGTCGTCTTGGGAGACTTTAAAAGACAGCGTTTGTATATTTTGAGCATCCCCAAACTTGCATCTTTACTGGGTGCTTAACGGTACGTTTGAGCAATTTCTCACTAATAGTAGACCAGGCACGGTTTATGGGAACCCATGCCCAGAACGGCGCTTCATCAGCAAAAATGATATTCGACCAGCCGCGATCAATGTTTTCGGTTGCCCACGCTCTGCATTTTGCTTTGTGCGCCTCCGAGAGCAAGTGCGCCCTCGTGTTTAGGCACTATAGCTTCGCCGCGTTCAGTCGCGTTGTGATTGTGTTGACGCTCACCATAACTCCCTTCTTAGTCAGCTGGGCTTGCGCTGCACGCAACGTAAGAGTAGGGATACGCTGGAACAGCTTAATGATCTTATTATGCTGTTTGGTAGTAGTCGTTCGCCATTTGCCTCGATCTAGATAATCATCAACACTTTTGCTGGCTTTGTACCGCTCCATCCACGAGTACCTTTGGCTTTTTATGTGGACCTTGTGGATGCGAACGCAAGAACACCACTTCAAAAAGCTTCGCGTATACCGCACTCATTTTGGTTTCTGTCTGCTCTCTTGGACAATTCGATACTGATTCGTTATAACGCTAGCGTCATTGTGCATTGACTGAACTTTAATGTAAAAAAAAATAATAAAAAATCTTGAATAGTTCTTGAAATATCGAAGAACGTTTTTTGTTGAACCGACTGTAGGCTGTAGGTTAATTAATTTTTTTTCCACCATTTTGGCACCGCTTTCAAAATGTCGCAACAGATACAACATTATGTATTATTAACTGATTTGTAGCTGGTCGATATCAAACTAATTTATTAAATTAATTTAGGGAATTATAACTATTTTAATAGTTATTGTGCTGAATCAGAAGGAATGGAGAGGGGGGGATAATATTTCTCTAGTCTTAGTCTTTTCCTCAGCACTCCCTCTCTGCCGAATTTTGGCCAGGGAATAGAGTGGTCGTCGGCATATCTATACTTCAAGGTCTTTTAAATCATACCTTGTTCATAAATAATGGTACGGTTGTTTAGAAGGTATTATGCTTTTTTTATTATACTTTTTGATATACTACCTAGCTTCGAAATTTGTAATATCGGTGAACATACTCTATAAATGAAACAAAATATCTAAAACAACCGGACAACCTCTTGGTTCCGAAAGACGACAAACAGTAAGCACTAGTCAAAAGTCGCAACAATTATATTGCATGATAGCGCGAAACTGCAAGGAAAACGACTTTAAAGGTAAACGTATTGAGATTTTTCTACATCCTCCAGCTTTTGGAAACTTATTGTCTTTTGGTAAAAAAAAATTTGGAAATGTGCGTGACCAGAAATGATACGTCTGATACGTTTTTTTTTTTGTATTAACATGTAGTTGACGGTTTTATGTCTATAACTTTTTCGAGCTGAAGAGCCAAATGAATATAGCTTTCCTTTATCAGAAATCCCGATTTAAGGAAATTTTAATTTTATTATCTAGCTCGAGTTTGAACCGCTTGATTATTTAGAATTGTGTCAAATTCATCGGGTCAAATGTAATTTTGCAATTTGTAAAGCATTGTGTTTTACTCATCGTTGCTGGACGACTAAAACAGTAAATAGCAAACTTATGATACTTGGTCTCAGCAGCAACCAAATTCTTCTTGTGACTGCCCTTGCTTAGTTCGACGCTCTTGCGAGTAAATTGATTTTGGTAATGTTTAAAGTTTTCCATCATTCCTCTCAATACTCGCGTCTCGCAATGTGTGTATGAGACTCTCATACGCAACCAAAAGAATGTCCTTAAAGATCTTTTGGTGAGGTTAATTTAGGAGAGTACTTCAAACTTAAATCCTACTATAAATATATATAATGGTTTTTTCCCCAAGATTTTATTCACAGTCCTGATGCTGTTCTCCTGTTCTGATTTAGACAATTTCACGTAAATCAATTCCACGTGGCCAAAAAGAGTAAGCCTTACGAGAAAAAGTAATGAAACCTTTTTCGTAACAAATTTCATAAGGTATAACAAATTAAATAATGACAAATTTTCGAAAAAAAATATTTTGCAAGATATCCGTAGAAATTGTTTTCACCCCATTTGCTATGCTGACACGGTTCAATAGGAACTGTTGAGAGGTTTTTAAAATAGCAATATCTCGTTGTATGCAAAAATCCAACTAGGTGGGTTGGTCCTTTTGTCTATTTTGGACTTGACACTAAGGGGTGCCCAGGGATGTAATATTAGTTAAGATCACGACGTGGTACCAACCTGGAGATCCAGCCGGATAAGACTACTCTTGGTAGGCCTCTGGCCGCCTGTAAGATTTTGCTTAGCACGAGGGCAATCAACCTAGCGAACCACAGTTGGGCGAACGGCACTACGTGTCATACTTCCAGACAGATGTGGCCTAAGCTGGATCTTAGGCGCTCCAAGTGTCTGCTTTCGAGGGGCAGATCTGACCTTGGTATAATTACTGGGGTAATCACAGGCCATTGCCCTATTGGCTTACACGCGAAGAGACTGGGTATCTTCTCAAACGACTTCTGCAGTAGCTGCATGGACGAGAAGGAGGAGGAAACTGTTTTCCACTACCTCTGCCGGTGTCCTGCACTGGCACGCAGGCGGAAGTCCTTCTTGAGTAACTATTTCTTTGATAGTCTCTGTGATCTGGCGGCGATTGACGTTGCAGATCTCTGGCGTTTCATCGACAGATCCGGATGGTTCCAATGAGGAGGTGGAGGGAATTCTTGGATTCCCGTGGCATCACAATGGGCCTATTGAGATCTAAGTGTGCCCTTTAAGGCAGCCACACGAACCTAACCTATCCTAAGCCGCGAATTTTGTAAAGATCACAAAAAGTTTATACCGTTATTTAAAGTGCGCTCCAAATGCCTAAAACAGAACGTGCAAATACCTGAATGGTAAACAATATCTCTGTATGATACCACGCCATTTAGATGCAAATGAAATGGTAGAAGTGTTACGCCTGCTATACTACATTTTGATTTCAAACTAAGCAAATTAGTCCGTTAATCACATTCGAGGCAGTACAAATGCAGGCTAGGTTAGGTTAGATTAGGTTAAAGTGGCTGCCTAAGAAGGTACACCTAGGCCAAGGAGGCCCATTGTGATACCACAAATTGAGGCTGCAAAAGTTTTTAAAACCCCATCAAAATACCTAGAGAAGAAGAGGGTAAACCTGTTACTCTCTGTGCACCGATCCAGTTCCTCTCCAGTGGAAACTGTTCTCGGGGAGTCAAAATAAAATTGGCTGGAATGGAAAGGGTGTTTGTTCAGCCTTAACCCGTCATCGGGAACCATTTGGAACTCCTGATGAATCGAGCTAAGTCTCTGACGTCAGTGGAGCCTAATTCGCTTAGCTCTTCAAAGAAGGGGAAGCCCAAAAACCGATTTCTACGGTTGGCTAATGCCGGACAGTTGCAGAGGAGGTGGAGTATGGTTTCCTCTTCATCATGGCAACTCCTACAGAAATCGTTTGAAGGTGCGCCTAGTTTATCGGCATGTCTGACTATGAGGCCGTGGCCCGTAATAACGGCTACGGTACTTCTTATTACTTTGCGTAGGATGAGCTCTCTTGACCGTTTTGGCGATATCTGTTGGGTAATCAAGCAGGTGTGTTCCTCCTGCAAAAATTAAGGCTATCATGAATAGGAATTGGAGAAATAAAGGAAAAGACCACGTAGGCGAGTTTTCAATGAAGTTTTGAAAAAGTCCGTTCCCTTGGCACTACCCTGAATGAGACCATGATTTAAATAGAATATAACAGGCGGTAAGTTAACTACACTGACCAAACAAAATGCAAACAGCTAACTTATAAATATAGACTCAAAATTAATACTATAAAATAATGGGATATTTTTTAAAACACGTCGCTGTTACCTGTAGTATTCAATATTCATCGCAATTGTAATAAATATTAATAGTTCGTTATTGTTCACGTCTTCATTTCAGAATTTTAAAAATAAATAAACTAAACATTTATGAATCGCTTTTTAACATTAAACGTACTACAATTCTCCAATTTATATTGTATTGCTTGCAGGATCACTCAGTGTGGCGTCCACTTATGTCTCTTCTCTCCGGCCAACCTTCCAACGAACTGTTAACAGTAGTAACATCTACAATATGTAATCTGTTACTGGAATTTTCACCTGCTAAAGAACCGATGTTAGATTCTGGGGTTGTTGAAATGCTCTGTCGGCTGACTGAAAATCCAAACCCGGCATTAAGGTTAAATGGTAGTTGGGCATTAATGAATATGGCATTTCAAGCAGAACAGCATGTAAAAACGAAAATTATCAACACATTAGGAACAGATCGCATCCTTCAGCTTCTTAATGACTCTGACACAAGAGTTATAATGAAAACATTAGGTCTTTTAAGGAATTTGCTTAGTAAATCGTTACATATTGATGATATAATGTCAGAACATTCTGCGGAAGTCATGCAAGCGGTTAATATGGTGCTGGATTCTCCGCATCCTGCAGAAGTCAAAGAACAAGCATTGTGTATCATAGGAAATATTGCGGCAGGCGCGCAAGTAAAAGATTACGTAATGGATGACGACCGCATATTAAAACGTCTCGGGGAATTTTTAGTAAGTTAAATATATTAAAAACAGTATTTGTTAACTAATTGTTCATATGTTAAATAAAGATGCACAGAGACACAAAATTACAAGCCGGAGCACTTTTTGCAATCGGGAACCTAGTTCATCGAAATGATTCGAATGTTCATGACAGGCATATGAAACTAAGGGATCTTGGAATAGTTAGTAAATTAGAGGAACTTTTAAATACAACTTCCAAAGAAAGCGATTTTTACGAAGAGTAAGTAATCACATATACTATTGCGGTAGGTTAAATTTTCTGACGTTAACTTTTGTTTCATAGAATTCGGACCGTGATCAAACAACTGGGATATTCTTAAGTTGAGTTATTTATTAAATTAAAATAAATATTTGTTATTACAATTCTAGTTATTAACGCAAATTGTATATTTTTAAAGTTGAGCGAGTTATTAAATTCTTATTATTTAAAATCCGAATACAAATTAATTTATAACTCTCTAGACAAATAGTACGTCTCAATATGTATAGGCAGCTTACATAGACCCCATGACAAACAGTCTTATTCATTTTATTATAAATTGTTTGTTTATCATTCGCTGAGCAGTAATAAAATTTATTATAACGTACTAAATTGAAATTTTATTCATAAGATTATAATATTTTAAAAGTAATTTTCTATACAACTCTTTTGTAATCTAAAACTCAATTAAAAGGAATAAGCAGGCAGAATAGTAGCAGTAGCTTTATCTTGAAGCAAGGAGCTTTTGTATATTTGAGCATAGAAAGCCAAGAAAGGAAGGGATTATAAGCATTTTCGTTTTTAGTAGCTTATAATTTTCCATTTTCGGAGAAATTAAAATTTACCTGTCCTCTAGAATAAGGACTTTAGTTTTATTAGGAAAATCTGTATCGCCATGTTTATCTGAATTTTTTGCATTTTTATTTGTTTTAAAACGCCAGCTTTAGTATTCCATTAAATATTATTGCCAACCACAACATGTATCGCAAAAAAATATTGTAGGAGCACGCTATCTGACGACGAACTTGCCATCTGGTAACGAATTGGTCGCTATACTAAATCTGAAAAGAATTCAATCATGTGATGATACTTGATGTTCAATAAGATGAATATTCGTTACTAGAAAAGATTTAGGTTGCTCAGATCTACAGAATTTAATTCGGAACATGTAACTGTAGTTTGAAAGGCAGCAGTAGTTTAATTTGTGATTTGAACATTTTTATTTCACCTTCCAAATTGTTGTAATTAAAATACTTAAAAGCTCAATTGTGTTGTTAAGTTGTGAAGTGTAAACGTTATTGTTATAAGTTGTTCGAAGTTTAATTCTGTAAAACGAATTTACGCTTGAACTGTTATGAGATGAACATATTGTACAATCCTGGCTATATTTTAAGTCGAGAAGCCCGGGATGTAGGGACTTATTAAGAAAACTCATAATCAAAATCGACTTCGGAATGGGCTCGAAAATTTTAAGGATTTAGAAGACAAATTTGAGTATCCCTTACCAATGACTACATAGCAAAATGCCTTCATACCGTTGCTGCAGAAATCAATTGAAAAAGAAGGTAATGCTTGTTACTAGTTCGGTTTTGATTGTTTGTCTACACGAACGGGTGGTGTCATTAATTTATACAAAAAAATTTTTTTATTATAAAGTGAGATCGGTTTAGAAAATTTGAGGGTTTTCTGTTAAATGCTGGATTAATAATGAAACTGCTTCACTGTCAATGAGCGGCAGTACCACTCCTGGGTTCAAGACCAGTTCTACCCGTGGCACAGTGTAGCGAACACATGAAAAAAAATAAAAATTAAATTTCTTTCTTTATTCTTTTCATTTTGCTTCATTAGTTACATATTTACAGTAAGATACAAATATTGATGAATACAGGGTGTTTCAGATCTGACGTGCCAAAATGAGTGGGGTGATAGATCTGAACTAGAAAAGCAACAAATTGGTGGGGGGCGCAATCTCAAGCGTTTGGGAGTTACAGGGTGATTCATAAATTTCAGTTTTTCATGGTCAGCACATTACTCTTATATTTTTATCTTTTGATCAGCCCAATATAGCGACATCAAACAAACGCTAAAAAACTACTTTCCCAATGGCCTTTCCAAAATTTTCAATAATGTTTATCTAACTCCTATGAACCTACCTACCTTACCAATACAGGTACAGTCACTGCCAAAAGTGCGAAAAATGGTTTGCGATTACCTAAAGTTCAGCATTTTCTCAAATTTTATCCGAAATTCATGTAATTAGTATACCCCTTTTTTATTTTTATTAGTTTTCTCATTTTATTACCGTTCCAAACATGTGCAACATGTCCAAGTAGAGAAAATATGTAGAAATTTATACGTAGGAATCCTATCGGAGAATATTATAAATTAAAGAAATTAAACTCAAATTAATTCTAAAATGCTTTTTATTGAATTGAAAAATAATTTCAATTAATCTTGACAGGTAACAAAAGCCGTTTAAAAGCGGCGGTGGACGCTTTGGATGCATGCCAACAATCTCCTTCTAATTCCCTCTTTAAGGCGTATTGTAGCCAGCCTCTCCCTTATTTTTATCGCTGCATTCCCAATTCGGCTAACTAAATCCTCCCTATTGTTAACTGGGCTTGAATAAGCTTCACCCTTCATTGTTCCCATAATAAAAAATCCAATGGGATAAGATCTAGAGATCTAGCAGGCCAAGGAATCGGTTCACCTTGTCCAATCCAGCGGTTATGAAATTTTTCACTTAGTATTACCTTTACAATGTAGCCATATGCGCTGGTATTCTATCGTGTTGGTGAAACATTCCCCTAAGATTATCCATAGGATTCTTCTCTATTAGATCTGGCAGTGTATTGTCCAAAAAGTCTGCATAAATTGCACTATTAAGCATTTGAATGGTCCTACCATATGGTTGCCGATGATACCAGCCCAAACATTGACACTGAATCTCTGCTGAAATGAGGTCACCTTTGCACTGTGTGGGTTAGTGTTCGACCAGGTATGGAGGTTATAGCAGTTTCTGATATCATTCCTGGTGAATTGATATTCATCTGTCCAGAGAATTCGGTTCAGAAACGCTCTGTCGTCAACGTTTCAGAAGCCAAGTGTCCATTTTCTGTTTTCTCTCGGAATCTTCTTCCTGTAGTCCTTGGGCTGGGTGATGATAATATGGGCGTTATCCCCCTCGATGAATAACCCTCCAAACCGTAGATGACGACACTCCTAATCGTGCTGTGACTCGCCTCGTTCTCGTCTCAGGGTCTTGCCTCACGATGGTGATTATTTACTGCCCGACGTCGGCAGAATTTCCCAAAGTTTCGGCTTGTGTCTTCCTGTCGTGCGAAGTTACACTTCCTGTTTCTCTTAACCTTTGGAAAGTCCGTGAAAATACCCCTCTTAGGGGGACTCGCCGGTTAGGGAATCTCCTTTCCAGTACAGGCGCTGTCTCTTTTCTGTTTACTACACCATAAATGTAAATAATATCCGCGTATTCTAGCATTTTCTAATAATTTTTGTGTAAAACAGCCTTACTTATTGATTAGATTTTCAACTATGGTAGGCATTCTTGCTGACTTGCCCCTTTTTTTAAAGCAACATTTTCATAAGGTACGAGTAACAGAACGCCAGGATACAAAAGGGTGTGAATTCTGACTACCACAAGCTAATAAAACAAAATTTCACTAACATTTTTAAAACTTTTCTGCAGCAATAATTAAAATTAATTACGTGTTAACAGAAAACAAACATTTTCGACCCTTTATCTTAAAAATTTATTTTCTTTAAAGTATTTCTTACCTAAAGTGCAATAAAATAGTTCTAAGGATGCGGTTTTTCTAATCCTGTGTCTACCTTGCCATGTTGCCCCTTTTTGGAAAGGTAATAAGATGGGCAATGCAATAAAAATAAAAGAGAGGTGTACTAATTACATGAATTTCGGAGAAAATTTGGGCAAATGCTGAATTTTAGGTAATCGCAAACCAATTTTTTTCACTTTTAGAAGTGACTGTACGTGCAATGGTAGGAGTTAGATCAGTACTGTTGACATTTTTGGAAAGGTTATTGTGATAGTAGTTTTTAAGTTTAAGTTTTTGTTTGATGTAGCTGTGTTGGGTAGATCAAGAGATAAAAATAAAAGAGTAATGTGAATACCATGAAAAACTGAAATTTATGAATCACTTTGTAACTCCCAAACGGTTAAGATTGTCCCCCCCCCCCCCCCCCCCCCCCCCCCGCCATACAATTTTTTGTTTGTCTAGTTGAGATCTATCACCCCCCTCATTTTGGCACGTCAGATCTGAAACATCCTGTATAATGACATTTTTATCCAAACTTTTCCATTTACAATGATTAATCGGAGTCTGAATCCGTATTCGACGTTATAGGTGTTTGAATTGATGCATGTTCATTGTCATCAATTTTAAGATATTCCAATAAATTGCTATCTAACTTCATTTCAGGATGAGATCTATTTTTCTTAAAGATGACAGACCGGGATCAGATGACAGAAGAAGCATTTTTATCAGATCTTTATTTGTATCGCAACGTGAAGTTTTCCTTGTATGGTGTTCTCTGAAATATCTTATATCTTTGTGTCTGGCTTCTAATGCTTCTTCTGAGAATGGCCGTATTGGCATAAAAAATGATGATTATGGATTCATAACTTATGTAATGAAATCGGCATATAATACCATGAGTAATTTTCCAAATCAATATTTCGTGTTTCTTTGATTAGATTAGAAAATTTTGTTATATTAATTTGTCTGCCGCTAGAAGTAAATCTAAGAATAGTAGCCAAATTTTTCATCAGGTTAATATTAACACCAGTGATAGCACCACTTAGCTCTGGGTTTTCAAAAAATTTTCGAGCAGTATTACCGTCATTAGTGGATCGAAAACCAGGTTTTGGCTTATCAATTATTAAACCAATCTTTTCTTTAAATGAATTTTGAATTTTAGCTTTGGTTTCATTAAATATCCTTTTCGAATTATCTCCTCTTACTTGCCAAGTTTTTAAAGGTAATCTATAAGCAATATGTATCATATCAGAGCATCTAATCCAGCAGTGAATGGTAGATAGGCCAAATCTGTAAGCAGACTCATCAGGCACTCGGTGTTTCACATTAATTTTATTCATTTGAGTTGGAGTAGCTCCGCAAATGTAACAGGTCTGCGTTGATTTGGAGCCACTAATAACGTTACAACTACTTCCGTCAATCATAGTAAAAATTAGGTCGTGTGATACTTTCAAAGATATTTCGCCAATTTATATTGTGCGAGGTGCTAAATTTGCAATTACCTGTTCGACTTTTAAGTATTTGTTTTTAACTAATTCAGGAGATTCTTTCGCGAATACAAATTTCATGGGACGGCAATATAATGTAAAAGAGGGCGTTTTATTTTGCCATAAAATGTTTCCACTTTCTTTAGCAACTAGATGAATAGGAACGAGAGCTACGAAGAATAAAAACTCGTCCGTAGGAAGCATATCAGAAAATTTTTGTTTATAAGTACTGTGGCCGGAGCTGCCATTAAGACCGCATTTACAAATTACAATTAAATCTGCATTTTGACAGATTTCCAAATCTAACAGCTCTTGCAAATTTACTTCTGCGTGGCTTTCTGAATTCTCGCTCTCTACCTTTTCAGTGCATAGTAACTAGGCAGCATATCTGGATTGATGTTATTTATTGTTGTCCGCAATATATTGTACTTTCAATAAGTAAGATTTAGATCTAAATACAAGGCCAATGCTTGCAATGGCGGTAAACCTTTTTCTCCTCACTTTATCTATGCTTTAACAATGCAGCTGCAAAGGCCACCTCATCTGATGTTCTTGTTGCTAGATCCGCAATCCTTCGTTTCTTAGTCAGTATTGATGCTTCCTCAAATGGTATTAAAGGCCTTCCTCGTTGCATTCCGCTGGGTCCTGGCTGATTTCTTTTCTAACTTCATCCTCTAATTTAATGTTTTTATTTAACCAATCTTCATGTCTTTCTGCAAACTTTACGGAGCTTCGACTGCATTGCTCCCACTTTCGTTGAATTTCGAGGGAAAGTAATCTCGCCGTTTTGTTGATACTTTCTTCAGTATTCTTTGGACACTCATTTAAATCAAATGTTGTTAATATGTATTGATATACTGCTGCCAGTTTTTTATTCTTTTGGGAATTTTTCCATGTTTGAAGATACCAGAGTTAGTTTTTCTGAGGCTGGAGTCTGGAAATATGAAAATATCCATTATTTTTAACCGACTTCCCAAAAACAAAGAGGTTCTAAGTTCGACGCGTATTTTTTTTTTTTTTTAATTTATTTTTTTTTTTTTTATGTCTGACCGGGCATAACTTCGTAACGCGTCGACCGATTTTGATGATTCTTTTTTTGTTGGGTAGAGTATGTTCACCGATTGGTACCATGTCAAAAAAATTTTTGGTAGGGTGGGGGTGGGGGGTGTGGGTCAAACCTAACTTTGTAACGCGTGGTCCGATTTGGATGGTTCTTTTTTTGTTGTACAGAGTATGATCCCCCATTGCTAACAGGAGAAAAAAACTTTGGCCTTGGGTGGGGGGAGGGGTAGTCTAACTTTGTAACGCGTGGACCGATTTGGATAATTCTTTTTCTCTTGGGTAGAGTATGATCCTTGGTTGATATTACGAGAAAAAAAATGTTGCTGGGGTGGGGGTGGGAGAAGGGGGGTGGAACCTAACTTTATAACGCCTGAATCGATTTGGATGCTTCTTTTGCTGTTGTATAGAGTGTGATCCCCCATTGCTAATAGGAGAATAATTTGGTCCTATGGTGTGGGTGGGGGAGGGGGAGGGGTAGTATTTTCGCAACGCGTGAACCGATTTCGATGATTCCATTTCTGTTCGGTAGAGTATGTTCCTTGGTTGATACCATGAGAAAAAAAGTTTAGTGGAATGGGGGTGGGGTAGGGGGTTAATGCAAACGTCTAACGTGTGGACCGATTTTGATGGTTCTTTCTTCGTTGTATAGAGTAGAAGACACTAAAAAGTGTAAAATAAAATAGTTTTTAAAAAAAAAGTTGAACCGACTTCACAAAAAGCGCTAAAAAGCATAAAATAATTTTTAATTTTATATCTATTACAAGATTTTGAAGTCGGTGCAAATTAAACAAATAAAACAACTACATAACCACAATTGAAAATAATACATAATACTACCTGAACGTTTCAGCTTACGGGATCATAAGAAATGACGATTAAATATTTTTGTTGTAGTTGTTTGATTTGCACCGACTTCAAAATCTCGTAATAGATATAAAATTAAAAATTATTTTATGCTTTTTAGCGCTTTTTGTGATGTCGGTTCAACTTTTTTTTTAAAAACTATTTTATCATCTAATGAAAGTTTGCATAACAGACAGTTTTTGAACACAATGCTGGGATATCGATATTTAATGATTTTTTTTTTAAATTAAATTAAACTTAAGAACTATTAAAATTGTAAAGGATAGTTATACATTAAGCACGTACTCACCCATATTCTCAAAGCAATTATTATTTTATAACAAAATACAAAACTAAATACATACATTAAACCGGTTTTATTGTCATGTGTATGAAGCGAGTGATAAGAGCAGGCAGTTTTACTACGGAGAAAATTCTTGTTATTGAAATATTTTGAAACTCCCTTTTTGATTTTTGAACAATGGACGCGACACTGTGCGTGGGTTTAAAAAAAAATGTTATTAAAAAAAAGCCACTTCGTCTCTGGGCTGTTGTCTAGCTCGCAACAATGAAAAAACAAAACATTCAAGTTTCCTTACTCCCGTTACCCTAATTCCCCTCAAGCGAAAGCCATGCTAACGTATCAAAGGGTTGTCCCCTAGGCTTTGGCCACATCGTAAAAAAACAATTTTTTTTTTTTTAAAGTCGACGGATCGGCTGTGAAAAGTAATGTATTTATTATTCTCTAATTGTAATGGATGATTTTCTTAAAGGTCATGCCTACTTCTGTTGATTTTACAAAAACAATGTTCATTTAAAGAGAAATATGGGAAATAGAAAGAAACTTCCGCCAAACCTGACATTTTCTTCGCAATTTATTGGACAGTTTAAAAAACAAATTTTATATTAGGGCTCCACAAAAATCAGTTAAATGTTGGACGTCCTAATCTTACACTGAAATTGCAATAAGCTGCCTCTACGCGCCTTTATCACGTCTTGTATACTTGGCGACATCAAACCAGCCAGATGTCGGACATTATCCTCCATTGAAATTTCTTCAAACTATATTTTTTTGATGGTCATGATTTTGTTCCTTGGTTTATTGGATGATACCTTGATTTTAATAATTCATCATAAATTCTCGATCAAATCCGGCGAATTTCCTGGCCATTCCATATGTTCGATTTCATATGAATTGAGAAGTCCATGAACCTGGAAAAATAAATGAGAAGTCATGTGATCAGAAAATGATGACGAACTGTCCTTTTAACAAAGTAAAGTTTAATAAAATCAATAAACTTATTATTTTGACGATATGACAGGGGCGGAGTCATCCTGGAACATGACACTGCGTGTGAAAGATGCCCTCCAATCGATGGTATTAAATTTTTCCGGATGACGTCGTAGTACTTCTGAGCGTTCATCAATAAAGTTCACCATCACAAGCTGGCCCAAAAAAACTATGAAAAGCACCCCCACACCATTTGACCTTCAGGGTGCTTAACTGTTCTTATCAGGCATTCGTCACTCGCTTTCCTGTTTTGCTCCGCACTACAGCAAGTCATCTGATCAGAACAGATTGAACCTCCTCTCGTCATCAATCTTGGGATGTCCACGTTTCAAACTTTTTGGCTGACTGGAGTCGTGAATTCTTAATTTTTTTGGGTAAGCAGCGTTTTTTTTGGCGGGTCTCTTACCAAATATTCCCCCCTCTCGCAATCGGCGTCAGATCGTTTCGGCATTGACGTCTAAGTTGTGAAATCGCAAAAAATCAGATCGGTTCGTCAAACTAATCCGCCATATTTCACGATCGTCTGCTAGATCTGTTTTTCTAGACTCTCCTGTATCCTCTTCCGGCCAAAAGACCTTCGTTCTTGTTCGCAAGAAATTACTGTAGAGTCGTGACACCCTACCCTATGGGAAATTTGGCGCGCCGAAAGTCTCTCAGACTCCAAAGTGAAAATTTTCACTTTTGTATCCCTGCCCAATTCACTCACCTGAGAATGCGAAATCAAACTTAAATGTAAAGTCAAGTGCGGACCTCGCTTTTTTTCGAACAATGTCAATACAATTTTCCTTGATTCGGGATGGTTTCCTTTTTCCTAGAGGCTTATCTTCGGCCTTCAGTTCGATTTGTTGTCGTCCTTCGTTGTCCTTCTTCGATGTTTGTCTTCTTGATGAACTTCTTGTTGCGTTGTCTCTTTTGAATGCGGTTGTTGTGCTACATCAGCGATTTGTCCTTCTCTTAGTGAGTTAGTAATTAAGAGTGGGAGGGTGTAGGAATAGCATTTGGGAATATTGAGGATGCTTAGGGGTAGTCGGGTCCTAAATAATGGTGAGCTTTAGATTTTGGACTACCCTCGGTAGTGAATCCCTTTCATATCATAAAAGGTTATTCTTCTGTTGTGGAAATAAATGTCCGAGTTTTCGGGCTTAGTGAGAAGCAGGCATGATAAATATCTGGATTGTTCCGGTATGAGAAGTTCCGTTGCTTATTAGGGAATTGGGATGAATGGGAATGAATTCCATTTGTTTTGTCGCTAGATCGACTAGGTATTCCTTGATAGGAGTGATGTTTGCGGCTTCATATAGCTCGCGATTGAAGTAGTATTTGTGAGGCTCCTTTCTGTGGAGTCCCGTGCACGCACAGATAATTTTCCTCTCGAGATTACCGAGACGTTGCATGCAGGTTGGGGAGAAGGTGTGACAAATGGGAAAACAGTACGTAATGATGCAAAAGTTTGGTTTATCATCCTGATATTGATGATTTGGCTGAACAGGCTGTAGACGAAATTTGCTTTATTAATAACCGCTTCTGCATGAGCATTGAATCTTAGGAGTTCATTGAAGTTCACTCCTAGATATTTTGCCTTCTGGCTCGAGGCAATAATTCCGCCATTGTAGGCAGCTTTGATTTACCTGGATTTTCTGACTTGCCGGTTTCGCCCGGTTGCAGGTTTTCGAATACAGATAAGTTCAGATTTTGAGACATTTTCATTCCCCACCTTTTTATAGCAAGATTGGAGTTTTTCGAGGTGGAGGTTGACTTTATTTACGGCCAAAATCTGGCAGCGTGATTGGGCATATGTTAAGGAGTCATCTGCGTACAGAAATGTTGTGCAATTTTCGTTTGCAGGTTGATCAGACGTGAACAGATTGAAGAGTATGGTGCCTAAGATTGATCCTTGTGGGATACCTGCCTCTATCGGTTTATGTGCTGATTTTTGATTATTTAGTTCCACGTAAAAGTTTCTTTCCGTTAAGAAACCGTGGATTAGTTTGTTGAGGTGGGGTGGGAAACCGAATTGGCTTAGCTTGAAAATTATTCCATTGGTCCAAACTGAGTGAACATCGAGAAAGCAGCTGAATGTGCATTCAATTAAATGAAATTTCAGCAGTGGGTGTAATGTTGTGGTTTAAAGCCAAACTGAGATTCCTGCCGAATAATATTTTCTTCGCAGGAGTTTGTGATTTGTTGCTGGATGACTTTTTCGAAGAGTTTCCCCACATTAGAGATTAGGGAAATGGGTCTGAAATCTTTTATGTTCTTGGACGAAATTTTCTTTGGGATGGGGAGAATACGGGAGGTTTCCAGTTTTTCGGAAAGTAACAATTGTTTTTTTTTATATATGATGTTGCCAAAGCTCAGGGGATGCCCTATGATGCTAACGCACAGCTTGGCAGAAAAGGAATTAGGGTGAGGGAAATGAGTTAGGAGGTTGAGTGAAGGAGGTATCGATGTACGCCCCGTTTGAAAGTTTCAGGCTGATAAGACGAGGGGAAAACAGAAGATGGTAAACTGTTCCACATTCGTGTTGTTCGGCTTAGAAAAGATTCCCGAAATTTGACGGTACGTCCAAATTTGACCTGGAGAGTATAGGGGTGGGAGCGATCTTGTATCGCGCATTGACATGTGTCTACAAGGAATCAGGCGAGCAATGTCGTTAGAACAATGGCTATAGAAACAGCGATAGAAGAGTGAGAGACAACCGACATTCCGTCGATGCTCCAGAGAGTCAAGGCCCTCAGAGATTAATAATAAGTTTAATAGCCTACGCTGGACTTTGTCTAACGCGGACAATGCGGTGTCCGGCCCCTGTCCAAATATGGGAGTTATATTCAAGTCTAGGCC
This sequence comes from Leptarthrus brevirostris, assembly GCA_964036015.1. Lineage (NCBI taxonomy): Eukaryota > Metazoa > Arthropoda > Insecta > Diptera > Asilidae > Leptarthrus > Leptarthrus brevirostris. Next base: position 114,102,577 of record OZ038373.1, on the reverse strand, counting down.
TAATGTAGATCAGCGCTAAGTCAGGTGGGGTGAAATATTTCTTACATCTCTATAGAAAACCCAAGCATTTCATCGCACTTTTGGCGATTGCAAATATATGATCAGTCCAGCTAAGATTGCTGGATATCCGAATACCCAAGATGTTTAGGGAGGGCGATTTTGGTATAGTCACTCCGTCGACTGAAATGGGTTGGGGGTGAACTGGGCGTTTTTAAGGGACAGTAAACAGCTTTGAGTTTTGGATGCGAAACACGATTTTCTCTGCCCCAAGCGGATACTATAGAAATGTCGTTGTTTAATGATCTAAACATGCGTTCTCGATTGACATCTGTAGCATTTCCACGTGAATTCATTACAGAGTCAAATGAGTACTCGAAATCAAGGGTGCTGTCGTCGGCGAAACTATGAATAGGATTGAGAGTAAGGGATAAAAGATCATTAATAAAAAGAAGAAATAAGGTTGGTGAAAGAACTGAACCCTGAGGTACACCGGCATTTATGTCGTAGGAATCGGATATAACTCCGTCACACCCGTTACTGGCAATCGTTGATAAGATGGTTAATTCCTAGATATTTCAACAACTTGAGTGATCAAAAAACTTTAGATACGATCGAAGTTAGTGCAATTGGTCTGTAGTTAGAGGGGTCGCATGCCTCTCCTTTTTTAAGTATCGGCTGGACATGAGCAAGTTTCCATGCATTTGGAAACATTCCTGTTGAATATGATAGGTGAAAAAGTTTGCCAAGCCAAGCAGGACAAGTGTGGTACGGCACTAACAGGTTGGGCTTGTACAATGAGTCAGTAAAAACAATCCCATTATAAATGAGTGGTGGTGTTGATGAATAGGTGAAATTGTTCTTTACGGTTTTTACTAGAGACCAGAAGCCCTTACTTCCCTTTTGAGTAGAAAATAACTTCCGTCTGATGCTCTGGTCGAAATTGAACTTAGCCCGACTAATTGCTGAATTGCAAATATTCCGCGCATCTCTATAGATACGTCTCAATTCCTCTGAAGGGCAAAATTTATATGCTTGAAAGGCTGCTTCTATTTTTAATGGCTGCGAAACAGTGATTATTGAACCAATTGGTGTTAGTTGGTTTGATGTTCTTAAAGCTATGAGGAATAAAGTGATGCATTCCAAGCCATAGGATGTTCAAGATATAATCGTTGGTTTTGTTAATGTCTCTCATAGAAAAGCAGTCAGACCAATCCAGCTCTCTGAGATATTTATTAAGTCCCGCCCAATCAGCATTTTTAAAATGCCACACTAATCTTTCGGTGGAGTTAAGGTTAGTGGTTGTCAGAGAGGAGATGGAGAATTGGGCGGAGATAAGGCAATGGTCCGAATTACCCAAGGGAGCAGTTACCGAAACCGAGTACTTTTCTGGATGCGATGTTAGAAATAGATCCAAAAGATGCGCGTTGTGCCCCAAAGTATCAGGAACATGAGTCGGACACTTAACCAGTTGTTGCAAATTAAAAGACTCACTAAATAACTCGACGTGTCTTCCAGACGGGCTTTTGGTAGACGAACGCCTGAGCCACTGTGTGTTGTAGACGTTGAAATCGCCAGCAAGAACGATGTTAGAAGAGGGGGCTATTTACAAAATCTTATCAATATCGGAAGACAGCTTTTTGAAGGAACACACAGTTTATACAATTATTGAAAATCAACGAGAGAAATTTTTGAGCTATTGGTTGGAGCTTTTTTAAAATTTAAATCTCGTTCCGAACGTCTCCTTTACAGTCGCAGAGATCCTGAAAATTCCAAAGACGCCATCATAGGTTCATACACAGGTAAAAAACGGTGATTACCTGCCCTTCCGGGCCCTTTTTGAGGGTGTTGCAGTTTCTATGATATATTTCATTAGAGAGAGATTTTTGTGGTTTTGTTGAGGACCGTCTGGAAACATTATCAGGTTATAACTATAAAGTGATAATCGTGGGCGATTTTAATATAAACTACTGGAATTACGACGGTTACGCTAATCGTATAACTGTGATAATTATATATAATGGATTTCCACAATTAAAACATTAAATGATTTATGTTTTACGTACTATAGGTGATACTGAGGTAAGGACCAGAAGAAAACTGCAGATTAGTGATCGTGAGACATTGTGTGCGGAAGAAAAAGGAGACTAAAAAACATTCATTTAACCTTTCAAATACAGTAAGAACAAATTTTCCAATGGGCAAAATGTAGTAAGTATAAATGAATTTTAATTTTTATATTATTTACATGAATATACCCAAAATATTTGAGGAAAGATTGAAAAGTTTGATGAACAGCAAACAGAACATGGAGGCGATTAGTTCATTGAGGATCGAAGAAGTGGGTAATTCGAAATCAGTTATAATTGGAAAGGCTGTCACTATAACTCGAACTAGAAGCATTGTTACAAAGCCCCAAAAACAATTTTTCGAAATTCTAGTGGATAAAAATAAATAGATCTTTTTGGATACAGAGAATTCATTTTAAAAATCAAATGCGTTATCATGAAGGAAAATCAGTGTGTTCTTGAGATATAATTTTCCCCAGTTTGAAAATCGTAGAAAGACATGATTATTAAATTCTTGGGTTAAATTAGATCGGCTGCAGTTAGCTTAAACTGTAAACTTATTTCCTATATTTGTTAATATTTCGAAAATTTCTTAAAAGGGAATAGAAAAATAAAATTCAAAAGTAAAAAAACAAAACTGGTTTCCATTTACTTGCGTAATTCTGTCTAGAACGCTTGTACGTTGAAGGTAGAGAAAGCTCTGTAGTCGGTCAATATACTGTTCTATGTTTTGTAAATATATGTCGGCAAATCATGTACTAGTGCTCATCCAGAAAGGGACCGTTCAAGTATTACGTAACGCAGGATTTGAAGATTTCTGAGCCCCCCCCCCCCCCCACTTGTAATGCGCAGTAACGTTTCGCGTTACGTTACACTCAGATAATTATTTTTACCTAAAAATGTCAATTATGTTGCGCAACATACCGGAATTAGAAGTAATGTAAATTAAACGAAATTTCTGCCCACTTTGGCCCTAATGTGTGTGTGTGAAATTCGTAAGTCCAAACTATGGACTCGGGGTACACGGCTTATTGTAGTTATTTGCCATATATATACTTCTGTATGCTCAGTGACGCGACTCTTTTCGTATGTAAAAAAATATGTGTAGTGTAGATATACCATAGCAACTGAGCCGTGAGTCACGAGTTAAGAGTTATTACTTTTAATTAAAACAAAAGCTTAACGTTACGTAACGCGTTGCTTGGCGCCCTCCCCCCTCTATGACGCACCGTAACGTTTCACAAGACCTCCGCCCTTATTGCATTACGTAATACTTCAATGACCCCTTATTGTACAATTAAATCCAGCATCTTGCCAATCCTCGCACTTATGTTTTCACAGCATTTCATTTCTTGCCCCAAAATAATACTGAGATTAGTTACCTTACTTAGGCAATGGACAACCATTTAAGACTATCAGAGGAGCTTTACTTAAAACAAGAGGATTAGTATAAAACATGATAGAGTAAGATTTTCCGGGGTTCAAAAGTAATCTGTTCGCAATTGACCAATCATATACTCTACCAAGATCGGCATTTATACGTGCCATGCAGTTCGCAAGGAGCCCAATAGGCCTGCCTAAATAGACCTGAACATCATCAGCATAAAGATGAATTTTCACATCACGCACCGCACTTGGTAAATCATTGATGAAGAGGCTGAATAAAAGCGGTCCCAGTATTGATCCCTGTGGTACGCCACGTGAAAGAACCAAAGGACCAGAAATTACGCCATCGATCTGCACTGTTTGGGAACGATCTGACAAGAAACATGCTATCATAGAGGAAGCACACGAGCTAAAGTTGAAGTACCTGTGTAATTTGTGAATAAGTAAGCTGTGGTCAACGCAATCGAAATCCAAGAAACGCTACCACGAAGATTAAAAAAAAATTATTTTTAACAGAACTTTGCAAAATATGAAGAGTTTGAAAACTGATCAGCTTTGAAACCGACACTTAAGCACTTTGCTAAACAGTTTATTATAAAAATTGCGATATTTTAGCGCTTGAACACTTGTATAAAATACGGAACCGATTAGATTGCGTTTACTCTCTAGCGTACATATTATGAAACTTTCTTTAAAATAAAGGAACTCGCGGTTAAGAGCTAGCTGCGTCTGATAAGATCAAAGGTGAATCGTAACTTCGTAGTGCTTGAAATCTATTTTCAAGAAATGTTAAGAATTCATGTAGTCCTTGAATATCTCTGTGGTTTTTTAGAGATTGTTCATACACCTTTCTAGATTCGCTGTCTAGTTTTTGAATCAATAAGTGTATAACAAGTGGGTCCCGATTGTTAGTGTCAATGTCTAAATTTGTGATTGCTTCTAGGCATTCTAGTATTGAATCATGGAGTCTCTTTAGATTAGCAGCTGATTCCTTTAAAAGTTATGGTTGATTGCATAGTCTTTTCAGTTCCGCCGACACTAAAGTTCTCTTATTGTTGTATCTACAATCTAAAATTTCCCATGCAATGTCGTAGTTTCCATTGGTTATACATATTTAAATGTTGAATAAGTTCATTTGTTTCTGCATTTACGTTAGCCTTTAAATAAAACAACTTCTCAGCCTTGGTAATGTTATTATTATTATGTATTAATTCGGTTAATAAATTTCTGAAGGAAGGCCATTTTAGATAATCGCCGTTAAAATTTGATATATCAATGTATGAAAGTTTGACTGTTGCATTTCCATCAGATGTAACTGTAGGGGCCTGAGTTGTTGTTGACCATGTAGATGAACTACATAATTTCTCTTATAATAATTAATGCACCCTGATATACTCTCTCAGTTTCTGCGAAGATACCGTTATCAAAGTAGTCCTCTTTGAATTTTCCCATTGTCATTATATTGGCATGATTATTTATTTATTTATATTTTATATTTTATTTTAAGCTTAATACAAGCTATAACATAATACTAATACTACAAGCTATAATAAATGATGACATAATAAATAAATAGTAAAAGCTATAATATGAGCTCTAATTAAAGTAGATACGGGCTGGAAGGAAGAAGAATTAAGAAAGGCGATCAAGATATAAGGCTTTGTGAAGGGATGACTTACTCAGATGGAAGTTAAAGGAGGAAAGGTCGTTGACTTTTCGTAGCATCCTGGTAATTGGCTCGCTTTGACCGTAGTTTGTGCGATGGCGGTCGAGTCGGAAAGGGGGAGTGGACCTAAGGTTGCGGGGATTGGTATAGATGGGTAAAGATTGCAGGATTGAAGGGCAGTCTATGGCACCACTTAATAGCTGATGAATGAAGAGAATGTCGGAAATATCACGACGTTTACTTAAAGGTTGTAAGTCTATCAGTTTCAGAGGGTTTTCATAAGGTGGAAGGTTGAATCTGTCTACCCACGGAAGATCACGTAGAGCGAAGCGAATGAACGCTGGACGGATTCAATCCTGTTAATGTGGGTTGTTTGTGTAGGTGACCATACCTGGCTGGCATATTCAAGGAGAGGTCTAACGAAAGAGATATAGAGAGATTTGGAAACATAAGGATTGGAGAACTCTCTAGACCAGCGCTTCACAAACCCTAGCGCGGAGTTAGCTCTGTTAATTATGCTGTCAATGTGGAAACGGAAATTGAGTTCGCTATCACAGATTATTTCTAGGTCACACAAAGAGGTAACGATAGGGACTGGTACGTCGGTTAACTTGTAGGTTCTCGGGGTTGTGGTAAGACGCTTGCGGGAATAAGAGATGGACTGGCATTTGGAGACATTGAGCTCAAGAAAGTTTTTCATGCACCATGTGGTGAACGAATCGAGGTCATTTTGGAGAAGTAAAGAGTCGGTTGTGGAGGAGATATGTTTAATTATTTTCATGTCATCAGCATAAATGGACAGCTCTTAGTATTTGATGATAAAATCATCATCATTAATTGTAAGGATGAAAATTAATGGACCGAGGTGGCTGCCTTGAGGGACGCCGGAACGAGCGACAATGGGGTTAGAAATGGATGAGCTGAAAAGAACATTGTACCGATGGTTGTTGAGGTAGGATTGACTCCAGGAGATGAATCGGGAGGGGAAGCCTAAGCGATCAAGTTTGAATAAGATAACATTATGTGAGATCTTGTCGAAGGCCTTACTAAAATCGGTGGCGATAACATCAACATCTTTACCGCTGACGAAGTCAGTAAGGTTGGTGGTTGTAGATCTTCCTTTGAGGAAGCCATGCTGGGAGAGGGAGAAGATAGACTTATAGTGGAAGAACATGGAATCATAGACCAATTTTTCGAATAGTTTAGGTATGGATGATAATTTAGCGATGGGTCTGTAGTTGGACACATCGTTCTTGCAACCTTTTTTGAAGATGGGAATAATATACGAGTTTTTCCATAAATGAGGGAAGACCCATTGAGTGACCGAGAGGCGGAAAAGCAAGGTAAGGGGTTGACTTAGATGCATGGCACACTTTTTCAGAACGATGGCCGGAATGCCGTCAGGATCTGGGTGGAATTCGTCCTCAAGCCCGTTGATACTGGTGGCTTTGGGATCAGGGTCGAAAGACGTAAACGACGTTTGAGTGCATTTGTCCGAGAATGAAAAGAAGTTAAAGTCAGGTTGTAGGGAATTGTCGCTGAAAAATTTACTGAAGAAGTGTGAAAAGAGATTGGTGATAACCTTAGGATCAGACGAAGAGGTATTCTCGAGCTTTAGGGTGGAGGGGTAACCATTGGATTTCTCTTGAAATTAATAAAGTTATAAAAACCCTTGGGGTCGGATATGAGGCTAGTTTCCATCTGTTGGAGGTACTAATAGTAGAGGATATCACAACGTTCTGAAAAAGAGTTATAAGCAGATAGGTAGGAAGAATAGTCAGACTCGGCATGGAATTGAAGAAAAGTTTGCCAACGTTTATTTCTCCTGTTGCGGAGAGAGCGTAATTCTTTGTCGTACCAAACGGGGGATGAGGAGTAGTTTTTACGAGGAAAGAGGGGGATAGAATGTGTAAGACAAGCGTGTATTTCTGAATAGAACGCCTCTAAAGCAACGTCAACTGGAAGATGTTGAGGGATAGTGGCAATGTTAGAGTTGAGGAGCAAGTGATTTAATTTTTCAAAGTCGCCTTTACGAAAATTGAAGGAAAGAGAAGACTCGGAGCTTGAAAGTGCATGAGGGTGTTCGTAGGAGAAAACAGGGAGCAGTGGAGGATGGTGACGATCGAGAGAGGAAAGGAGATGGTTGCTTTCCGCGAGAGCCGAGTTAACTGGGTCTGAAGAAAAGACCACACAAGACCATGCACAATTAATTCCCTGTAGTCAGTTAATAGTTTAATTTTCTGTGTCAAGTATACTGGTGAATGCTGCTTCTCTTCCTCTGCTCTAATGCTTGTTATGTTACGTTTGAGCGTGTCGATTATAGCTGCTTGGTTCTTGATTTGGCATAACTGTTCTGTGATTTCTTCCGAGCTCTTCTTTCTTTCGATTGCGTCTCTTCTAAACGGTTTCGAAATAAACTGAATATGTAGAGCCAGAATTGCTAGTCTCAGGATCCTCTACTTCCTTGTTCCATTTGTACGTATACGAATGAAACTATATATCTGTGGTCACCCTGAGATGGCTGACGGCACTACTAACAGGACATGGTAACTTCAGGTGTCATCTAAAGAGGATGAACATTCTCGAGGATGATATCTGCAGGCTGTGCCTGGAGGAGCAGGAGACGGCGGCACACATAGTGTGCCAGTGCCCTGCACTGGCAAGTAGAAGAAGGAAGCTGATGGGACACCACTGGATGGAAGAAGGAAGAATGGCAGAGGTGTCCTATAAGCAAATGCTTGCGCTGACCCGAGGAATCGAGGTGAGGGAAGAAAACTGGATTAGCCCAGATCTCTCTCGCTGAGATCACAGGGGGTAGGGACGAAAAGGGACCCGGATAAAGTGGTCTGTTTCGGCAAATCCCTAGAGGGGTGTTTTTAGTGAGTAAAAATCTCACACTACCAGAGATAATCGGGTCTCCTGGTGTCTTTGGAAGATTTTCACCCCTCACGCAAAAAAAAAAAAAAAAAAAAATATATATATCTGTGGTCACAGGGAATAACTTGGTAAATCGAAAAATGGCCAAAATGAGATAAGTGTACTGTGGTCATTTCCAAGGGATTATACGCACTGTTAAGAAGTTGGTAACTCATGACTCTAATATTTTCCGACCACATTGCTATCAACAAAATGTATTTTCTCCCAAAAGTGGATTTACAGGAATTATTCAAAAGTAAAAAAGTACTGACCTGAAAAGTTGCGATTTTCGGCTTACCAACTTATTTCCTGTGACCACAGATCTAATGATTTTCCAGTAGAATCGAAAATTGTATTTGATTTAAATCAAATCAAAACACTGTCAATATGTTATGTAGTTATTAATTTATTGAATTTTGTAAATAGTTTTTATAAACTAATAAATATGAATACATACAAACATGCATGCACACACTATACTAACGATCGGCCAAGAGTTATAAGAAACAAGACTAATACGTAACATATACCAAATAATTGTCTTCCACAAATATATTTCAAATATTAGTTATGGTATTCACATAAATAGGCGCATATAAACTGCAAAATGGTTTAAAAAGGAATATATGAACGAAAATAAATAAACTTATGCGACAAATTAAGAACAATTCCTCAATTAGTTTTTTTTTTAAATCTTTGGTTATCTAGCTTTGGTATCACTTATACAAAACCATAGAGAAATTATTGTCAGAGTGAAAAGGTATGCTGGAGAAATTCCAACTGCCTTGATAAATTATAGGCCAAATACAATGGACCCAGAAGTGATTTGCGAGGACTTAAAAAATTATTTGAAAGAAATTCACCTCTCATTCACATTTCAACTTTGAAAACGCTTTCTCTATGATTAAAATCAAAAGGAATGTGTTCGGGAATTTATGCAGCTTGGCTGTTACCTTTGCCGCCATCGATTTTGCTAGCCATTGCGTCCGGGTTTGCAAGTGGATCTAATTCAGAAAACAAATGAAACCATGCTGACATATCCTTTCGCGGTAAAGTATCTTTCAATTTTGGCGACGCTGTATTTGTTTTTTGTTCAGCTCTTTCAGAATTCTTGTTAGCCTGGGCTAAATTAAGGAAATCAAGAATAGAATTTTTAGTCTTTGAGACATCCTGTTTTGTAGCCATTAAATCATCGCCAACATTACAGTCACTTTCAGGTTTAGAGTCTGATAAATATTGAGAAGAAACATCGTTAAGAAGAAGCTGAGAAGGCATATAGTGTGGTGTTTCTATTCCCGATGAAATAAAGTCATCAAAATCTGTGTTCATATTTTCAGTACTTGTAAAGTGGGCTTGATTTACATCGACATCTATCAATTTTTCTATTAGGTCAGTTGTAGTAGATGTGGATGGTGCATTTTCGGCACTTTTTGCAGATATTTCAATCAAAGGTCTTACGTTTGCACTCTCTTTAGTAACTGAATTAGTTTTATTTTCGACCTGAACCGTTTTTTCGCCATCCTTTTTCTCGTCACTGTATTCATCCTGAAATTAACAAATATTTTCAGAACTTTAAAAAACGAGAGATTCCTAATGAATACTACCAGGAAGAATAACATCTGGTCGGAATCAATGGGTTTCACTTCATTGCTAGCTTTGCCAACTTCGTTAGTTTCAACGGCTTTACAATCTGAAAGATCCTTCAGAATACAGAAATTGTATTGAGGATTTGCTGATAAGGCTTGTGCTGTAGCTTTAAAAGTTTCGGACGACTTGGATGCAAATTGCAGAAGTGCTGACATATATGTTACTAGAACGTGTGAAAACATGTTACACCGAGCGGCAGCTAGAAGATCAATCTAGACAAAAATAAATAGTAAATCATCTTCCAATAAATTAATAATACCTTTTGTAAGCAGTCTAAAGATAATCTATCAAATTTCGCCTTTGAAAGTCGTACGTGCGTTTGTGATTTCCTAAACTTTTCCAATCCCTTTCCTGTATCGGGATCTAGTTGGTTGCTCGCCGACTTCATCCAACTAAGAGCAGCTCTATATTCAGTTCTTTCCTTTTCCATGGCAATAATTGTAGCTTGCGTGTCGGCTATCGCTCTACCGCGGAAAACTTCGACCTCATGAAACAATCGCAACAGTGATGGTCGAATCGTCATTCGTTGCTGACCACAGTAGGAAATGGCTTTTCCAGTTGTTAACATTACTTTCCCAGTTGTGTTGCTACTTTTTCCCATTTCTTTTAAAAACTTACCTAATGTATTTTCTTCTTGAGCAAGTATACAGAGCCGCTCTTGATAGTGATCTACTATTCTGTACAATTGCCCGCAGCTCTCCGATATCGATTTAAATAGTTCGATTTTTGCGTCCAGCTCAGCATCAGATGCAATAATGCACTCATCTTCTTTCGTTCCAAATTTTCTTTGAACAGCTTTCTTCGTCACCCAGAATTGGTGCTGCATTTCCGACTTCAACATACCGCATATGGATTTACAAATATTTGTCTTTAAGAAAAACTAGATTTTTCAGCACACCCTCAATTCGAAATTTTTGACAATTTGGAAACGTCTACTTTGGACTGTCAAATGTCAAGAGAGAGGTGTGCCAATAGAAAAAAAAATTAATTATGTATTTTACTAAATTTATTTAAATATATTTTAAAATATAATTACTAGCGCACTAAAAGTTTGTAGCATAATAATCATAAAATATCAATTTATCAGAAACTAAATTTATTTTTAATTATTTTAAGCGGGCAAAAATCAAAGCGACGAACGCTGTCACTGTAATTATTTTATACCATTTGGCAGTCCTGTTTTTATGCATTTTGGCATGGTCGCTAGATGCCAGTAACCTGCAATCATATACAGTAGAGTCGTGAGTTTTAACAATCCTTTTAAGTAAAAACGGAACATAAAGTGTAATTAATTAACAAGGAAATGTGAAATAAGTTAAAAACAGTATCAGCGAGTTAATTTATGTGTGCATCTTTAACAATTTGGATAGTGAAATGGATCAATCATGTTAATGGTTGTGTTCATGTTAATTTTTAAAAGTGGGGAGGAGAGATTTTGACAAGGTGCTTATTAAAGGAAAATTATGTTTTAAAATGGATTAGGAAATAATTGAGGTGATATTTCGAGTGTGAGCTTTTGTTTACATATTTTACTTAGAAGTATTTTTATTTTTTTCTAATTTTTCATTGAAAATTCGGAGGCCATAGATGGCGCATAGGTATACATTTATTTAGAAGGAGGACGCTGATTGGCTGATGATTTTATTGGTCAACTCAATCAAGTGAACTTGATAACAATACAAAATTGGATTGAAGTTATCGAAAAATGGCAAAATAAGTTTTTGTAATTAGGAAAAAGGCAATTTAATAAAAGAAAAGTGTAAAAAACATAATAAAATATCGTTAAAATGATGAAATATCCAGGGTACCTTAGCAATGGCGGTTTTTGCGTCAACCAATCAGCGACAAGCTTCTATCGTGCAGTTCCCAAAACCTAGTTGATTTCTGTTTCGCGTCTGAAATTTCTGCGGTGGTGCGTCTTTTTCTTGTGTGGTGTTTTTGACAAACGATTTCGCTTCCCATAGAAGCGAAAAAAGAAAACAAACAACCCTCGGCTCCAAAAAATTTTTATCCAGCCTGACATATGTCAAAAAGTTGTAATTTTAATAATTTTCCGTGAAATTTGGCTAGTCGTAAAATCCAGCGCCATTAATTTTCATCGCCACTGTGGAGATTTTTTGGAAAGTTTCATTTGACAATCATCTCGACTGAACAATCCATAATCAGGTGAAAATATTTTTTTTGTGTTTGACAGTAAACACTTTTGCTTTCTGCCAGATCAGCTGAGATTTGAAGAATAGGAGTAAAAGAATTAATTACACATGGACACGGATTTACATGTATTGGCTTGTGATGTAGTTCCATACGTCCCAAGAATAACAAGAAAATTTTTTGAGTGAAATGTTTACTAATAATTTTTGCCTTTTGGCGCTCAATTTCTACCAAAAGAATATCTATAAGCTGTCGAAAATTTCTCAGATAAATGTCTTATGATGGTGTTTTTCATTCTTTCAGATAGCTATAGTATTTTGAGACGAATTATGCCCAGCATTCCATTATTATTTGGATTGAATTCTAGAAGGACTGGTTAGGAAAATCGTGAAAAGAAAATATCAATAAACGAAAGGAATTGAATGATCAAAACAATGACTGGGAGAGGCACGAGAAAAAGGGGTAGACCCCCCAAGATAGCAACTGCTGATAGAACAACTAAGTTTAATTATCACTTATTAAAAAAACCGAAGTACTTGACAAAAGGGTCTGATTCCCAGTTTAGTACACCGTCTGTATCCCGCGCATCTTCTCCACAAGAAAGCGAGGGAAGTCGGCGAAGTATTTCGCGACCGTCTACAACAAAATCAACAAGAGGCAGAGGAAGACGTGGGGGTTCGAATACCTATGGGGGAGCTGCTACATATTCAAGAAAAGGTAATTACTTGTTGCTAAATATTTTCACATTGTACACTTTTAAGTTTATATTACACAAAATAGATTTTTTCATTTGACCTATGAACCAAATCATGAAAATTGCTAAAAAAAATGCTTAAGTTTTTACATTAGCTAGTATTTCATCTTTAAATGTCCGGAATGAAAACAACTTCAATTTCGTAAATTCAGTTCAAATTTATTAAGCCTTTGCAATTCTTTTCAAACTAAAATTAAGAAAATTCTCAAATCATTTCGGCTTACAAGCTTAAAAATTCAGTTAGGCTACCTAAATGATGTCATTTGTGTTTCAGCTTACGTCAGTAATTTCAATATTTGTTTCTAACAATAATAATAATTGAACTTTATTAGTATTGAATATACTCTTTGCACACTTCAATTAACAACAAACATTTAAAATTTGTTAATCTATAACTTAACATTCATTTTATAATTATACAATCATTAAATTTCCGGCTTTTACAAATTCAGTACATTTTCTTTTGTAAAAATTCGATCTACTTTCATTTTTGACGTCATTGAATAGTTTGGATTTGAACTTTATTTTAGCTTTTTTTTTGCTATTATTAAATACAAATTTCACTTAACCCTAGAAATTATTTTTAACAAATTCCATAATGCTATATTTAAACCTATTATAATTCGTTTCCTCTTTTATTTCCATCGGCAAAGAATTGAAAATTTTAAAACCTTTATATACTAAGCTAATCTGGGCTTTTTCATTCCTATAGGAAGGCAATCTAAAATCGTTAGCATTTCCTAAATAATATGGCTGTAAATCTCTTACATAATTAATCAAACCAGTTAGGTACCTAGGCATATTTCCTGCCTGCCTTAATCTTAAACACAAACAATAGAACATTCATTGTTATTTTCTGTTGAATACTTAGCCATCCTAGACTATTCAACATAGTTAAAAAACTCGTGTATCTATTACATTTAAGAATTATTCTCATTGCCCTATTATGCAGCTTTTGTAATCTGTATATTTCACTACTATTTGCCAAAAATAATATTGTTGAACAATATTCGAAATGAGGTCTTATAATTACATTATATACTCTAACCATTGTAGCACAATCTAATATCTTCCTTATACGTCCGAAAAAACCTATTTTCTTAGCCAATTTCTTAACAATATAATTCAAATGTTGATCCAATTTTAACTTACAGTCCACCAATACACTTAAATATTTAATTGAGTTCACTTGTTAACTTCCCACATATAGGAAGTTATTGTAATGGGCCCGATTTTCAAAATTTTAAGTTTTAATTTTTTTTTACATTTCAAAGTCACCATAGTGTTTTACACTTGTTTTGAACACATGTATGTGTGTGTGTGTGTGTACGTACGTACGTTCGGACCAACTTTTTTCGACAACGAAATCTGGCGAACAAAAAATGATAACGACTTCGCTATGGTGCCATTCGAAGCGTATTATTGTCAATAAGAGCTGAAAGAAATTTAATCAATTTCGATTGTTACCACAAAAAATTTCTTTTATGAATAAACTTTGTTTATATCAATTAAAAATGGTCTATAACAATTACGAATTGTTTATATCAATTATAAATTGTTTATAACCATTCAAAATTATTAATAACAAATGAATTCCAAACAGAGTGCATTTATTTGGTTTTCATTAAAAATAGTGCTATAACGGAATAATTTTTTAAAAATTTTTTTGCATCTAATTACAACGAAATTATCATGATAAATTAAATTAATTAATTTATTTATTTATAAATTTAAAATATCAATTTTTTAAGTATTTTTAAATGAGATACAAGTGGGCGAGGCGAAAGTTTTTTTTTGAAAAAGTTTCATCTGATCTAATTGGTTCTGATACAACTCGATACTTAAAAAAAAAATCCAGAACTTTTATAGTTTTTTGTAACATTAAAAAAATGTTTAAAAAAAACAATAAATAGTTGATATTAATGATAAATAAAACGATAAATCGAATAGTATGAATTTTATTGAGTTTTCACTTACTCGTAATATAATTGAATATTGTTAATAACAATTAAAAATTTTTATTAACTGGGAAGTTGTTCGTGTGGACCTCAAGGGTCGCACCAATGATGCGACACCCAGAATCTGGACCTACCCCACTAGTTCAATTATACTATTATCTATATTAATGTTCAAACTATATTCCGATTTAAAACACATAGCTTTAGTTTTATTAACATTTTTAGCTTATTTGCACTAAACCAGACACCGAGTCTATTCATATCATCTTGAATCCTTCGTTCACATGCATCTACTTGTTTGCTCACTATGTATACCATCATCATCCGCGTCATCCGCAAATAATACTATTTTACTATATCGAAGCACCATATTTATTTCATTGATGTATACAGTGAACAGAAGTGGTCATAATATTGAACCCTGTGGCACACCCCAAAAAGTCTGAAGGCTCTCTGACATCGTCCCATTTATTGACGTTCTCTGCATTCTAGTACTCAAATATGATTTAAACCATTTCAGCTCAATATCTCGAATTCCATATTTATATAACTTTTGAATCAAAATCCCTCCAATTATTTTGTTACGTCTGCTAAGTTCTTCTTTCCAGTTCACCATTACGTAATTTAATGCTGATTCACATGAGTGATGTCTTCTATAACCGGATTGATTATCAAGTATTAACTCATTCTCATCAAAATACTTTTCAAGTTGCAAATGTACAATCTTTTCAATGACCTTCTCAAACGTTGGAATTGCATTTATCGGACGAAAATCTTCTGCTTGTTTTGCTTCTTTTACTTTTTCGATCGGTGTCACGATTGACTGTTTCCACTCATTCGGAAAGATTCTCATAGTCAGTGATTTATTCACCAAATGAATAAAGGCTGCTGTCTCAAACGCGTCTACCAAAATGCTGGGGCTAATAAGATTGTAATCTCTCTTCTGGTTTAGGCCGTGCAATATTTCTCTAATATCGGGTAAGCCCACTAACGAAAATTTGAATAATATAATTAGCATATGGAGCAAGATTTATGCTTTGTCGTATATCATCTATACTCATCACAAAATACTTATTGAATTCGTTCACCATCCGCCTCTGATTCCCTATAGCTTCATCTTTAAAAATTATGTCACCTTCAATGTTATTTTTGCTTACTCCTAAAACGTATTTCTTTAATGTTCTCCAAATTCCTTTGTGATCTGTATGTCTGAGCAGCCTACTTTTAATAAACTCAGCCTTACTTCTATCTATCTCTCTTTTGTACTTATCCCGATTCATCTTGTAAATCTCCCAATCACTTCTGGTCTCTGAATAAATTGCCCTTTGATAGCTCCGAATTTTTCCATTTTTAGTATGTGTAATTGATCACTAAACCACTCCGTCTTATGTATATTCGTCACCGACTTTATATTAACATAACTGTTTATAATTCTTAGCAATTTCTCGGATAAAACATTTGCAGATAAGTTAACGTCATTATAATTAACTACCTCGACTATTGCAATTTGATTGACATCACTAATAAACGCGTCCTTATTATATCTAAAACTTTTAACTAATTTTCTTTGCTCACTTGGTCTTCGCATATCAGAATCCGACTTAACTTTTACTGTAATAGACTCATGATCTGAAACCTTTAACTCATTATCGACTTTTGCCGTAACTAAAACCGAATTAGTGACTACATAAATCAATCAAAGTTGAAAGCCTCTATATATTAGGGAATGCTGCCCGGCACTGCTATAACACCTCGGTAGCACTAAGTGGTGATTACTTCTTAGGTGATATGGTTGAACATCTCCAACATACCGCACATATTTGCTTAAGTATTCCGCAAGTTTTTTATTTCTGACTTTGTATATAAATTAAAGCATATTCAGCTCCAGTCTCTGTTTTACATTTGGCAGTCGTTATTTGCATCGCGCATGTACGTTTAAAAACGAGTGTATACAAAAGTACACGACCCAATCGAAGCTAAACGAGAGTATAGCGTGTACACGAAATTATACAAAAGTACACGCAATGTAAAAAAAATTCATACACGAAGTTGATTTTCGATCGCTTATCATGATCGCATGATCGATAAATTTGACGACTCATTTTTTGCAAAAAGTATTTTTTATTTTACAAATTATTGCCAATCGAACGTTATATAATATTATAGAAACATTAGAAACATTTTTTTACAAACAGTTTTCACAGTTTTTATCTTGGCGGTCTACATCCTGCACATTCTGGATTTGATCGCACTTAACATTTGCCACTGATTTGGTCATATCCTTTCTTGATTTTCTAGATGTTTTTTTTTAAATATTGCTGTGGTTTTGGTTATGCCTTTGGGACGTCCTTGGACAATTGGAACTTTTGGTGTTGTAACGGAGTCTAAACGAACTTCGGTCGTGCTAGAATCATTGGAAATGTTATTGTTGACCTTAAATGATGTGGCCTATTTTGCTCCCACTCCCTTGCAATATGCTCTATGGGGGCTCTTCGGTTTTTCCAGCTTAGTCCAGACACTCAAGCTAGCTTAATGATTGAGTTTTTTCGTCAAAATCGAAAATTCTTTTAATCGAGCAGATACAGACTCAACAAAAGAAAGGAGCTTAAACATTTTAGAGAAACTAACATACGCAGAGTCCGAAACCGAATACATATTGTGGCACAGAAAATTACAAGCAGAGAGTCCCAAATCCGGTATCGATTATTTTAATATAAACTGGGAGCCTATGAAATAGCAGTGGTTGTATTTTAAAATTCAAGAAAAAACTTTTAAAAATTATACTAATAACAGATTAGAATGAGTTTATCAAAAAATTGAACAGGTCGTTGCAAAACTAAGCACATCCGAGGAATTTATTAACGCCTTAAAAATCTGGTCTAATGACCACGAAAACAATAGTACTTTCCAAAATGCTAAACAATTCATTAAACGACCAGTTGCACCGTACGCTCCTGACACGCCTGAATGCAAGTACAGGAATTTATTGACCGAATTTGCTTGGGATAAATACCTGAAAGAATTTGAAAAACTATCGAAATTAGTTGGGATAGAAAATTATTCAATGGAGCCAGAGAAATTTTGGGAAGATTTTAGTTTGTGTGGCACACTGATTTGATGATGAATTTCGATAAAACACCACAAAATAAAACGAAAATAATAAATAATTTTTTTTGATATCTGGCTTAGTTTTCGAGTTGTTTGATCTTGAAATTTTAGTTTTTTAGTAACACATCACTTTACGACTTGTCAAAAGAGGTGTATTAATTAGGCTTTTAGTTGTTTTATTAACTAACTATTGAAATATTGTGGAGGGGGAAACCGCAAGTTAATAAAAGAAATAAAAGCCTAATTAATACACCTCTTCCTCCCAGAAAGTTTAATACAAAAGTTCGAGCTATCTTTATGTTCGGACGCTTTGACAAGTCGAGAAGTGATGTGTTACTAAAATTTCAAGATCGAATATCTCAAAATCTAAGCCAGATATCATAAAAATTTATTTAGTATTTTCGTTTTATTTTGTGTTATTGAAATTCATCGTCAAATACTTGTGCCACGGCAACTAAAATCGTGCCGAAATTATCATCATCATCTTGCGAATGCGACTTTTTCCTTTCGATGAAGCTAACTTGTCAACACATCCTATATTTTCGGAAGGGAATTGGAGAATTTTTATATGTAGAGGTTATGGGACAGACGATGGTGGAAAATGTACAATGTACCAAAAAATACTGAAGGTAATTAGCAGTTGATAGAAACATTCGATACTAAATTCAACGAAAAGAAAATTGAGTCTGTATCTGATCGATTAAAAGAATTTTAGATTTTGACGAAAAAACTCTATCATTTGAGTGTCGGGACTAAGCACCAAAATCGAAAAGCACTCATAGAGCATATTTCGAGGGACTGGGAGCATAGTAGGGAAATACCCCCATCATTTAAGGTCAATAACGACATTTCCAATGATTCTAGCACGACCGAAGTTCGTTTAGATAAAAACTGTCAAAACTGTTTGTAAACAAAATGTTTCTAATTTTTCTATAATATATACACTTGTGCTCATATAATTAAGTCACATGGTTAAGTTGGTTTTACTCTGTGCAGTTCTTAACTTTTATTGATAATATTAAATTAAATTAATAGAAAACAATACAAATAAAGTGTAACGAATTCATTTATTCCATTTTTTTTTTCAAAAATAAACTCATTTGTGTATAAATTCATTTTGAAAAGTTCAATAGTGCTTGAACCACTGTCAACATATAATTAAGTCACCTGTGAAAAAAATTAAATTCTTTATATTTTTTATTTATAATTTGATTTTACCTTACTTACATTTAATATTTAGTTGGAAAGCCCTTGTTTCTAATAACTTCCGCACCTCTGCTATTCATAGTATTAACCAAAGCTGCACATTGCTCTGAAGAGATGTACCACTCTTGCTGAATAATTTCCCAAAGAGAATGCTTATTGTGGGGTTTTTTCGCTGCAACAGTCCTTTTTATGATCCCCCATAAGTTTTCGATAGGGTTCAAATCGGGACTTTGTGCAGGCCACTACAGAATTTTTATGCGGCTGGCCTCCAACCAAGATTTAACGACCCGGGAACGGTGTTTCGGGTCGTTACCTTGTTGAAAGACCCATTCTAAGGGCAAATTGTCTGCGAAATCCCCTTTTAAATTTTCGTATAAAATGCCTTTATACATTTCGCCAGTCATTTTTCCATCTATCTTTTCAATTGGACCAACGCCAGATGAAGCAAAACATCCCCAAACCAGTACTGACGGGCCACCATGTTTAACAGTTTTTTTGGTGCAATTCTTTTAACGGGGGGCGCCCGACGTAGGGTCTTCCATCATTCTCGAACACATTGAACTTCGACTCATCGCTCCAAACGACTAGTTTCCAAAAGTTTTGTTTCTTCAAAATAAAAAAAGTTACACAAAAAACCGTAAAACATGGTGGTACAAATCATTATTATCATATTACATTTTAAATCCATGCTTAATTTTCCGCAATTTCTAAAGTTTTTGAAATATCCAAATTCAGCGTTTTACTAAACGCAATTGTCTTTCTGTACTTTATGTCGCGAACAAAAAGACGCAAGAATATTAATAGTTGTACCCATCTTACTTGTCCCCAAAATAATTGCGAATTTGTGTATCAAGTACATCATTAGAAATCCCCCATAACCCTATGAGTGATAGTGGGAGGTATACTTCCCACCTATATTTTTTTCTCATTTAGTTTTGACAAATGGTCTATCCTGTATATTCTATAATCCTAGGATTTTAGCTTTAAAAAACCCCCCGAGTAACCAAATCCAGGTTCAAAGGGTTAATCTACTTTTCTTCCTTTTTTCTCTTCAAAGTTGAATAAACTTTCACCTTTTACTAAAGATTTCACATTAAGTACACAATCAATTACAAGACACAACGAATAAGTTGTGAAAATTCAGTGGTATAGATTGTTAGTTATAAGAATAGCGTAGTAGGAATAATAACTTTCACCGTTTTATCGCCTTGCTAATTAAGTATTTCGATTTACATTTTTTAAAGCAATTAAGCGGTATGTTATGGTATTCATGTTCAACTATATACAATTCATAAAGGGGTTTTAACTTAGGACCTGCCTGAATCCAATTTTTCGACTTGAATATAAACTTATTATGACAGTTCTATTATGTCACAAAGTAAAGCTCTATTAGGTCTGTTTCCTGACTTTTAGTGAAAAAAAAATACAGTGATAAAAAGTGCTAGTTGGTGGGGGTAATACTGCACTGAGTTGAGGAACGCAGAGTGTGGTTTCAGTGCCAAGAATGAGAAATGTCAACTAACAATTCATATCACAGAGAGCACTCAATAGCACTGAGAAAATTTTCGGTATTAAAAGGTGCTTGAAGGGAAATTCTCAGTTCCAGTATTTCAATGCAATGATTCCCTCACTTTTTAACACTGAGTTTTTGGCACTGAAAATAAGGAAACCAGACCTATTTTTTTCTGCCTCCCTGCTTGCGTTTTAAAATTAATTGGTGTAGCAAATACTAGTATAAAAAATGCAAATATGCACAGTATGCAGTGCATTATGATGTTGGTGAATGTAAAAGATAACCAATAAAACACTCGAATCTTCAATTCCGATTTTTCTCTTTAATTGAAAATATGATAAATAATATTATGTTGAAGAACCAACCTACGGCATTATATTGTTGATATGTTCTAACCGTACAGAGTCGATTTCAGTTATTCTCTTACATGACAGGCTGAGAGTAAAATGACCTATCTAAAGGTTCGAGCAAATGGCTTAGAAAAAGTGATCTATCTACAAGGTCCGAGCAAAAGTGGCTCAGAAAATGTTTCGCGTAAAAACGGATCAGAAAATAACTTTTTTTACCCGGAGTTTGTCTCTGATTCGTTTTGACCGGAGTTTTCCTGATTTGTTTTGCCCGGAATTCACGCGACTCGTTTTTGTGCGGAACATTTTCTAAACCACTTTTGCTCGGACCTTGTAGATAGGTCATTTTTACCATCAGCCTGTTATTTAAATAAAAGAAATCTGTAATAAAAGGGAAAACGTTGGAAATATTAAAGACATGACAAAAATATACATACATATGTATAATTTCTCTCCGAGGAAACATCTAAATATGGATAACTAGAGGAAGCTGCCTAGAAAACAAATATTACTACCTCTACCCCATAATAAGTAAGCTATAACTTTGTTAAAAATTCCAAAATGAGTGAGCCATTTGTTAAAGTATATTGATGGTACTTCATTATGTCAAAATTCAGGAGTTACATAATTACAAATGGCATTTATTGATTAATATTAAAAGTATACTTAACGCTACATAACAAATTTAGCGTGAATTATTACGATTAAGGATGACTGCGATATTAATAGCATCCTCGCTCAGCTGCCGTAACCACAACACCTTTATTTAATTTGTAAAGTTTATGGTTTTGCAAGAGAAATTGCAATAGAGAAGCCCGGGTTTCATCATTCAAATTTGGTTTTGCCATGTTTAATGTTATCAACACGAATATTTATATACTGATTAACACTCACTATTAACGTAGCTGGTGTAACACTAAATTCACTGTCAGTTCCTACCGTTTAGCGGATCACAACTCAAGAACACACAAAAATTACTTCCGACTTCAGAGGTAACTCAATCCATACTGAAATGAAAAACATATTTATCGCATTCCAGGACATCACGTGCTTCAAGATTAAATAATTTACGCCAGAAATACAAATGGCTCACTTATTGTGGGACGGAGGTAGTACGTCATAAGCCTTATTTCTTCGAAGAGGGTTATATTATACATATTTGTAACTACCTAAATAAGTAAACAGCAAAAGATTTCTTTCACAAAAAAATAAGAGTTTTTTTTACCGGTTTTCAACTGATTTAAAAAATGAAAGTTTAAATATGTATACAAAAAAAAGGTCTTAATAGTTTTACTTTAAAAGTAGAAGTCCAAATAGCTGTTTTTTCTAGTAAAAATTCTAATTATCCAAAAGTAACTGTTTTTGTGAGGTGTGGTGTCGGAAAAAGTTTTATAAAGTCTGTCGGAAACCGATAAACAGTTTAATGAGAATAATCTAGATATGCTTCATTCAATTTTCCGGCTCCAATTTCCTTGAAAATTCAAAAACGCCATTTATTTCCGGTCCCTGTTTCTACTCACTTATGACAGATAGAACAGTAAGAAAAGCTAAGTTTAATGTTAAAGTTGGACTAATACGAATGGGAAAAGCATAAAGCCCTTAACACAATTCAGCACCGATTCTGATCCTGGGATCAGAATCAAGTGACGGAAACTGTCAAAAAACTCGCATTTGGTGCCAGCCATGACAGAATGCATTGAAGTGTCGTTCATAATAAGTTCTTTCATAAAAATGTTTTTATAATTGTTATCGGCGTTTTTATATAAGCACGGGTAATCTTTGATTAATTCTACAAGTTTTTCCTCCAAATTCATTTTTTTTAAATCCCGCTTACTTTGATTTGAAAACTGACAGCACCGAGCATCAAATTCAAACTATTTTCGATTTCGACGAGAGAATCAATCCTAATGCTGTCACCAGAATTGCCATTCTGCGATGCGCCATTTTTTTTCATATGTTTTGAATTGACAAGCACTTCATTTCGATCCTGGTGCTGGTATCAAGTGCTTCATTGTGTTAAGGACTTAATACAAACACTTAGATCAACAATACTGTATTCCAACCATAACGCATGAGAGGAAGGTGTTATGGTTTAGAATCGTTTTTGGGGTTAAGAAATAAAGGGCAGATTCTTAAATAGTAACACACTGGAAAGCGTAATGCTTTCTTATGCAGAGGAGAACATGTCATTGATATTCAACAGGACAATGATCCGCAATTTCCTCCTAGTAAAAAGTTCTTATCAAGAAGCATCTACAGATGGCCAGCGGAATTGCTTACTTTAGACTCGATTCAAAATATGTGGACAGTAGTAAACGAAAGAGTGAGGAAAATATCAGGCTATGCGAAGTGATTTAATTTGAACTGGATAGAATATTTAAAGAGTAGCTAATAGCGCCAATACAGTTATGTGCGGCAGTTAATAAATAACGGTTATCGGAAAAAAATATGAAGATTTCGGTAAAGGTGAATCACAAAGTGCTTCCTTTTGTTTTGTCCTATGAAAAATTGTCGTTGAAAGGTAGTTTGTGAAATATTTTATAACGCTCAGATTTCTGCACGGAAAAATAAATACAATTTTACTTGTTTCATTTGCAAATATTAAAAAAATATTTCTTGACTTTTCTAGAGTTTCCATTTTTTTAATACCAAAGCTGTAAATTTCAAATTATAATGGAATTACTACGATATTTGCAAGTCAAAGTCCATTAAATAAGAATTTGTGTTTTAATATTTTTAATAACAAATACTGGAATTGATATTTGTATTGGGTAAATGAAAAATCACAGAAAAAGGCCATCCTTTCTATATTCCCAAGCAAATTGAGCAATTACGAAAAAAAATAATTGGCGTCAAATACCTTAATAAACAGAGTATCAGAAAATTTTAAATATACCCTAAAAAGCCATATAGCGTAGAACCAACTTTCTTTAATAATAAAAATTTAAAGGCATTATTATCCAATAGTAAAATTAAACCAATAAAGGATGAATTAGAAAAAAGCGGAATTTACTAAATCGACTGCAATGACATATGTATATTGGAAAAAGAAAATTAAAACTAGGCTTACTGAGCACATAGCTGGACCTAAAAATAATAATCCACACTCAGCTTTGTCTAAACATCTGATAAATACAGAGCACAGTACAAGTTTAAAAAATGCAAAAATTTTAATTAATTGCGATGGAGGGATAGATTGAAAGTTTTTCACATTCAAAAAGCTCTAAAATTAAAGAAAAAAATTTTAAACGATCAACTAGACTGTACAAATTTTAGACCGTTATTAGATCCGCACACTTATTTAAAATGTAATGTAGCGTAATTTTGAAAGTCCCAATCACTGTCCTGATGATGCTTCAATAGGGTGAAGCGCGTCGAAATTGTTAAAAATCGTTTAAATTAACTATGTAAAAAAAATTTTGGAACTAAACAAGTGTTTTCTTTATTTATTTCTTAAGGGGGTCCGGACATTTATGTATATATTTCTATATTAAACTTGATTTATTGCTGTAAAATTTTCTTGGCCATATTTCAACTTAGAAACTTGAATTAAAAAATTATTTATTGTCTGTGCCTTTATTAACAAGGTAGACCTATTTGTTCTATAAAAATTATAATGTAAACATTTCCTCCCAAATTTTAAAAATATTTCGAAAAATAGTTGATTTTTTTAAAGGATTTTCTTCATACGCAAAGAAACAATTTTTTTTTAAATATTCAACTGGTGTGCCTTGTAGTGCTATAAAATAGCAATTTGTGGTTAAGATTTGAAGTTGATAACTCTTCAACTTTTATAAAAAATGGTACCGAAGCAAGAAAAAAAGTTTTATTGATCGTAGTTGATCGAACTTTTAATTCAGTAAAGACCAGGAGCATAACTTGCGCCGCCATCATCTTCTTCTTGCCATTGCTTATCACCTAGCTTGTTTTTTAATTGCCTTTTCTTAATTCTAGTCTTTCAAAAAAAATCCTGCACAAAAGGCAATGAAGCAATGCAATGGAAGACGCAGTAAAATGGTGCATGTAGTTTTCCCGAAATAGGCTATACATGAGCTTTTAAGTATTTTTTTCAGTGAAATAAAATCTTCGGCTAAAATGTGCAGAGAAGAAGCAGCAATTTTTTAGAATAACAAAATTAGAATTGCATTTTTTTAATATTTTAACTGTCTCTACCCTCTTAAGTGAAATTATTACGATGAAGAAATCCCAACAAGTGCCAAAAACAACAACTCTTAATTTTAAAAATAATTATTTATAAAATACTTTTCAAGCATTCAAATATTTTTCAAACACTCGACTATTTTCCTGTCATGGTCCAAAATCACTATTTTATGAATTGCGCAAGATTTCCCTTCGCACATAATGGAAATTTACTATAATTTTTTAATTTTTAATCAAAATAGATCAAGTTAAAAATTAACCTTTGGATCTCCATAAACTAATAACATAAATCTTGATTATTTATCGGCCCGGAGATCGTATTCGTGAAGAAAGTAAAGACCACCGTTTAAAATTTTTAGGAAGTATAAATTTTAAACATATAAAATTCTCAATTTTGAATATCGTTTTGATATATCTTACTATTAGTGAGAAAGTTGCAAAAGATTCTCACTAATAGTAGGATATATCAAAACGATATTCAAAATTGAGAATTTTATATGTTTAAAATTTATATTTCCTAAAAATTTTAAACTATGGTCTTTGGAATAGCAAACGAACGAATCAAGATATAATTATTTGATTACTTTTAATTTTATGACTTTAAGGAACAGAAGATAAAATAAAATTTCAAGTTTTTGATATTTTCTTCTTTGCCTTGGGATTGTCAAAAACCAATGGTAATCATTAAAAGTCATTTAAAAATTATTAATATCGGCTTCTAACAAGTAGTAAAAATAAAAAAATCTGTTTTGCTGAAAATTGGTAAATAAGGGATGGAATGATGATTAAAAAGAGCTTTTAAACTTCCCAGTTTATAGAGAAGTCATTGTAATCCGAAAATCAAAATCGAAGTTTTTGACATACATATTTTGAAATTTGAAGGTCATAATAGCATTGCACCATAATAATTATATCGACTTCGTTAAAGTGTAGACCGAATTGTAGTAACGACGCTCTGAAAAAAATTTCATAACATTCGGTCGAGTTGTTTTTTTTTGTTTAAACAAAAAGACTGAAAAGTAGTGGATTCCGGAATTTTTTTAAAAAAGTTTCCTTTGATCTAAGTGTTTCTGATATGAATCCATATTTTGAAAAATCAGATATTTTCATTGAGAATTAAATAATGTTAACAACAATAAAATCTTATTAATATTAAAAACGAAACGTTTATTTTTGATATTTTCATGAATATCACTCTTTATACTGGAAAGTTGTTCGTGTGGACCTCAAGGGTCGCACCTAGAGTCCAGGTCCACTCTACTGCTAGTTTTTAGAACCGCCCACCTTCTTATTTACAAGAAATTAACTTGCGTGTTTCTGAAGGTAGAGGAAGCAAATCTTCTCCGCTAAGAATAGAAGAAAAAACTTTTCCACGGCTCACTTAAACAAACGTTTGCTTTTTTACCAAAAGATTGTCTGGAATGATGAAAGTAAGTTTATATGAGTAAATTATGACGACAAAAGTTGTATTCGACAACCACCAGGACAAGCATTACATCTGTTTACACTTAAACTCTTCAAGCATGTCGATGGACCGATAAAAATAGTAAAAATATTTGGGAAAAAATCATTTTGATTATAAAAATATTCAACGAAATACAATAGTTATTGATAGGTTTTTGCCGCTAACTTGGCAGCTAATGCATAGTAACTATCCCAAGTATGCAGTTACCTTTCATAAGAATTTCACTGTTTTGTGTAAGTCTGCTATGTGCTCTGACCGATAGAACATGAAAGAAACGTAAAAGAGGCAGAAGTAAACAGAATTTCACATCAATGAATCAATTGAAAAGCTGCCGAAGATGCATGGCATGCAATACAAATAAATAAAGAAAAATTAAAGAGACTAAACAAAAGAAGTAAAAATGGAGGTTATATTACATGGTTTTAAATAAAAAAAACCTATTATTGCTGGGTTTTGCAAAAAATTTGTTTAATTTTTTACATCATTATATGTGCCGTGCCGTACAGTGCACAAATCGATTAACTCCATAAAACAAAAAGTTGAGAAATGCGATGAAATAATGTACATGTTTTTTAAAATTCCCTTTATAACAATATAAATTCAGATATAGCTTTCATGTAACGGTATATAAAATAAATAAGAAAGAATAGCCAAAAAATAATCGTCAGTAATATTACAATTTTAATGTGATTATTTTGGCAACTAAAAAAAGTAATAAAGATAATTCAGTGTTTAAATTTTTAAGTTTTTTATTACAGAAAAAGTTAGTTATTATCTGTTATAATATATTATTTGTGATTAAATCATCAGCAATATAAATAATGTTTACTTCATCAGCTGTATGTGAGGACTCATCATTTCGATTTGTTGTCAAGTTTTTATAGTAATCATGTTTAACAGGAGGAATGAATTTTAGCAGGTCCATCATGTCTCTCCTTTTTCCCTTGTCACAATTCTACTTTTAGGATATAATAAACGCTGATCTACATTTTTCAAACTTTGTGGTCTACCTGCTACAGTTTTCCTTATGTTAATGGCATTAAATTCTGAATTTTCATTATAGTCACATTTGAATTGTATGAGATGGGGTTTGGACCTTTCTAATTTTATCCAGCGTATTTTAAGCCAATTTACTGGAAACCTTAAAACGGTTACTTTTCTGTTATTGATGGATTTTTCTAAAGGTTTTGTTGAAAAAAAAATCTTGGTGGGTCATTTGGATTAGATTGCTAGTGCATTTGAATTGCGTTATTGAAACGATTTACATTAGAGTATGGAGTTAATCAAAATGGTTTCTGAAATAAATTACTTATTATTCAATCAAAAAAAATTTGTCGTTTAATGGTATTAATCTCTATTATTCAGGAAAGTTATTATAAATATAAAAAGTTATGACTATGCCAAGTGCTTTGTCACTTAAATTTAAGACTTTTCAAAAAGTGGAGTTAATCGATTTGTGCACTGAACGGCTCATATGTATGTGACCACAACTTTACGTTTAATAAAATAGTGCTTAAAAAAAATTTTAACCGAGCTCACAAAAAGCGCTTAAAAGCATAAAATAATTTTACATTTTATATCTATTACGACATTTTGAAGTCGGTGCCAATCAAACAAACCAATCCCGTGATCCCGTGAACTGAAACGTTCAGGTAGTATTATGTATTATCTTCAATTCTATAGTTGTTTTATTTGTTTAATTTGCACCGACTTCAAAATGTCGTAAAAGATATAAAATGAAAAATTATGTTACGAAGTTGGATTACCTCTCCTCCACCAAATTTTTTTCTCCAATTAGCAATGGGGAGATGATACTCTGTACAACAAAAAAAGAACCATCCAAATCGGTCTACGCGTTACAAAGTTAGCTTTCACCCCCACCCCACCAAACATTTTTTTGACATGGTACCAATCGGTTAACATACTCTACCCAACAAAAAAAGAATTATCAAAATCTGTCAACGCGTTACAAAGTTTTGCCCGGTCAGACATTAAAAAAAAATATCTACACGTCGAACTTTTGATCTCTTTGTTTTTGGGAAGTCTGTTAAAAAAAAAATTATTTTATTTCTATTTCGTCAAGTTTTTAAAATATAATTTACCTACTGAAGCGCTTGAAATGTAACTAACTAGTTCATTTATAAGCAGATTGGGTAGGTTAGATTCTGCACTAGTAGAATGAAAAGTCTTTTCACAAGGGGGGGAAGTACATGAAGAGGCCGAAAAAAGAGGACTTTTTTGGTGGGTTTCGTAACTCGTGTCGCGGCTGACATCGAAATCGGCGTAAATTCTCCTGGCCGCAATTTTCATCTGAAATCAAAAAACATTTTTATACTCGAGGGGGTTGTTTATTCTAGATAGACTACGATCTTTTATTCGAACATTAACTATAAAAATCGGGCATGAAAAAAAGTTGGCTTTTTTTTGCAAAAATTTTAATTATTTTCGCGTCAAAAATGGTCTTAAAATGATTTTTTGCTATGTCCGTAGTCTATCTAGAGTAGTTTTATGCCCTTTAAAATGAGTGCTGGATGAAGAAAATCGGTTCACTAGTTTTTTTGTAATCTTTTACGCCAATTTGAAAAACATGGTTTTGAGAAAACGCCTTTTAAAGTTTGTCCCGAAAAACTGACGAAAAAGATGCAGATAAGGAGAAGGTAAGAGGGGACGGGTATTCTCAGAAAAATCGGTATTTGGACTGAAAACGTCGAGAACACTCTTTAACAAAGTCGCATTCATCACTCTAAATTCCAGAGCAGAAAAAAAATCCGGTAAGCGGAATCACGCGCGCAGCAGAGATCCTCGATCCCAGGCGCGCCGGGCCGGATCGGCGCCGACCACTTTCAAGTGGCATATCTTTCACAATTTTCGAGATAGGCTTTTGGAATTTTGGAATTATATTCTTAGAGCATATACTTATCGATTAAGACAATAAAAAAAATCGATTTTTGAAAACGTCTCCATGTACTTCCCCCCTTAAACTAATAAAGCCTACCAAAAAATAGCTTCCTAATAGAGTTGCAATAGATAATGTATAAAAATAAATTTATTCTCTCGTTTATTGCATATATTACAATTTATATAATTATATTAAACTTGATAATAAAGTTTTAAATTTTTTCATAACTATATGTAATTATAAATAAAATTTATTCTAGGTTATGAATCAGAATATCACTACGGTTCAGATTTTGGTGATTCAACTGACAAAAGCGATGCAGACGATGATCCCCTTTTAATGTCACCTAGCGATGAAGACAGCATTGATGGCGACCATGAAAGTGACAGTGACTTTTCATTGAGCAGTTTTGGTCCTTCAAATGGAGTAGGTAGGCCTCCACGGCCCCCAAGCCCCGATCCTGTGTGGCTACAAGGAAGAGATGTCCCACCACTAGAGCTTCCAGCTTCATCTGAGGATTTATTAATTTCAAAAGATCTCTCTTTAAGAGCTGCTACGATTTATGAAGTATTACGGAGGTTTAGAAATTTAGTTAGATTGTCACCATTTCGCTTCGAAGATTTCTGTGCTGCTTTAGTTTGTGAAGAGCAGAGCTCTCTTCTTGCGGAAATTCATATTATGCTTTTAAAAGCAATTCTTCGCGAAGAAGACATTCAAGCTACACATTTTGGACCTCTGGATCAAAAGGATAGCATAAATATTAGTATTTATTTAATGGATACAATAACTTGGCCTGAAATATTGCGGAGCTATGTAGAAAGTGATTCGTCATTTGATCGTAATGTTTTAAACATTTTATCAACAAGAGAATACCCGTACAGCGGTGTGGAGGATCGTTTAACGGTGCTTCAGTTTCTAACAGATCAATTTTTAATCACCACTTCTGTTCGGGACGATATGTTACAAGAGGGTCCCATACACTACGACGATCATTGCAGAATATGCCACCGTTTAGGAGATTTATTATGTTGTGAAACTTGCCCCGCTGTATTTCATTTAGAGTGTGTTGATCCTCCTTTAGTTGATGTTCCCACCGAGGATTGGCAATGTAGTATTTGTAAGGCTCATAAAGTATCAGGAGTAATGGATTGCATTTCATCTCAAGAGAAACAAGGGATTCTCATACGTCATGACAGTTTAGGATATGATAGACATGGTAGAAAATTTTGGTTTGTAGGGAGACGGATATTTATTGAAGATCAAGAGGGCAAAGAAGTATGGTATTATAGCACAACATCTCAATTAGAACTTTTACTTTCAAAATTAGATGATAGGGATCTTGAAATGCGACTTTGCAGAGAAATATCAGACATTAAAGATGAAGTACTAAGGCAAATGAATATTACAGAAAGTTTGACTAATGAAAATAAAGGCAACAAAAAGTCTTATTTTGAACTGGAAAATGAAAAAATTGCAAAAATGAGGAATTCTGAAAATTCTGAATCCGGACAAGCCATTGAAAATGAAAGTAGTAGCCATTCCCAAGGAAAATCTGATCCCGATTTGGAAATAATTAATAATACTGATACTTCCAGTAACAGTACTTCAGCAAATAATAAAAACTTGAAAAATAATGACGAATTGGGAGGTAATTCCGATTCAAGAATGACTAGACAAAAACTGAATCAGTTATCTTCAGGTACTCTCTACTTTAAATTGGGTATGGAAAATAATTTTAAAACATATGTTAATCAGTACACAACAAATACAATAGCTTTGAATAAACCACAGAGGAATGAAGAGCGAGACAAAAAGCGCCATTTATCCCATAAATTTTCTCTAACGACAGCTTCAGAATTTAAATGGACTGGTGCATGTAATGGGACAGAAGCAAGTGTTGTCACAACACTGCGACAAACTTTACTGACTTTAGAGCAGTCTATTGCAACACCGTTTATGAACCCCAACTGGCAAACATTACGAAAAATTTGGATAAGTGCAGTTACAAGTTGTACTAAACCAGTTGATTTTTCGTGTGTCATAATCGTTTTACAAGCTTGTTTTAAAGGTGTTGTGTTTGCCAATGTGTGGCACGAGCAGTTGGGTCATATAAAATTACATAGAATTACTTCTGGAGAACGGGAGGAAAAGAAAAAAGCTGAGAAACGAGAAAAAAGAGAACGTGAAGATGAAGAAGAGCGAAACAGATTAGCATATAATTATGTAAAGTATTCTCTTGGGCTGAAGCATCAGGTATGGAAGCAAAAAGGTGAAGAGTATAGAGTTCATGGACAATGGGGATGGATTTGGATGTCTTACGCGCGAAGATGTGTTAAAAAGTCTGCTGTTTTAGATAAGATGTATCCTGCTAAAGTGGTGATACCAATACAAAAAGATGGTGAAAAGAAATTAATTTCAGTTGACCCGAAAACAGCTGCATTTTTAAAACAGTGTGACGAGCGAAAAAAGCAAGGATCAGTATTCAGTTGTCCTGACGAATGCAAAGATATTGAAATTCTTGAACTACCGAATAGTTTTGATCATATTGATATTTCGAAGGCGTTAAGTCTCTCAAATAAGTTGCTTTATCCAAAAGTTGGCAGAAAATCAAAACTAGATGACCTTCTAGCGAGAAGAGTCCATCTACGAGACGCTGAAGAATTAAAAATAGCTTCAGCAATTGGCACGAAAAAAGAAGAAGACATTGATGTAGTTAATGATGTTACACCATCTAAGCCAACACCGTTACCAAATATTGGCGAACTGAAACAACCACCACCAGTGGTTCAACAATCGGCTTTAGAAAAGCAACTTGTTCGACTTGCAAGTAATAAAACCACTAGTAACAATAATGCAAATCCGTCAAATGTAAATTTTGAACTTGTTAATTCACTAACTAAAAAAATACAAACTGTCCGTACGCAGTTTAGTCAATTGAATCGTTTTGGAAAGCAATTCCGTTGTTATGTGAGAGGTTGCAATACCAATTCGAATACAGTGTCGCAAATTACTCAAAATACGTGTTATTCACCTCTATGTCTGCAAAAGGCAAGGGCAAAAAGGGAACTTTTAATGCTTCTACGGAAAGCACACACTGCTGGAAATGGTTCTAAGGAAACTGTTGCGGCAATACTAGGAGCAGTAAAGAAACCTTCCATTCTTGAACAGAAACTGATGGAAGGAAAAAAGGATACAAGTTTTTCTTTAGAAGAAACAGACGAGAGTCGTTGCGGTGACGACATTCAGGTTGATATGCAACAAGACATCAAATGCGCTTTATCAGCATCACAAATTTTTGACGAATCTTCAATTAATTTATGTGCAACAACAGTCAAAAAGGAAATTAAACATGAATCTGATCATATGGATTGTGCTGCTGAAGTAACTATAAAATCTGAAGGTTATAAGAGTGAGGATCAACTTAATTTTTCGGATAATGCAGTTGACTTTGATGAAAACACCGTTAAAAATGAGAAAACTTCTAAGGCCAGTTGCTCAGAATATTCTAATTCAAAGAGAATTAAATTGGATGACTCAGCAACTAATGCGAATAACTTGTTGGACATCGAAAGTTCTGAATCGCAGTCAGATTTTCTGGATGATGATAGTTCTCAAGGTAGAAGAGCCCGAAAATCGCAAAGGAATCGGATGCGTTCTTCCTTGGGTGCTGGTTATGCATCAAGAGCAGATTTACAAGATAGTTTATGTGTAGCAGGCAAGAATGGTAAAATCAACGAAAATCAAACCAAATTTGTCATAAAACAAAACAGACGATTTCCAATCAATGCAAAACCAGTAAAAAGAGAAGAAAATATAAAACAAGAAAGAGAACTTGCGCCAGATGGGACTGAACGAGTATTCTCTGCAAGTTCTACTCGACGGAAGGTTTATTTAAAAAGATCACTTAATCCAGGAAAGTCTACAAAATCGGAAAATAAAGTTTCTGTTTCGAAATTTCCTATTGTAGCTAACTTTAACAAATATAAATGTAAATCTATAATGGTTTTACCGAAATATGAGTTACTAAAACTTGCACGACATGGCGGTAAAATTCAAGGATCTGGATTTCATCATTTAGCAAAAAATAATACTACAGTGTGGCCGTATCCTTGTTCTAGGCCTTTATTTAAGACCTGTTGGCTTTTTAGAACAACCAATATAAAAACATTGGCAGCGATAGCGCTTCAGTTTCGAATACTATGGTGTTGTTTGCGTTGGGATGACATGTTAACGAAACCACCAACTGCTGATGGAAAACATCAAATTACTACTGAAACAGAAATAGTAACCTTGGAACTATTAAAGCACAGACATTTAGGCCGTTTTTCAGAAAAAACGCAGTACATGCGAAGAAAAGTTGTAATACCATTGGAACTTCCAAAAACAGTAAGAGGTAATGTGTAATTTTAAATGTTGCAGTTTCTCTCGTTAAAAAAGATGTTGACTTTCAGAAGTAACCTCGATTCGATCTGGTTTAAGAAAAAGAAAACGCGCAGAATCTCCACAGCAAACTGAGCCTCAAGTCACGGAAGAGTGGGTAGATGAAGAAAAACTAGAATTGTGGGAAGTAAAATTGTTTGGTGAAAAACAAGAAAAGGCTGTGACTCGTACTGTGACTGGAAAATTACCGCCACAGCGTCAGCTCGAGCATTCAACAGCTACTAATTCTGTTCAGCATAAAACCATTGTAGTAGGACCCAAAGCTACACCAGAAGAAATCAAAGAAAAAATGGAACAACAGCTTAGGCTGCAAAGAGCTGCACATCAACAAAAACGTGCTTTGGAAATCAAGCAGCAGACAGGTATTTAAATATTTTATCAAATGTTATATCAAATTCATTTATTTACAATATCACTTAAAAGCTGCAAAATCAGAAACTAAAGTTGAGGAGGAAGGTATTTAAGAAAAAATTATTAGCTAAAATTGTTAATGTTATACTGCAAAATTAATGTATTCAAATTTTACATTATTTTGTTTTTAGCTACAACTCCAAAGCCGAACATAATCGGTAATCGACGTGTGATTGTAAAAAATCCTGATGGTTCGACAAGAATAATACATCAAACAATATCTGCACCTACACCGAAACCGGCCCCGACACCAGAACCACAATCTCCTGCGCCATCTACATCATCAAGCACATCTCAACCTACACCACATAAAGTACAAATTATAAGAGGACCTGATGGAAAAGTAAGCGTACGTGGTCTTAATCCTGGTCAACAACTTATTCAAATGCCGGACGGTAAATTGCACGTACTCACAACGACTCCAGGTAAGATTTATATATTACAAATAAATTAGCGTTACAATAAATATGTTACAGGATCTGGTAACAAAACTGTTGCATTAAAACCAACGGGTGCACCAACTCCAACTAAAACAATCGTGGCTACAAATAAAGCAACAAGCACTCCACAAGCTGTACCTAAGCAACAGTCGGTCGTAGTCAAACAGGTATCGAAAACCAATCAACCTGTTACAGTTAAACAAGTCGTACAACAGAAACCTGTTACCCAAAAGGTATGTGAAATTTTTGTACTAGAACTACAGAGATCCACCTTCTTCCTTTCGCTTCCAATCTTATCAAAATCACATTATCAATCGAGAGACTAATGGGGCATGCCGTAAAAGTTTTTCTTTTGGGAACCAAGCTCTAGTTTTTTTAGTTAACCCTCTCTATACTTTTTTTTGCAGCATAATTTGCGAAGCCTCTTCTGGGTCTTTTATTTTATTTATATGAACATTTCGACTCATAAATGTGCCTTTTTGTAACTTTACGACGTTGCCAATTATCAATTCAACTTAAATAAATTAAAAAAGAAATAAGCTCAGTTATACCATATGAAAACTTACTTAATGTTTTAAATTATTTTGCTTTCTGTTAAACGAAAATCATAATTGTAACCCCCTTTTTTGGAAAGTAATGAGAACCGTAATAAAGGCTTGTGAGGATTTTCAAAAGTTTATTCAGACAAATTGATAATTCTCTGAATTAAAGCATCTACAATAGGATCAATTTCCACTACTTTTTCACATCTTCGTACGTGACGTTTTTCACCGTTCACATTCTGTAAGGCTTCCTTCAGTAACGGTTTCACTACTTGTATTTTAAATGTTTTTTGTTTGGAGGGATCGTCTGCTTTGTTATTTTGTAGTGTATGATTTTTTATGTGAAAAAGGACTAACATAGATTGCCAGTAGCAAAGACAATCAATAAAAACAATGAGACTGTTCCTCTTTAATTATGCTTCAAGAAGGGGGAGCCCAAATACCGGTTCCTACGGTTGGCTAGGGCCTTGTTGTTACCGAGGAGGTGAAGTATGGTTTCCTCTTCGTCATGGCTAACTCCTACAGAAGGCGCTCCCAGTCTATCGGCGTGTCTACCTATGAGGCAGTGGCCCGTGATAATGGCTACGGTACTGCTAATTGTTTTGCGTCCGAGTAGGATGAGCTCTCGTTGACCGTTTAGGGCAAAGCTTTGGCCATATCTGTCGGGTAATCAGGCAGGTGTGTTCCTCCTGCCAATTAATGTTTTCAATCCTGAGAGACTCCTGTAAGAGTTTCAGTTACCAGCTGGTAATTAATGTCCGAATCACGACGAGTGGTACCGATTCTCGCTAGTTCGTCGGCTCTGCAATTGCCCGGAATATCACTATGTCCAGGCACCCAGATGAGCCGTACTTTCAGATGCTCAGCTATGTCATTTAGTGCTGAGCGACATGTTATAACCGTTTTGGAGGTGGTGTATACTCCCGACAGGGACTTAATAGCGGCCTGACTATCTGTGAAAATACATATGCTGTCTGAAGTGTACATATGTGTTAGGCGGTCCGCAGCTATCTTTATAGCCATGATTTCCGCTTGGTCCTTTAGTAGCGGTTAAGCACTCTAATGGTGATCAGTTCCAAAATAGTTCAATTTCTGAATGCAACGATCCATCAGCTATGCAACTCCTGAACTATTTATCTACTATAAAGCAGTACAACTCTTGAATCTGCTTTGCTGTTCCAAGTTCCATATGAAATTCGTTACTTCGTACTATCACAAGGCATGTGTTGTGTGCCGTTTGGTACAAAATTGAAAAGACACTTAGGAAAATGAGAACTCAAATGCAGGTGGGAGAAGACCAAACTGCTTATATGAGCATACAAATGTGTGTCCTATTGGACTGGCTGGCCTGGCTCGTTGGCCGATGGATGTTTAGATCTGGTGAGCTAAGTGATAACCTTGAGGGATGTGGGAGAAAAAGAAACAAAAATACTGGCGAATGACCAAAATTCTTATATGTACATACAAATATGTGTTCTATTGGGCTGGCCCGGTGGCCTTAGATTAACTTAGATGTCGTTGTCTTAAACTGACATTTGATACTTGGTACTTGCGGCACTCTGAATGTGTTGCAGCCCCTAGTGTAGTATCGAAACACGTGTAAGCTATTGTAAGTAAGTGTAAGTATTTGTTTTACTCTCTGCCCAATTTGTGCTACAAAAAGAAAATTTTTATTTCCTTACCCTAATTCCCTTCCGGCCAAAGCCATGCTAAAGCATCAACGGTTTGTCCCCTAGGCTTCGTTTAATAAAAACATCTCTGCTTTCGATGACTATTTCTATGTTGGTATCTTTGCTACGTTCCACATTTTCTACACAACCTGCGCTGAGTGTACAAATTAAATCAAAGTTGTTGTTTAGTGTAAACTTAGCGTACAATAACAGCAGTTTGGACTAGTGGAAGGAGTCGGGCAAATTCTTGACATTTGACAGTATTTTTAAAACAAAGTCAGACTTATTATTAAAGTTTATTTTATTTATTTATTCCATTAGAAATGATTAATTACATAATTAGCAAATTTCAATATTTGATGTACTTTTATTATATTAAAACAATTTCGTTAATTAAAGCCAAATATTCTTAACTAACAGGTTGCAAATTACGCTCAAATGTTTGTTTCGCTGACGCAAATCTAAGGCAAACAGTTTTGATTCCACCGCGATTGCAACATTTTTGTAATTTTTATGCAGCGAAACACGAACAGACTTGATAAAGTTCAGTTTTATACTTACATTTTACATTCATAGGTTTTTGTGAAGATGAGATTTTATTCAGAAGATTAAACCACTTTTTCAGTCAATCTAAACTTCAATCAATCAAAGTTTGCGATGTTCTTTTGTGTGTTGGGCTTACATACAATTATTATAAATAAACTTTAAGTTATGGTATAAATCACAGAAATTATTAAATGAAAAAAGAACACGTATTTTCCTTAACTAAATGTGGAAACGGTGGCAATTTTCGAACATGCTACCTTACCTGTACTTTCTTATTCTATTGTGTTATTTTTACTTGTAAATTAATACGCAATTTAAACTCAAGTGACATTCAATTGGTTAAAGTGCCAATATTAAGAGAATTATTCAGATTATTAAGAAACCTGCTACTTTTATTAACAAAGATACAAACGTTAATATGAGTTTGAAAATTATTAAGAAAAATAACTTTTTCGCATATACATAGCCACTTGCAGGATGTTCACGTATTTTACGGTTTAGCTAATAATTTTCTTTACATGAGCTCAGATTTTATTTTATTTCCCAGTATTTAAATTCAGACGTACTCTTCTTTGAAGAAAGATCTCTATCCTAATTATATTTCCTAGATATTTCTATATATAAAAAATTATATTGTCAGTACACTTAATACAAAACAATTCAACTTTTCTAAGGTTGTTGCTAGCAGTCCTCACGTGTCTACGCAGAGTACAACTCCAAAAACCGTGCAATCAACAAGTGTAGGAACGTCAGCTTTACAAAAAATTATAACCAGTTCTGGACAGATTGTAAATGCACCTATAACATCTAGTCCTAAAATGGTTACTTCGCAAAGCAATATTCAACAACTTTTAGTGCAGTCGGGACAAAAAATAATCGTGGGACAAAATTTACAGGGGCAAAAGGTTCTAATACCTTCCACTACCCAACAACCACAGCAACAAATTCAACAACAAATAATTGTACAGAATCCTCAAACAAATATTCAACCACAGCAGCAAATTTTGCTAAATCAAGCCGGGCAAAAAGTTGTTCAGCAAATATTAAATACTGGTAATACCCAGCAACAAATTATGGTTGGGGGACAACGTATTTTACTCAGTCCCGGACAAACTATCGTTACTCAACGTACGGTATCGCAGCCATCCCAAATACAACCGCAAGTACAGGTAGTTCAACAACAGATCATTCAGCCTGCACAAACTCAACAAATTATACAGCCACACGTTCTTGTTCAACCTGTTCAGGCACAGCATATTGTACAGCAAACGAAGCAAAAAGTGCAAACCCAGCAGCATCAAACACAGTTAGTTGCCACCACTCAGGCACAACAAGTTGTACAACAACCTCAACTGGCCACGCAATCAACGCAATCGCAACCACAACAGCAGCAGCAGCAGCAGCAGCAGCAACAACAACAACAGCAGCAGCAGCAGCAGCAGCAGCAACAACAACAGCTGCAGCAGCCACAACAACATCAATCAAATCAACAACAAGTTGTGGTTCAGAATTCTGCACTGGCTCAGCAATTAGCTCAAGGAAAATTACAGGTTGCTACTGTGAATGGGCAGCAAGTGATAATTAGGCCATTGGGTAATAACCAAGCGCACATTGTCGCTCACATAAAAACTCAAAGTGACGGAAATGCTCACATCGTGACAAATGCAAACTTTACAGAAACTGAACCCACTCCAGAAGTTCAGTCCCCGCAAAAAGTTGTTCCGCAAAGACAGCAAGTACCAACAACGCCGTCACAAAATACAGTTGTACAGAAGATTCAGCAATCTCCGCAAGTCCAACAACAACAACAATTAGTCCAACAACAACAAACTACTGCTTCTTCAATTGAGCAATCCCTGTTGCAAGGCCAACCTCCGGGTACTGTAATTAAGTGTGTGACAGCGCAGGTAATTCAGACGGAACATGGACCAAGAATAGTGCTTCAAGGCTTAACTGGAAATGATTTCACTCCTCAACAGTTAGCTTTGGTCCAGCAACAAGTAAAGCAACAACTTTTGAAAGGTAATGTTAATATGTAATTCATAAAGCGCAGTATATTTAAAGTAGTTTTAAATTTACGTAGCTCAAGAATCAAGTGGTAAACAAGGCGTACTAGGACCTACTAAGATATACTTAGCCGTTCAGCCTTCTGCTGGCACTGTTCAGCAAACATCACAAGCACAACCTCCTCCACTTGCTCCAGTACAGGCTAATCCTCAGCAGCAACAAGTGAGTATCTATTAAATTAAGTTTAAAGTTCAAATTGACTGCTTCATTTAAAATCTGTATGTTAAAATTTTGTGTTAAGAAAAGTGTTGCGTTAAAATATTTTAATTGGGCAGAAATTCGGTTCCATGAACTGTTTATATTTCAAATATTTTATAATAATTTAGCCTATTAAAAAGCAATCAAAAGACGTATTTATTTAAGTATTAGTTAAGAAATATTCAGGTAGAGTCCTACTACGTTCGATTCTCAGAGAACTATTCTATACGCAGTGGTTTTCATTTTTTTCAAAATTAAATTTAGTTAATTGTGTTATATTTTATTTTTTTACTAACAAAGACTTTGCTTTCATGGCCATATTTCTGTTAACTTTTAACACTAATATAAGGTAAAAGAGTTGTATTCTTTAAAGCTTGTGTTAGAAAGCACCGCAAATATTTATTATTAGCCGTTTTATGAGGAGCGTTACTTTCGAATCATATGAAAAGTGCGTAGGCGCGACGGCACTCTTTCCGTCAGTGTGTTTTTCGCATCTTGGCAGTTG
The DNA here is from genome assembly GCA_964036015.1 of Leptarthrus brevirostris. NCBI lineage: Eukaryota > Metazoa > Arthropoda > Insecta > Diptera > Asilidae > Leptarthrus > Leptarthrus brevirostris. The sequence continues at coordinate 114,062,515 of OZ038373.1, read as the reverse complement.
TGTTTGTGGAGCTCGTGATTTTTATTTAAATTTACAATTTGTATTATTCCTATTAACATAAAATAATATTTGAGTTAAAGTAAAAAACCTTAGCACATATTTTAAAAATCTGAGTAATAAAGCGATTAAAAAAAGTAAGTCAGAATAGCGATAGTAGTGACGCATTTTCTACTGTTTCCGAAGAAAATAAGCCGAACCTTTTTTACTCGAGGTAATGTTAACACTAATTTGCGTATAGGAAGAAATAACTCTAATATAAGAAGCATAGGTGGCTAGTATAGTTGATGTCAAGGCAGACGATATTTTTTTGTGCATTAGGAAAAATACATTTTTGTACTTGACCAATTCTGTTTGCAGATTTGGTGTTTAGGCACACATGGCTCCGTAATGTTGTTTAAAATTAAATAAAGTCTGCCGATATTGCGATACAATTATGAATTTTATAGAGATCTACATATTTTGTTATGCGCGAAATGTACACGAAAAAACTCCATTTAGGGCCAGAAATATTTTGCATTTTGTTAACATATTTTTTATTATCACCAAACCCTAATATATTTATTCTTTCTGTCCATATTTTCGTGTTATCAAAAAAAACAGCAGTTTTCCAATGAGTTTAGTAGCAAAATTTTACTACTAATGTTTTTTTTATAGATTTCGATTTTGTGCAATCTATAAAATACTTTTCCGAGAATAAAAATTGTCTCAAGTACACAGGAGTGTTCATATTACCAATGACTGCACATGAATAAAATAATTGTTTATATCCTGTACAATGACTCTTTCCGTAATACTTCGTAAGTATAGCGTAATATTTCCCTTCCAAATGTAATTACCGATTGTAATATATCTCATAGATCTTTAAAAGTTCGTTTTTCTTTGATTAATCTTAGTACTCTTGCATTTATGTTATATATAAATTATGCGGTTTTTTATTAAAGTGATATATGTAGGTTCATTTTAGAAGTAAATTTAGTGTGCGTTATGTTCCAATTTTTTTTAAAATATTGATGAGCTTTAAATAATTTTAATTGTTATAATTTTCAATTACTATAACATCTATAAAGTCCTTTCATTTGAAGGACATATTAATAAATTCGAGATTTATTATGTTAACTGGAAGGAACTAAACAGAGTGTTTACTCTCAAATATTTTGCTGCGAATGAGTCACAAATAATTCGTTGCGCATTCACACACACTCACATAACAATGGATTTAAGCGATAAGGTTTATGTATGGCTAGGGAAAAGATTTTTCCATTAATTTTTGTAAATTTGAACAAGAATTAATCGTTCATCTGTGGTGTCTAATCAGAAATAATTGAGCAATTTATTTTGAAAGTGGGGTAAGTCCACTTGTGAAATCTGCCAAATTTGAGACTTCAGTTAAAAAAAAGTTATTAATAAGCGTAAGATCTTGAATAGAGTTGTTTTCATTCTAAAGGTTATTATGTTGAAAAGTTACTACGACAAAAATATTTTAAGCTTGTTAAATTTTTTTAATAAATTGGAAAATAAAATTAAAAGTACTTCCAAAATGGACTTGCACCACCTTCAAAATTATCGGCTCAATTGTACTGCTATGTACACGCGCGATGGGACTTCAGTGCGCCACGAGTTTTGAAGTATTGTGGCACTTTCCGCTGTCAAAACATGTTCGATGGAAATTTTGACAGCGAAACTGCTAGACTCAGTGGACCGCTGATTCTCCTGCGAATAAGAAACTAATATTATTTTCGATGGGACTCCTTCAGTACGGTTTCCGTGGCGCACTGCTTCTGACGATTTTTTGTAGTGGCCCACTGATCATTGAAACATATCTTTTTGACTTTGTCAATATGTGCGCACCAATAACAGCCTAGCAGTTTTGCTGTCAATAGTCCCATCGAATATGTTTTGACAGCGACACTACTATAATAAATTGAAACTGGTTGCGCACTGAAGTCCCATCGAAAACGCTATAGATGGAGTGTACATTAGTGTGCCGATTTCTACGACGGTTTTTGCTCATATTTTAACTCCGCTGTCCGTTTGTTTGACGTTTCTCCTTAACCGAGTGTTTAAGGTGAAAAAATGTTGATTTTATCGCTTTTGAATTTTAAATAAAGGTGAAAATTTAATGCGTAGATCAAAAATATACAACTATGTGTATGCTGTGCCAAAAATATTTGAGAAAAGTCCAAGTTTTAAACAATTAATGACAATGAAGTGTGTAGTGCAATATTGCAAAAATTTGTATTTGAAACGGGCCGGGATTTCATTTCACATTTAAAGTAGAGAAAATACTTTATTTATTGAAGTGTAGATTCGTTGAATTTCTTGTTTTAACAATATATTAATGTGAAGAAAACCCCCTAATAGATTGCCCCTCCCTATAATTGGCAAAATATTTATAAATGTTTTAGAATAAATTTTCATTGTCGCCTTATAAATTTTTTTTATTGACGCGCACACATTAACAAAGTCAAAAAATAAATGTTTCATTGATCAGTGGGGGGCTAAAAAGAAAACGTTAGCCAAAAAAGTCACATCGAAATCGTTATAAAATTTGTTTGATGTGAACCTACAAGTATTCTAAATATGTGGTCACAATCAAGATTTTCTTTTCTACAATTTTCGGTGTTTCAAAGAAAAGACTCTTTTGTGTTCGTCTTGTTGAAGTAGTGAGCTTGCGTCATTGGCATCAGTATTTTTCTTTGCTTTTGACTGTGTGAATGTGTATTTGTTATTTTGTTGCAATAATGTTTAATATATGGCGTAAAAAGGTACAAAAAAAAACAGAGATGACACTCCTGGTGGTAAAATACCTCTTGACTCAGTACGTTTATTACATGCATATTTCAACGAAACTTCAGGTAAACTTCAAGTAACCAAAATATCATGTAAATGCGCATTGACTTCAAGTTTACTTCACTCGAGTAAATCTAAAAATGTTTGATTGACTTGAAATTTTTATCAAGTAAAACGCGTTTTTTTCGTACTTTTTTGTCAAAACTCTTATTTTTTCAACTTTTTTTCTCACCCGAGGGGTCATTACATCACAATCAGCAAATCATCTCTAGTTTTATAATTTCTTTAGTTTTTTTTTGTTAAAGATACTTTAAAGTGCCGGATTCGTGTTTACCGCGAAGCAACTTTTTTCACAGCCAAGTTTTCAATGCCCCTAGTATTAAATTATTAAAACATAAATGTGTAAAAAAAATTTTATGTAAAAGAAAAATTAGGGCGCTATCGATTAAAGGAAATGAGAAGGAAAATAAAAACCAAAGTGTTCAGATTTTGCTCTTAGAATGAGAAAAACCCCCCTAAACATAATATGATATCTCCTTTATTTTTTAATAAATATATGGATTAATTAAGGGGAGGTTCTCCTTGTGTAATCGAAAAATGTTGCTTTTTTCGCGTGGGTTACGGGAACTAGAACTTGAGCGAGCCGTTTACTCAGATGACAGTAGAAATATGACTGATTCCTGATTTCTGCAAAAACAAAATTCGCCAAGGATATTAAAATAGGGTTTTTTTTATTGGAGATTATATTTTTAGTTAGCTCGTGTCATTGATTTTTCTAGCCTGGGCAAGCTATGCTGCTATCAACGCTCCGATTTTTGCATTTCTTTTGTCAAATGCACAGCTTAGTTAGTAAAATTAAATATGTTATTTTCATACAAACGATTGGTATAACCTCCAATGAATTTTATTAGCTTCAATTAAACAAAAATCAGCTCGATCGAATAAGTCTTATTAACACACATGATTTTGAGAAAAACGCGTTTACAGTTCTTCCCAACTTCATAAACGTGTAAGTCTGAAATGGTTGGGTAGTTTTTGAAGTCTTAAACTGACAAATTTGTACATACTTGTAGATAAGTTTACGTGAAGAAAACGAAATTCGATTTTTTCACCAAAATTTAGGACCTCCACTTAAACATGCCTCATTTGATCAGTCTTAAGCCCGGTATGAAAATTTCAAAATGCGGTATGTCGGCAAAAAAAAACGACATTTGAGCAAACTCAACGACATTTAAAAGAGGAAGATTTGTACTATAAGATCACACACATGTTTGTTTTTGCACTTTTAAGTTAGAATATCTCAAAAACCTCACGTAATAGAGCAATTCTGATGCCGGATTCGGTTTCAACGGGATAAATTACTTCGGAAACAACTATTCATTGTCCAGGGGAAAAAACCTCGCAGGCCTGTGTAGGCAATTCTTGCGTACTGTTGTTATTCTTTTTCAACTTTTCCTTTATCTATTCCTGTAGGAATTTTCATTGAAAGTTTAAATATATAATTCGCAGCATAACACGATCACACTTGGCTTCACGGGTTAAACACCGGCAGAAATATTTCTAACTACGAGCTCTTATAACAGACTTAAATTTACATCAACAATTACAAACAATTTTATTGATGTCTCCTAGCTAGTTAGTTTTATTACTTCCAAGAAATCTTCTCTAGGTTCTGTAACTCTTGTGGTTTATAGGGCGGGAGAACTTCACCCGATCTGAGACGACGATTGTAAGTGAAACTACAATTTAAGGTGGAGTTCGAACCACTGACTTACTTTGTATTCCTTCACGGCCGTGATCTGGTATCAGCAGAAAACAACCAGAGGTCACTGCCGGGGGCTCGAACCTTGGACATCTGGGATGGAAGGCTAACACGTTATCACTTACTCTACTGACGAGTTTTAATGAAGTCTTATCTGCATTTTAATTTTCGAATAAATACGCCATTCATTTAATCGTAAACAATAGAAGGAATTCTAACAACTACTTTTTGAGATGTACATTACCTAAAACTTTTGAACAGTGTCATTGTTTAGAAAGTAAATGTATAGGGCTCTGTGAAAATAATTGCCAATGAATTACGTAAATTCGAGAATATCTTTACATTTAAAATAATTCTCAATAATTTTTTCTGTAACATGTTATGCAAAAATGTAATACTTTTATACAAAGGCCCTGCCCTTTAATGTGGAGGTCAAAATTAGACAATTACATAATATGTTACGTACAAATACTTCAAAACAACTTAACTATTGCAGATACATAAGAAATTCGTGACATTTTTGTGGATTGTAGCACTTGTATTTGTTTGAGATTCTAAGCATCAAATCTAACTGAGAGGAGGGTTCTTTGATTTTTATTTAACAATAATAATAATAAAATAAAACGAGTATAAGAGTTAAAATATTTATGGTACCAGTTTAGTTTTTGTGGCTTACGATATTTCGTTTTTTATTTATAAATTTTTATTGTGTTAATGCCTTTTATTTGATAATGTTGCTTTTCTCACAAAACGCTCCAAATTATTGCACTTAAAACGGTGATGGTAAAATTTGTAATTAAACTTAAGTGTACATTTTTTTATAATAAAAAGGCAGGAAAGGAATTAGGGTAAGGGGCATGAGGGAAATTGAATATCATGCTTTTGCATTGCTGCGAGCTGGACAACAAACAGCCCAGAGACGGAGTCGATTTTTTAATTTCTTATTAAAAACTCGAGGGAAAACCGAGTCTCGAACGCTGCACCCATGGCTAGACTTCGAGCAGTTTTATCGAACATTGTGGATACTAATTTGTCAACGTAAATTAAAAGCGTGTAATTCTTTTTAAACATCTCTCCACACTTTGTCTGTTAAAGAACAACCTTTTACATCGGCCACAGTTGTGAATAATTTCCCCTTTATAAAGTTTTTTATTTATTTAAGCTTAATACAAGCTATAATATAATAATAAACAAGCTATAATATAATACTAATACTACAAGCTATAATAAATGATAAGTCAAAATAAATAGTATAAGCTACAATATGAGCTATAATTATAATAAATGCAAACTGAAAAGAGGAAGAATTAAGAAAGGCGATCTGGATGGGCGGTATCAAGATATAAGGCTTTGTGAAGGGATGATTTACTCAGATGGAAGTCAAAGGAGGAAAAGTCGTTGACTTTTCATAGCATCCTGGTAATTGGTTCGCGTCGGAAAAGGGGAGTGGACCTAAGGTTGCGGGGATTGGTACAGATGGGTAAAGATTGCAGGATTGAAGGGCAGTCTATGGCACCAGGGGACGGAGTTGGATCAATTTGTTGAGCCGCACGACCCCGGGTACGAGACCAGATCTCCCCGTGAGTTTTTATTAAGAAATTAAAATAATCCACTCTGTCTCTGGGCTGTTGTCTAGCTCACAACAAGGCAAAAACAAGAATCAAGTTTCCTCACTCCCCTTACCCTAATTCCCTTCCGGACAAAACTATGCTAACGCATCAAAGGGTTTCACCTAGGATTTAGCCACACCGTAAAAAAAATTGCTGATGAATGAAGAGAATGTCGGAAACATCACGACGTTTACTTAGGGGTTGTAAGTTGATCAGTTTCAGACGGTTTTCATAAGGTGGAAGGTTGAATCTGTTTATCCACGGAAGATCCTATAGAGCAAAGCGAATGAACCTACGCTGGACAGATTCGATCCTGTTAATGTGGGTTGTTTGTGTAAGTGACCATACCTGGCTGTCATATTCAAGGAGAGGTCTAACGAAGGATATATAGAGATTTGGAGTTCTGCAGAGATAAAAAGAAATGGTCGTTTGATGGGCACAATATCAGCATATTTTTTTCGGGTTCACAACGATTTACTCGGCTTGGCATTACTGTGGTGAAAGATGACATCATTACTATTTATTAATTGTAGCCATTTCTATGTCCCACCATATGATAATCTTCTTTGTATGCGACTCGGTCTTTGCAGTCGTATTCAGTAGCTCGTTGCTATGCTACATGATCTCTTTCGCTCGACTGTTATAGGGAACTATTTCACTAAAAACCCAGTCCTGTTCTTACTGATGATTTTTAACGCTTAATTCAGAAATGTTGAGTACCGTGAGCAGATGTCCGTCGTCGATTTCCATGGACCGTTGTCAATTGTAGCCCAGATTTTGTTACTATTAGTATCTACTAGCCGAACTTAGGGGTCGCTATCTCTATCTACTGCTTTCCACTTTGGAATTTAAAAGAAATAATTGCTGATATTACACCTTTTCTGTCGTTTTCGGCGCTATGCATATACCGTGATTCTAAACGGTCATTTGAAATCTCAGCTGTCAAAATCCAATTAGAGTTCTCCGACTGCATGGCCTGAAGTTTTTTATATTTAACGAACTATAAAACCTCGTTGAAAAACGAACAAACTTTTCACTTACCTACCACATTACTTTGTAAAATCGTGTTCTTGCTCCTTTTTAAATGTTTTTCGTCGACATTTTCTTCATATAAATTGCATATTTTATTCACATTCCTACTACATTATACCTTTGAGAAGTACTATTTTTATTTGTGTGGAATTGCACATTCCAACTATGAAATTTATTATGTTTATTACCGCCTTTTCACGCAATCTTCTTTTTCAGAAAAAATGTCATTTTGCTCGACTTGTCATTATGCTTTAATAATTGCATCTTCCAACTTTACCTTTATATATTAATTCTTCGGCGAAGACACATTGAATTTTTTCCGGCTTACAGACGTTTACTTCCGAAATCCACTGCAATATCATGATTGAGAATACGTCGCATTATTCGAATGTCTGCATAATCTTTTTCCAGCAATTTTTAATCACCAAAGAACTAACGTCTTGCTAAACTTTCCACAAAAACAATACGGCCGTTTTCAATGTGATTTATTTTAATGTATTTCGAAGGCATTAGTGGTTACCATTCGCACTAATAAATTTTCTTTATAAAAAAGTTATTTGTCAAAGTAATGATATTTTTGTCCATCGGTTGGGGGATGTCCGCACAGTTGGTTTGTAGGTACATAACCTCCATTGATAAGCTGTGAATTATCTAAAAGCAGAAGTAGTAAGTAAAATTAAGACACCTAAAATCAGCATTCTTGTCTATTTAAGCAAATTACGATGTTTTGAACAGTGTTCAGAATTTTTGCCTAAGGTTACTCGAAATCTATTCGGCTGATTGATATAGAACATTTTGATATTTGCAATATATTAAATTAAGAAGTCTATATTATTAGCTTATGACCTAGAATTGATTATTTTTAGGCCGAAAACTGAATTAAAAATTTAGAAGTCCGTCGTTTTGTCAGAAATCAAAATATCAAAATATCTGTTTCACTTAATTACCAGTTAAGATATTTTGGAACCTTTTTTCAGAGGATCTTCTATAAACTGCCTCTATCTCCGTCATTTTTTGATTCCGTAGTAAACTAGGAATGCTTAAAGTTTTGGTCTGTCCGTCCGTATGTCACATACATACGTCCTCCCCTCTCCAATAGAGCGAAAAGTGTACTGAAAATTTTTTCTCACCTACCCCATTGGGTGGGGTGTCTTTAGATTTGATAAATTTGGTTTTAAACCTTTAGTCACGAGATATCTGCTTTCAAATTTGTTATCAAAGTTCTTTTGAACTGCTCAAAAGTGAATGAAGTGAAGAGGTGGATAGATGAAATTAAAATCGCACCACTACTAAACTTTAGTGCTAATTAATAAAATCCCATTCACATTGTAGTGATTATAGCGTAGTGCACTTTCTAGTAAGGGGCCGTTCAAGTATTGCGTAACGCAGTGGGGGGGTCTCGTGAAACGTTATGGTGCGTTATAGGGGGAAAGGGGGTCGAGCAACGCGTTACGAAACATTAAGTTTTTATTAAAATTAAAAGTTCTGACTCGTGACTCACACTACACATATTTTTTTTACATACGAAAAGAGTCGCGTCACTGAGTATACAGAAGTATATATATGGCAAATAACCACAATAAGTCGTGTACCCCGAGTCCATAGTTGCGGTCAAGCAAAATCACCTAAACTACAAGCCATGAACATACGAATTTCACGCACACACATTTGAGCAGAAGTGGGCTGAAATTTCGTTTAATTTTCATTGCTTCTTATTCCGGTATTTTGCGCAACATAATTGACATTTTTAGGTAAAAATAATCATCTGAGTGTTACGTAACGTTTGTTGTGAGGGGGGGGGGGGCAGAAATCAATTTTGAAACTGCGTTAGGTAATACTTGAACGGCCCCCAAGTATAACACATCGGTTGTCTTTTTTCACTTTCCAGAATTAATATAACATTCCGAGGAATATAAAGTAAATTTAATTTTAATACTACTCAAATGCTTTTATTACATTGGGTCCATTCACAAACTCAGGTTTGCGCATCATCTGCACAATTCAGCAGAACAGAGTGTATTGCTGAATTATGCAGCTGCAGTGCAAAAATGCGTTTATGAATAGGCCCATTATACGTTTATTTGTTATAGAGTTATTATTGTTCTCGTCTGCACACATAAAAATACAGTTCTCAATAGATAAAAAAAATTGGAAACAACGAGAGAAAGACAACTGAGGCGGAGTTGGATCAATTCGTTGAGCGGCCCGACCATCATGCCATGGGTCTGGGATTCGAGACCAGGTCTCCCCGTGAGTTTTTATTAAGAAATTAAAATAATCCACTTCGTCTCTGCGCTGTTGTCTAGCTCGCAGCAATGTAAAACAAAAGACATTCAAGTTATCTCACTTCCCTTACCCTAATCCCCTTCCGGCCAAGCACCATGCTAACAGGTGGAAAACTTGTATCGCCTATATATCGGCCATTTTTCATCGTACGGCGATAAAAAGATACGATCGTAGAGGGCACTTCAAGCGCTACAACTTTGCCCCTGACGACTTTTGCGCTATCGTCAACCCTTATCACGGAGGCGGGGGAAAAATTTTCGGAGCGCAAATTTTTTTTCATTGAAATTGACATAAAAATTATCACGAATGTGATTGTGATAATTTATCTGGTGTTAAAAGCGATAACGCCTCCTCGTACTCGTTAAGATCTTTATTTTAAAAGCAATCGGTGTGACCTTAGGGATTTGAATATATTTTCGGCAAATAAAATTTGAAGAGAGAGAGCCCTGTGTGACCTAAGAAGTTGCTGGACCCATAGAGAAATAAAACTTCTAAATATATTTGATAATTTGATTTTGAGATACCACGTTAATTTAGAGGTATTACTTTTATTTTAAATAAAATGAAAACAGTTTAAAATGCGTTTTATATTTTATTGGAACCGTGGCTTCTAATCTATCGTCATTTTACATAATTTGATTAGGCTTTAAATTTACGTAGCAAAATAAATAAAATATTAAGGTGTAACGTTGGCGATAGCTTGATTGATGTATTATTTATTTATTTTTTAAAAATGTGCATAAAAAGGTTTTTTTAGGAGTTTGATTTAACATTACATACACTCGTAAATTATCAAAGTAAGTAAGGTCTAATAACATGACATTCCGTGAACGAATTTTTATAAAAATGTTAACCAGTGCGTGTAGAATGAAATAATCTTTTAAAAGTAATACAATTTGTTTTCCTTCTTAATTTATTTACTGTTTTGTTTATATTTATAATCTTTTAAGAATTATATTTTATATTCGAATTGGAAACATAACAAATTTGTTTTATTAAATAACTTCTTTAAGTGTAAAATATTTAGTAGTCGATTATAATAAAATCAGATTTAGAGAAGTAATCATTGTAAATGTAAAGCGCTTTTTGCAATAAAATCATTTAACAATTACTAAAAATCGTTTTTACTCATTCATATTTTATTTTGATTATGTTGAGCTTTTCACTTTTAGACACAAGTATATGTGTGTTCTCTACACATATATATACTGTCATGTTGTCGGTTTGGCCTTTTGATTTCAATTTGTTTTTATTCCGTTTTAAAGTGCGACTAAATCTTTTTCAACTTGCTCAACTCGGAATTTTGAATTTATAAAATTATTGTTTATAAACCATGTTTTTTTTTTAAATAAAATGGAGCTAAATAAATTTATAGTATGAATAATAAATGTATTTTTAATATTTATTATGCACATTATTTTACATATTTAAATATGATATTGTATCAGTAGGATGATTATTTGCAATTGGCCTTTGTGTTGACAAAAAGCGCTCTTTAAATTTGAGTAATTAACACATTAATTGATCTCTTGCCCTTGCAATAACCAATATGGTAAAAATTACGTAAATCCGATGATATTATTGTCTTAAAATTTGAAATTATACATAATAATTGTTGGAAATTTATGAAGAGATTAGCAAGTAAGTGGTATAAGCAGTAAAAAGCTTATTTGCTGAAATAATATTTACTTTTTGCTTACATAAAACACAAAGGCTTATCCGTTTGTAATCATCTTAACTAAGAAAAAAAACATGTTAAATTTAATAGAAATCCACCATCCATTACTTATGTACTGACCTTTTGTAAGGTTTTAATACATATTAAATTTTATCTTTTAATATTTAAACTGCTTATACTAGTTTTTACCCTAATCTCTTCATCAAATTCCTTCAAAGGTTTCCTGGAGTAAGTTCATCCACTGATCAAGTCTGAAGCAGGTAGGTTTTGAATTCATTTCGTCCATTCTAGATTAAATTCTAAAATATTCGTAAGGTATTAATGTTATATTTTTCATGTCATAATGGAGAGATTAAACATTTTCAAAATCTGTTTTATTTAAAATGCTTTTCAAAATGTGCCTAGATATTTGCGTTTTTTGTGGCAAGATGCGTGCAGTTGACTATATTTGATTTATTCGCTTGAAAGTTTGGGTGCTTAGTATATGCTTTTGTTTTTAATAATTTATTTGTACCTAGGCCTTTTGCTGAACATATAAACAAATTCGATTTAATAATTAATCAAATATTTAAAAATATACTCCTAAAAATCTGAAACTCTCCATCTGTCATGTCAAAGTAAATATAAAATTGGAACACTTACAAGAAAAAAAAACCATCACCATAGCAAAAATGAAATACACATTTATCCGAAAACTTTCTATTTTATTTATAGATTAATTCTTCACAACTTTTATCAGCAAATAGTAAATTAGATGATGCTCAAAAACAAAAATTGAATGGCGCTCAACTTAATCCAGATGTTAAAAAAGAACTGTTACAGAAAGTAATCGCAGCAAACATTCAGAAAAAGGCCTTGCAACAGCAGCAACATATACAGTTTCAACAACAGAAGAACTTACAGCTAAAACTTGATCAATCTTTCGAAAATTCACAAATTCTAAATCGTGATGATCCTGATTCTTTTGTTATTACGCCCGATTACATTCAGCAAAGTGAGTAATTTTATATATTGTTTCTTACTTACAACAACTATTAAAGTACGCTAAACTAAACTATTAAAGTACGATCATAAATACACAAGAATTAAAGAATACTTATCAAATATATCTTCTGCTTCTGTGAATACGCAGATATATCAAAAATGTGAACCCTTAAACAAAGCGACGACACTTGTAAGTAACGTATTTGGAAAAAAATTTGTTTTGTTTTGTTTTAAAAAAGATAACATTCTATTTAAGTAAGTTTGGTTACTTATTATATTACGGGTAGGTCCTAATGGAGCAATTTCTAAAAATTAATTTTTTTTGCATACTTTAAATCCTTATAGTGTCTCGAATAAGCCTCGAAAACGATTTGACGAAGTTCGGAAAAATGTAAAAGTTACAGCCGATTTAATGCGAACGCGTACGAAAATCATGCCTACACGGTCGGGCAAAAGGCAGATTCACGCGCGTCGTATTGTGTGCTCAGCAGGTATAAAAATTCTTTTATATGTTCGGCTATGTAACAAATTCAGTTTCATGAGGAAGAGAAAGGATTGCTTTATGGTCCAGGAATAGCGGACTAGCTGTAAGATTTTTTTCCACTTTTTTTCTTTGTCAAACTTTAAACGTGTTTTTTCTTAAAACCCTGTTTTTAGACACGCCGTGTAGAGTTGCAGTCGAACCGTTCAACCGATTGAATTATTTTTTCTTTTAAATAAAGTTTATTGAATTTAAGGAGCCATGGACCATTTTCAACAAAAAATATTTATATTTACTACTTTTTTTAACCACAACAAAAAAAGGACAAAAATTCGGTTTTTTTTTCAAACGGTCGCCTTTTTTTATATATATGATGTTGCCAAAGCTCAGGGGATGCCCTATGGTGCTAAAGCACAGCCTTGGCAGAAAAGGAATTAAGGGTGAGGGAAATGAGTTAGGAGATGTCGATGTACGCCCCGTTTGAAAGTTTCAGGCTCATAAGACGAGTGAAAAACAGAAGATGGTAAACTGTTCCACATTCGCGTTGTTCGGCTTAGAAAAGATTCCGGAAATTTGACGGTACGTCCAAATTTGACCTGGAGAGTATAGTGGTGGGAGCGACTTGTAGCTCTTGTATTGCGCGTGTCATGCGTCTACAAGGGATCAGGCTAGCAATTTCGTTAGAACAATGGCCATGGAAATAGCGATAGAGGAGTGAGAGACAACCGACATTCCGTCAATGCTCCAGAGGGTCAAGGCCCTGAGAGATTGACGAATCGCCAATAAGTTTAATAGCCTTATGCTGGACTTTGTCTAACGCGGACAAGGCGGTGTGTCCGGCCCCCACCCAAATATGAGAATTATATTCAAGTCTGGGCCTAATGTGGGACTTGTAGATCAGCGCTAAGTCAGGTGGGGTAAAATATTTCTTACATCTCTATAGAACACCCAAGCATTTCATCGCACTTTTGGCGATTGCAAATATATGAACAGTCCAGCTAAGATTGCTGAATATCTGAATACCCAAGATGTTTAGGGAGGGAGAATTTGGTATATTTACTCCGTCGACTGAAATGGGTTGGGGGTGAACTGGGCGTTTTTTAAGGGACAGCAAACAGCTTTGAGTTTTGGATGCGAAAAACGATTTTCTCTGCCCCAAGCGGAGACTATAGAAATCTCGTTGTTTTATGATCTAAACATGCGTTCTCGATTGACATCTGTAGCATTTCCACGTGAATTCATTACAGAGTCAAATGAGTACTCGAAATCAAGGGTGCTGTCGTCGGCGAAACTATGAATAGGATTGAGAGTAAGGAATAAAAGATCATTAATAAAAAGAAAAAATAAGGTTGGTGAAAGAACTGAAAAAATCACTGAATTTGTCTCAAAATGGTCCATTTATTCTACTTTGCAAATAACTTTGATTTTTGTGTTTCAAATAAAAGCGGAAGGCATAATCCTGCACGCGCTACACGGCTCCAGATGCGCATGGTTATTTCGCAAATTTTACAAGTTAAAGAAACATTTTTTGTGAACGTAAGTAAATGTACTAATAGCTGAAAAAGTCGAATTATACATTATTTACCTTCTTCTGTGAGAAAAAAATTCATAAACTTCATCCATTTTTTAGGCCGCTCGACTAGAACCTACCCTTAATGTAAAAATCAAGCAGCTTTTCGGCAATTTACTGGAACTTTGTTTATGGCTATTGGAAAGTTTTTCAACTCCTTTTTTATTTCAATGTTGTAATTGATTTTGATTTATAATAATTACCATAGGCCCTCTTTTTTAAATTGGAACAAAAGTCCTTAATAGGTCGTAACTGAGGAGAGTTTGGGGGATTTTCATTCTTAGCATGAAAACTAGTTCTTACCAATTTTTGTAAGCGCTGCTTTTGAACGTTCGATGGATACTTTTAGTTTCAATTTTCGGGTTTTTCTCTGTACACCCATATTAAGTGAATATTTTTTTATGTTTTTATGGTCACATTTAAAATTTCTGCTTAACTCGCGATCTGACTTAGAAACACGACGCACGGTTGTTGCTTTCAATTTCTCTCTATCTTTAGGGTCATTTAAAACACACTTCCTACCGCTACTACTTTCTCTGTCAACACTGAAATTATTTTCTAACTTATTTAGAATATACATTGGTCTACGTCAGAAATTTTGTAGGCACTAATTAACGCTCAGCTATAAATTCTATGCGATGACTGAAGGGAAGTTCCGTTACAAATTTCACGATGCGAGATAGTATAGCAAAGGCTTAAGTTTGTGTAAATTTTACCCCATTACGTTATGTAAGGGCAAAGAACCTAATTAATTATACATATCTGTAAATTAAAGCCTTTTTCCTCCCTCGGATTTTATTGTTGATCATGGGGTTTTGGACGCTCCTAATTATGTTTCCATCACATCAGAATTTTTCACACAAGACTGTCATAAAAACTGGAGCCAGAGTATCAGTTACCACAGAGGCGTGACAAATTTGAAGAAGCGATATTTGCATTGGGTGAAATTTCTTAAAATTTGAATATTCTAGATTACATGTATTACATTTCATAGAATATTTTATGCACAATTCGAATTCTTTGGCAAAATTTTTAGATATTTTGAAGGTTATTTTAAAATAAAAATTACTAAAAGTGGTCATTTTCACACTTCGAGGTTAGGATATCTCAAAATCCTGACGTGCTAAGCAAATTGTACGGCCAAATTTCGATTTAGTTTACAATGCTACATAATATTTCACAAGTATTTCTAACAGAATAAAACTATTTTGTGTTATTTTATTAGGCGAACAATTGCCTCTCTTTTTGACTCATTTGCATATTCACGGGAGTGAAGGGAGGATATATGACAAGTATTTTAAAACGTGAAAAAAAAGAATTTAGAAATTTATTTTGGTTTTTAAAATTTTTAGATTTTTTTCTATGAACGATTGTTTTTATTAATTATGTGAAATTTTTGTTCGTTGTTTTAGTATCATTTTTTTTAACAAAACATTTCCCAAATCTGCTTAACAAATTTAACTTATACAATAATGTTATCATTTTCATTATTACAGCAATTAAAAATGCCCTAAAACAAGAAAACCTTAATCCTGAAATTGAAGAAAAATTGCTTAACTTACAAAGATATCAAGAGCGTCAAATGAAAAGTGAAGTACCAATCGCGCCACTGATTCAAACTAACGTAAATATACCGTCACCACCTTCTCCAGCAAGATCGAATAATTCAAGGAAGCGATCTAGTAATCGATCAAATGATGATGAAGAATGGGTCTTAGAGACTCCTCGAAGAAGACCACCCAGATCTACGTCGAATACGTCCGAAAAGAAATCACTGTGTGGCAACGAAACGCAAAATACATTTTCAAATCGACTTTCTGTGTCTGAAGATAGCGAAGATACTTCTCAACCAATTAATAATCGACGGTTAGCAGCAATAAAACGGGAAGGGGAGAAGAAAAAACAAAATTATCAATTGACAGTAAGTATACTTTGAATATGATAATAACAAAAAAATATGATAAAATATCTCACAATACGACAAATTTTATTTTTTGAAAGCACTGTCCGTATAATTTTCTTGACATATTTCTAATGGATTTTATTTTATTCAAATCCTCCCATACATTTGAATATTCACCGCTAAAGAAAATTTTTGGATAAAAATTTGGGTCAGTTGACAGTTGTTTATGAACGACCCAGTCAGTAACACTACGATGAAATAAATGATCATTTGGCTATAACTCCTGAACCAGTCAGATCTTGTAAGAATCTGTAAGACCAGATCTTTGCGCAAAACGCACCGTATTTACCATACGATAAACCCAAATTTTACAAATGTCGAGAAATCGATACATCCATATATATAACCATGAATTAATGCTACCACTTTCTTAGGTCTGTTTTTATTTTGGGACAAATGCGGTAATTTGGCCATATATTAAGATTTTTAGCGTGAAGATAAAAATTAAAAATTCTTTATCTAAGTAAAAAAAGTTACGAACAAAATGTTATTTTCCGTGACTCTGTAGCATTGTATTATTTAAAAATAGCAGAAGAACATCTCCCCGTTTGCATAGAAAAGTTCGGCATCAAAACATTTTTAATTTAGAATACTTTATAATATTTCAGGTTTAAAAACAATTTAAGACCAAAGATTCCACAGATTTTTCAGGTTAAGTTTTTACAATCAAAGGGTTATTTTGGAACCGCAGTTTACACTTTTACAAAAATCCAAATTCGGCTACAAAATATTTTTGCCTTTTGCCATAAAATTTATACTCTGATAATTCACAGGTCTACGAAAAATGGAGTGATGATTTTTGTTGGGCAGCTGGGATCACTTCCGAAGTAGTTTTCTGCTTAGAATCCGATTCAGAGGTCAGAATTGGGCCACCACGTCAGGATATTAAGATATTTGAGGTTATATACTCAAACAATGGTTTTTCTTTACTATTTTCCTGTACGTGATGACAAAATTTTGTTTGGTCCTAGTTACAGCATTTAATACTACTCTTACCCTTCAAAATAAGCGATTGAGCGTTCACCTATGATTTTTTCTTGCAAAGTTACGACCATTTTAAATTATGAAGTTCATATTTCCTATAAACATAATATATCTCGAATTCGGATTCTACGCAGCAAATTACTTCGGAAATGACCCCCAGCTGCCCAACAGCAGAAGCTTGTAGACCTGTGTAATGTAATGTAGCATTCTTTTCCACAAATATTTAATTATTGTTCCAATCGATTGTATCAAACATTGGGATAACTTATGAGCACATAATCCCCAATGTTTCCTTATAAAATCTTATCACTCGAAGATTTAGGATATCAGCAAATTTGGTTTGGTAGCATGTAACTTATACAAACACACATAGGAATTAGTGCTAACAAAAACCGAATAATTGACTACTTGGGCGATTCCCCGAATCTTAGAATCGTTAAGACAGAATCGAATTACCCGGGTATTCGATTCCTCAATTCTTAAGAATCGGACAAGTCGATTAATCGAATATCGATTCTTTGATTTAGGCAGGTTAAACTATTGGATTTCAAAATGAGAAAAAAGTGTAGCACCTACATAATCAAGACAAACTTGTTCCGTATTAGAGACATTCTTAATAATTTATCTCTTCGACATATTATTGTAAATCAGAATTTAAGTATTAAAAATTGTCTACTATTAGTAACAAAGAAGTTTATAAATTTCACTGATTTTTATCGAATGTATTGAACTTTGGAAAGTACCAAAATTGAAATCCCAGCGGTGAAAATTTGAGACTTCACGTAATTGTAGTGCGCTAAAGTTGCAATTTCACAATTTTATAATTCCAACGCAGTGGCATAAATATCAACTCTTTTTCCAATAAATGACAATAGAACGACGTTTTACGTACTTAAAATGATTCTTTCCATTTTTATCTGGTTTGATTCTGCAAATCCTCGATTCTTCGAATCTTTTATTATTCGGTTTATCAACTTACGGAGTTGGATTATTCGATTATCCGAGAAATCGATTCTAAGAATCAATTAGTGAAGAGATTTGGGTATCCGGATAATCGAATAAACGGGTAATCGAATCAAATTGCGAGCACTAATAGGAATAAGTAAAGAGAGAACTCCAAACTAGTCCTAAAAATAACAAATGGAGTATTGTTTTTACGTTTGTTGCTTATTTAAAGCTGTTTTTAGTTTTCAAAATGTACAAATGAAATGTGTGGCAAATGAAAGGTCGAACTCATCAACTCGAAAGGAGTTAAATGATACCACAATTGAATAGTCAGTCACCGTTCCATTTGAAATTGTGAATAAAGCCGACCTCTTTAAACCAACCCATTGTCGCAAATTACGACTATATCCGTCCAATTTTTGGCGATATTTATACAAATTACGGCTAAAGTTATAATGCATACTTTCATTAATAAAACTAGGAAGAAAAGTTAAAAAGTTAAAGTTTACGGTTAAAATCGTCGAGAGTTTTCCCGGAAAAACAGTGGAAAGATTTTATAATTTTCACTTCCAAACATATAACTGACGCTTAATTCCCTATGGCAGAAACAAACAATTATTAAAAAAGTGCGTTTCTGGCCACGATTTTAAAACTAAAAGTGTGTGGCAATGAGTTAAAGACTTTTATGTTAGTAGCTGTAAACATATCGTTCCAAGTGTATAGTAGAGTTGGATTAATGTTCTGGAGGATTTGAAATAATATTTTATGAATGCAGGCAAGATTTATTAAATTTTATTTTTAATATACAACAATCTACCATTTTCTTTATCATAGTTGCCTTTCATAATTGACTTTCAAAATTTTTGTTGAATTTTTTTCCTACTTAATTTAAATACTAAATTTGATCTTGAAATCTATTTATGCTTTCCCAACACTTTTCAATTTTTCTAAGAAGCTCTTGTTTTCATAATAATTAATTCTCAATAGTTTGTTGGGATCATGCATTTAAATAGAATTTTTGTGTCTCATAAATTTAAAGCAACGACTTTATCGTCATAAGGAACTTTTGAAAAAGGATATCTTAAAGAAGCGAGTTCTACTAGAGAAGGAGTTACAAATTGAAATTCAAAAAGAGCTTGCTGTGGAACTTTCCGTTCGATCGCGGATAGATAATATTAAGCACGAAGAAACTAAGATTACTGAACCGATACATGGTCAAAAGAAAAAGTAAGATATTTGTCCTTTCGTTTATGTATATTTTATATAAACTGATGATAATTTTTTAGATCTTCGCCAACAAAAGTCGCTACTAACAATAACAACCAAGAAATGTCCCTTACCGCCAATCACACTCGAGGTACTTCTAGTTCGGGAACGCATCGTAGTAGAAAGAACTCTTCAAAAACTCCGTCGTCTAGCAAGAAAAAAGAAAAGCTGTATTGCATTTGCAGAACTCCGTATGATGATACAAAGTAAATTTTTTTTCTAATTTCAACGAAAACTATTTGATTATTAATAAAAATTGTAGGTTTTATGTTGGTTGTGATCTCTGCAATAATTGGTTCCACGGAGACTGTGTCGGAATAACAGAAGAAGCCTCAAAAAAATTATCAGAATTTATTTGCAATGAATGTAAGCATGCTAGAGAAACTCAGGAACTGTACTGTTTATGTAGACAACCCTATGACGAGTCGCAGTTCTATATTTGTTGTGATAAATGTCAGGATTGGTTCCATGGACGATGTGTCGGTATCTTACAGAGTGAGGCCGAATACATCGATGAATATATTTGTCCAAACTGTCAACGAAATAACTCTGTAAATTTTGCTAATATGAAAAATCTCACCTCAAGTGAATATGACGATTTGAAGAAATTAATGAAGCAAATACAGGTAAGATATATTTACTATAGCTTTGTCATGAATTAATTATTAATATATTACTTTTAGAGTCATAAAAACGCTTGGCCATTTATGGAGCCGGTCGATCCAGAAGAAGCGCCAGATTATTATAAAGTAATAAAAGAGCCAATGGGTAAGAGTAAAAATAAAGTGTTTTAGTCCAACATAGTAACACTTAATTATGTTTAGATCTCCAAAAAATTGACGCCAAAATCAATACTCAAATATACACAAAGCTTTCCGAATTTATTGGTGATATGACAAAAATATTCGACAACTGTCGATACTACAACCCGAAAGAGTCTCCATTTTACAAGTGTGCTGAAAGTTTAGAAGCTTACTTTGTTCAGAAAATCAAACACTTCCGGGAAAATTTGGTGGATCAGTCTTAAAAGAGTTATAATTTTAAGATATCGTCCAACTGTGTAAATATTTTATCTTTTTACAAATAGAATATTTTTGTAATATAATAGATTTAGTAACTAGTAAGACAACGTGTTGATTTCGCAATCAAATAATTATATGTAATAAATTTTAGTGCTTTTACTTAAGTGAAATAATAAGTAGTCTGTAGATTAATAAGATGCAAATATTATTTGCCACAGTTTACAACTATAATAATAATATATGATTAGAACAAGTGTATTCTTTTTGTAAAAAGGATGTTCAGTTTTTTATCTTGAATGAAATGTAAAATAGCAAATGAAATAAATAATACGGATCGTTTGAAATAATTTTGTTATTTTAAATTTTCCCAAACATTTGTTGTGATTAACTTATATTGCGCTATAATAATGTTGTAGATTTAATTATCATTTATTATATTTGTAAGTGAAGTATTATAAACCTTATTATAATTCCAATTATTATTTTTCGTAGTTTTCTATGTATCTATTTTTATTTAATTGTATTTTTAAGAAAATTCTGATTAATATTGGGTGCCTATACCAACAATATGTCGAATAAGAAACAATCAAAGTTATATGAAAGAGTTTCTTTTAAATTTTAGAAATGGAAAAACTTTTTACCTTGAAACTAGTTACACAACCTCCAGAAGCAGACAATTCGACAATTAAAAAATGTTTATTACGAAATTCACAAATAACCCGCATTAAATCATGTATTGATATTTGTATCCCAATTATTCTTAAAAAGACATCATAAGGCTGCGTACGTATTCGTTAAAAAGCTTGTTAAATTCTAACATCTATATTCGGCATACTTCTTTCTGTCAGATTTTTATGTGGTACCGGGACACATAAAAATTTGACGTTAACTAAGTTCCCCAATAGTTCAATAATTAATATAAAGCAAGGAGGTATTTTAAAATGTTAGAATATATTTAATAGGTCTGTTCCCGTACTTCTGCAGCTGGCTGCAGTTTACTTATTTATGTGGTGGTGGTGAAATTATTTCAGTACGGGAACAACCAGCTGCAATTTTCTGAAAAAGCAGAAGAAGATTTGTTTTGGAGAAAAAGATCTTTTTCTATATATGGAAACTAAACAATCACAGTTCTTCCTTATAGGCCACTTCACTTCCTTAATCCGACGCTTAACTTTTAGGATGTAAAACTATAAAAGGATTCACAAATTTCAAATTCACTCAATTGACGTTTGGGCAGTTGTCACTTTGACAGAAGGAAGATTTTTAAGCATATTGCAGCTGGTCAAAGTTGCTGCAGAATTCTTAAATTTTCTGCAGCAGGGGAAGTTGTGACGTAGGCAAAATCTTCCTGGAGAAGTGAATACGGGAACACTTTTCTGCAGTTTTCTGCAAAGCACTTATACGGGAACAGACCTAATATCTTCAGAGAAAACACGATGAAATATTAGGTCTGTTCCCGTACCTGCAGAGATTATAAGCGCTTCGCAAAATACTGCAGAAAAGTGTTCCCGTATTCATTTCTTCAAGAAGATTTTGCCTATGTCGCAACTTTCCCTGCTGCAGAAAATTTAAAAATTCTGCAGCAACTTTGACCAGCTGCAATATGCTTAAAAAATCTTTTTGTCAAAGAGACAACTGCCCAAACGTCAATTGAGTGAATTTGTAATTTGTGAATCCTTTTATAGAGTTTTATATCCTAAAAGTTAGGCTCGGATTAAGGAAGTAAAGTAGCCTATAAGGAAGAACTGTGATTGTTTAGTTTCAATATATAGAAAAAGGTTTTTTTCTCCAAAACAAATCTTCTGTTTTTTCAGAAAATTGCAGCTGGTTGTTCCCGTACTGAAGTGAATTCACCCCCACCACATAAATAAGTAAACTGCAGCCAGCTGCAGCTGCAGAAGTACGGGAAAAGAAATATTATCTACCTCCTGGGGAATTTTTCCCCACAGCTAAAAATTTGACATTTTAACGAATTCGTACGCAACCTAAGTTGGTATTTGCAATTTTTATAAATACACTTACATAAAATATCCTCTGGGACGGACAAAGTACGGTTGTTGAAAAGTTACGAATGAATAGAAACTAAATCAAGAGTCAACCAATCGAATTTTGTTCGGAAATTTCGTTTTACAGTTGCGTATTATAAACATTATATAAAATTGTGATACAACGTCCAACAACTCGTATTTGTACCACCACACACGTATCACGCAATCTAAGCGTCATTATTTATTTATTATTAACAAAAATAAAAGAATTTAAGTTTGAATGTACTTCAACTTTTACATAACAGAAGTCTGTATAGCCCTTCAAGCATTAAACTAAATTGAGAGAAAACCAGCGCTTAAAACTGATCTTACAGATAGATAGATGTTAGTTACAGAGTTACACTTAACAGTGACCGAAATTTTTGATCTCGCATGAATATCATTCTTTCATTTTCATTAAAAAATTTTGCTATTATTGTTTAAGACAGGAGACGCTAATCAGAATGAACATTTCCTCTTCTAATTTTTTACTAACTTGAAATGTCAGGGCCTTATTACTGAATACGATTAGATTTCGATCGATCGGAAATATAGAAAATTTAAAATGAATGAGATTAAAAAGAGATAATGCACTTGCGTGAGTTGCTAGCTTTAGGTCGATTCAATTCTATTACGATCAATAAATTGCAATCGAATCTTATTCTGTAATAAGGCCCCAGTTATGTAAATGAACGATAACAGGAATTATTTTCGCATTTAAATGATTGATTAATTTATTGTTAAGTATTCTTCAACTGAAGCTGATGGAGTTAATTGCGAGTTAATTATTTAGTAAATATAGACTCTTGTTTTATTTATTTTATTTCCTGTTGCCTTTCGCAAATGCGGCGATTTAGAAGTGTGTGACTCATTCAGAAATCTCTAGGATTCGGATTGGAAGAACTGGAAAACTTAGAAAAAATGACAAATCCGATGCATCAAAGAACACATCCTAGTGCAAAATGTTGTTTTGAATCCCATCAATTATTCGATAGGTTATAATAGACGTGTATGTAATGCCATTTAAGTAAGAAATATCTTCCGCCAAAATTCTAAAGTTAACGTGTGTCATGAAGCCGTGAGGAAAACTATAATGCAATAATGTGTGCAAACTTATTAGTATAAATCAGTAAAGTTTAGTTACTATAATATGTAATCGTTCATTATTGACGCAAAATTGCTTCAAATTTAAAAAGGGCATATATAGAAAGCTGGTCAGAAAATTCCCTTCCCGTCACAGCTCCAAAATTGACTGATTGAGAATAGTGTAAGTAATGAAGAATTGTGGCTCCGAAACAAGGAAAGATAACATAACTTTTGTTCGATTCGAACAAATAGGAACACGTCCAGTTGACAGACCAAAAGCAACGTAGAGTCGATCAAAACAGAGTTCATTAGAGGGCAAGCTTTTCCAAACTACGTCCCGCGACGGCCTGAGGAGTTTTGCCATTAAGTAATGCATGTAAGTTACGAATCATATAAATTATAAAATAAGGAGGTATGGCTAGCGCCATAAAAAAGACCGCATCGCTCTAGTTTACACATTTCTTGTGTAATTACTATATGCGCTTGTTTAATGTTTTTTTATGGTAGATTTTGCTATACTTTGTTGAATCGGAAGGGGGGAAATTGCAAAATTGTTTTAGTTGCAAAAAATGAAGAACACATTATCAATCAGTATATAATACGTAAATTTTTGAAATAAAGTAAAATGTTAATCATCATTTACTGCGTATACATGCAAGGTTGAATAACTGACTCGAGATTATGTTGAGTTTTACACCAGCGTATATGACTACACCAAGTTTAAACATACCGTTGATAATGTCCATTGCAAAAAATGCAAAGACGTAAGAAATACTTTAGTCCATTTGACGTAGAACTGGGTAAGAATTCTCGCAAAATTTGGCTGCCTCGAGACAACGAAACGGTTTCAATAAAGTGAGCGCACACTTTCATAGCAACGAATAAATGTGGCAAGTTTGTGCGCATGGACTGTAATTCACCCCATGCCGTTCCCCGGAACTTGCATCTAAATCCTCAACCACCCGGTTGAAAGTTGGCGTGTTTATTTGACACTTCATGGCGCTTGGACTGCCATGAGTAAAAATTTTGTAAAATGGTTGGTCATTCCCCTTCAATCGTTTGAACACACATACATTTATAAATTTTTGTGTACCTACAAAGCAACCCGGTTGTATGAAAACAACCAGTTTTGCGAGAATTCCTACCCTGATCTAAAAGTACCACATGAGGCCTCGAATACAATTTCCATATTTGGGCTGGGGCAGGACATACTGCATTGTCCGCGTTCAACAAATTTCAAAAAAAAGTCCAGGCTTATCGATGATTCTACAATTACTTCAAAGATTGATTCTTTGAAACATTGATGCTACGTCAGTTTGCTATTACTTTTCCACCGCTATTTAAATGGAAATGTCTAGCCTGATCCCATGCTGATTCACGCCCGAATAAAAGCCACTTACCAAAACAAAGACCACAAAATCTGGGGGAGGGATACGGCAAAGTACGACCCTAAGAGAATACGCTCGACGGATGATGGGACTGCTGAAAACCTAAATAAAAAGGCTAAAACCAGCTTCACTACATGCACCCGTAACTTAGGAGGCAGACTTCTGGCCCGGAGCGAGGATGGAAACTGTTCCAACTGAATCTTACCCCTACGCGTGTTAGCTCACGTATTTATACCTACCTCCTTCAGTAATGACACTAAAATCCACACTGCGGCTAATCTGGTTGCAGAACAAAGCTCTTTTCACTAGCAGTTAGCAAGTTCCGGAGCAAATGGAGAGAGACAAGACCTAAATTATGTAATGGATCATGCGTCCGCCGCAGACTTAACGGCTGCTGAAATTCGGGTGGACATTAATCTGCACCAGTCCCGAGCAGCCACCGCTACTGTTCACGGCGCAGGAGAACATCATGATGTGGCCCTAATCCAAGAGCAATTGCAATTCAAGGAGGAAAATCAGATTACTACGAGCTCCTACTCACCAATAAAGAAGGTGAATTCAGAAGCTCTATCCTGGTAACCAAAAAACTAAATTTTTTAGTATCTTATTTCAGTATGAAAATAAAACTCATTCTCGCATCCGCGTACCTGAGTTTTTAGGAAGAAAATACTACATCGAGAATCTTAAAACGCTTAGCTACTGGACCTACCAGAGAAAATCTTGTCATCGGAATGGACGCCAACGCCTATCATACTCAATGGGGAAGCAGCGACATAAACGTGAGAGGTGAGTCTATTTCAGAATTTATTTTACTTTACAAACTAAGAATTCGTAACAGAGGAAGGCACCCTACCTTTCAAAACAGATCTAAACAAGAACAAGATAATTTTTTAGTTGATGACTGGAGAGTATCACCTAAATAGTTCATTTCAGGATAATCTTTGGCATTAATTTTAAAATATCGATAGGTAAACCATTTCGGAACCCTATTAAGACTGACGGCCAAATTCTCTAATTTAGTAGCAATTCCTTTAAAGTTCTCACCAGAGGGCAACATTTCGAACAAAATACAAATCGACGAATCAGTCAGCACAAATACTGTAACGATCACTTTCAAAAGATCCTGTCCTATTAGTCGACTGCATAAAAGAAGCCATGCATCATGGCGAACAGAGGAACTTCGAATATATAGGACCAAAACAGGAGACTACAATAAGGCCAAACTAACCAAAACAAAAGAAGAATGGTACTTATATCGCTCCAGCTTCAATGAATTCAAAAATAAATCTCAAAAAGAACATCCTGGTCAAACTACTGTTTCAATATAGAGTCCACAACAGAAGCGGCTAGACTCCGCAGAATCCTAGCAAAAACGTCCGCACCACTGTAAAAACGATAAGTTCTGGACAGAGGACAGGAAATTTTTGAACAACTATTTTCGACCTACTTTCCTGGATGGATGGAAGCAAGTTTGGAAGGTCAACAAGATGTTCAGGCAACTCTCTTTCCCATAGAAGACTTGGCAGACATCAATATTTCGAAAGCGAGGATAAGATAGCGTGGACGGTTAAATCCTTCCACCCCTATAAATCCACACGGCCGGACGGAATCATTCCCGCTATGCTACAAAATACTGTAATGAGTGTTACTCTTTAGCTTAAAGCGTTATTTGAAGCATGCCTTATCACCGGATACATACCGGAAAGAGAGAGTAGCGTGTGGCCTTTATTCCCAAAGCAGGAAAACCAAGTCACATAACAGCTAAAAATTATAGACCAATCAACCTCTCATCATTTCTAGTGAAAACACTAGAGAGCCTACTAGATCTACATCTAAGGCAACATTTTAAATCAACCTAGTACCTATGTAACGCACACAACGCGTACATTAAAGGTAAATCCGTGGACACAGCATTATATGAGGTTACGAGAGCGATCGAGAAACCTCTCCATTACAAAGAGCACACACATTGGCTTCCTTCATATTGCTATTGAAGGAGCCTTCAACAACCTAAAAATATGATCCATCATTTCCTCTTTAAAGGAACTGGCTCACAGATATTTCCGCCGAACTCGATACAGACACTACTAGACAGCAGGGTCATCAATGCCAGCTTAGGAAATTTCTTCATTATCAGTTAACAGAAGCAAACCACAGCGAGGAGTCTTATCATCCCTGCTTTAGAACATCTCTTTAAATAAAATCCTCAAATCGCCCGTCAACCAAGACATTAATATGATAGCGTACGCAGATGACATAGTCTTGCTGTCAAAAGATGCTATAAACAGTCAGTCAACAGTCTGCTTTAATAGACACATAAGATGGGTAGAAGATAAAGGGCTTACGGTAAGCCCATGTAAGACAGAAATTGTCCTGGATCTGCTGGGTTCCAGGACGTGTCGACATAGACGGTAATGAAAAAGTCGATGAACTAGCCAAAGAAATTTCAAATTGAGATATAGACATGATCATTGAAAGGGCTCACCCTCCTCTTAACGTGGCAAAAAGTCAAATTGAAGTCTATTCTAGATACAAGCCCGGAAAACATGACAGTTGTTTTACAACAGATTAACTAATCCTTGCACACACAAATAAAATTGCACACTCTCGTAACCAAAACCAAAGAGAAACGCTGATGTTATTGACGTATTTTAAGCTCAATACTTCAACAAAACGAGCACAAGTGAGTTTTTCATTTAAAACATGAAAATTGTATAAGAGAGGAGGTACTTTTTATCGTGTGCTTACATGTTCAGGACATTTGTTGGTTAACCTCAAGTCAAATCCAATTTAAAGGCTTTAAATATATTGCGAGAAATACTACGAGAAAGTTCAATTTCACAAACTCTTCCTTATGACTACTGCGGCAATTTTTCGTTTGTTTACACCACCAATGCTCAGCTGTTAATTTTAGCTTCCGGGATTGTATCTAGAGTAGGCTGTGAATTATTCCATCAAGATTTCCGAACGGTGAGGAAATATTACCTTTTGTCTCACAACGCGGAGTCTGGATGAAACTGAATTACAACAGAACTTCTAATCCGTTTTCCTTCGATAGAAGGCGTATCCGAACACTCGTTGGCGTCATCCCCGCACATAGCTCCGTAGGCCAAGTTTTACAGCCAGACCTTGGCCTAGTTTTAGTACATGCTTTGGGCCACTCTTGAATGTCAGGGCTGGCACAGAGTTATCATCCAAATATTTTCCCAGCCTTGGATCAGTGTTTAGAAGGATTGGTACAAGTTTAGGCCAATTGTGGACCTTTTGTTTTATCCTAGATGGCATGTAAGGTGCCTGACCCAAATAAGGCCTGTCTTTTAAATTTCCCGTCTCACGAATTCAAATTTACGCCAAAGTTTGTAGTAGTTCGCTTGTGTGCGCGCCTCTGTCACGAGCGTGTTGGAACCTGCAGTCGAAAAAGTTCGCGACGGAGAGCGCACGCTCGTTTTTATGGAATTTCTGCAGGGAATATGGTGAGTATTTTCATTTCTTTGCATGCATTCCTTGTTGACTTTTGTTTATTGCTTAATTGCACGTTTAGCAAACTCCTCATATGCATTTACAAGCTATCTTATCAGCGTAGTTTATGTGATGAACGTTTTTATTACTCGTTTGGTATGTCGTAATAAGACCTACAAAATAATTGTTTAGGCATTATTAGGAGACAGTTTAAAGTTCATTTAAAAATCATAACAGTGTATAAAACCTGAAAACAAAGGTTTCACGTAATGGAAGAAGGAATACCAGCTTCAACTACGAAGAAGAAAAGGGCTCAATGGACTTCTCAGCAGATGGAAAATGCTGTTAGAATGGTACAAAGGGGTATATTATCTCAATACGCTACTGCAGCAAGGTTTAATGTTCCAAGAAGAACCATACGTAACCATCTACGTAGTGGTTCTACAATACGAAAGCTAGGTCGCTCATCCATTCTTACTACAGAACAAGAAGCCGGTCTTGTTAGAAGGATTATACGTTTGGCTGATGTTGCGTGTACAAGCTTTTGCATTCTTTAAAATTAAAAACATACCAAACACTTTCAACGATGTCGAAAGCGCCGCGGGAAAGAAATGGCTGAGGTTATTTCTCAAACGACATCCAGAGCTTGCACGCCGTAAAGTACAAATGATGAATCCGGCTCGAGCCCAAAAATTAAAGAATATATAGAAGAAGAAGATATAGTTAGAGACCACTTTTCCAAATATAAAAGCATTCTGGATAGACTTGGCATTGATCACAGGCCAGAGACCATCTACAACATAGATGAAAAGAACTGCCGAATATCTTTACACCATCAGTAAAAAGTTCTGACGGAAAAGGGAAAAAGAGAGTTCACCAAATTGCAAACGAACACGCTGAAAGTGTAACTGTGGTAGGCTGCGCGAATGCTGTACGTTCAGCTATTCTTCCTATGGTATAATTTAAGGGTAAGAGACTAAAGCCAGAATTCCAAGATAATCAAGCATGATAACTGATACTTTCATTGAGTTTATTAACCATTTAAATAAATTAAGAACATCAGGGCCTTGTCTCCTCATTTTTGATGGTGCTAAATGCCATTTGGACTTCACTATTGTTGATGAAGCTGATAAATGCGTCATTACTTTGTATTGTCTTCCATCAATTACTACCCACTTGTTACAGCCAATGGACAAAATCTGTTTATCGATCTTTTGAGCATCATTGGGACCAAGAGTTGATTAAATATGTCAGTCTGAACCCAGAAAGAACACTAAACAAGTCGAGTTTTAATATCATTCTCTCGCAAGTATGGCCGAAGTGCATGACCATCAGCAACATCATAAATGGGTTTCGCGCCACAGGACTATATCCTTACAATCCAGATGACATTCCTGAAGAAGCGTTTGTCCCTTCTACTCCCAAATCCCACTAGCAGTGAAAATATTCTTGTATCGTCTAGCGAATTGAGGGGCGAGGAGATTTCTACTGCCACAGTTGAAGATTCCAATAGCTCGGGCACAGATACTGAAAATTTGCCACTCTCTTTGCTTTCAAAATCTCATCCGCATACCATGTGAAACCATGTAAAAGAGGTGCTCAAATCGAAACCAAGTGTGATTTTCATGAATTCTCACCGACACCAAAATTTAAAGTCAACAAGACAGCTCCACGTAAGAAGTCTCTCAATTACAGAGCTCAAGAGGTTACAAAAGATTTATTTAGTGATAATGCTACAAGTTCCACATCGCAGACAAAACGGTTGGCAATAACTGGCACTTCATCTTGGGGCTGGCTTATGATGACACCTGTCGATTCTGTCTAGAAGAAGAAGAGACAGCGGAACATATCCTCTGTCACTGTGAGGCCCTCGGCCGTATCAGGCTTAGAAACCTTGGTGGGGCTTTCCCATCAGCATCAGATATAGTCAAGGCAGCCCCCAGAAAAATTTTAGGTCTGATAAGGGAACTAAAGATTGACGGGGCTTCCTAATACTGAACCTGGATCAGGTCACAAAAGATCAAATTGGTCGCAGTGACTAAGGAGTCCTTGATCCAATCCTAATAATAATAATAATAAGGTAGTACCTCATAATATGATAAGATGATTAGCGAGACTGATCACAATGACCAAATATTATTGTTAGAAGGATCTCATTAAGTTTAAAATTGCTATTTAAGATTATTTTCTAGTAATCTAAGAAGTTAAATGGTTGCTTATTTTTCTATCTTACCTAAGGCTGTATTCGGGCACAGGCCAATTAGGCCTAAATGACATTTATGTTATTTTTTCACCAAAGTGTGTTTTTTAGTTTCTGAATCAATTTTGTTATTTACTTATTTACAAATTCGCCAAATACTGACTACTACAAATCAACGAAATCTAAACAGTAAATATAACGTAAAATGAAATATCAAAATAAATTACAGAATCAAAGTGATTAACAAAGATTCATCAAATACTGACTACTGCAAAAAATAAAATATACAACAAAATAACTACAAAGAAAAAGTAACCCTAACAAAGCTGATTCTTCTTCTGAATAGGCTCATGCATACCATAATTAGTGCGGTGGTGGGGAATATGGAGAAAGCTTTGGTTATTCAAGGGGCGGGTAGAGCTCCCAGCAGGTCGGGGGAATCAACCGCGCCTCGCAAGCAATCAAAGGCAAAAACAACTCTGAAGTTGTCGCGTCTGCTTTCAAGAGACTCCAATAAAATAAGCTTTAATAAGTTAGCGTAGGGAGGCAGCCGAAGAGGATCGGTCCAAGGAAGGCCGCGAAGGGCAAATCTAACGAATCTACGCTGCACAGCCTCCATACGATTAATAGGAGTCGCATAAAAAGGAGACCACACAGGACTAGCATACTCCAAAACAGGTCTCACGAACGTAAAATAAAGGAGTTTAGTTATATATGGGTCATCAAACTCCTTAGACCATCGTTTGACGAAGCCCAGAGCTTTGTTTACAATAGTGTTGATATGGTCGTCAAATGAAAAGGTCGTATTTAGCACTACCCCTAAATCTTTGGTCTTGTCAAGTCTGTTCAGAGAGCCACCGTCTAAGGTGTAGTTAAAGTGCACTGGATTTCTTGATCGAGAGAATGACATAGTAGTGCACTTGCTAATATTTAGGGGAAGGAAGTTTATATAACACCAATTATGAAAGGCGTCTAAGTCCGAGTTTAATAGTGCACAGTCATTCGCACTTGAAATAATGCGGACAATTTTGGCGTCATCAGCGTAACATAGAATTCTGGAATTAGGGAGAATTAAGGATACATCATTGATGTAAATGATAAAAAGCAATGGTCCTAGATGACTTCCTTGAAGAACACCGGAGATAACATAAATATCGTTCGAAAGTGAACCTCGAAATAGCACACGTTGCGTGCGATCAGACAGATAGGAACGAATCCAATTAACAAAAATTGATGGAAACCCTAGAAAAGACAACTTACGAACAAGAACACTATGGTTAATTCTGTCAAAAGCCTTGCTAAAATCAGTAAAAATGCAGTCGACCTGCTTGCCAGCTTCAATGGCAGAAATATAGCAATTAAAGAACTCCAGCAAGTTAGTCGAAGTAGATCTACCCTTCATGAAGCCATGCTGAAAGGAACCTAGAAAAGGTTTGCAGTGGAAGTTTAGAGCATTGCGCACGAGAGCCTCAAACATTTTACCGATACAACATAAATTGGCAATGGGGCGGTAGTTTGATATGTCCTTTTTACTTCCTTTCTTATGTAGGGGAATGATGACAGATGCTTTCCAATATTTCGGAAAAACACCGCAACAAATAGATAAGTTAAATAAGTGACAAAGTATAGAAACTAGGGACAAGCGACAGTTTTTTACAAAGCAAGCACAATTGCGCTTACAATTTACGAGCCTCCAGAACTGCTTAGGCTCAACACGCAAAGTCGATTTAATTCTCTCTAAATAGTCAGAATTAGAAATATCAAGTGCAGAGCGAAATTGTTTGCGTAACATGGAGTAAGTGAAGTAGTCAGCATCACTCCTTGAGGAACAAAACCGCTTCCAAGCTTTATTTTTCAGATTCTTTAAGTGCTTCACGGAACTATTGAGCCAAAGCTGATATGAACACGAACCACGAGACCTTGAAACAGGAACACAAGTAGCAAAACAAACAGAAAGAGAATCGTAAAATAATTTTACAGCGTTTTCAATATCACGTTCATTGAGAACATTCGACCAATCACAGGCAAAGAGCCAATTATTAAGTTTAGAATAATCAGCCTTGCTAAAGTTATAACAAAAATTACTTGAGTCAGAAGATGCCGTCAGTACAGGATCAAAACCAAAAATGATATGCAGCTCTGGATGATGATGAGATTCAGGAACCAGGAGAGACAGACAGTGCTTCACGACAGTACTCGAGCAGTCAGATGAGAACACCAAATCCAGGAACCTGCCCGAGTCATTCATCACGTCACAGGCCTGTGATAAACCGCAAGATAAAAAGAAAAAGATGCTAGTAGGCAATACTTATCCAAGGAGCGCTCCCAACTGATCAAAGGCATATTAAAATCTCCAAGGAGCATAAGGTCATCCGACGGAAGCAGCAAATCAGCCAGTCCTTGAACACAAGTAGACATCGACTCCTAGTAATCAGAGGGCGATCCAGGTGAAATATAGACCGTGGCAATGTAAACATTTTTGTGTGGAAGCTTGAGAACCACACAAATGAATTCTAGGGGATCAGATCCCGCAACATCAACGACCATACAAGGAATGTCATGGCGGACAGCGCAGAGAACACCACCTCCTACTTTAGCATCAGAAGCAGAAAGGTGGCGGTCACGGCGGAAAACCAAGTACTCAGAGCCAAAGAGCTCAGCGTCTGCAATTCTTCCACAAAGCCAAGTCTCAGTCAGGCAGACCACGTCGAAACATTTATTCGTCGAGCCAATGAAGAGTCGAGTCGTCTTCGATCGCAGTCCGGTTACGTTGGCATAGTAAAGTTAGAACTCACTAATGCGTTTTGTTGTTGAAATATTACGGGCTGTAGTTGCGTTCAAGCGAGTCCTTGGAATGAATTTACGGACGATAGAGTTAAGTGGCCAGATATCGGGGCAAAGTACCGAATCAAAAACAGCATCCGGTACAAGAAGCTTAAATGAAGCAGAGAAGGAACGACCCTGCTGTCCGCGACGAGATCGCCTGAATGAGATCTGAACTGCCCTCAAATTATTCCCAATATCGTCAGTAGGCTAAACAGGGTTTGCGGCAGTAACCGTACAGTGTGCCGGATGAACAGTAACACCGTGTTTGCCTCAATAGAGCTAGACATAGTTGTTATCTTGTAAGAGATATCACGCTACTTATCCAGCAGCAGGTCATAACTAGCTCCAGATTTATTCACTGAGGCCAACAGGTCATCAAGCTTTCGATTCAACATGCCAAAATCATCAAATACTGCTTCAAAACTGAGCAGGCTAGTTCTGATGTTGCAGAGATTTTTTGCCATGCATTCCTGCTCAGTGGAGATCCTGTCAGCTATATTCTTCATTAGCCTAAGGACTTGACAGGGCCTGATATATAAACAGTTCTTACAAGTGCTGACAGAGGAAGAGGATACATTTATTATAAAGTTTAAGTTTATTAGAATTTTGAAATGCACTCGCATTTTTCTTATAAACATGCAAATTAGGTAATAAAGTAATAAAGCTAAGGTAGGCCTGATTTGGTAACCTCGAACAGTTGATTTCTTTCACTAAAACTACTAAAGATTTTTCATTTATACAAAGCCATATGAGAAAAAATGGCTCAAAATTGGTATTCATCAATCCATTTTTTTAAATAGTCGAGAGGTAGTCAATTTGCAAGAAATTATATAACGGCATAAACCAGTAAATTAAATAACAAATAAATTGTATTGATACTTGTGGTTCTTTGAACATATCTATAGTTTTTATTTAATGGTCCTATACATTCCAACGTAAACATAATTTATAATCAGGCGATGCAAAGCGCGTTGCGTAAACTTAAAAACGGGCGTTATACAAAATGCAAGTAAATTGGTTGGTCCTGTAATAGTATTTTAAAGATACCTACTTATTGTACAACATTCTTCACGAGAATACCTCGTAAAAAATTATACAACTTCCCTTCGAACATTTTAAACGAACAATTCAATTAAGATGCGCTGGTCGCAACCCATCAGTTAACGAACGTTATTAATTCAGTGTGAAGATGAATGAACACTAGCATGAACCGCAATTGATTTTGATTAGCGGACGGCGAGATTTAACATCATTAAATGAAACTATACCCCCCAGCAAATATTGTTTATGAAAGCTTGGAGTCGAATTGCGCACGTTCTGCTTTTATCAAGTTCACTCTCTCAGATAAGAAATATCAAACGAGAACCTGTGCGAAATTGGAAAGGAAGCTTTAGCTCTGAGTCGAAATTTTTTGGGGAATCATCCAGGAGATTCGGTATTCAGGTCCGTTAGTCTTGCTCTTCCGCATGTTGTAGGCGGATACAAACAGGGTCGTGAAAATATTTTAAGAACTGTTCTTCAGAAGAAATTTAAAGAAATATTTTTCTATAAAATGTTGAAATCGAAGGTGCTATTAAAAATCATTAAGAATCGTGAAATAATACAAGGTATATTTGCATAAATTAAGCTAAAGTTTAGTTAAGTGAAAAATCGATTGATGTAGTTATGCAAAAGGATGCAGTAGTTCAGTAGAAAGTGTTCTATAACATTCTATTTGTTTTTACTTTTTAAGGTTGCAAGTTAATTAGAACGTTCACTACACAAGCAGAGCCAGCTGGACCTAGTGTTCGAACACCAGTTCCAGGTCCAAAATCAGAAGCCCTTTTAAAGGAGCTAAATGCAGTTCAGGTATGATTTTAAGAATTACTAAAATCCAAATGTCTTAGGACAAAAATAAGTCTCTGTTATGTTTAGTTTGAAACAAAAAATTGATAAGCAAATTTGTTGGGCACCACTTAAATTCGACCTTGATTAAAAATTTATTCACAAATCATTTATTGTGTTAGCAGCCGGCTTTGTTTTATTTTTGGAGAGAGATCGTAACTTTTTCTAGTAGAACATGATTTTACTTGAGACTAAGCAATTGTTACGTTTTAGCTTTGGTTTCATTATCTCTAGTGTGCTGGTGATATTAGGAAATCTCTGATAGTGTATTGCCTCACCAGTTTTCCAATTTTTGTACACGTGAAATCTGCTTTTACTTATGAAATATTTCAAATGCATGTTTGTTTACATGGTAACAGTTAGGTAATTACTAACTTTATATACTTATATTTTAAGTACTTAGATTGCTTATCTTAATAACTCAAGCTAGGAGAATAGTAGATGAATATAATTTAATTTACAGCGCTTGGTGATGTTCTTATCTTCTACTTTAAAATATGACTTCCTACTCAAGTTATAAGTTAATAACAATTCAAAAAAAAATTTATAAAGTGAATATATTCGAGTAGCGTATATTCTTGATGCTATTTATATAGGTAAGTCTGCGAAACTGCTTTCAGATGGCCGGTTCCGGAATTTCGGAATGAGATTGAAAAGAGATATTGTACTTGCGTGAAGTGTGAGTTGTTAGTTTTAGTTCCATTCAATTCTAAATTTTCTATATTTATCATCGATTGCAATCGAATAGTATTCAGTAATAAGGCCCCTGGTCGGCAACATTGAATATTTGCATTTTCGAACAAAATTTTTGGTCTAATTCCATGTAGATCTCTTCTTCGCATCATATCATGAAATTTCGGAGATCCTTCTTAACCAGAAGGGTACGAATATGAAAAAGTTTACCTTTTTCTGTTCCCCCTGCCCCAAGTATTGGTTAAGGTCCCAGTATTCAAGCCCCGGAGGCGACTCATGGTTGTTTTCTGCTGATCACAGATTAAGCTAAAAAGACCATTAGGTGTTGCAAATAAATGGCGGTGGTTCGAAATCCCCCTTAAATTGTAGGTTTACTAAGTGGTCGTTGAATCAAAGTGTTACGGGAACTCTTACCAGCCCTGAGCATTAAAAAAAACTTTGCATAGTCATCTTATCCAGTTATTTTCTTGATCACATACTCCCAAACACCTCTTCTCTTTTCAGCCAAGGCTGTGCTACTACACCATATGCATAGACTAAATACTAAATAGAAGAACAACTTTTCAAATTCCCTGTTAAATGGCGAGGGAAATAATCTGGCAATGGTGTAGGAAATATGTATTGAAAAATACTTTTTAACCGACTTCCCAAAAACAAACCTAACTTTGTAACGCGTGGTCCGATTTGGATGGTTCTTTTTTTGTTGTACAGAGTATGATCCCCCATTGCTAACAGGAGAAAAAAATTTGGCCTAGGGTGGGGGGAGGGGGGAGGGGTAGTCTAACTTTGTAACGCGTGGACCGATTTGGATAATTCTTTTTCTGTTGCGTAGAGTATGTTCAGTGGGTGATACCAGGTGAAAACGATTTTGGGGGGATGGGGTGGGGGGTGGGGGTGGAACCTAACTTTGTAACGCGTGGTCCGATTTCGATGGTTCTTTTTCTGTTGTATAGAGTATGATCCCGTATTGCTAATAGGAGAATAATGTGGTCCTATGTTGAAAGGTGTGGGTGGGGGGGAGGGGTAGTCTAACTTCGTAACGCGTGGACCGATTTGGATAATTCTTTTTCTATTGGGTAGAATATGATCCTTGGTTGATACTACGAGAAAAAAAATGTTGCTGGGGTGGGGGTGGGAGAAGGGGGGTGGAACCTAACTTTGTAACGCCTGAATCGATTTGGATGGTTTTTTTGCTGTTGTATAGAGTGTGATCCCCCATTGCTAATAGGAGAATAATTTGATCCTATGGTGTTGGTGCGGGAGGGGGAGGGGTAGTAACTTCGTAACGCGTGAACCGATTTCGATGATTCCTTTTCTGTTCGGTAGAGTATGTTCCTTGATTGATTCCATGAGAAAAACAGTTTAGTGGAGTGGGGGTGGGGTAGGGGGTTAAAACAAACGTCTAACGTGTGGACCGATTTGGATGGTTCTTTCTTCGTTGTATAGAGTAGAAGACACTAAAAAGTGTAAAATAAAATAGTTTTTAAAAAAAAAGTTGAACCGACTTCACAAAAATCGCTAAAAAGCATAAAATAATTTTTAATTTTATATCTATTACGACATTTTGAAGTCGGTGCAAATTAAACAAATAAAACAACTACATAACCACAATTGAAAATAATATATAATACGTTTCAGCTTCCGGGATCATAAGAAATAAGGATGAAATATTTGTGTTGTAGTTGTTCGATTTGTTTGATTTGCACCGACTTCAAAATGTTGTAATAGATATAAAATTAAAAATTACTTTATGCTTTTTAGCGCGTTTTGTGAAGTCGCTTCAACTTTTTTTTAAAAACTATTTTTCAGGTGTCAAATAGTACTTTCTTTCTGTCAAAATTTGAGTGAGGAAAAATCCATTTCTTAATTCTCAGAAGAGCAATTTCCCTTTTGGCAGAGTAATTTCTATAGCTGGAAATATGGGTTGGTTTAATAATTCAAAGTTTTTTTAAGAGCTTCCGATATCACGTAATGCGGCTTGTGTACAGGTGCAGAGGTAGCCGGGTACTAGAAAATTTGTGCACACATGCATTTCGCAAACGTACGGGTTTCACGTGTACACGCCGGCACTTGAGAAGGCGTTAATTTTTTTTTATAATGCGACCAAAGCCTAGGGAAGAACGCTTTGATGCGTTTAGCATGGCTTTCGCCAGAAGGGAAGTAAGATAAGGGGAGCGAGGGAAATTGAATGTCTTGTTTTTGCATTGACAGCTGTCCAGAAACGGAGTGGATTTGTTTAATTTTATTTTAAAAACCCATACGGGGAGACCGTACTTCGTTTCCAATTAAGAAATGTTTATGTTTTAACTGATTTGGGTATCCTCGGTCTTACCCCCCACCAAGACGGCATAGACGCAGGCGAAAGTAAGTGACAATGAATTTGCCACATAGTAAAAAAGAGCAAAACGGAATCCAAGGAAGAGCCGAATTGGACGACCGCGCTCCATGAGAGGGAAGGTATCCAGATCAGCAAGTCGTGGCCACAGTTAAAGGCGTTGGCGCAGAACTGGACCAGGTGGAGAATCGGTATAGAAACACCGTATGCCACACAAGAGGTTAAGGAAACCACAGAGAGGAGATGTGAGGCGAGTGGTGCTGGGGGGGAATGGGATGGGTGGTATGAATTAGGATTGTTTTGATTTAAAAATTTTATAATTTTATTTAATTAAAATAAATATAATTAAAAATTTAATTTTGGATTCGTTTAAGCAACATTTTAAACTTGTACCGTCGTACTATTACAAATACGGCCCACAGTGACCAGATAGGTAGCCTGATAGTAGCGAGACATTTCTCCAGTATAACAACTGCTGGCTCTTAGCCCAGTTTACAATGACAGCTCTTGCCGACGACTATCTGAGGCTACAAACGAGCTCGGGACCTTGGTACCAAGAGCAAGAGCCATCCCTGTCCAGTTCATCGGCGTCTCGTTTCCCTCGAAACCCGAGTGACCAGATATCCAACAAAGCGTGACTCTGTTATAGGTGTCTAGTCGTTGGAGGATGTTAAAGCACTCCTTCATAAGCTTCGAGGAAAAACACCACAACGATAGAGGCTTTAAAACTGCTTAGCTATAGAAAAGATAGATATATCAGCCCCTTTCAGTCCTTTTTTTATATTGATGAGATTAGTGCACAGATTTTGTAAACATCGATTTCGGCTTGAAATACACTGGGTCAACTACCCAATGCAATGGAAACTCCACACATTTATGCCAGAAATGCGCTGAAGTATGCCCTAGTGACCTCTATCTTCAGCCGGCATATTCGATGTAAGTTGCACTGTTAGGACGCTAATAGCAGTCGATTTCATGATAGAGATTTGCAAGGGAGTGAGTACAATTACCGTCTTCATTGCAGCAGTTGGAGATGTCTTCATTGCTCCTGTTATGGAGAGGCCAGAAAATCACTGAAGCTTGTTACATTTGGCGATTGTCGTCCGTTGTAGAACTTTAGGCCAACAGACCAAGGTGGCATAAGTTGGGTCCCACTAGGCAGAGTATATCTTCGCCGTTTTAAATTTTTTTAATTAGTTTTCTTTTTAATTCATAAAATTTTAATGCATTTGCGGAAAATAAAAATTAAGTGATGAAGCCTTGAAAATACGATAATAGCTAAATACTTATAACTAGTTTGCTGGGCACGGATTATTCCGTCAATCATTATTTGTCTCCTCCTTATATGCTTAACCGAGCTCTGATGATCTCTTAGAGTTTTAAACGGGTATCTTGATTCTTTGAGGAGAGCCATGCGTGAAGGGTCTTAGAAAGATTATTTTTCTTGGGCGTCGTGAAATGATTGTTGAATGATTCCAGAAATAGAAGGCGAATCAAGTAGATGCAGAAAGCAGGCCAGGTAGAGCCAAATGAAAAATTGAAAAAATAAAAAATACTTTTTTTCTGTCTTCTCTTTAGTTTTTAGGACTACTTACAATCGCAGTTTTACTTTGTTTCTAGAAACTTTCAGTTTATACGAACTACAGAAATCTAATAACAAAATATTTTTTCGCCTAGAATGCAGGATCGGTGCAGTTGTTTGTTGATTACGACAAATCGATTGGAAACTACCTAGTGGATGTCGACGGAAATGTCCTTCTCGATGTGTATACACAAATTTCATCAATTCCTCTTGGATACAATCACCCGGATCTGTTAGGAATCTTTCAAAATGAACATAATTTAAAAGGTATTATATTTCAATAAATAATTGCTATGAAATTTTAATATATCTCATCAGTTTCGTCCTTTTTATATAATTTTAGCGTTAATTAATCGACCAGCATTAGGTGTTTTTCCCGGTAAGGACTGGCCTGAAAAACTACGCTCTGTACTGCTTTCGGTGGCACCGAAAGGATTGAGTCAAATCACAACAATGATGTGCGGTTCGTGTTCTAATGAGAACGCGTTTAAGAACATCTTCATTTGGTTAGATAAGATAAAAAATACCTAATAAATTTGTTAATGATTTATTCTGCAGGTACCGGAAAACACAGCGCGGGGAGAAGGTGCAATTTACAGAAGAAGAAATGAATTCGTGTATGGTCAATCAACCACCAGGGGCTCCACGACTTAGTATGTTGTCTTTTAAGGGAGCATTTCATGGAAGAACAATGGGAGTTCTCTCAACAACGCATTCGAAGTATATTCATAAAATTGACATTCCTTCCTTTGACTGGCCCGTTGCAAGTTTTCCAAAATACAAGTACCCACTTGAAGAAAATGTCAGAGAAAATAAGGCCGAAGATGAACGCTGTTTGGCCGAGGTAGAAGATAAAATTTTAGAATATTCCAAAAAGAACATACCTGTAGCTGGAATTGTAGTTGAACCTATTCAAAGTGAAGGAGGAGACAATGAGGGTTCGCCAGAATTCTTTCAAGGATTGCAAAAAATTGGAAAACGACATGGATCAGCACTCTTAATAGACGAAGTACAGACGGGAGGCGGTCCAACGGGAAAAATGTGGTGTCATGAACATTTCAACCTTGAGGGGCCACCTGATGTCGTTACGTTTAGCAAAAAAATGCAACTTGGCGGTTACTTTCACAAACCGGAACTCAAACCACAACAGGCCTATAGAATTTTTAATACATGGATGGGTGACCCAGGAAAACTGATTATTTTGGAGAAGATTTTAGAAGTCGTGAAGCGAGAAGCCCTTTTGAAAAATATTGTAAAAGCTGGAGATCGATTAAAGAACGGCCTTCGAGATATTGAAAAAGAATACTCGCATATCCTGAATTCTACAAGGGGCAGAGGAACATTTCTGGCAATCAATTGTAAGGATAGCAAATTGCGAGACGACATAGTTCAAAAACTTAAACAGAAAGGAGTTCAATCAGGAGGATGTGGCGATATTTCAATTAGATTTAGACCAGCATTGATTTTCCAAGAAAAACACGCCGATATATTTTTAGATATATTTAGGCAAGTCTTAAAACAGGTGTAATAACCATACACCAAAACTGCACAAACGTCGATCAATAGGCACCGGAATTTCAGAGCACAGCTTTGGCTCCACATTGCTCTGCAGATTGCACTTTGATTGAATTTATTTATATTTTTGCTTTTTATTTATTTTGAGTAGTTAATACAATAAAACGAAATGAATTGTTTAGAGTATACGGAAGGGGGAGCTGAAATTGTGATCGTAGTTTGCATTTTTGAAATTGTCTGCGACTCAAGATATGAGCTTATAAAATTATATATTTTGTCGAATTATACGTACGGTGCGGTTAGTTTAGTCTTCCAATTTTGCCGTCTTCCATTTTAGCTGTGCAATTGCAAATAAATATTCTGACTAATTTCAATAGAATTTATTTTTATTTAACACAAGGTTAGAGCGATTTTTTATGATTCGGAGACAGTTGGGAGAGTTTGGCAAACATACAAAAACACTGCCTTTATTCATTCAGACGCAGTGCAGTTTTAATTGTGATTTAACGTGTAAAATAATATTTCAACAGCTTCACATTTTGACAATCTACTGCCGCTACATTTTATATAACATATTATTAAGTCTTGGTTTCGGTGAGCCGGTAAACAAACGACGATCTAGCGCAGAAAAGTTTAGCTCACACACTTCTGATGACCTTAACCATGAAATAAGTCCTTTTGTACACCTTTTTAATGAATGTAGCGCTTTGACCTTTTTGTTTTGACCGCCAAAAATCAATAAATTTTCCACGAATTGCCATTTGCCCCCATAAAAAGGTGTAAAAGTTACATATTTCAAGGTCATCGGAGGTGTGTACGCTAAAGTAGGTAAATGATTTTACAAAATATTTCAAGGCTTTATGTAACAAGGACATTTTTGCACAAATTGTTTACCTTAGTTCATACAACTCCGATGATCTAGACCTTGAAATGTATTGTCAATGACCTGTATCTGGAGGGGGAGGGGGGTGCTCAATATCCATTTATTTCTTTAAGCTTAATGCAAGCTATAACATAATACTAATACTACAAGCTATAATAAATAAATAATAAGTCGTAACAGAGTGTAAGCTACAATATGAGCTATGATTATGGTAAATACAAACTGGGAGGGATCAAGATATAAGGCTTTGTGAAGGGATGATTTACTCAGATGGCAGTCAAAGGAGGGAAGGTCGTTGACTTTTCGTAGCATCCTGGTAATTGGTTCGCGTTGACCGTAGTTCGTGCGATGGCGGTCGAGTCGGAAAAGGAGAGTGGACCTAAGGTTGCGAGGATTGGTATAGATGGATAAAGATTGCAGGATTGAAGGGCAGTTTATGGCACCAGTTAATAGCTGATGAATGAAGAGAATGTCGGAAACATCACGACGTTTACTTAGGGGTTGTAAGTCGATCAGTTTCAGACGGTATTCATAAGGTAGAAGGTTGAAACTGTCTACCCACGGAAGATCACGTAGATCAAAGCGAATGAACCTACGCTGGACAGATTCAATTCTGTCAATATGGGTTGTTTGTGTAGATGACCATACCTGGCTGGCATATTCAAGGGGAGGTCTAACGAAGGAGATATAAAGAGATTTGGAAACATAAGGATTGGAGAACTCTCTAGACCAGCGCTTCACAAACCCTAGCACGGAGTTAGCTCTGTTAATTATGTTATCAATATGGGAACGGAAATTGAGTTCGCTATCACAGATCATTCCTAGGTCGCACAAAGAGGTACCGATAGGGACTGGTACGTTGGTTAACATGTAGACTCTCGGGGTGGTGGTAAGATGCTTGCGGGAATAACAGATGGACTGGCATTTGGAGACATTGAGCTCAAGAAAGTTTTTCATGCACCATGTGGTGAACGAATCGAGGTCTTCTTGGAGAAGAAGAGAGTCGGTTGTGGAGGAGATATGTTTAATTATTTTCATGTCATCAGCATAAATCGACAGCTCTGAGTGTTTGATGACACAATCAATTGTAAGGATGAAAATTAATGGACCGGGGTGGCTGCCCTGAGGGACGCCGGAACAATAGCAACAATAGGGTTAGAAATGGATGAGCTGAAAAGAACATTGTACTGACGGTTGTTGATGTAGATCTTCCTTTGAGGAAGCCATGCTGGGAGAGGGAGAAGATAGACTTACAGTGGAAGAACATGGAATCATAGACCAATTTTTCGAATAG
Organism: Leptarthrus brevirostris; assembly: GCA_964036015.1. Classification (NCBI taxonomy): domain Eukaryota; kingdom Metazoa; phylum Arthropoda; class Insecta; order Diptera; family Asilidae; genus Leptarthrus; species Leptarthrus brevirostris. The sequence continues at coordinate 114,018,970 of OZ038373.1, read as the reverse complement.
TTTAGGTAAGGATGATAATTTAGCAATGGGTCTGTAGTTGGATACATCGTTCTTGTAGCCTTTTTTGAAGATGTGAATAATATAAGAGTTTTTCCATAATTGAGGGAAAACCCGTTGAGTGACCGAGAGGCGGAAAAGCAGAGTATGGGGTTGAACTGCATGGCACACTTTTTCAGAACGATGGCCGGAATGCCGTCGGGACTTGGGTGAAAGTCGTCCTCAAGCCCGTTAATACTTAATGTAATTCAAGGTCATCACCACCCTTTGCACCCCCTCCCCCTCCTACGACCAACGGTCCTATCACCTAGGAAAATTTTAGTTTTGGTGTGCAAACATTTCGTTGAACAAAAGCTTTCGCCATATTTTGATAAAAATTAACCTTTACACCTTTACGGCATTAACCGAAATAGAATCTTTTCGAGGATGTATTCTTTTATCTCCAAGGAACTCCCCCCCCCCCCATCAAACACTTACCCAGTGTTATTCAAGATCATCCCCACCCCTTACAATCCCCCTACCACTTCCGTCCGACGGTCCTATCATCTAAACATACATATATACTCGTTAACAGTGTTGAATTAGCCGGTTGTAGTTTAATGTTTTCACGGATTCTAAAATACTACGCTATGTCTATTTTATTTATTTAGTTTTAACTTAATTTATTAATTTTTATACAAATGGATTAATAGTTAAAAAAAATTTAATTATTAAATTGCTTTAAGTCGATTGGTGAATACGGCCCTAATATTCGATAGTATCATTGTAATCGATGTAAACAAAAACTTCGATAGTCGAAGAATTTTGCCGGTGATTGTTGGTAGATGTCATTCGTGTGCGTCAGACTGTCAAAGTAGTTTAGCATCATAACTTTGTGCATTAGAACGATTAATTATTAAAATACCAAGTTAATTGTGAAAATGGTAGTTGCTACTTATGAAGAGGTGAAAGATTTGCCGAATCACCCGGAAAAAGTACTTATTGACGTACGCAATGTGGATGAAGTTCAGGACACTGGATTGATTCCTACGAGCATAAACATACCAAGTAAGTTTTTCTTGTAATCTATGTCTAGTTACCTAAGTAATTCAACATCGATCTATACCTTAGACTCATACTTATTCGCTTATGAATAATAAAATATTTTCACTTTATATAAAGTGCCATCAATTGTATGTTAACTTAAGCTCTTTGGTTTCTGCCTAAACCAATTTTTACTGTGCTGATGATGCTAAGCTATTTCGTTCAATTTCGAAAGATCTTTACTGCCACATTTTAAACTCTGAATAGAACGCCTTTTGCAACAGATGATCCATCAACTGTCTCCCTTTAAACGTGACCAAATGCACTGTAATGCCCTTTTCTCGTAAAAGAAATCTGCTGTTTAGCTACTCCATGGATGGATACTCATTAAATAGACTTGACAAATCCAAAGACTTGGGGGTGGTCTTGCTTAATTTTCGTTTTTCTTTTGATAATTACATTAATACTACATATTACTGGTAAAGTGCATCCAACCTTGGGCTTCATAAAAAAGTTGTCTAAGGAGTTTAATGGTCCTTACATCACTAGAATCCTTTACTGCACAATTGTTAGGCCAATTGTTGAGTATGCTAGCCCAGTGTGGTCACCTTTTTATATGATCCACATTAAGCGTATTAAGTCCGTCCAACGAAGGTTTTTGAGGTTTGCTCTTCGTACCCTTTCAAGGAATAATGACCGTCTTTTGCTTCTTTACGCTATCAGAGTTAAATTGATATCCTTGGACTCTCTAATACCTAGGAAAAATAACGGCATATTTACTCCATATTTCACGTCGACGAAGTACCTATTGCCTGAATGAGCCAGTTACAGCAATTTCTCATATTTTTAAAATCACTTTATAATCATATGGACTTTCACTTGTCGAGGGTCAGCTTAGTTAAGATTTAGGGTGAGTTTTAAAGCTCAGAAAATTTCTAGCTATCAGGAATTTGCCCAAATCTGATTGAGGCTGAGTTTTACAGCGATTGTTATTTCGCATAAGTGCATGGCATTTCATTTTGACAATTTTCAAATAGTAACGTTAAAAGAAGCACCTGGGGGTTGAGATACCTCCCTTATGTAACCTTCCTCGCTCTCTGGAGCTGGCAGATGTGATCACGGAATCCAAACTCCGGTGGGCTATACACAGCTTCATGCTTTTCAAATCTCCGGGTCCTGATGGCATTGTGCCTGCAGAGCTCCAGCGCAGCTCCGATCTCATACTGAATTGGCTGATGGCATTATATAAGGGTTGCCTTGACTTGACCTACATCCCGGCTCTCTGGAAACGAGTCAAGGTTGTGTTTATACCCAAAGCGGGCAAAAGCTCACATGCCACTCCAAAGGACTTTAGACCTATAAGTCTATCATCTTTTCCTCTCAAAACCTTTGAGAGATTAGTCGATATTCATCTACGCGGTAGTATCCCTCAGTATCTACTAACGGCGTTCCAGCACGCGTACTGTAAAGGGAAGTCTGCGGAGTCTGCTCTGCATTTTCTCGTGCGCACTATAGAAAAATCCCTTGATTGCAAGGAGTTCACTCTAGTGGCCTTTATTGACATTGAGGGAGCTTTTAACAACGTCAGTCCGGGGGAAATCATGGATGCACTCGCTTCTTTGAGTGTGAATGCCAATCTTATGTCGCTGATCGATCAGATGCTTCATGGCAGGACCATCAGCTCAAAGCTGGGAGAGGCTCATACTACCAGAACTGTGAGCACGGGCACACTGCAAGGTGGGGTCCTATCTCCTCCTCTTTGGAATCTGGTGGTGAACAAACTGCTTCTAATCCTGGAACAGCAGGGCTATGGAGTGGTTGCCTATGCGGACGACATGGCTATTGCTATCTCGGGCAAATTCCTGCCTGTCATAAGGGATCTTATGCAGAATGCCCTCACCAAGCTTACCAGGTGGGCGGTGGGGCGTGGGCTTTGCATTAACCCTAACAAGACCGAGGTGGTCATCTTTACTAGGAAATATAAAATTCCTCCCGTTGACTCTCTGTATCTGAATGGCATCCGCCTAGACTTTGCCGAGGAAGCTAAATTTGTGGGTATCATCCTGGATAGGAAGCTCAGCTGGAAGCCTAATATTCAGGAGAGAGTCAAGAAAGCAACTATAGCTCTATACTCCTATAAGAGGGCCATCGGTGGGAAATTGGGGTTTCAACCCAAGCTGACTCACTGGCTCTATGTTGCAGTCATTAGGCCAATCTTGTTGTATGGCGTTTTTGTCTGGTGGCCAGCACTGGACAAGGCCACTTACCTCAACGCTTTGAGGAAGATGCAGAGATCGGCCTGCATCTGTATCACCGGAGCGCTACGGAACACTCCCACTGATGCTCTGGAGATACTTCTTCATCTACTTCCTTTAGATCTGATGGGTAAACAGATGGCGGCTAATGCTGCCGTTAGACTTACAGCCACATCTCAGTGGGCCAATACTAGAGTTGGGCACTCCACTATTTTGGACTCCTTTTCGCTCCAAGTGGGGCATCTTGACTACACCACTCCCAGCTACTCCTTTGTCAAGCGTTTCTTATTGACCATTCCAACCAGGCTTAACTGGGATGGGGACACCAATCCCTGTAGGGAGCCCATTCAATTTATACAGATTGCTCTAAGCTACAGGATACGGTGGGGGTGGTGTTTTCTCAGAGGCACTGAACATTAGCTTATCCTTCCGCCTTCCAGACTGCTGTAGTGTGTTTCAGGCGGAGGTCATGGCTATTTAGGAAGCTTTGAATTGGCTGAGGGAGAACGAAGCTCCAAAGGACATCTGTATCCTTACAGATAGTCAGGCTGCTTTGTTATCCCTTGATTCTGTCCTATCGACATCTAGGGCTATTAATAGATGTCACTCACATTTAAATGAGCTGGCTGAACGGTATCAAATTCACCTGTGCTGGGTCCCGGGGCACAGGGATATTCCAGGAAACTGCGTAGCGGACGAGCTTGCTAGACGTGGTACCACCCTGGAGATCCAATCGGAAAGGACTACTCTTGGTTGGCCCCTGGCAACCTGTAAGATGTTGCCTAGCAAGAGAGCAATCAACTTAGCGAACCACAGATGGGCAAACGGCACTACGTGCCATACGTCCAGACAGATCTGGCCTAAACTGGATCTTAAGCGCTCCAATTTTCTGCTTTCGTGGGGCAGATCTGACCTTAGAATAGCTACTGGGGTAATCACAGGCCATTGCCTTATTGGCTTACACGCGAAGAGACTGGGTATCCCCTCAAACGACTTCTGCAGAAGCTGCATGGACGAGGAAGAGGAGGAAACCATTTTACACTACCTCTGCTAGTGCCCTGCACTGGCACGTAGGCGAAAGTCCTTCTTGGGAAACTATTTCTTTGATAGTCTCTACGATCTGGCGGCGATTGACGTTGCAGATCTTTGGCGCTTCATCGGCAACTTCGGATGGTTCCAATGAGGAGGTGGAGGGAATTCTTGGATTTCCGTGGCATCACAATGGGCCTTTTGAGGTCTAAGTGCGCCCTTTAAAGCAGCCACACGAACCTAACCTAATCTAACGTTAAAAGAATCACAAAATGAAATGTCAACGCAATTCAGTGCAATCGAATCGCACTGGATAATTCTTCAAGATTTTTTCTTAAAACTGAGTTTTACAACTAATGACATTTAAGAAAATTTGAGTTTTACAACTGATTTGTCATGAAGATCTTCAAGAATCTGAGTTTTACAACTCGTCCTTATTATATAGCTTTAAGTTTGTATGTAAGTTGCCTGATGTTGTCAGCAATTGATGAATCCTAAATAAATGAAGAAGCGCGGCGAAATCGCATTTCCCCATCCCCTTCCCATCCAACAATTATTCCGAGCTCGCCCGGAGGAAATTGTTAATATGCGTTCTGAGACCTCTTTTTAAAGGATATTGTATTTTCAAATACAATGCAACGTTTGTGAGAAGCTATGTACACTTTGTAAATAAAACTAGAAATATAAAAGCTTTAGAATCTTAGTCAACAAAGTTATAGTATCTCCTGTTGTGACCCTTCTTATGTTCTCGTCAACTTAAGAGACTAATTAAAGTCATAATAAAATAAATTTAAAAAGGTATATCCAGAAGGATAATGCAAAATTTACTTTTAGTATCCGCACAACGACTGTTCTCGAGATGGAAGGTAATTATTCAGTTGGGTGTAACTTTGAATACTGGGTAGGAATTCTCACAAAATTGGTTGCTTTCAGGCAACCTGGTTGCCTTGTAAGTACGCAAAAATGTAAAAATGTGTAGTGGTTGAATTTAACAAGTGCTATGAATTGTCAAAATTACACGCCAGCTTACAAATAGGCGACTGAGGATTTAGATTACAGATGACACATTTATTCGTTGCTATGAAATTTTTTTCTGTTGCCACAACATTTTCTGGACATGCGCTTTATTTATTGAAACGGTTAGGTTGTCTTGAGGCAACCATTTGGCTGAGAATTCTTACCCTGGACGACTTGGAGCCCTGTTGAGCCTAAACTTTTAAACTTCGGAAGCACTCGTTTTCTTGAAAATTTTTCTATCTAGCTAAAATTTAAAATCATAGAAAACATTTAAAGTAACTCAAGTTAAAATTACAAAAAATACCTTCAAAATGAAGTCATCAAAAAATCCCTTTATGGCAAACATATGTACTTTAAAGGTCATACGAAATTCGCATATCTTTTCGAATTCCTTCAAATCTCCTAATATATCCACAAAAAAGTGCCTGAAGAGAAAATCAATTCAGAACAAAATGGAAAGCCTTTAGCTCTAGGAGATTTGTCTGCGGGGTACAATGATTTCGATAGCATTATAGAACGTCATTGCATATCCATTTTGCCAGGCCTGGCTATTAAGCGTAGTAGGAAAAATTTCCCGAAAATTATTTCCTCCTAATTTACAGTTACTCACAAAAGTATTTGGAAATGAAGTGGATTGAAAATAAACAGGATTTTTTTTCAAATATAAGTTTTAATTTACAATAATAATAATATAAACTAAATATCTGATATTTTCATTATCGAATACAAAAAAATATTAAATTCTAGAAATATACATTTTTAATAAAACAAAACATTTCTTCAGTCTATAAAATTACACTCACAAAAGTATTTGGAAATTCAAGTCTTTAAAAATTTTAATATTGGAAACTTCCGTTTAGTACTTAGTTGGGTAACCTTTTGCACTAATTACTGCTAGTAGTCGTTTTGGCATGGAGTCAACAAGATTTTGAGTTGTATATGATGTTATTTTTGACCATTCTTCCTTAATAACTGTAATTAATTCTGCTCTATTTCTGATCCTATAGGTTGACAGACGTCACTTTATATGCTGCCAAAAATGCTCTATAGGGTTAAGATCGGGTGATTGGGGGGGGTGTTTGTAAATACTTTGGCACGTTATTCAATATCCATTCCATTACTATCTTTGATTTGTGCTTCGGATCATTGTCCTGCTGAAAGAAGAAATTATTCTGGATCCCAAGCTTTTCGCTTGCCGCCATACACCCCCACACCATCACCGACCCGCCACTATCTTTAACAGTTGGAATTAAGTTCTCTCTATCCATTTCTTTCCCGGGTTGTCTCCATACTTTTTTATTCCCATCAGGGCCATAAATGCTAAATTTTGATTCGTCTGAAAAAATTTTTGTATTCCAGAGGTCCCATATCACTATGAATATACTTTTCTGCGACCACGATACGTTTCATTTTGTTTGCCTTGCTAATAAATGGCTTCTTGCGTGATAATTTGCTTCCCGCAATACTCGACGAACAGTTTCGACACTACAGCGCTTCTCTCCTTCAGCAACGAGGTCATCTCGGATGCTTACAGCACTTTTTAAAGGATCTTTTCTTATTTCACGTCGAATTTTTCTTTTGTCTGTGTCCGACAACACTGCCGGGCGTCCTTGTCTGGGTTTATTTTGAATTAAATTATCCGTTTTAAATTTTTTAATAATATATCCCACAGTTGACACACCCTTATTGACAATTTGACTAATTTCGCTATATGTTTTACCTTTTTTAAACAACCCGATGATAATTTCGCACTCCGCAATTGTCTTTTCTCTTGATTTCAGCATTTCGAAAATAAAATTATCACAAAAAGTCTTAAATTAACACAAAAGTTATCTAACAATTAAGTTCGCCGAAATTTACTTCAGGTTTGTAAAACACAATCTCAATACACCACGACTTTGCTTTTACTGCGAAATTTCCAAATACTTTTGTGACCGTCATTTAGCAAACTCCCGTTATCACTTCCTTGTAGGAAAATTTGTCTTGCCAGATTTCAATAAGTTTAAATGTATTTAACAGAGGAAGAATTAAACATTTACTTTACATTGTTATTCAGTTGTGTAAAGTCATACCTTTATAAGAAAATCAAAGACTCAATACTACATTCCCATTTCCAAATACTTTTGTGAGTAACTGTATATCCTTTTATCGTGCCTGTGATATTTGACAGCGAACTACGTACACACATAAGCGATGGAATATTAAAAAATTCTTGAATTATTATTGTGATGGGTAGGATATGAAGCCTGAAAATGCCACGAAATTCATTTATTCCCAACGCGTAAAATCCGTGAACATTGTCCCCTTAAAATAAAGAACTAGAGGAAAGGACATCACTCGGAAAAATGTAAGCATTTTGCTATATGTGGTAGAACCCAAGCGATGTGTGCGTTTCGAACATGAAAGTAGTATAAAATAGTTTTTAAAAAAAAAGTTGAACCGACTTCAGCAAAGGCGCTCAAAAGCATAAAATAATTTTTAATTTTATATCTATTGCGACATTTTGAAGTCGGTGCAAATCAAACAAACCAAACAACTACAGCAAAAATATTTAATCGTCATTTCTTATGATCCCGTAAGCTGAAACGTTCAGGTAGTATTATGTATTATCTTCAATTATGGTTCTGTAGTTGTTTTATTTGTTTAATTTGCACCGACTTCAAAATGTCGTAATAGATATAAAATTAAAAATTATTTTATGCTTTTTAGCGATTTTTGTGAAGTCGGTTCAACTTTTTTTTTAAAAACTATTTTATTTTTCACTTTTTAGTGTCTTCTACTCTATACAACGAAGAAAGAACCATCCAAATCGGTCCACGCGTTAAAACTTTGTTTTAACCCCCTACCCCACCCCCATTCTACTAAACTTTTTTTCTCATGGTATCAATCAAGGAACATCCTCTACCGAACAGAAAAGGAATCATCGAAATCGGTCCACGCGTTACGAAGTTACAACACCACCATAGGACCAAATTATTCTTCTATTAGCAATGGGGGATCACACTCTATACAACAGCAAAAGAACTATCCAAATCGGACCACGCGTTACAAAGTTAGGTTCCCTCCAAAATTTTTTTCTTCTGGTATCAACGACGGAACATACTCTACCCAACAGAAACAGAATTATCCAAATTGGTCCACGCGTTGCAAAGTTAGACTACCCCTCCCCCAACCCTAGACCAAATTTTTTTCTCCTATTGACAATGGGGGAACAAACTCTGTACAACAAAAAAAGAACCATCCAAATCGGACTACGCGTTACAAAATTAGGTTTCAGCCCCACCCCCCACCCCCATCCTACCAAAAAATTTTTTGACATGGTACCAATCGGTGAACATACTCTACCCAACAAAAAAAGAATCATCAAAATCGGTTGACGCGTTACGAAGTTATGCCCGGTCAGACATAAAAAAATAAAACATACGCGTCGAACTTAGAACCTTTTTCTTTTAGGGAAGTCGGTTAAAAATTATGCTTGTATACAGGAGGGGCTAACTCATTTTGATAATATTTTAAATTAGGTGTTTTTAAAATATATTCTAATAACATTTTTAATATAATATAAATTTGCCCGACCATATTTTATTAATTTACTTAATTTTACTATTTAAAAACACTTTGCTTATGCCCCAAATAATTCAATACTAGGGAGACGACTATGTTTTCATAAGGCGACAAAAATTGAAAACACTTCTTCTTCTTCTTCTTCTTCCAAAACGGTAAACGCACAGCAGATACCGCTACAAATAACAGGTAAAGACAAAACACCTGGCCAGCCTTAGAATTAACTGTTGTGCCGGCCACTTTAAAGAGCGGTTCCCCCCTGCAACAGGACAAAACCAGGGAAGAACTCGTGCGATAGTAGCGATTATTTAAGAATTGTAGATATTTACGCGGTTTTATGACCGCGTGTTTATAGATAACGGTAGATTTCGATCACTTTTATTTAGAAATTACACTTCTTGAACGATTTGAAGTAACTAATGAGTTTTTATATTTAATTATAACTTGTTCTGAAAGAGTTCCAATGTCACCCCACAAAGACCCCACGCATTCAGTACTAACGCCACTCTAGCAGATTAAACATTATTTAATCTGCAGAGCGGGCCGTCCAAACACATGCGATCACTATGGCGTCCATGATGGAACTCAAATTGAAAACACAACTTGAGCAGACCAATTTGACAATCGTGGCGACACTTCACTTAACCCCCTCGAATTTATAAACGTCAGATGAATTTTTCTATCTTTTATAGATCTTGATCTTATGTATGTAGTGCTTTCTGTATAAATGAGACGATGAAAGATAAAATAGATAAATGTTATTTATAAAAATACGGACAACACTCGCAATAAATATTAAATTATTATAGATAAAGAAGGAGCAATTCAAAAGCTTGTGAGCATTTGCGGCGCAAAATGTTTAATATTTTCTATCTTCCTTGGACATTATGTCTACCCTGGCTTTTTACTAGCCAGCAGGAAATGCGGCAGGGAAGAGACTTTTTCATTGAAAACAGAGATAATGTTAAAAGTATTTATCTTAAGGAACTGTCGAGTAGCGTGATCGAACTGTTCGTTAATATGAGAAAACAAAAGAAGCGCACCACGTTTGTTGTCAACTTCACAATAAAACCATCGCGTTTAGATTGAAACTTACAACGAAGAAATTTACAAACATAATATTTGAAAGATTTAAAAATACCCAGGGGAGGAGACGTGAAACGTGCGGGACAAAAGTTATCATTATTTATTTATCCTGAAAATAGAAATGTTAACTAATTTTGCTGATATTATAATTATTATTTGTACTAATTTATAAAAGGAATAATAATTAGTTATTTCGATGAATTTAAATGTATATAAATTCGCTGAATGAGTGATACGGCAGTAAAGGCACAGGCCAAGGGAGAGACTATTTTCAAGGATAAGCTGTGATTGAAACAAAACTAAGTCAATTAAGGTCATGAAATTTACTGATAATAAAGTAGACGCAGTGTATTTAGAGATACTGAAGTTATTTATCATACTTTTTGAAAAGAGTATCAATTTGTATCGCGGACATCAAGAGTACCTCTGAACTGAGAATTACCCATATCTTAAATCTCTTATACATTCAGTCTAAGATCTTCACAATTCCTTAATCTATATGACTGTTCTTCATTTGCACAACCACATTATTTGACAAATATTTATGTAACATCCCAGTAGGATGTGTAAGCAATACCGAATCGGAACTATCATCGATGAAAGTAAGTCATAATGTCTACTTTCTGGATGAAAGCTTCGATGACTTTAACATTGAGATGGCCTAGGAGGGATCGATAATAGTAAGCCATACCCAAACACTTTTTTCCACGCGCCAATTGCCACGCCACGCAATCTGTCCGTTTTACACGCCAATTGTTTCTACATTCCACTTGACACTCGTTCTCACAATTTTTCTTTTGATCTATGCACATATGGAAAAATTCAATAAGTGGAGTGTCATTTGGAGTGTGTTACGTGCCAAGCCATGATTGATATTACATGCGTGAAAAGAACTATGTAAAGAACTGTATAAAGAACTGAATAAAATAAATCTTTTTAATATTTTCCACCTCATGTTTTGAAAATATTTTATAGTGCAGTGTTTATATACTGTTACTGTTTTCTTTTAAATATACGGTCTTATTTCTTCAAGTAGATTAAATAGCTATATACATCTGCCGGATAATTTGTTTTCAAGTCCTAACTCTCCTTTCATGGCACTAAAATCATTTCTGTTAAAAAAATTCCAAAATAAACCGTTAAAAACTCAAACGATTCTGTTAGCCAGCCAGCGTGTTTATGGTGTGGAACGTTGCAAAAAGCGACACTCCACACGCAGAGTCAAATATATACATTTTGTTGTTGTTTTTCGAAAGTCACGCAATTCGACAGATTAACTTTTACAGTGTGTGGATAAAGAGCTTTTTCAAACACGCAACGCAAAGTGGCAGTTTTTTTTAACGCGCCAACCACCAGTTTTTTTGAAAGAAAAAACTCTTAGTGTATGGCTTACTATTGCCTACCCTTTCCATTACCTGGTAATGGGTGAATTCAGCATTCGCCGCCTAACCTGACAAACTTCGTTGATACTGAAGAGCGCAGAAAAGGCGCAAATTCGCTGACTAGGTCTTTATTCACCAGCTCTTGAACTCTTATATAGACTCAGGTTCGCTTGTTAGCAGAGTTTCCTTCAGACAGTCGCAATATAACCTTCGAAGACTTTCTTTGTTGCATGTTGAACCATCTAGATCAAATTATGGCATGCATGAGCCAATTAATCGTTTATGTAGGGCTGTTAATGGATGTCCCAATTTTGATTTAACTCACAGCAAGGTGTCGTTTAAGAATTTTCTGTTGTCTGTGCTCACGTGACTTTCTGTTTTGCATGTTGTGTGCTGGGTTTCTGCTCCTTATTTATATAATTTTTATATATTTATTTAACTCAAACAATTATAAATATATCGGATGTACCAGCTCTCAAATTATCCATTCCAGTCTTGTTTCCACCTCCTTCTTCGAAGCCATTTACACATCCACTTTCTGCACTGGCAATTTCTTGACTGACATTTTGCGTTTCTCGTGAACTCAGTTCAAATCTTTTTAATAATATATCCCGTTCTTTTTTAATTACTCGTCGCAGACTATGTTTACTTACAGTACTTTTATTCATTTTTTAAAAAACAAAATAATAAAAATATTAAAAACTATTTTTACAATACTCACACCATTAAAACTTTCTTAAATATATTATAAACTTTATAAACTCGCGTACACAACAATAATCGCGCCGAAAGGCACGTACTGACTGAATGCACTCTCAAATTTAAATAGACTGATGCCCATAAGACCTACGTCGGCGTGCGTAGATTTTCAGAATAATTAGTCACGCCTTACATTACATGACTTTATGTATGACTCTAGGCTCAACCCTTCATATATGCCTATTGTGAACATTTTCATATAGGAATTCATCGAAGCAAAATGGAATCGGTTCTCACTTTTCCTACTGGGATATTATTTCTAAGTTTTGCTTATTTGTCACCATCTTAAAGTATTCAGGGCCGGCTTAAGGTCAATTGGCGCCATAGTCGAACGGAAATTTCCCCAGCACAGTATTTTTAAGTCAGCTAAAATTTTGTTAACATTTTACTTAATTAATTTCGTACACTACGTTTAAGGAATTTCTGATTACAATAACGGGAACTAAGAGAGATGTTACGTTATCTATATTAATTTTAGTATGGGAAAAACGGGTTCGAAATGGGAATAATTAAGGTTCCTTGGGAAATCTTGATTCGAGAAGGCCCCAACACTGCTTTGGATTAATAGCTTTCGAGATAATGTTATCGTGAAATAAGAATCCTCGTTTGCCGCCCTTCTAAAATCAGAGCAAGGGGTCAGTCATGATACTGGACACCTCAAGAGAGTGTGTTAATTGCCCTGAGTCACAGCGCGCGCGACAAAGAGCAAACACATGGCCCCATCCATAAATTTAATTTTCAAAAGTACGAAAACAAGGAAATGGATCCAATTCGATCGCCGACGTGAGTGCGTGACTCAGAACACGATACAATAACCACGAATTGAATAAATTCTGTTTCACATATTTAAGCTCTGACAATTTATGTCATTGAGCTTCAATCATTTCCGCAAAGGGAATAAGTATCATTCGTTTACTCTAAAGAGCACGTCAGATTTTCATTTGTTTGCTCTTTAACGGCATTCGGCGACACTCGCGTTTTTTCGGATGCCCGCGATTCGACTTCTTTTATAAGAAGTGTGAAAAATTAAATTTATGAATGCTAAAAAGTGTCTTAGAACAAGCAGAAGACCTCTGGTTAATAGAATTTTTTTCTTTAAATATTTGTTCAAGAAATCTTTCCAAAAAAATTTTTGCAAAATTTTTGTTGCATTTTTGTTTAGTCAAATGCGCCTATATGGTAGAGCCGACCCTGATAGTATTTAGCATAAAATTCACAGATGTATTCTATTGCTGTAATATTATTCTTAACGCTTTATTCTGTAATTTTGTAAATTACAGATGATAAGTACTGAAAATGTGGTTTGACAATTACATTATCACCACCACCACATCAATGCTAAATTCATAGCAATAGATCTGCTAAAAATTTGTCAAATTTTCTGACAAGTTCTAAAATTCAAAAAGGATATCATGTTTAACAAGATTTTGTTTTATCTTTCCAAAAGGTGTTGTATATTTCTTTGTTAATTACTAGCACTGAGTCGTTTGATTATTCCATTAATCCACGACCTCAAGTAAGCGACATTAGTATAAACACCAGGTTCGCCAGGACGAGCACATCCAATTCCCCAGGACACAACACCTACAAGCTTCTTGTTTGCAACAAGTGGGCCACCTGAATCACCTTGACATGCATCTACTCCTCCAGTTTTTTTTGAAGCACAGATCATCTCCCTAGAAAACAATTGAAGTCGGTTCTGGCAGTAACTTCTATCGATGACAGGAACTTCAGCAAAGAGCAAGTCATTTGAAAGTGGTCCTCCTTCAAGTGTGTAACCCCATCCGCTTACCAAAGCTTTGACATTGGCCTTAGGCTCTTGATCAGTCAATTCGATTAAACCTACATTTTTGTTAAGTTCAACATTTTCAAATAATTTCAATATGGCAATGTCAGACCGCATATGTTGCATATTGAATTCCTGATGACTAACTACTTGCTGAACATAGTAAAGTTTTCCTCCTGATTGTCTCTTTTGCGATCCAACACGGACTTGGAAGTAATTGGCAGGAGTTCCTTGTGTACAGTGAGCAGCAGTGATTACAATATCTTTTGCTACAAGTGCTCCACCACAAATATGACTTCCTAAACGCACAAGAGAAACTTGATAATTGAAGTCTTCTTGGTTCGCCTTCTGACCGCCGACTATGCCTAGAATGGGTAAGTCTGCAGTTGGAGCACCTAGGGCTACTCCTACAACGAAAGCCAAGATTGTTAAGCAGATCATCTTTCCGGGAAGCTTGAATCGAACACTGAAGACTAAACTTCCACACTGCTGTTTTATACTGAAATGTTCTAAATTTTGTGCGTAGGTTTCGACCTGACCTCTCAATACTCGAATTGGTACGGCCATCTGTATCAACAAATATTCTATTGAGCTTTTTGCTAAACTGACAGCCTGTTTAAAAATCTGTACATAACATCTTTTTTTTGCAGATATTATTTGATTACACTGAGTCAGTTAATTGCGTAATTTTTCTTGCAAATATTTATACACAAATCTTTTCGAGGCCATTTCCTACGTTTGGTTTTGTTCACCAAATTTTATTCTATAAAATTTAATAATTAATTATTGTTTTTTAGTAATTTTTCGTAAGCTTCCTATTTGGGTATTATTGTTTCAAATTTATAGTTGTATTGCAGCTGAGACGCTTATTATGCCACCTTGACCAAAGTGATCACACACTGTTTCTGCGAGTTTCTCAGCTATATGTAGACAGCGGAGTTTTATGCAAAATTCAGTTAAGTCAAATGAAAAATTAGGATTTACGCGAGTTGTGACGCCCTTAATTTTAATATTGAAGCATATAACTAATATGCATTCTTATGCAATAAAAATCCAATCCTCAGGTGGATGCATTGCAGAATAGGTGCGGGAAGTAATCTTAAAATAAGGTTACACATGGGCGCCATGTGGTCTTTTGCGGACCCAGGTCTATGAAGCCTTTAATGCTGTCAATGTAGTATTTATTTAATCTGTTAGACGTCCTTTTTTTCTCTTATTGTTATCATATTAATCCTAGTTTCTGTGAATATGTTCTTGTCTTCTCCAGTTACTAAATGCTTTAAATTACGCCTCATTTCGTTTTGATTTTCACATCTTTTAATCTTTTGCTACCCCTCTGGGAGGTATCCCTTCACCACTTTTGTGGAACCTAACTCTGGATGAGTTACTCATAGACCTGGAGTACTCTGGTCACATGGTTATCGTCTACGCCGATGATATTGCACTGATTTGTTCAGAAAAGCACCTAAACAAATTTGCTGACGTGTTACAGCACTCCCTCTCCAGGATATTATCATGGAGTGATGGGTGTGGTCTGGGCATAAATCCGGACAAGACAGAGTAAATACTCTTCTCTCGGAGACATAATGCTCCTCCTATGAATTGTCCTATACTAAACGGGGTTAGGCTGAAATCAGGTTAAATATCTATGTAGGTCTGGTCCTAGATAGAAAACTTACCTGGAAGCCTAACATCCAGGGAAGAGTACGGCAGGCTACAGTGACGCTGTACTCGTGTAAAATAGCAATAAGGAAAAGATGGGGTATGGAGCCAGTGTGCATTGGTTCTACACAAGTGTCATACGAACTCACTCACGATCACCTCACAGATCGTTTGGTGGCCGGCACTGGATAAAGTTCAAAAGATGGCAACACTACTGATAACGGGTACCCTTAGAACTACACCTTCTAAAGCCCTGACAACTATTCTCCACCGTCTACCGGTGGATCTCTTCGGTAAGCAAACCGCATCTTCAGCTGCCATTAGGCTTAACTCAGTCCAGACCTGGAACCGAACTGACTTCGGTCACTCCAAAATTCTGGACGATAGAACTGCCAGCAACATTGACTATACACACCGAAGCCTTTGTTTGGAACAAAATTCGATTCTTCCTTTCCCACCAGATCAGAGTGGGAGGCCGAGTCACATCAATCTTTTATCATCCGAACCAAATAAATTTATTTTTGTTCCCCGCTCCATAGAATTTTCAGAAACAGTTCTTATGTGTGGTACTTTAAATTTGAGGCAAACTGTTTCCGACTTCTAATAGGTTTCTTATTCAGGAATGGTACTTTGCGGGCTATTCTACCATGTAAGTTGTATATCGGCAATCTTTTCCTGACCGTTGGAGGACTTACTTGCTTATTGCCTTCGAAGTCAAAAATTGGTTCTGTTTTGCTAATAACATAATACGGGAAGGGTGACCAAAGCCACCCGTGTGCCGGACTCACCTGGCTAATGATTAGTAATACCGGCTAAAAACCCCTCCCCCCTCCAGGAGGACCACCACAGAACCGTCTAGGAGATATTACCTCGCGGTGGGATCATATAAAACAGCCTCCTACGAGGCCCGCAAGCCCACAGGTGCTCCCTGGGAGCCCCCCAACAAGCTAGCAGGCGCTCCCGTTAGGTAGTTCCGTTGTTGTCTCCCTCGTTTTGGCAAAGGACTTCCCTCACGAAAGCGGCAATCCTTCGCCAGTGGTCCTCCCTCTGCAGCATAACCCCAACTATATTGTCCGGGGTTATGCTGCCCGTCTCCGCCTCCAGCTTAGCCCTCTCTGCTCTCCAGCGAACACATTCGAAGAATGCGTGGAGAGCTGAGTGCGATAAGGAGCCGCAGAATACACAGCACGGGCTTGGCACCTTTCCTGTACGGTGGAGGAAGACCCGGAAAAACCCGTGCCCGTCAGCATTTGGGTGAGATAGTAGTCCAGCTCGCCGTGCTGAGGAATCACCCGGGCTGTCTACCGGCCCCGCGACTCCCCATCCCATCTCTCTGGCCAGGACGCCTTGCTCCTGGCCCGGGCCACTGTCGCGGTCCCAGAATGGATTTCTCCCGGTGGACGAACATCCGCTCCCTGGCTAAAAGATCAATGGGTATGACCCCCGCGACCACTAGACCGGTTCCGAGACCGTGCAGGCAATGCGGAGCGCTGCACGGCGGTATACCGTAAGTATACGCCTGCGGTACGTTTCGCATCGGCCCGGACTGCTGCTCCGTAAAGCATTATGGCCTCGGCGGTGCGGAGCAACAGGCACCTTTTGCAGGGTCTGGGTCCGTCAATGTTGGCCATAACCCTGCTCAGCGCAGCCGTCACCGCAGCTGCTCTATCAGCTTGACCCTTGATCTTGTCCCAGAAGGAGAGCCTACAATCACACCCAGGTATTTGATCGTGGGCCGCGTCTGAACCGACATGTCTTCTAGCCGCATTCCGATGAGCAACGGAATGCGCTTCTTTGTAAGAAGGACGATCTCGGTCTTGGGAAGGGCCAACTCCAGCCCGTGGTCGCGCAGCCAGGAGCTTACCCGGCGCATTACCTGGTTGAGCCTCATCTTGGCCGCCGCAACATCTCTAGCGGTAATGACCGTCGTAATATCGTCAGCATACCCAACTAGGAAAAACCCTTCAGGCATCTCCATACGGAGAATCCCGTCATATGTGTAATTCCATATGTCAGGACCCAGTATGGAGCCCTGGACCGCCCCTGCCGAAAGAACCCTCGTTTCCGGTCCATCCTCCGTCTCGAAAGAAGTGCGAACCTTTAGGTAGCCCCTCATCATTTTAAGAGATACTAAGAAAAGATTCCCGAAATTTGACGGTACGTCCAAATTTGACCCGGAGAGTATAGGGGTGGGAGCGATTTGTAGATCTTGTATCGCGCGTTGTAATGAGTCTACAAGGAATCAGGCTAGCAATTTCGTTAGAACAATGGCCGTGGAAATAGCGATAAAAAAGTGAGAGACAACCGACATTCCGTCGATGCTCCAGAGAGTCAAGGCCCTCAGAGATTGAGGAATCGCCTATAAGTTTAACAGCCTTACGCTGAACTTTGTCTAACGCGGACAATGCGGTGTGTCCTGCCCCTGCCCAAATATGGGAAATATATTCAAGTCTAGGCCTAATGTGGGACTTGTATGATCAGTCCAGCTAAGATTGCTGGATATCTCAATACCCAAGATCTTTAGGGAGGGTGAATTGGGTATCTTCACTCCGTCGACTGAAATGGGTTGGGGGTGAACTGGGCGTTTTTTTAGGGACATTAAACAGCATTGAGTTTTGGATGCATTCAACGTAACACGATTTGCTCTGCCCCAAGCGAGGACCATAGAAATGTCTTTGTTTAATGATCTAAACATGCGTTCCCGATTGACTTCTATAGCATTTCCACGTGAATTCATTACAGAATCAAATGAGTACGCGAAATCAAGGGTGCTGTCGTCGGCAAAACTATGAATAGGATTGAGAGTAAGGGATAAGAGATCATTAATAAAACGAAGAAATAAGGTTGGTGAAAGAACTGAACCCTGAGGTACACCGGCATTTATTTCGTAGGAATCAGATGTAACTCCGTCAATTACTACACGGATTGAACGGCCTGACAAAAAGCTCTCCATCCATTTAACGAGGGTAGGGTGCAGACCAAATGTTTGAAGTTTGGCTAAAAGGGCAGCATGCCAGACTCTATCAAAAGCCTTTGAAATATCAAGAGCGACGATTTCGGACTCACCGAAATTATGGAGACAATGATTCCAACGCTTCGTTAGAGCCGTTAGTAAGTCTCCGGTTGAGCGGCCAGCGCGGAAACCGTACTGGCAATCGTTGATAAGATGGTTATTTTCTAAATATTTCAACAACTGAGAGTTGATGAGTGATTCAAAAACTTTGGATATGATTGAGGTTAGTACAATTGGTCTGTAGTTAGAGGGGTCGCATGCCTCTCCTTTTTTAAGTATCGGCTAGACATGAGCAAGTTTCCATACAGTTGGAAATATTCCTGTTGAATATGACAGGTGAAAAAGTTTGTGCAGAGGTTAAGCCAAAGCAGAGGCGCACGTCGAGTTTCGAAAGTACTCTAAAAACTTCCCGAGTGCGAAAGTGTAGCGGCTTTTGCCTACTAGTGCACTGTGATGGAGATGGAAGTGGCTGCGATGAAGGTGGCAAGTACGAGTTAGCAGCAAACAGGTTGGCCTTGTCCAATGAGTCAGTAAAAACATTCCCATTATAAATGAGTGGTGGTGTTGACGAACAGGTGAAATTGTTCTTTACGGTTTTTACTAGAGAAGCCCTTACTACCCTTTTGAGTAGAAAATACCTTCCGTCTGATGCTCTGGTCGAAATTGAACTTAGCCCGGCTAATTGCTGAATTGCAAATATTCCGCGCATCTCTATAGATACGTCTCAATTCCTCTGAAGGGCACAATTTATATGCCTGGAAGGCTGCTTCGTTCTTTTTAATGGCTGCGAAACAGTCATTGAACCAATTGGTGTTAGTTGGTTTGATGTTCTTGAAGCTATGAGGAATAAAGCGATGCATTCCAAACCATAGGATGTTCAAGATATAATCGGTGCTTCTGTTAACGTCCTTCAAAAAGTTGAGTGTCTCTAGCTGGCATATAGAATTTCTTAAATTTTTTTTTTTAATTGTAGAAACTAATGTTTTATATTTATTTGCATTTAGTGCCCGAATTGGAGACTGCCTTAAAACTATCAGCAGAAGACTTCAAGAAAAAGTATGATCAAGCTAAACCAGATCCTGCTGCTACTGTTATATTCAGTTGCAAATTAGGCGGCCGTGCACAAAGGGCAACTGATCTTGCAGCATCAATGGGATTTGAAAAGTAAGTAAAAATTATTTTAAAATCATTGTTGTAACAAATATTCACTGTCGCACTTACTTTCACTTTCGCAACCTACTATGCTTGTTTTTTTTTGTAGTGAGAGATGTATGCATACTGCCTGATTGTCGTTTACTCATTGGCCGGTAGCAGATTTTGTTCGAGCGAATGAAGAGTCCCACGAGGGATGGATGGTCGGGTTGCGTTCGGATTGTGTACTATTTTGAATCATTTAGTAAGATTCCCGGTCCGCCAAAAATTAACAGTTGAAATATATTACCGTTTTTTTCCAACTATTTTTCTGGGTGAAAAAAATCGAGGTTTATCTGTAATTTATCAATTAATCTATTTGTCAATTTGACCGCGCATGTAAACAAATGCAATCATTCCCTTTCGCAATCGCTTTTTCAAATATTTTTTTCTTTCGCATATGCACGAATTTCCGCTACAACTCTACTTTAAGTGATTAATTATTATTACTTGCCGTATAATTAAAAATTGTGTTTTGTTTTCCAGCGCCAAGGCATACAAAGGGTCATGGTCAGAATGGGCAGAGAAAGAAGGCATAAAATAATAAACTTAAATATGAAAATGTTTTATATTTTTCTTTTGAACGATTAAAGTAAGCCTTAAATTTTAACTTCTTTCAACGTGCCCCATGATTTCCCCATTTTTAATTTTACTCGCAATGGTACATTGAGCTGGACACAATTTTCCATCGTTATTTTAAGAGCCTTTGCAATTTTCAGAGCTTTCTTCTCAGGAACTTCAAAGATTAATTCATCGTGTAAATGCAAAACAAAATTTACTTGAGAGTGTTGATCATTGTGCAAATTAATTTTAAGTTGATTGCTGTATTTTAATAAGTTTTTCTCCATTCGAAGAATAGCATTTTTTGCTATGTCTGCTGCAGAACCCTGTATGGTTGTATTAATAGCTTGACGTTCCGCTTGACCTGCAAAGCAATAATATGGAATATGTAAAATAAAATAAATTTTCGGGTGTACTTCTTAAAGACGTTTCTGGGCTGTTTATGTAATCCAGATACCTTCGGCGACCTGTAATAGTCTCTACATATCCTTTTTGTTGTGCGTATTTAATAACTCTTTGCGTATATGCACTAAAAAGCAAAATATACATAATTTTTCAAACTTTACTAACCATAATTACCGTATTCCAGGATAAGCTACATGGAATTGCTCAGATATTGTCATGGCCTCTTGTTCTGTACATTTAAGTGCATCTGATAAGCTTTTCATTCCCATTCCGTAAATGATTCCGTAACATACTTGTTTGGTGCCATTTCGAAGGGCTTCAGAAACATCGTTTTCGGAAATTTTGTTCCATTGTGCAGCGATTGCCGTAAATATATCGTTTTCCGAATTCATAACTTTCAACAAAATTGGATCCTTGAAAATATAAAAGTTTTAAAATGTGTTTAAGAGGTCATTCATCCACCAAACCTGCGATAAATGAGTAAGGACTCTCATTTCCAATTGACAAAAATCAGCAGATATTAAGCATTTGCCTTCATCAGGGTGGAACGGACTTCTGGTCGATATTAGAATTTTTTCTATACCTGAATATTTTTTTTGATAAGTGGTTATTATAATTACCAAATTGACGCTATAATTACCTGGTACATTAATTTCAAAATCCTTTGCGACATTTTGTAAATTTGGTTCATGCATTGATATTCGGCCTGTTGAGGTTAAACTTATGCTATTTCCATGAATTCTGGAAAATAATAAAATTGATTGTATTATGAGGATTGTATTTATTGTGATGCTCAGAATTGAATGACTTATTTCAAAAAATCCCATATATAATAGCCTAGCCTCCCGGATACTTGTCATGTTACTTGATCGTTTATAACGAACTTCAAACTGTATTTCAAGTAACATAAATGGCTTGACAGAAATCAAATTTCGACTGACTTTCATCAAGTAACTGAGAAGGGACAACTCAATCTCAGATGCCATGCCGAAAAGTCACAACTTTGATATACCATTTAAGCTGATCCTTGAGAACAGAGATTATTGGCTCAACAATAGACATATTTTTAAAAAGGGATCTCTGGTTTGGTACACGGACGGATCCAAGATGGAAGACAGAACGGGCATCGACTAGCAATGCGTATCAGGTCATGGGAGGACAAACGCAAGCACTCACACTAGACACATACTCCAGGGTTAAGGCAAGCAAAGAGGTTTATAACCTACTCAAAACAGAAAACGGAAAAATAGATCTGGTCCTGAAATGAAGTTAGATAGCAATTTATTGGAATATCTTGAAATTGATGACAATGAACATGCATCAATTCAAACACCTATAACGTCGAATACAGGGTGTTTCAGATCTGACGTGCCAAAATCAGTGGGGTGATAGATCTCAACTAGACAAACAAAAAATTTTATGGCAGGGGGGGGGGGCAATCTTAACCGTTTGGGAGTTACAGGGTGATTCATAAATTTCAGTTTTTCATGGTATTCACATTACTCTTTTATTTTTATCTCTTGATCTACCCAACATAGCTACATCAAACGCTTAAAAACTACTATCACAATGGCCTTTCCAAAAATGTCAACACTACTGATCTAACTCCTACCATTGCACGTACAGTCACTTCCAAAAGTGAAAAAAATGGTTTTGATTACCTAAAATTAAGCATTTTCCCAAATTTTCTCCGAAATTCACAACCCTTTTTTTATTTTATTGCATTGCCTATCTTATTACCTTTCCAAAAAGATGGAACATGGCAAGATAGACGAAGGATTAGAAAAACCGCATCCTTAGAAATCCCTGACTACCTAATTATTTTATTGCACTTTAGGTAGGAAATTCTTTAAATAAACAAAACTTTTAAGACAAAGGGTCGAAAATGTTTGTTGAGGGTACAGGGGTAACTAATTTTAATTATTGCTGCAAGAAAGTTATAAAAATGTTAGTGGAATTTTGTTTTATTGCCGATATTAGCTTGTGGTAGCTAAAATTCACACCCTTGTATCCTGGTTCTGTTACTCCTACCTGATGAAAATGTTGCTATAAAAATAGTTTTTAAAAAAAAAGTTGAACCGACTTCACAAAAAGCGCTAAAAAGCATAAAATAATTTTTAATTGCATATCTATTACGACATTTTGAAGTCGGTGCAAATCAAACAAACCAAACAACTACAACAAAAATTGTTTGTATCCCGTTTGTTATTATCCCGTAAGCTGAAACGTTCAGGTAGTATTATGTATTATTTTCAATTGTGGTTATGTAGTTGTTTTATTTGTTTAATTTGCATCTACTTCAAAATGTCGTAATAGATATGCAATTAAAAATTATTTTATGCTTTTTAGCGCTTTTTGTGAAGTCGGTTCAACTTTTTTTTTAAAACTATTTTATTTTTCACTTTTTCGTGTCTTTTACTCTACGCAACGAGGAAAGCGCCATCCAAATTGGTCCACGCGTTAAAAGTTAGTTTTAACCCACTACCTCACCCCCATTCCACTAAACTTTTTTTCTCATGGTATCAATCAAGGAACATACTCTACCGAACATAAAAGGAATCATCGAAATCGGTCCACGCGTTACGAAGTTACTACCCCTCCCTCTCCCCCACCACCACCATAGGACCAAATTATTCTCTATTAGCAATGGGGGTCACACTCTATACAACAGCCAAAGAACCATCCAAATCGATCCACGCGTTACAAAGTTAGGTTCCACCCCCCTTCTCCCACCACCACCCCAGCAACATTTGTTTTCTCGTAGTATCAACCAAGGATCATATTCTACCCAATAGAAAAAGAATTATCCAAATCGGTCCACGCGTTACGAAGTTAGACTCCCCCCCCCCCCACCCACACCTTTTACCATAGGACCAAATCGTTCTCCTATTAGCAATGGGGGATCATACTCTATACAACAAAAAAGAATCATCGAAATCGGACCACGCGTTACAAAGTTAGGTTCCACCCCCACCCCACTCCCTCCAAATTTTTTTTCACCTGGTAGCAACCACGAAACATCCTCTACCCAACAGAAAAAGAATTATCCAAATCGGTCCACGCGTTACAAAGTTAGACTACCCCTCCCCCACCCTAGGTTAAAGTTTTTTTTCTCCTATTAGCAATGGGGGATCATACTCTGTACAACAAAAAAGAACCATCCAAATCGGACCACGCGTTACAAAGTTAGGTTTAATTTTTTTGACATGGTACCAATCGGTGAACATACTCTACCCAACAAAAAAAGAATCATCAAAATCGGTCGACGCGTTACGAAGTTATGCCCGGTCAGACATAAAAAAAAAAAAAAAAAAACAAAAAAACGCGTCGAACTTAGATCCTCTTTGTTTTTGGAAAGTCGGTTAAAAAAAGGTCAGTCAGCAAGAATACCTAATACCAATAAGTAAGGCTGTTTTAAGCAAAAATTATTAAAAAATGGTAGAATTTACAGTTGAGGAATACGCGGATATTATTTACATTTATGGTGTAGTAGACGGAAACGAGAGCGGCTGTACTGGAATATCAAAGGAGTGAGCAACCCAAAGAGGGGTATTTATACTGAGGTTAAGGTTAAGAGAAACAGGAAGTGTAACTTCGGAACTTCTACCGACGTCGAGCAGCAAATAATCACCATCGTGAGGAAAGACCCTGAGACGAGTCGCAAGACGGTTAGAAGTGTCTGGATCTAAGGTTTAAAGGGTTATTCATCGAGAGGAATTACGTCCATATCACCATCGCCCAGTCCAAGGACTACTGGAAGGAGAGAAGACTCGAATTTAGCAATTGGCTTCTGGAACGCGACATTGACGACAGGGCATTTCTGGACCGAATTCTGTGGACGGATGAATCGCAATTGACCAGGGATGTTATACGAACCTCCATAACCACCGTACCTGGTCGAAAACTAACCCACACAGGACAAAGGTAACCTCATTCCAACAGAGATTCAGTGTCAATGGTTGGGGTACCATTTGGTAGGTCCATTCATTTTGCCGCAAGTGCTAAATAGTGAAATTTATGCGGACTTTTTGCTGCCACTGCCAGATCTAATAGATCACAACCCTGTGCATAATCGATGTTTTACCAACACGATGGAGCGCCAGCGCATACTGCACACAACCTTGTGAAAACAATACTATGTGAAGAATTTCCTAATCGCTGGATTGGACGAGATGCACCGATTGCTTGGCCTGCTGGATCTCTAGACCTTATTCCATTGGACTCTTTCTTATGGGGTACAATGAAGGATGAAGTTTATTCAAGCACTGTTAACACTAGGGAGGATTTAGTTAGATGAATTGGGAATGCAGCGACGAAAATACGGGAGAGGCTGGCTGCAATACGCCTTAATCAGGGACTTAGAAAGAGATTGTTGGCATGCATGCAAAGTGGCAGTGGACATTTTGAACAGCTTTTGTAATTCACTAAAATTAATTGTAATACGTTTGAATTCAATAACAAGATTTTAGAGTCAATATGAGTTTAGTTTCTTTAAATTGCAGATTTTCAAATATTTCCCGATAAGTTTTCTACTTATAAATTTCTACAGCCTTTCTCTACCTGGACATGCTGAACATTTTTGGAAAGGTAATAATATTTGCAATCCAATAAAAATAAAAAAAATTGTGAAAATGCTGAATTTTAAGTAATTGCAAACCATTTTCTTCACCTTTGGAAGTGACTGTGCCTGTGTAGATCGACATTGTTGAAAATTTTGAAAAGCCCATTAGGATAGTAGTTTTTTAGCGTTTGTTTGATGCCGCTTTGTTGGGTAGATCAAAAGATAAAAATAAAAGAGTAATGTGTATATCATGAAAACCCCCCCCCCCCCCTGTCAGACAATTTTTTGTTTGCCTAGGTGAGATCTATCACCCCACAAATTTTGACACGTCAGATCTGAAACAGTCTGTATAGGAAAGATACATTCTCCGATGCAATCATCCCATACTCTTCAAACCACCACCACAATGTTAAAATGGAAGCTTTTCACTCCATGCACACAGATTATTTATAATTCCCAAATTTTCAAAAAGCAAGAAATATAACCAGCCTTTTTTAATAATAAAAACTTAAAAAATCTTCTGTGTGTTGTAACCCTTTCGCCAGGCGAGAAGAGCGACACAGGGGGAAGCTGGGATAAGGATTCTCAGGCAAAAGAATCACTCGTTTTAAAAATTTATTAGTTGTCACAATTATTTAATTCATTAAACCGGGATCGTGACGTATTAATAGTTTCGACGAACAAACTTCTTCAAACTAAACTGAAGCACTTTAAAATTATAATACACAATTTTTTAGATTTAAACAAACTCAAGTACGCGAGCACGTTGTTACTTGCGCGACAGAGTGTCCCAGACTTCGACGAGTTTAGCGTCGAAATCTTATTTTATCAAATTTTACATAACGCTGTACTGTCAGCGAAAATATCCCACTTCGTTAATTCAGAGTTATTTATTACCTTCAAGCTGACCAATCAGACAATTCTTGTTATGTATAAATACTCTAACAAGAAAAGTAGCACAAAAAGAATAAAAGATAAGACATGTGTCTGAACGTAGAACAAAACGAATAAAAGATAAGACATGCGCCTTATGAAATCTGATGCTCGCACTTCAGAAAATGTGCGATAAGAGCATTTGAGCTAATTTAAAATGAAATTAATGTTTGGACATTGGAAATTTATGAGGGTCAGCAAGTTAAATAAATGTAGTGATTTTGGGATCACAACATGTGTAATAGCAAAATTAAATATGAGAGGAGCTGTATGTATGAAGTTAAGTGTAATGAATACTTGGCTATTTATATTGGAAAGACAAAAATAGCCATCAAAACAAGATTCAAAGTCATATTGTGAGAGCTGGCAGCAAAAACCCCCGGACGGGACTATCCAAGGATGATGATACATAAGCAAGCAGAAGGAAAGATCTTAAATAAATTAGAAATTTTAGAAATAAAGAAAGCGAAATACATAGGAAAAAATATTGAAAATGATCGAATTGAATTTACTAGTACTAAGAACTACTGCACTACTAAGAATTAGTTTTTAGTCGGTAGCCTAAAGTCTTGAAGTCTTATAGAAAATTGGAATTAAACAAGTATTTTAAAGAAAAAGTTATCTCTTGATTGATGAAAATGACTAAATTCCAACAAGTGCTTCAAAAAAAAAAAAACCATTGAACCTTTAAAGTTTTATTAAAAAAAAAGTTTATTAAGAAGCTTTGGCATATCTCGTCCACGACTCTTAATTTTAAGTTTTAAATTTGAAAAAAATAATGGTTTACCTGTTATTTACGCAACTTTTTAGAAGAGGTTGTATATTTTTACTTAACGTTACACTTAACTTTCTGTAGTTAATAATAAGCTCAGCAATTGGCGAGTCAATTTTTTCCAAAATTTGCTTAGAAGTGCAATATCTTCCATTCGATTTTTTGTGTAGCCCCAAAACCTTATCATATGTGAGATGTAGAAGAATTGATAAAAATTATATATATATTATGCTTACCCTAGCAACAGCTGATGAAGATGATAAATTAAAGCGACTGCCATGAAGTTCATAAATTTTATTTTCGATTTTTTTCATTGCTTCGAACATATTGTGAGATAGATCTCCTAAGGCACGTTCATTTGCTGCAAATCCAAATGACTCCATACGAAATAAAGAGATTTGAATTGGCATTTCTAGTTCTAAAGTATTATATTAGAAACATATTTCACCAATCTACAAAAAACCATTACCATTAAAGAATTTTCTTAGCTGTCCATTACCAATTCTTTCGAGATTTTCAAGTTGTCCTTTCAAAATATGTATTGTAACACAGGATTCCACTGCAGATCTAGGAAATGTCAAAGTTTTGTTTAACTATTTCCTGAAAACTCATAACCAACCTGATTTTGCCCTTTATAGAGCTGCTAGAGCTCAAGCCAATACTGAATCTTGACCGCCCGCTATTAACAAGATGGACTATCGCAGTGCATTCTGGAGCATATTGGTACACCTACAGAATAGAATAAATAAACATTGTCAGGAATTTAAAGTCCTATACTTACCAATTGACTAAAGTTCATATCTACATCGGGCTGTAGTAACCAAGAAGCAACTTTGGGATCTTCAATCATAGCATTAATATCACATATACTCGGGATGGCTTTTTTAAGTACTTTTAGTTGTTCTTTGGCATCAAACATTTTAAGCGTTTTCTCCTTGCTTGCAAAAATAGATTTAACTGTCTTAATTTTAAGTTCTTTAGTAATTTCTGGAACACAACATTTGCTTTGCATATTTATATACAAGACTATATTTTCGGCCAGCGTAATAGAGATACCTGCAATGTAACTGGATTCATCAAATATAAAATCAAATTTTTCGTTTTCATTGCAATTCTGTTGATTTATTAATAAATTTGCGCCAATTACAGGCCTTTTTTGCATTAATAGTTTTTCTACACCAATAGAAAAGCTAAGGCAGTTTGATTTTTGTATATCTTCAATGGCAGTTTTAAATAAATCTAAATTTCCACAGATATCAATTATGTGCAGGCAGCCTAATGACGCTGATTCTGTGTCGATTTTGCTGGTGTTCAAAATGTGCGACGAGTTCAGTTGAAGGGGATTTCGAAGGAGTGAACTTGCGGACGATAAATTAGATATTTCTAAAGACGCAGAATGTTCGTTGTTCAATCTATTAGTAATTACGCTTGTATTTCTCGTTTCAGATTGTTTTCCATTTAATTTTGCGTTGTCGTTTTCGCATTTATTGAATCTTTTGGAACGCAATGTTCGAGAGCTTTGAGTTTTACATGACTTTTCCGAAAGCTGAGATATGTTGATTTCTTCTATACTTTTATTTGCTTTAAGATTCGAGGCGGGTGCTTTATTTATTCTTGTAGTTGATTTTCTATTATCTGATTCCTTCATAAGCTGTGTATTAATATCAAAAGAAGATTCATCGAGGTTAATGTTATTTAAATCTTTCAAACTTGGTTGGGTGGGAATGTTTTCTTTGTTTATACAGCCATTCTTCATTTTAAGACTATTAACCGCGCTGTTAGATTGCTTCTTTAATAAGTTTCTGGGACTTCTCCTGCATGCCAGTTTTGCGATTTTTTTATTTCTAGTCGTCTCATTTTTCGCTTCGAACGATTTCTCTATCTTGAGCCCCACATTATTTTCTGCTGATGATTTTTCTTCTTGTGCCAAATTGCTTTGAGAAATATTTTTCAAATGCCCTTTGTGCTTTTGATCTCTACTATTAGATTTATTTGGAATATTTTTAATTCGGTCATTCTTGTTTTCGGTTACATGAACAGTATCAGAACTTTCTTTATTGTGCCGATTATTACTCTCTTCGCATGCAATATCCTTCATATCTTCAGTTCGTCTTTTAATTCGGTCATTCTTGTTTTCGGTTACATGAACAGTATCAGAACTTTCTTTATTGTGCCGATTATTACTCTCTTCGCATGCAATATCCTTCATATCTTCAGCTCGTCTTATTTTTGGAGAAGGCTTTTTTATATTTTCTTTAAAATTGTCTTTCGCTTTTCTTTTCGTAGATTCAGGTGAAGATGTAATGTCTACGGTTTCAGCGACCGCCGCTGAATCGTTCTTAATTGTTGACTGATCCCAATTTATATTCTTAACTCCAATTTCATACTGAAGAAAGCTTCTTGCATCATTAATAAAAAGTTTTGCAGCATCCTGCACTGTTATTCCTATTGAAAACAAGAAAGTTGTAAATTATTGTTTTGCGTTATCTCAGAGATAATGCGGTTTTTTCAATTGCGTGCAGTAAAAGTCGGAGGGGGGTAGGGATAAACTACCTGCAGCAACTTGCTATAAAAATAGGTATTAAATTCACCTTGTCCTCAATTTTTAACCCGAATATGTAATTTTAAAAAGTCGACAACAAAGGAATCTTTAGACCTTGTCCTCATTCGTAGTGCAAGTTTTGAAGAGTGCAGTTCGATTTTTACATTTATTTATTTCAAGTTAAAATGTAAGTGGGATAAGAGCATATTCGGCAATTTGCTTTATGAGTTCAATAAAGGCAACACACCGCAGCGGAAAGTGCGAAGAATATTCATGCAATATATGAAACTTGTCCTGGAAAATCCGTCAGGCTCGACGAGGACGTCCTACAAAACCTGGTGGAAGAAAATCACATTGTAACTGTGAAGCCAAGAAGCTTATATTTGGTCATTCCAATTCTAATCGCTCGCAGAGAGTGAATGTGTGCTCTTTTTTGCTATCACCTCTCAGGAATGAACCTCTTTTTCGACCTAGTGGTGAGTAGTGATGAGAAATGGGTTCTTTACAACACTGGCAAGAAGATTGAGGGTAGATAAAGGACAAACACCGGCACTCCCGGCTTAAGAAAATCTTCACCCACGTAAGGTGTTGTTATCTGTTAGGTGGAATATGAAAAGTGTAGTCCAGTTGGAACTTTTAAACCCAAATCAAATGATACCTAACCAAGGAGATCTACTGCGAGCAGCTTTAGTGGATTAAGGTTGGAAACATAGAAATTATTTCAAAAATGTTTTTTTATTTTATTCCACGAATCGATAGTTCAACATCTTAAGAATATTCTCTGAAAATTTTATAGCGATATTATGAATACTTTCGATGCTACGGCCGGAGAACTGTGCGACCGCGCGCGGAGCAGGTATAACACCGCACGCTAGGAATGTGAAAAAATAATCGACTTTTGAAATTTTTTCGATGTTTTGTAGGAGTATGTAGGTTCTTTAACATTACCAATATACTTAGCTAGCAAGCAAACTGTACTAAGTTTACCAAAAGCACTAATTAAGTGCAATTAAAAATACCACGCATGGCAACACTGCTACTTACCCGAAACTTTAAACACGATTTACTCAAAGCTACATTTTCGAAATTTGCGGCAGCGATAAAAAAAAACTATTCATCCGATTCATTTCAACCAAAGGTTGTTAGACACATAATTGCAAACCCTCGTCGATAAACCTCCATATTCAATAAAAAATTAAATTATCAATCATTTTTTGCATAAAAATGTTCGGTGAAAATTCGATCTTTTTCTCTGAGTGCCCCATTATTACAATATTCAATTTTTTTTTAACTTTTTCTTGGTTTATCGACAGCGTACTTATATATACTATAGAATGTTATGATTTTTTTTCAGATAAAAAACAAAAGATCTACAGCTGCCGCAGTTTGACATCGCGGGGAAAATTCGTTTAGCTGCAGGCTGCGCATGAACACTTATTATCGATTTAAAAAAATATTTTTCATGACTTCTAATGTACAGTAAAATACCCTAAAAATTTTAAAACGATTGATCAAGTAGTTGCATTGGAAAAAACTCCCGAATTTTTCGTCGTTTTCGACCATTTCGATGTATTTCACCCCTTAAGTTAGCGCTAGAAGAAAAACATCCATCTCTGATTTAAGGACGAAACTTCACAATTAAACTCTTATTTAAAACTAATTTTATATACCAAGCTAAATTCATGATTGTACATGTTATTTCTCTCTGGTTCCCTAACCCCTTGTGGGGCATGGGGTGGGAAAAGAACTTCGTCCGATTCAAGACAACAATTGCAAGTGGACTTACAATTTAAAATGAATTCCGAACGACTGGCATTTCCTCTGCAACCGCCATGAACTTATCGCAATCTGTTGTCAGCAGAAAATAACCATGATTCGTCGCCGCTGGGATTCGAACCTTGGCCCACCGGATTGGTAGCCCGACACGTTGATATGGTATTACATAAAAGGTCTACAATCTATGCATCTTCTCAATTGAACTGCAAAAAATACGAATGAATGAGATTTTCCAAAATTATCAGGGTAGAAATTCTGGCAAACTTCGGGGTATTAATTTTCGCAAAACTGGTTTTCAGACAAACAGGTTGCCTTGTACATAGTGTATTCAAAATGTTCCAGGACTGCTCGCACACAATTAAACAAGCACAATGAAAAGACTTTAATTGAATATCAGGCTTCTACATAATCTCCCCTTAATTCCATAGAACGCTTAGAACGAGTTTTCAGTCCATCATCACCCTCTGGAATGCCTCCACTGGAATATTGTTCAGTTTCTTTGTCACCGCCGTTTCAATCGTATCTACTGACTCATATCGATGCCCTTTCATCCTCAATTTGAGCTTTGGGAACAACAAATAGTCTGGCGGGACAGATCAGGGGAGTACGCAGGGTGGCTGATACTTTGAACTTGCCAAAAACTCCTGCACAAAAATGGACTTGTGAGACGATGCACTGTCGTACAACAACCACCACTTTCCACTGTCTAACAATTTTGGTCTCACACACCGCGTTCGTTTCGAAAATCTAACCAAAACGTCTTTGTAGAATGCCTCAGTCACAGTTGAAGCTTAACGAAGAAACTTTCGGTGAATGATGCCGCGACTGTCGAAAAGGTGATCGGCATGGTTTTCGTCTGTGATTTGGATCCCCAACAGCACACTGAGACACTTCACGCGAATGAATGGCTAAAAGATATAACTTGTTCCAACTGAATGAAACTAATAATGCCAAATATCCCGCAGTGATAATGTCGCTTGTACTTTTTTGAGAATTACAGATCATACGCACAAATTTGACTTTTTTTCGTTGATATGAAAGTTTTTCTGTTGATACAACAATTTTGGGGATGCGCTTAATTTATTGAAACGGTTTGGTTGTCTGGAGGCAACCAAACTTTCTGAGGATCGCTACCTATACCCTGTTCCAAAAAGATTGGCAGTACACGGTTAATGGCAAGTTATGATGCCAAATTTCCCAAACTCACCAAAAACCATGTACAGCAATCCTTTCGATGTATCTTAGTCGACAAACCAAGAGGCACTGATTGTGATAAGAACAATAAGCAGCCAGATGCTTTTGCAAAACGACAATGATCAGCACTCAGTGGTGGGAGGTGGGTGTTTTTACATGCGAAGTTTTCCGATGCAATACGAATTCGAGTGACTGAAATGGTCGGAAAGAACATTTAGTGTAGCCAGATTATATCTTTTAGCAGCAGGTTTGTAGAAATGCTTGAATTTACTTATTACCAATTGTTTTGAATGTAAATCTATTTTTGGTTTAATGTTGCACAGCTGTTAATAAAAAAAGCCCTATTATATTTACATGCTTTTGATATGGCAACCCGAGTCATCGAGGAAAAATCAGAAAATGTTCTGAGTTGAAATCGTGGCAACAGCGTGTTGAGGAAGATGGATGGGATGGATGTAAAGGAAAATGATGGGATAATAAAGCAGACAGGAATAGTCTATAAGAGCGTGTACTGCCAATCTTTTTGGAACAGATTATAGACTTACTATTTTATTCAATGTCATGCCGAATTTTTAGAAACAACGGAAAACAACACGACATGCTTATGTTAAACTACCCCTAAATTTTTACATATTTCAATTCAGATTATTATTCCTTAAAGTTGTCAGTGGTGTAACGAATAACGTGTAAGCTTTCCATATATGAGTCGCAGACTACGATAAAAATGCATTGGGGGTTGCAGATTAATGTCGATGGTTCCGAATTCATCTTAAAATGTGATGACACTTGCATTCGTTTTCATTATATATAACATTTTTAATTAAATTTTTTTTATAAAGAATCATCAAAATCCAAAAACAATCAACCCCTTAAAGTGAACTTAATTTCAAGTAATAATCTCTCTCTTAAGAGAATTATTATTAATTGTAGCGTCGGATCAGACTATAATATTTCACATCAAAATGAATTACTTCATCAACTTAATAATTGACTAAAGACCATATTAAGTTAATCATTATTTAAACTGCCCATAAGAAATGATCTAAAGATTCTAAGTGACAGTGTTTTGATTCCTAGACCAGAATTGCCTTTGCTCTACCGTCAACAGTTTAAAACATTCAAAAAATAAATAAATCCTAAAGTACAAACCTGTTTTTCCAGTAACAAACAAATTCCGCATATTATTCCTTTTTTGAGCTTCAGCATCATTCTCGTCCTCATTCTTTTTTTCAGAATCAAAACTGATGCAATTGTATAAAATTTTTTCTATTGTAAGGACGTCAGAATTGGCCAAATCAACAAGACTTTTTATTCCGGAATTAAAAAGCGCCCGCGCTCGTACGGAATTAAGGTCTGGTATTCTCATTAAATCTATCAAGTCTCTGTGAACTCCAAAGTACAATCGTTCTTTAAACTGTGAAACAATTAATCCTAGTCCTGTCCAATTCAAAGAATTACAAAATGATGTGACAATTCCAGCAAAAGTTGATGACATTTGTTGAAGGCTTTGTAAAAGACCACGAGAACATTTAAATTTTACAGCAACTTGATTAATGGGAACTTCATTTACAAGCTCTTGTAATGCTAAAGCTGTATAAAACCTACAAAAGAATGTTTAATGTTGAATATATTTTAGTATATTCTGTACCTTTTATGAATTTGCAGTAATTTATAATCTAATTTGGTTTGACCCCGCATTGCACGCACAATAAAAGATTCTTTAACACCTACAAGCTCTCCTACCCTCTTCATTGCTGGGGACAATTTTTCCCAAATATCTAAGAAATCTAACCAATCCAATTCATGTATTTGATAGCAAACAGAATATGGGGTTACAAGGTATACGGCATGTAAATCTGATTCCAATACAAAACATCTTCTTGATTTCTGTAACTCAGAAAAAAGGAGTAGTCCATCGCTAGGTGGCATTGATGATGCTACAACATTTTATTTAAATATTATTTATTAATAGTTAGATTTTCAATTACCTAAACAAGCCATTCCTAATCTGGTGGCAATAAAGTGATCTTCTTCAGTTTCATCATTCTTTTGCATCCTTATAAATTCATACTCTAATAGAAAATCTAAAGAATCTTTAATTGGATCATCTGCAGATTCTTCGGATTCTGCATTTTCGGATTTTCTGTTCACATTTTCTTTTTGTATACTTAGTAGCGTACAACTAAGAAAGTTTTCCAAATCACTTTTCGTACTCGCAACTCCTGATGATATAACTTCCAATAAAGCCCGCTTTAAATGAGTCTGCAACGATACATATATGTATTGCGCTTTGAGAATATTGACGAAATTTATTTCATATAACAGAACAGAACAAAAGAATAACCATATTAACTATATAATTCTTACAAATTGTGAATTAAGATTTTAAAAACAGCGATGTCCGGTAATTCAATTGTCAAAGACCCAAAAGAATCACTAATTCTGAATATCCTGTAAACCATTTAGTCTATTTCTGTTCCACGTTCCATATTTCTTCAAAAAAAAAAACTATAATATGAAATATAACAATTCCGAGTGCGCTGCCTAATTTTAAAAGGACTATATGCCCACGATGTATGCCTCCTATCCAAGAAGTAGAGTCATGTAGCTCTAATATCCGAAGCCCTGTGTAGAGAAGGTCGCAGAACAAGGCTTAAAATCAATGCTGCTAAGACCAAACTTATGAGCTTGGACTCCAGGAGACAAAACGAAATTTATCTTGAAGAGAAGGAAATGGAGCAAGTGGATAAATTTTGCTATCTTGGAAGCATAGTTACAGCAGATGGCGGAGCTGAAACTGATGTACAGGCTCG
The DNA here is from genome assembly GCA_964036015.1 of Leptarthrus brevirostris. Classification (NCBI taxonomy): domain Eukaryota; kingdom Metazoa; phylum Arthropoda; class Insecta; order Diptera; family Asilidae; genus Leptarthrus; species Leptarthrus brevirostris. The sequence continues at coordinate 113,983,649 of OZ038373.1, read as the reverse complement.
CATCAGTAAGGCTCGAGTTGCATTTAATACTCTTGCCGAGATATGGCGCTATAACAACATCTCCAGACGCACAAAACTCCGGATCTTCGAATCGAACGTAAACTATGTTCTGTTGAAATGTCTGTTCAACGTAGAAAGTGACCTATCAAATAACATCTAATCTACAAGACTTTGTCAACCGGTATCTCGAGCGCATTCTTAACATCCATTGGCCGTAGGTCATTACCAACGAAGACCTACACAGACTTATAGGTCAAAACGGGAAAGGCATTAGTTTTCGCAGGCGAAATTGACAATGGATAGGCCACACCCTAAGAAAATAACCAAACAACATCGCTCAACTGGCGCTACATTGGAACACGCACGGGACTCAAGAAACACGCAGATTTGCACGACCACACAACACATGGAAAAGATCCGTAGAGAAAAAAGGCACTGCAATCAACAAATCGTGGCAACAGTTAAAAGCGTTGGTGCAGAACCAGAACGCCCCACAAGTGGTTAATATTTTAAATACATTTAGAAATTTATAAAAGTGCAAAAAAATATGTGCATAAGAACTTGTTTTCCATCACAACCCATTTGCTAATATAATGCTATTTGCTTTTACTTAAAACCATTTAGTTTCAAGAAAATATTCATACATTCTCAAAACCTCTGTCTGCAAAACCTAGCAGTCATCAAAACTAAATATTCCGTTCAAATATATTAAAAATAGTCAGATTTTCTTCGTAATAAAACCTTCTTGAATGTACTTTTTTAGTATTAGTTTTATACAATCTAGTTGAGCTATAAAACCACCATAAAATCAACCAGGGCTGATAGTCTTCAGGAGGCTTCTAAAATATCTCAACAAAACCTAGAAGAACCAGTAGAAGACCAATTCGTATAATTTACAACCACTATAAAAGCACTTTACAAACTCACAGTCTATAAAACCCGAGTAAGACTAAATAGCACTTAAATTGTTATTCGAGGAAGAATTAGAGGAAACTGTTTCAAGACCTAACGATGGCAGAGCTGAAGCTGATCGCATCAACGAATTGCAACTCCCTTACTGAGGTATGCACAATAACAATTGCTCCAAGGCGAACAGAAATATGGATTTTAAAATTGAAGGTAACATCCGTTCAATCCGCAAGGTATTTAATTTTAAAATAATCTGTTAAGCTATATTTAATTTACATAATGTTGTAAACCGGAGTATCCAGGACATCCTAAGGCCGTTCGACGATTTGGCTAAAGTTATACTTAGCCCAGGCTAAGTCTGTATGTAACTTGATGAGAAAGTCCAAGCCAAAAGTAAGAATATAGCCAAACTGGTACACTGCATTGTAACATCCATTGACGAAGGTCAAAACCAACGAATACAGACCAATCCGTCAAAACAGACATCAGCGTTCGGAGATAAAAAAAGAATTTGGAATTGCAAAATTGGAATTGGAAAAGAATTGGAATTGCATCTTATACGGGCTCCAAGGAAGACGCTGGGTTGGTTAACCACGAAATCCGTAGAAAAGAAAGTAACTGAGTAGTTAAATTGAAGAGTTTCACAAAACAACACTGTTCAAAGAAAGCTGAAATAAACCACTTCCTTCTTTGCAAGGTAGAAGGTATCTCCACCGTTTGGGAGTTACAGGGTGATTCATAAATCTGCAATTTTCATGGTTGGCAAATTACTGTTTTATTTTTATCTTTTGATTTACTCAACGCAGCGACATCAAACAAACGCAAAAGAACTACTATCACAATTACCTTTTCAAAATTCTCAACAATGTTGATTTAACTCCTACCATTGCAGGTACAGTCACTGCAAAGAGTGAAAAAATGTTTTGAAATTACGAAAAGTTCAGCAGTTTCCCAAATTTTCTCGTAAATTCATATAATTAATACACTTGTTTGGTTTTTTTTGTTAAATTCCCCATCCAAAATGATACAACGTGCCCAGGTAGAGAAAGGATGTAGAAATTTATAAGTAGAAAACCTATCGGGGAACATTATGAAAATCTGCAATTTAAAGAAACTAAACTCATACCAACTCGAAAATTCTTTTTATCGAATTCAAAACGCATTACAATAAATTAATCTTATTACTTAGCACCGCCACTTTGGATGCATGTCAATAACCTGCGTCTACTTCCCTGTTTCAGGCGTATTATAGCCAGCGTCTCGCGTATTTTTGTCGGTGCATTCCAAATTCTTGTAATTAAATCCTCTCTATTGTAAACAGGGCTTGAATAAACTTCATTCTACATTGTTCCCCATAAGAATGGGGTGTGGTCTGGAGATCTAGCAAGTCAAGATTCGGTGCACCTCTTCCAATGCAGCAATTACGAAATTTTTCATTTAGTATTATCTTCACAATGTTAGCAGTATGTGCTGGTGCTCCATCGTGTTCGTAAGACATGTCCATACGATTATGCAAAGGGATGTCCTCTATTAGATCTGGCAGTGTATTCTCCAAAAGGTCCGCATAAATTTGACTGTTGAGCACTTGCGCCTATATGAATGGTCCTACCAAATGGTTGCCGATGATACCAGCCCAAACATTGACACTGAGTTTCTGCTGGAATGAGGTCACCCTTGTCCTATGTGCGTTAGTATTCGACCATGTATGGAGGTTGTGGAAGTTCGTGATAGCATCCCTGATGAATTGTGATTCATCCGACCGCAGAATTCGGTCCCTGTTGTCCATGTCGCGTTGCAGAAGCCAACTGTAAAATTCCAGTCTTCTCTCGTAATCTCCTTGCAGTAGTCCTTGGACTGGGTGACCCTTCAAACTTTAGCTGAAGACACTCCTGATCATATTGCGACCCGTAGCGTCTGCGTTTCAGGGTCTTGCCTCACTAGGGTGATTATTTGCTGCTCGATGTCGGCAGAAGTTTCCGAAGTTTCGAGTCACGTTTCCCTGCCATGTGAAGTTACACTTTCTGTTTCTCTTAATCTTCGAAAAGTCTGTGTAAAAAACCCTCTTTGAGGTGCTCGTCGACTGGGGAATCTCCTACACAACAAATGTAATTAATATCCGCGTATTCCTCAAAAGTAAATTAATAATTTTTGCTTAAAAGCACCCGTAATTATCAATTGGTTTTCCAACTATGATCGTTATTCTTGCTGACTGACTCACTTTTATTGCAAAATTTCCATCAGGTATGAGTTACAGAATGCCAGGATACTACTGTGTGAACTCTGGTTAACACAAGCTAATATCGGAAATAAATCAACATTTTTGCAACTCTTTTGCAGCAATAATTAAAATTAATTACCTGTGCATCCAAAACATTCTCGACCCTTTGTCTTAAATCCTTTCTCTACCTAGACATGTACCTTTTTGGAAAGGTAATGAGTAATCCAATAAAAATAAAAAAGAGGTGTACTAATTAGTTTCGGAGAAAATTTAGGAAAATGCTGAATTTTTGGAAATTTCAAAACATTTTTATCACTTTTGGAAGTGACTGTACCTACAATGATAGGAGTTAGATCAACATTGTTGAGAATTTTGGAAAGGTTATTGAGATAGTAGTTTTTTGGCGTCTGTTTGAATAGATCAAAAGATACATGCATACCATGAAAATTGCAAATTTATGAATGATCCTGTAACTCCCAAATGGTGGAGACTGCCCTGCCATACAATTTTGTGTTTGCCTTGGTGAGATCTATCACCCACTCATTTCCGCACGTTAGATCTTAAACACCCTTTATTCTCAAACACACAAATTTTTCTCGTCCTTTCAATAATTAGCGCTACAAAAACCTATTATTGTCCACTGGTTTTTGTGACTTTTTGCATTTATAACTTACAAATCTAAAAAACCTACTAAAAGGAGAATAAGGATTTATATGCTATGTGATTCTGAAACGGGATATATTTGTAGTATTCTTATATTATGGGTTTATACAACAGATGTTGGTAAGGGCAAATCTTCCCATGTCAACCAGAATTCCTTTGAACTTATGCAAACAACTTTGGATAAAGTTCCTTGTGCGCAATAATATTTTTTATGAGTAAGTGTAAGGGGAATGAGGGAAATTATGTTGCTTGCATTGCTGCTAGCCTCCTACGCCACGTCGTTTTCAAGAAAATCTTCTGAGACAGACAGGCAGACAGACAGACACATGAGTGCTTATAAGTGCGTATAAGTTATGGAACCCGAAAGAGGAGCAGTACTTATCTTGTATTTAAATTTAAATTTTGCTTTACACAAGCCGTAATACACACAATTGTAATGCAAAATTTTAAAAATAAAGTCTATAAAGTTTTGCCACGTTTGCATAACTTAACCCATATTACCTACGAGATATTTCATCCACTATAATTTACCTGTGTATTCACTTTTTGTCGTTAAACTATTGCTTTATTTCCCTTTTTAGAAAACAAAAGCGTATTGGAAGTTGAAATTCTACTACATTTTACTACAGCAACAAAAAAGAAAAACATTAACGCTATAAAAATCATTATAACGAGAAGAATTTGTATTATAAACTTAAAGAAGTGCAAATTTTATTGTTAAACTTACGCTGTTATCCAAATTTAAGCAAGAAAATAGAGGTTTAAGATCAGCACATATCAAGTTTTTACCAGAGCGTGTATTCTGCTCGTTGCAAATCAAAATAGATTCACCCAAAGTGTCCTAAAATCGGATTTATATTTAAGGCTGGAGCAACCAAAAATACTTAACTCACCTTACCAGTTCGTCCTGCTCGTCCTATCATCTGCTTATAAGTGAGGGAATTCATTGGTTTACCACCAAACATTGGGGACCGAATAATAACACGACGAGCAGGTAAGTTCACACCTGCATATTATTATGTTAAAAGTATAAGATTATAACAATTGTTACTGTACCTGAACTAAGTGTACTGGTTGCTACGATAACTTTAAGAATACAATTTTTAAAACTAGTTTCAACAATATCTCGCTCCTCCGTAGTTAATCCAGCGTGATGAAAGGCACATGCGAATGAAATTGTCTTCTCTAAAACAGAGTCCAAGCCTTAATGTAGTAAAAATTAAAAAATTTATTACTTAAAAAAATTAAGTTGCAAACCTATTGGAGTATCTTTAAGTTGAGCTTTTATTTCTTCTAAATCTGTCTTCTTTATATTTTTTCGGAGTTTTTCGCCAATATCTGTTCCTGATTTTCCTACACTGTGTATACTTGATGCTAAATGAACGCAAAGCGTTTCACACCAGTCTTTTGAGGGGCAAAACACAATAACGGAACATTCTTCTAAAATTGTTTCAATACACAATTGTGCAACATGATCTTGATCATTGGCAATTTTATAGCAATCATCTCTAAGCTGACGAAGTGGTGACATTTTATTATCATAAATTGTCGACCCAATTTTAATCATTTCACGAAGTTCAACTGGACGAAATTCAGTGACATATAATTCTGCATCTAACCACTTTTGCAGCAATTGAGCATTCGATAAAGTCGCAGACATTGTGATGATTTGAATTTGTAATGAATGCTTTCTGCTCATATAAAGTATTTTAGCCAACAACAATTCTAGTATATATCCTCTTCCAGGATCTGATATTAAGTGAACTTCATCAATTACAACTACTCCTAAATCATCTAGCTTTCCGTGTTCCAAAAGTCTATTAACAATTGAATTAGCTTTTTCAATTGTGCAGATGGCTACGTTTATGCTTTCGAATCCTCCGGGCGGGGAATAACCACCGAAAAATCCTTCTACACGATATCCTGATGATATCAACAGGTCCTGAATAGTAGTTGTTTTTATAAGTATAGAATATATTAAAATCACTTACTTGTAAATAATACATTTTTTCCCGAACAACGGATATAAATGGAAGAATTATCAATGCTTTTTTCATACGCTCGAACACTGTTTTGATAACTAATAGTTCACTTACTAATGTTTTTCCGGCCGATGTTGGTGCACTGTACACCAAATTATTATGGTCAAATAGGACCTGCAAGAAATTTAATTTCTGCTAAATAAATATTATATAAATTAAATTATTATTCAGGGCATAAAGGTATAATTTAATTACATTAAATAATGAATATATACAATGTTTATGTGTGAGGTTTTTACGTGAAAAGTTTCATTTAGATCCCGTAAGTATTCGATTGCAAAGATGGCAAGTAGATCCGAAACTAACCATATTATTCTGTGGTCAGCAGAAAACTACCATGTCTTACCGCCAGCGGGGCCCTATAACACCAACTGCTTTTCACTTTTCAACTTTGCAAAATATTGGTTTTCTGCAAAGTGAAAAGTGCAAAGTGATTTTGAAAAGTCTTTGCATTTTGCACTTTGCGGTTTCTTCGAGTTTTGCAAAGTAAAAAGTCTGACTGTTTCATGAAAATAAGTAAGCACTTTCCAAAACCTTTCCGAATTTGCAAAGTGAACTATGAGGAATCCATAACGTAATGAAGTTCCGTTGTTTAATTGTTAATAAAACTGTGAAGTTTATCGTGCAAGTACGTGCGAAGAAATTACAGGTTTTGGTAAAGAAGGTATGTATAAATACAACTTTCCACCTTGCTGGCAAAAATTAGTTTCGGTCAACCTGTGAAATGTAGAAAGATGTACGAACTTCTCCAAATACGAAATTATTCTCTTAAATTGGTTTTAATTTTTAGGATGTGCTGTCCGCTTCCTTTCAAAATAATGCTGTAACGAGGCAGCAGAAGGAGGAAGCATGGCAGGAAGTACTGATAAAGGCGCAATCTTTAGGGTTGGCATTCGCCAACCGCGATTGGACTTTCGCCCGAGATAATCTCATCGGGCTTTCGAAGAGTAGAACACTAGTAAGCTATAAGGTAAAATATTATCGACTTTTCTAATTTGTATCATCACAGTCTAAACGTGACAACGCAAGTAAGACAGGAACTAGCGATGGGAAAAAAGTTGTAATAGATGCAGTAGACGAAGTGATCCTAGAAATTTTAGGAAACGAATCTCCAGTTGTAGAAGGCCTCGGGTTGCCGGAATCATTCGGCAACACGTCCGCACAAATTTCGGCTGAGGGAAATGACTTAACTTAAAGAAAAAACTACTGGAAGTAGAAATATATAAAAACAAATTGCAAATTTTACAGCTTGAGCTAAATTTGGGCTTACCTTCCTCAAAGTACACTGAAATATTGCAGATAAGGAAAGTGCCTTTTCGGCAACTGGAACTCGCGTTGTTTTAAGTCCTAACCTAGAAGAAAGTGATGACCAAAATATTGGGTTTGTTACAAGACAATTTGATTTTAATAAGTTTTAATTCCAAAATTTTTGTTTGCTCTTTAGAAATAATGAATAAGTTCTTTAGTTGTTAGTTTTCAAAAATAAAAAATTAAAGTTCTTGAAGGCGATGTCTGGCATTCTCAGAACCAATTTTAACCTCCAGCTGATACTCTAACGCGTCTTCTTCTTGCTCATCCGACTGCAAAGAGATTTTTCTCTCTGTATTATTTGAAAAGGCAAACTGCAAAGTAAACTATTTTGGCGAAACAAAATGGGTAAGAAGTTGCAAACTGCAAAGACTTTGCACTTGGCAAATTAATACTTTGCACTTTGCAAATCTTAGTTTGGTGAAACAGAAATTGCAAAATTTCCTACTTTGCACTTTGCATTTCGCAAAATCGTGAAACAGAATTTGCAAAGCAAATTTGCAAAATGCAAAGTGAAAAGTAGTTGGTGAAATAGGGCCCAGGATTCGAACCGGCGACTTTTATGATGTAAAGTTATTCCTTACTCCACGACTATGGGTAGTAAATGGACAAATCATTCTCTCTTTCTAGTTTGCGTTGTCCCTTGTAAGGCATGAGGAGGGAGACGAATATGAACCGATTGGACGACAAGGACCTACAAATTGACCTACAATTTAAGATGGATTTTGAACAAACCGAACCTGCAAATCTCAATGGCTTTTTGGCGTATACTGTTGTATGCAGAAGACAACCATGGGTCCAGAACTAGGTCCTAAGGTCTGGTCCTTTCTTCACCGGTGCCTTACAATACTAATAATAATAATAAATTAAATCCAGGAAGTGTCTGTTCCCATATTGGCTGGCTTCCTGTTTGGCGTCTGTTCCCCATATTAGGGGTGACCGTTTCAACCATCCTCAAAGTGTTTCGCATGCACCAAATCCCTTGTTGTCTGCAACCATTAGAGCAGGAATCTTTCATCTACCCACGAAAATAAACAACTGAAGCGAATACGTTCATTATGCACACATGGATTTCCGAAGCCTTTACGTTAAGGCCGACCTAGTGGAAAACCATAGCAGGCCAAAAGCCGAGAGACAAACAAAATAATTTATTCACTCGCATAATGGTGCAACAAAACATTATCAATTTTTCAAACTTATACATAAAAACTTATGAAGGGAAGATGCAGAAGTTCGAAATAAAGAAATTATAAAAATGGAAGAAAGCTAAGTTAATTTAAAAAAGAAACAAGCGAAAATGAATGAATTCATGTGATATCAAAAGTGTGCACGAACCGATGATGCTTAGTTAGAAGACAATAAGTTTAAAAAGCACTTTCTGAACACGCCGACCGAGTTCAATCGCAGAACATCTGGAGGCAAGGAGTTCCATAAGCGAACCGAATGGATAAAGAAGGAACGTTTACCGATGTGGGAGTAAAAACGTGGCAGCAGTAGATCGAGATGTTTTGATGAGCATAAGAAAAAATATGTTGATAGAAGTATGCAGGTTCTTTGATCAGTATTAATTTATTAATAAAGCATAGAGACCTATAGTTTTAATAGGACTTTAACTGGCACTCTAATATAAGAGCTCGATATGGGTTTATATAATCGCTGCTACGTCAGCCAAAGACAAATCTGATGCAGTCGTTGAATTGAATTTTGTTAGGACAGGCGGCGTCCATAGAAGGGTATATTAGGCGGCCAAATAAGAAAAATGCGTGAATGAGAAATTTAACAAGTCTTTGCCAAGTGGAAGTGGGAAGAAGTGAGGCAAAAAGGCAAAACTGTCTTAATGTCCCGTTTGCCTTACCTAAGACGGTATTTACTTGGTCGCAACAAGAAAGATTATGATTAAGCATTATCCCCAGATTCTTACCTTTCGACTTAACTTCACATCACTTAGATGAGAGGAAAATCTAATGTATCAACATTGGGGGCCGTTCAAGTATTACGTAACGCAGTTTTTGAAGCTTTCAGGCAGGAAGCTTTTAGACAGGAACAACTTATATGTATATAATCGGTGCAATAAGAGATAAAGTGCTGGCATTTCTGTAAGCTCCCAATCCCAGCAATGAAGACCTATGGTTGTTTTCAGCCAACCAATTATGCTCTTGCGGATTACAACGTAATTATGGTGGTTCAGAATATACCTGAAATTGTACAAGAACTAGAGAGCCAGATTTAAAAGTGAGTTATTATAGTATAGATTAGGGCTATCAATATCCAATTCCGTGTATGTAAATTAATAACATTCCGCGGTAGATTGTAGGTGGAAGGATTTATGTATATAATTGTTTTTATTGCAAATAACTTACCTTTGAGTTGCTCAAACACTCTGCTTGCCAATCAAACATTGTGATAATACCCTTTTTCTCATATTCCTTTAGAACTGAAGTTGGCAAACCCCAAGCGGACATATTTTTGAGCTGTTCGATAGGTTTTATGCTGATTTGGTCCTTTTTGGGAAGCGGAGATTCACTAGTGCTATCTGACCAATTTAGTAAAGTCTTCTCGCAAGTACTAAAGTCAAATTCACAAGAAAGTTTCGAAACGTTTTTGTTAAAAGAACTGTGTGGCCTGGCGGTAGTAGGAGGAGCAGTAGCAGTAAAACTTACTATTGGTAAATCATGCTCTTCTCTTAGAATCCTAGAGACATCAGGCTTCGTCTTATCTAATTCATTTTTTATAAAATTATCAGCACCGTCGATATCAATGCCCTCTTCAAAGCAGACAAAACTTGTATTTTCTATGTTTATAACCGAATCTGTGATGTAAGCTTTAACATTGTTTTCTTTCGAAAATTCAAATTTATCAAATTCTGTAGTATTTCCCCATATATCATTGGATATTTCCTCATTTTTACTAAAAGTTTTGCAATTTTTTGACTTCTCACTGGAGAGTACCTTATCCGTCTTCTTGCCTGCTATGTCTTGATCTTTATTAATCACTTCAGAAAAGGCTTCACTATCATTGAATAAGATTTCAAGATTTTCTTTCGAGCTATGCTTACTTACACTTATTTTGGCTACGTCTAAGCTACTTTTACAGCCGACGATCATTTTATTTCCACGACTAAAATCATCGCAGCAAAAATCACTTTTAAAGAAGTCTGAATAGTTTTCACTTGATATTTCTCCATTTAATAAAGAATCGGATTTGCTTTTTTTAAAATTACCTCTCCGCTTAGATTGAGTTTGACTTGCTTTTGCTCGATATTTGGCTGATTTAGACACTGTTTTATTTAATTTACCATTTGTGGGAGATTCGTCTATAACATCTAGAGATTTTGGTAGTTTTTCTTGCCTACCTGGCGGATTAACCGCCACTTCGTTTTCTTTCGAAATATTTTCTAAAGTACTATTACCCAAATCAAGAGTTTGCGAAAACTCCATGATTTATTATTAATTATTTATAATATTATCAGTCTACCGTTAAAAATTGCATATTTATTTGAAGTTTCAAAAGTTTGTTGTCAGTTGTACTGTCAGTTTTGTTTTGGAAGAGGTATTGCCAGACTTAAATGTTGCTGTTTTTTAAATTCTACAATAAATTTTCTAGTACATTTGTAGTACTAGTACATATGTCCGGTTGATGTTCAGAGACGGAAGGAAATATATCAAATTTGGAACCTTGTTGATATTAGACCGTACAACCACCTTTTGGTTCTTCATACGATTGACGAAGGCTTCATTTAGCCTGTCTCCTTTATGAGCTTAAACAAATTATACAGATATTGCACAGAAATGAAGGTATATACATTCTTTAATGCACGGAAACGGCAACGGCACTCAATGAACTTAATTATTTTCAAGTAAGTCGGTTTACATTATACATTAACGCACTTTCAAAAAATTAAGCAGAATTATTTGCTACTGGAAGACTCTTCATATCACATCGATTCTTTTTTATATTAGGAATTTAAAAAAAAGCACGGGGGTTACTATGCATATTATCGCGAGGTATTTCTTATAGAGCGGAAAGGATAAGGCCTTAAAGCTGTCATAACAAGCCTTAAGGTCAGAATATGCTGACATGTTCTTATATTGTAAATAATTCTTCCAAAGTTTGTTCTTTCTGTTCCTAAGGTTATGAAGGTCTGCCGTGCACCACGGCGCAGTGAAGCTGGTATGCCTCTTGGAATTGCGGGCATAGGGTGAGAGAACTTCACCCGAATCGAGATCACGATTGCAAGTGAACCTACAATTTAAAGTGGATTCCGAACCGCTGGACCGATTTTGAAGATTCTTTTTTGGGTAGAGTATGTTCCCCGATTGGTATTATGTCAAAAATTGTTGGTGGGGTGGGGATGAAACCTAACTTCGTAATGCGTGGACCGATTTGTTTAGAGTATGATCCCCCATTGCTAATAATGAAAAAATATGTTTCTTGAGTAAGGTAAGAAGAGGGAGGGGTAGTCTAATTTCGTAACGGGTGGACAGAGTTGGATGACTCTTTTTCTGATGTACAGTGATGTGAAAGTTTTTGAAATTCACGTTTATATCTATTGCAGTGAGCAAAACATAACAGATTTTGCTAATTAACGTATTCATAGATATTTTCAAAACTCAAGTTTTACAATTGCATGTAAAATTATAACAAATGCAATAAAAAACTAAAAAAAATAAATGGAGTAAAAGATAACAACTCAATAATGACCTGTGAAAAAGTTTTTGAAATTTATACACTTTAAGGTTCAATATTAAAGAAATAATAAAAAATAAGTCTGACTAATACTTAGTATGAAGTCCTTTGCTTTTTATAACAGCTGCAAGCCTCTTAGGCATCAAATCGATAAACTTGTTGGGGATGTTAGAATTGATTTTGGACCATTCTTCGAGTAAAGCTTCTTCCAGGTTTGGGATATTTGAAATCCGATGTGATTTTCTGATTTCGTTCTCCATATTAGGCCAAAGATGCTCGATAGGGTTAAAATCTGGACTTTGTGGAGGTGTTGCCATCACTTTTCGACAATTATATAGCAACCAAGTACGTACATCCAGAGCCTTATGCTTTGGATCGTTGTCCTTGTAGACATTCAAATCGTTACTGATTCCTAGTTTTTGGGCTGATTCACGCAAGGTACATTTCTTTGTTCATTGTACCATCAATAAATATAAGATTACCCACTACATTGTATCCTATTGCTGCCCATACCATAACACTTTTGCCACCATATCTTACAGTACTGCTTATACTCTTTTGTAAAAGCCCCGCATTGGGCCTTCTCCACACACGTTGCTGTTTTGTGTCACTCCAAAATAAGTTAAACTTACTTTCGTCTACAAAAAGAACCTTTTTCCAGAAGTCGACATTTTTTAAATTTTTTTGTGAAGGAGAGGCGTTTCTCAATATTAATTTTACTAAGCAATAGCTTTTTTCTTGCAATGCGTGAGCTCAAGCCATTTTCCTTCAATTTATTTCTTATGGTGGAAGAATCAAACCGCGTTCCACTGAATTCAACTAACTTAGATCTTAATTCCGATGACATTTGTTTAGGATTTTTCCCTCAAAATGAATTTTGCATCACTATCTGTTACTTTCTTTGCTCGTCTAGACCGAGGTTTATCCTCAATAACATTTTCCGTAAAATAACGTTTACAAATATAATGCACTGTTGACACGTTTAATGAGAGGATTTCTGCGATTTCCTTCAAAGTTTTCCCTTTTTCGCGATGGTAAATAACTAACGAACGAATGTTTACGTCGGTATTTATCCTTGTTTTAATCATTTTTACTAATTTCAACACGAGTTTTTTTATTTAACCCGCACTGATTTCAATAACTAACTAAAAGTTCGAATACTAATTCTTCCGACACATGTGAATAACAGTACTTCTGCCGACTCTTGCAACTGCAAAAAATACTATTACGCACTTGTATGCGAATGAATTACGTCACATTAAACCATAAAATGTACGAATTTCAAAAACTTTTTCACAGGTCATTATTGAGTTGTTATCTTTTACTCCATTTATTTTTTAGTTTTTTATTGAATTTGTTATAAATTTTCATTTAGTTTTAAAACTTGCGTTTTGAAAATATCTATGAATAAAGAAAGAATACGTTTATTAGCAAAATGTGTTATGTTTTGTTCACTGCAATATATAAAACGTTTTCACTGTATAGAGTACGTTTCCTCATTGGTACCGCGACACAATTTTAAACGGTGGGGTTGTAGTAGGGGAAGGATTGGATGTCAACTTGTTAACGCGTAGATCGATTTGGATGATTCTTTTTATGTTATATAGAGTATAATCTCCCATTGCTAATATGAGGATACATTTTCCACTAGGGTGGCTGTGGGGGGGAGGGGTAGGCTAACTTCGTAACGTGGGGACCGATTTGGATGATTCTTCTTGGAATATGTTGTTGGGTGATATGCGGAGATTTGGAAGATTTCTTTTTCATTGCATGCAGTATGATTCCCCATTGCTCCTTTATGGAAAAATTTTGACCTAGACTCAAATTTAAAATTTACAGAAAAGAAACTACAGATATAGTCATCGATAAAAAGTAATTCACATATTTTAGATATAAACAGTCTGCTTTTGATAATATGATACATAGAGCAATATTCAATCCGATGGATTATAATGATAGAGAAGAGGAAATCAGAATTATTAAAAGCATAGCTAGTAACAATGGGTTTAATAATGACTTCATTGATGGTATCCTTAAGAGGAAATTAAAAGACAAATTTATGAAAGAAATAACTAGAATGAGATAAAGCGCACAAATAGATAAGACATGGGTTAGTATACCCAAATATTAGAAGAAATCGATAGAAAATTCAAGAAACGAAATATTAACGCAGGTTTTAGAACGATAAAAAACATAAATAGTTTATTGCCTAGTATTAAAGACACAACGGAAATAAAAAAAAACGGGGTTTGTAACCTGAAATGTGCAACTTGTGGGGGACTACATACTGGGCAAACAGGATGAGCTTTCAAAGAATAAATGAACACTTCAGTTCCCTAAAAACAATATCTTTAAATCATCTCTTGGAAAGTAAACATATCCCTGACTACTCCAGAAATTTTGCATATCTGTGACAAGGGCTCGAATTTGAACTTACTTGAGTCACTTGAAATTTACAGAGCTCTGAAAAATAATAACAATGCATGCTTTAATGACCAAACGGAGCTTTGCTACTTCCCGATATGCAGACCATTGCATTAAGTGTTACTTGCAATAAAAATGTAGTGTACTGATAGCCGAAGGCTGAAGCCGGTTTACACTCCGTGATACGTGTGTTCTTTTTTAAAATGTAAGTGTGGAAGACAACTAGTAGTGTTATTATTTTTGTTTATTTACAATGACTTACCACCCAATCTCCAGTAAGAAAATTGAGTTGATTTTGATTCCGTTGTACAACAATTTTGTACCTAGAGTGACTACGATAATTTTCTCTTGCTATATAGAGTACGGTGGCGAACTAGGGCCATGTTAAGAATTTTCTAAGGTGAGGGTATGGAAAGGTGACCATTACTAATTTCGTAATATGTTGCCGGATTTGGATAATTCTGTTTCCATTCTTTAAAATGCACTACCTCTGCAACTTTTGAAATAACTTTGTTCGTACGAGCAGCATTCTTCGAATCGTATATATGAAGACACTAAAAAGTGAATAAAATAGTTTAAAAGAAAAATCGGACCGAGTTCACAAAAAGCGCTAAAAAGCATCATAAAACAATTTTTCATTTTATATATATTACATTTGAAATTAAACAAACAAAACAACTATGCAACCACACTCGACGATACTATATATATAAAACTACCTGTACGTTTCAGCTAACGGGTTCATAAGGAAGGACGATTAAATACTTTTGTTGTAGTTGTTTGGTTTGTTTTTAATTGGTCCGACTTCAAAATGTCGTAACAGATTAAAAATTATTTTATGCTTTTGAGCGCTTTTTATGAAATCGGTTCAACTTTTTTTAAAGACTTTTTTATTATTGGAATATATATTGTCAGCAGAAAACAACCATAGGTCTTATCCATAACATAGGACTTATCAAGCAACATACTACAACAAAAAAGAATAAAACAAATCTGTGCACGTATTACGAAGTTATGTCACTCCTCTCCATACCAGGTTCAACATTTGCATCATGGAACCAATAGAGAAATTTTCGAAATTAGATGCCGCAGCTGCCCACTTTAGGTACAACATTTTCATGGTAGCATTCTATTTTACAAAGTAAGGTGCCAAATTTTTGATCACGGTACTCAAAGGGGGAACATAGTTTACGATATAGAAAAATAACCATACAGACCGGTGCACGCGTGGCGAAACAATGTGCCACCTCCTCCAATGAGAAAATATACTCTCCAACAAAAAAGGAGTCATCCAAGTTGGTCCACGCATTACGAAGTTATACCAGGTCAGACAAAAAAAAAAAATAAAATACTGGTCTAATGAAGAACAATCTCCTACGTTTTTTGCTCAGTTTGTTAAAAGACTTACAATTGGTCGTTTTAACAAAATGTTGATAGCCAATTTTCAATATCTTACCTAATTATACTCTTCCATCGGTCGTGGGACATAGGGCGAAAATAGTTACCCTGCTTTGAGCGACAGCTTTAAATTTGATTCAAGTTCTTCCAGTTGCTGCGTCCCCTGCTGGCATTTTTCTCCACACTGCAGCGAATCTAACTGCTTTAAATTATATCGTCAATTTCTTTTTCTAGCCGGTTAGGTACGAGAATTTACTACTACTACTATCCTGCCTGCGAAATT
Organism: Leptarthrus brevirostris; assembly: GCA_964036015.1. NCBI lineage: Eukaryota > Metazoa > Arthropoda > Insecta > Diptera > Asilidae > Leptarthrus > Leptarthrus brevirostris. Next base: position 113,967,718 of record OZ038373.1, on the reverse strand, counting down.
TTAGGACATGACGTAGACTGCTCAGCAACCCTTAAAAAGAAGAAAGCAGCCTTCCAGGCATATAAATTGTGTCCTTCAGAGGAATTGAGACGTATCTATAGAGATGCGCGGAATATTTGCAATTCAGTAATTAATCAGGCAAAGTTCAATTTCGACCAGAGCGCTAGACGGAAGGTATTTTCTACTCAAAAGAGTAGTAAGATCTTCTGGTCTCTAGTAATAACCGTAGAACAATTTCACTGTTCATCAACACCATCACTCATTTATAATGGGAATGTTTTTACTGACTCATTGCTGCTAATTCGTACTTGCTACCTTCATCGCAGCCACTTCCATCTCCATCACAGTGCACTAGTAGGCAAAAGCCGCTACACTTTCGTACTTGGGAAGTTTTTAAGGTACTTTCGAAAGTCGACGTGTCCAAAGCTACTGGGCCTGATGGTTTCTCGCCGCTGGGTTTAAAATCCTGCGCCTCTGCTTTGGCTAAACTTTTGCGCAAACTTTCTCACCTTCATATTCAACAAGAATGTCTCCAAGTGCATGGAAACTTGCTCAAGTCCAGTCAACTCTCAGTTGATGAAATATCTAGAAAATAATCACCTTATCAACGATTGCCAGTACATTTTCCGCGCTGGCCGCTCTGTCGAAGACTTACTAACGGCTCTAACGGAGCGTTGGAATCATTGTCTCCATAATTTTGAGTCCGAAATCGTGCTGCCCTTTTAACCAAACTTTAAACATTTGGTCTGCACCTTGCCCTCGTTAAACGGAAAGAGTTTTTTGTCAGACCGTTCAATCCGTGTAGTAATTGACGGAGTTACATCTGAATCCTACGAAATAAATGCCGATGTACCTCAGGGTTCAGTTCTTTCACCAACCTTATTTCTTCTTTTTATTAATGATCTTTTATCCCTTACTCTCAATCCTATTCATAGTTTTGCCGACGACAGCACCCTTGATTTCGCGTACTCATTTGATTCTGTAATGAATTCATGTGGAAATGCTACAGAAGTCAATCGAGAACGTATGTTTAGATCTTTACACAACGACATTTCTATGGGCAGAGTAAATCGTGTTTCGTGTAATGCATCCAAAACTCAATGCTGTTTAATGTCACCCAGTTCGCCCAACCCATTTCAGTCGACGGAGTGAATATATCGAAGTTGCCCTCCCTAAACATCTTGGGTATTAAGATATCCAACAAACTTAGCTGGACTGATCATATATTTGCAATCGCTAAAAGTGCGATGAAATGTTTGGGTTTTCTACAGATATGTAAGAAATATTTCACCCCACCTGACTTAGCGCTGATCTGCAAGTCCCACATTAGGCCTAGACTTGAATATAATTCTCATATTTGGGCAGGGGCCGGACACACCGCATTGTCCGCCTTAGATAAAGTCCAGCGTAAGGCTATTAAAATTATTGGCGATTCCTCAATCTCTGATGGCCTTGACTCTCTGGAGCATCGACGGAACGTCGGTTATCTCTCACTCTTCTATCGCTATTTCCATGGCCATTGTTCTAACAAAATTGCTAGCCTTATTCCTTGTACACATGACAACGCGCGACCCAAAAGCTACAAGTCGCTCCCACTCCTATACTCTCCAGGTCATATTTGGAAGTACTGTCAAATTTCGGGAATCTTTCCTAAGCAGAACAACACGAATGTGGAACAGTTTACCATCTTCTGCGTTTCCCTCGTGATATGAGTCCGAAGCTTTCAAACGGGGTGTACATCGACACCTCCTTTACTGAACCTCCTAATCTATTTCCCTCATCCTTAGTTCCTTTCCTGCCAAGGCTGCTTCGGCATCATCATATACAAACAAAACGCAATGCAGCGGTTGCTTCTTTTGTTTTTTACAAATTCCATTTCAGACAAGCCGAACAACATACTGTTGCAAGATTCTCTGTCATATCGTGTCGATGGGATAGCATTATCCAAATCTTTGAAAACCTCTAACAGTCCCAATTGGATACCGCCTGGTGTTGATATTGTTTTCTAACAATAAGTAAAAGAAGCGGCAGTAGTATACATTATTGTCGAATTATGGTTATCACTTCAAACCTGGCAGATAATTTTCTATTGTGAAGAACTCTGTATTTCCAATTATTAAAGAGTGTTTTTATAAATTCAATTATATTTCCGGCAGTCCGCGTTGGTGCAATACCCTCCATACAAAATTTCTCTTAACGGAGCTCTTTCATAGTTTAGAAAGACAAGGTAAAGTGGAACCGTACTTTCACCCAATCTTCCGAAAAAGTACAGGTATCTTTTTATTTTTAACATACCCATTCTTACACTTTCCAAAACTTGTTTTCTTAGCTAAGGTCTTTGTATCCCCATATTTAAAATATAAATAAAAAAATTTACCCGACATGAAAATCACCAAAAAGTACAAACACTCATTTTATGACTATTATATCCTTTTGAAGTTGGAGCTAAATTAATATAACAAAACAACTACCTTCCCACAATAAGGATATTTTATAAAGCTGCTATATATGTTTACATAAAAGTGCAGGCCTAATTCCTTCTTGTTGTTTTAACGTACAATTACTTCGTAACACTATTTCGAAAGTAATTTGAATTTTGTATACCGATGTCCTAGGCATTGTGTATATTAGTTTACGGGGAAATGTCAGATCAACTCCAAGTGGACTATATCAAGCTGAATCCATAACTGTGTTCTCTTAAACTTCACTCACAAATGCCTTGAAATTGAAGCTAAATGCAGTAAATTATGGATGTTGTATGATAAATGCTCTCCTCCTTAAACATTTTCAAATTGTAATACAAATTTCTATAACAATATATGTGCAAAAATTCAGTTTCAGTTAGACTGAAATCATACTCCCAACAGGCTGAGAGTAAAAATAACCAATCTACAAGGTCCGAGCAAAAGTGGTTTAGAAAATGTTCCGCGCGAAAACGCACCGCGAGAGATTCTGGGCAAAAACGAATCAGAGAAAAACACGGGCAAAGATGACTTAACTACTTAACTGCTTAGTTTTTGTAGTTAAGTCGGGCGATTTTCTCTGATTCGTTTTTGCCCGGAAACTCACGCGGTTCGTTTTTGCGCGGAACATTTTCTAAACCACTGGTAGATGGGTCATTTTTACTATCAGCCTGTCATTTATGGATTACGACGATGTTCCTGGGTGTTTATACTAATTTTTATATCGTCCTAAAAACCTTTCATCCAGTAATCCCAAAGATTGTAAAATCAGAGTATTTAATGTTGAAAACACGATGTGTATAACGATTTTAACATTCAATGTACAGTCAAGTGCAATACTGATCGCATGTTTCTTCGTTTTTAATTCAGTGACCTCTCACGCATTAACGGGAGCTGACATTTGAATGAAATAAATTTTCTTTAATTCTTTATGATTAATGTAATTTTTGGGAAAAAATACTCTGCAAAATGTTTGAAACTATTTACGTTATTTTAAATTTTCTGAGAACGACTTATGTGATCACTTTTGCACCCTGCTTGCAACGTGAAAGAAAGGCACTCAGTGTTTCGTTATTTTCATTTAATTTGTTGGGTATTTTATTGTTACTCAAATTAGTATTTGTCGCACTTTCGTTCGGGTCAAATATTTCAAAATGTGTGCACTAAACCAAATGTGAAAAGCCGAAATTTTATTACATCTCAACGTCGGATTGTCGACGCGTTAAATCGCTAGAAAATGTGGAGTTAGCCAGCCAATGGTTATCAAAATTAGGAAAAGTTGTGGTATTAGCGCAAGTGAATTAAAAGGTGGAAGACCGCGCAAGTGAATTAAAAGGTGGAAGACCGCGCAAGATATCGGTAAGTGTGGACTGCACGTCGTGCACTTTACAGAATTGATCTAAAGACCACTAAGCGAAAGAAGAAGCCCGCTTTTTCGGATAAAAATATTTTAGCTAGAAAGGAGTTTGCCGGAGATACCGCGACAGGACTCTAGCTGACTGGAAACAGGCATATTTATTGTAATTAAGAAAATTGTTTTAATGTTATCAGGTTATATGGTTTGACAAGACCAAAGTAAGCAGATTCGAGTCAGATGGGCGCTCGTGGTGCTGGAAAAACAACCCTACAGGCATTTAAGCTAATTGTGTAAAGCCCACGATGAAGCATGGGGGTGGATCCATCCTAATTGGAGGGTGTATTACAAGGAATGGTGTCTGCAAATTTTGCAACTTACCTCAGGCAATAAGAAAAAGTGGGGTGCCTGAGGAAAAAGTCATTTTTCAGGACCCCAAACTTACAGCCAAAGTAGTAAAAGATTAGTTGGGGACCCAACAATTTTCACAAAGCCCAGATATAAGCCCTATAGAAAATGTATAGGCTAATGTCAAACGAAAATTGGCAGGATATCCAGAACCGCCAAAAGTGGTAAATGAATTACGGAGTCGGTTTCAAACAGAATGCAAGAAAATTCCTCAAGAATTTATAGATAATTTATATAAATCTATACCAAACAGAGTTAAAGAACTAAGGAAAAATAAAGGCTTATGGATTGATTACTAAAAACATAGTGTTTGATTGGCATGTGAAACGGAGTGCAAAAGTGATCACATAAGTAAATGATAGAAAATTTGGAATTACGGAAATAGCTTCACACATTGTTTAGAGTATTTTTTCCCAATAATTACATTAATCAAAAAGAATTAAAGGAAATTTATTTCATTCAAATGTGAACTCTCGTTAATACGTGAGAGGTCACTGAATTAAAAACGAAGAAACATGTGATCAGTTTTGCACTTCACTGCATATGGCGAATGAAACATGAAAAAACAACGATTTCTCGAAAGGTTGGTTTTTGGGCTTAAGTGGTTATTCCGGAAAGCCACAGATAGATAAATCATAGATATTTTGCTAAACGAAGAGCTCTCAGATGTCGATGATAAATAATAAATGTTATCTTATTTAAGATTTATAATAAAGTAAACTATCTTTATTGAATGTGTTATTATAATTAGTTTCAATAAATTTTACAAGCACGTACCTCTTCTACAAATATCTGCAAGTACTATGAATATTGGTAACATATAATTTTATAAGGTGAGGATTATCTTCTCTTTTTGTTCAATTTTAGCGGTGGGTTTTTACAATATTTTTGAGTAACGCATAAATATTAAATTTCTATTAGAATTTTTCTGATTATCACAATTATTTCCATTCAATAAACAAACATTTTTATTCCTTTAGTCTAGATATTTTTATAATTTGGTCTTTTAGAAAACGAAGTACATAAAATATAAAAATTGTAAGGACTGTTATGATACTTATATTTACATAATTGTTCGATAAAATCTTTAATTTTTGAGGATCGTACTGAAGGTGTACACTTTTTTCTTGACTTAAAAAATAACAAAAGTTTTTGATTCTTTTTAATATTTTGATTTCATTTGGTACGCTTTTGTATGTACATAAATGGATATGATATTGTATATTGTAATTAGGCGTAAAATGATAACATTATACACTTAAAGTGATCATTAAAAATGATAAGACAAACTGAAATCAAATTCTTTCCCCTTACACCACTTTATTACAAGGCTTTAGATTATTTAAATAATATATTTTAGGTTAAATAATTTGATAACATATCTATATATGAAGAAAATATTAATAACACTTAGTTTGTAAAATAAAATAAAATAAAATAATATCAACAAAATTTAAATAAATACCCATCATTACATAAATGTGATTGGTCGTTGAAATTATAGGTATCTTTGCATCTATTTTAAGTTTTATAGATATAATATAATAATAAAATACGTTAATAAACAAAACGAAAAATAATAACTCTTTAGAGAAGGTTCATAAAATCAGGATTTAAGGACTTCTAGATTTTGCACTGAAGAACATGATCTAATCTGATCAAAAATGATTTTGTTTTCATTGAATACACAAGTTTAACCGGATCAGCTCTATAAATAAACCAAATATTGAACGAAAATTGGTTATAGTGTATTTGGTAAAACTGCCAAATTTCTTATTTGTATTACGTCTGATTACAAAAGTAAAATCCGCAGCTAAATCTTGACAAACGGATTTATATAACAAGCGCAGTTAATACGTACACAGACCAAAAACTTTTAACATTATTTTTAACGTTATTTCGGAAATGAAGTGGTGAGAAACGCAAGATCAAAGTTTTTTGCTTTACGGTCGTGCGCAGTCAAATTTTATTGCATTTATTACTGTTTTCAATAGTTTGGACGCCTTTAGAACAAGACTCAAGACTGAATTACATGTGCCCAGTCATCGGCAGTGGTCGGACGAGACCAAAATTACCCGTTTGGGTTCGGAAGGGTGCAGTGGATCTGGAGGAGACCCAACGAATAGCTTGATGATTTTCAGGTGCAGCCTACGATAAAATTGTGGGTTAAGTTAAAAAGGTCAATCGCTTCGCTGCCTCAGGATTTCAGAAATGTGGATAAGCTTTGGTGCTACATAGAAGCTGCGTAGAACAAAATTCCTGGATCCGTTTGCAAGAATTTGGTGGACTCGATGCCTCGGAGAATTACAGAAGTTACTCCCACGAAAGGAGGCCACATGAGGTACTAAAAAGTAAGTAATTTTTATTTTAATACTTAAACTCAACTAATTGATCCAATGACTTTTTTTTCTTAATGTTATAATACACAAAGTTTTAAATAAATTATAAATCGTTTAAGTAGAAGAAACTCTTGCATTTCTCACCACTCCCCTCCCCTTCCTATTACCTTTAAAAAAATACAATCATTATTTGCTATAAAAAGTATTTATTTGATCAAATAGTTGAGTCACTGTATTTAAAAATCATCGAAAGTAAGGGTATTTAGGATAGGCATTTACTACGTTTTACAAAATGGCATAATTTTATGATTAAAAAATCGAGATGATTGCGAGAGACATTTATTTAAATATGTGCTACGAAGAGTTCACACCAAAATTTCAAAAAAGCTCCTAAAATGTACGAAAAAATGAGATACGCCATTATTAGGTAAAGATACGCCATTATTCGCTAAACTTTTTCTGCACTGTGTGCAAAATTTACGTCACACGGCGTTTGTTTCGCTCTCGGTGTAATTTTAGTGCAACTGCACAGCGTTTGTTTCGCTGCAAAAAAGTGGAAATTTCTGCACTTACTTTGGATGAAGTGCAATGAGTGCAGGCAGATATTTGACATTTGTCAGGCAATTGTCAAACAAAGCCGGTCTTAATTGAAGTGATTTTAATTAATTATCATAATTTCTTGCATTAAAGTCGGTAATATATTATTTTCCGTTTTATTTGTGATATTAAAAAATTGTATTAACCAAAACACGTTCCGTTAAATATAATTGACAGTAAATTGCACTTAAAATGTTTGTTTCGCTGACGTTAGGGTAGGGCAAATTGCTACACCTTTGACGTCACATCGATTACACTCTTCAATACTTCTGCAATTTGCTATACACGCTCTGTATAGTCTCAGAAAAAAGTTCCTAAAGAATAACTTTTAAACTGTCAAATAAATACTTTGCATAGCCCAATCTAGATATAAGCCTGGAAGTAAATAAGACAGCCGCGCATTGCAAGCCGGACTTGCCATAGTAAACCATAGGAATCTCTCTCTCTCTCTAACTGCCATAACCCCTAGACGAATCAGGGATAAGTCGCGGCAGAGCGAGTCAATGACAGCTATCTACGTCTACTGCGCCATCGATTTAAAGGCACAAGTAAAAACAAATTTGCATTAAGTGAGTCTGAGTTTAACTGTATTGCAGTAGAGTCTGTTTTCAATCAAATTTTTTAGATGCTTTTATATATTTCCCGCATCGGACAACTCTGCAATCAGAACTAAAAATTTGTTTTCTGGGAGAGTTTGTGGGTAGCAGACAAGTATACTTTTCTTTTGTGCATTTACAAATGTCAAATGTACTTCACTCAGTAAAAGATCAGAATACATTGACAGTTTGAAAGTTTCTTACGTAGACAAGTAACTATCTCAGTCATGTGATTCACATGAATTCTTTTTATTGGTGGTACTTTTTGTTACATTTTTCTCTTCGACAAGATTCGGCGGTACTTTTTTGAGAGAAGGCTGTGATTCTCTTCGGATGAGAACAGAGTTTTGACAGGAGTAAGTGATTCTCTCAAATAATTTTGACAGGAGTAAATGACTGCACTCCCTGTACTCTTTATTTGCATGTATATTCATATGACTTCAAAAGCTGGATATATTTCGTTTTACTGTGATGCCAGTGTTACTTTTTCAAATTAGCTGGGTAATTTAGGGAGCCGGTTATCTAGTAGTAAGTAATCTTTGGTACAGGGTTGCGCTGACTAAGTGTCCTACTTTTTTAACTTTAAATATTAAAACTTTTTTCTTGCCATTAAATGTATTCATTCAGTATGTATCTAACGTTCATAAACGTAAAACGACAACGTCATATGATTTGTTTTTTTGTATATTATAGCAATGGAAGCGAAGTTGTACAATTGCACAAACAAAATTTCAGACCGTGCGAGATTTTAAGGAAGCTTAACCATTAATATCAGGTTCATATTGCGGACCATAAAACGATTCAAAGAAATTGGATCATCGAGAATCAGGCCTAAACCTTGCCAGAAACCATCTGTTCGTGTCGAAAAGATCATCAAATATGTTCATGAGCGAATTAGACGTAATCCGGTTCAGAGTTCTAGCAAGCTCGCCAAAGATATGAAAATATCAAGGCGATCGATGAGCCGTATTCTGCGAAATAGAGGTGTTAAAATCGATAAAAAAATACCACATCGAGACCGTTTTGCAGAATCATTTGCTGGAGAATGCAAGAAGCTTGTATGGGGACGATTATTTCTGTTTCCAGCAAGATAGTGCTCCCTCCCACATAGTGCTCACTCTGAACTGGTGTCGAGCTAATTTGCCCGATATTATATCATGGAAAGAATGACCTTCATCTTCACCAGACTTGAACCCGCTGGACTTTTCCATATGGAGATACATGCTTAGCAAGATCGGGAGTACACAGGGCCTGAATTTGGATTCATTCAAGAAACGGTTGGTTAAGATATGGATGACATACCAGAGGAGGTAGTGCGTGCCGCGTGCAATTCATTTTTTGGAAGAATGCGTAAAGCTATTCAGGTAAAAGGAGAGCGATTTGAGCTTATGAATTAATTTAGTGACTAACCAAAAAACATATAGTTTTAATTTTTATGTAAATTTAAGACTTACTGCCCTTTCAAACTAGGACACCTGCCCAACCCTGTACTATCAGTAATTCAGAATTTAAATAACAAGTAGGGATCGTTTACTGTGAAATAATTATTTTGTAAAATTAAAAAGTCTATTGTCACTAATTTAAAAAAAGAAAAAAAGTGTAACAACGGTTACAAGTGTACCTACAATTTAAAGTAGACCCATGGCCTTTTTATCGTAATCTGTTGTGAGCAGAAAACAACCATGGGTCGCCTTCGGTGAGATTTGAAGCTGGGACCTCCAGATTGGTAGGCCAACAAGTTATCGCTTACCCCACCGACGATGTCCGCGATTAACATAATTTCCTTTTGTCTAAAGTGGACTATGTAATTTGACATTTATGAAGCCTGTCGAAACAAATGACTTTTGACAATTTGTCTGCCCTGAGCGTAAAAAGTATATGAATAGTGTAGCGAAACAAACAGTTAAACGACTTGGTGTACATTTTACACTTAAAATCGTTTGTTCCGCCGAAGTAAACGCATTTCTAGTGCAAATTTTTTGCAACATATGGCGAAGATCTGTCCAGAGGGAAGGTACACAGATCGACAAATCGCGGCCAGAGTGGAAGGCGTTGGTGCCGAACCTGACCAGGTGGAGAGTCGGTGTAGTAGAGAGATTTGCCATGACAGGATTTTGAGGTATCCTATCCTCAAAGTGCGAAAATGTCCACTGTTAGTCATAATAACGTCATAATAATCATATATATCAATTTCGACTGTTATTTCGCAAAATTCTGATGTGATAGAAAAAAACCGAGTTCAGATTCGTAAATAAGAGGTATCAGCCCCATAATCGGCTCTGCAAATCGAGAAAGGAAAAACAATTTTAATTTGCAGACCTTTGTCATAAATTGTACCAAATTTATTTAAACTTTTTTTTTAATTTAATGTTTTATAAAGAAATGCAAGATTGTTTTCTTCATTCATAATTTAATTTAATCCGTACAATTTTTTAAATCAAGAAAATCAACTTACAGTTATCAAATTAGTTAGATGGAATTGCACTTCGCCGTTTGTTCCACTGAAGTGAGTTCATGACAAATTTTACGATTTTGACGTCACTTGGCGTACACCACAATTGCATATTACACTTCTTTAACACTTCTCGTGCAGTCAAACAAACATACCTATTAGGTCTGTTTGTTTCGCTGCACAGCAAGTGTAAATTAAGTGTAACATGCAATTGTGGTGTAAGTCAAGTGACGTCAAGAGTGTAAAATTTACTCTACAATCACGTTAGTGAAACAAACGGCGAAGTGCAATTCCATCTTGACTTTTGTATTTGATAGCTAATTTGATATCTGAAAGTTAAATTTCTTGATTTCAAAAATTGCTTGGATTAAATTAAATTATGAGGGAAGAAGACAATTTTGCATTTCTTTATAAATCATTAAAATAATAAAAAAAAATCAATAAATTTGGTATATAATTCATGACTAATTATTTATTTATATAATAATATATATTTATGTAATATATAATAATATAAATATACTTCGGCTTTCTCATTTTGGACAGTATAAGCCTTTTTAAAGGTCCTGACATAATTGACAAATCAATGACAACTAATTACACTTGAATTGAAAATTACACTTGATTAAAAGCAGGTGTAAAAATTTACACTTGAATTGCTACCATTTTAGCGAAACAACCGATTTTGAGTATAAAATTTTAAGTGTAAAATTTACACATAGTCGAAACAAACGACTTTTGACAGTTTTTCTGCCCTAACTGTAAGAAGTGTAATACAAGTGTAGCGAAACAAACAGACCTATTATTATTAGGTTTTATTATCCGCACGAGTATGTACGTACATACTTATTTTCTGTTCCCTCCCTACTTTTCATATGCTCAAGAATGGGGTAACTTTTTTGACATAAAACAGAACAAAAAAAGTCTGACTGACTTGCGTTTGCTAGTAAAAAGGATGACTGCTGAAAGCAATGGGAACTATTTCATTTTAATTAAAATCGAAATACTTTATTTTCTATTGGTAAAATGCGCAATGAAAATAGAAAGGCAATATCAGATTTCAACTCATTTCCGTTTTAAAACTCTTTAATGATTTTTGTGGTGGAACGTTTTAAAACGTTTTCAATTAAAATAGCATGTCTTATAAAATTCGGCTTTTTACTAGAATCTTATAAGACATGTTAATTTAATTTAAAACGTTATAATACATTCCACTCTTTATAAGATTCATTTGTAATTCAGACTAGAGGTTGGGTTACAACATAAATATAAATAATAAACGAGCAATTGGGTAATTATTCCAATGAGTGTTCAAATTTCGAGCTTAAAATATTTGGGAAGATAATTTCTTTATTTCTTGTAAATAATTACTTTGGGCATTGACAAAATAATTCGATTGCAAAAAAAACCTCAATATAAATTGTGCATATAATAAAATTACACTTACAACACCAAGAAAGTACAAATTGAGACATCCAAATTCCGACTAAACGTCTCTTTTGTTGCTTAAAGCATACATTACACATATTATTTTATATTATATTACCGACTGGACGACAGCCAAAGTAAAATTTTTTAACTAGAGACAGGAAATCAAATTTTCTTTTTTTAATTGGTGTAATACATTCAGTTAACCTATTGGTTTTAATGTAAATAAATACATAATTCGAGTTTTTAACTCTTACAATATATATGTATATGTTTCCTTAAATTGCATATTAATGACAAGTTCTCGCAATAGTATAGATATTGGGTAATTTATAATCAACTTAATTAATTGCACAGAAGATGTCGAAAAAACAGATATAACAACAAGATATTTCGTGTCAAAGTGAAATAGTTAAAATTTACTTTAATTGTCTTCCGAATCCTGAAAAAGTAAACTTAAATAAAAATTATAAATGAATTAGAATTTCTAGTAAACAATTACATAAAACAATTCGATATAAATAAATATTCTTTTCTATAATTTCTTATAAAAAGGATCACAGTATTACAATATAACAACTTTTGAAAAGAATGATTAATGCAGTGAATTTTTGAATTTGCTCTTCTTACGCTTCAAAAGAGCAGTATCACGTAGTACACTGCGCTTCTTCCTTAATAATTTTGATTTTTCACTACCGCCAAAAGCACTGTGTACTTTTAGATTTACGTTTGATGAGATATCACGACCTTTAGCAACGTACTTTTCAGCTGTAATGTTTTTTCGAAAACCGATTGCGTGTGTGGTAGGTAAAGCCATTCCTGAACAAGAGGGCACTGCATCGTCTACTATAGCAGTGGTTGTTAATATTGTTACAATGCTAGAAGAGGAATTATTAACACCCTTGGACAACTTTACAATGCTGCAAGCGGAATTACTAGCATCTACTGGCTTACAATCTTCATATTCTGTGTCGGAGGATCTGCATGGAAAAAAAATTTCATCTGTACTTGTCCCAACATCAACATAAAAGCAATTATTATTTTGCATTAGTGCATCGCCAAGCTTTTTTACGTCATCTGATGAATTAGAAACTCCACTTTTAATGGAAGAATCGTGTACAGGCGATTTGTGCGAAAAAATTGATTTTTTTTGTGACTTCAATGTTTTTGGTGCTGATATTTGTGCAGTATCTGTTTGTGTTGTGACTTTGGCTTTTTTCGTAGGCACATGAAACTGTTGATCCTTTTTACTCGAACTAGATGTTGATTCAGCCAAAACTTTTGATTTCTTTTTACACGACTCTCTTCTTCCAAAAAATGTTGAAGAACGAACTTTTAGGGAACTCTTTTTTGCGGTTCGGTTAGGTTTTAACTGCGTTTTTGGTGGCACTGTGGGGGGTATAATTTTATTACCTGACGAAACTGTTGTCGAATCTGTCTCCCAAGGTCCTGAGAAGGATGCTTTATTCTCTTTGGCTGTTTCAGTTGATGGCAGTGTTGATGAAGCAGAAAGTGATTGTCTTTTAATGCGCTTTAAGTTCTCATGTGCTGATATTACCTATTGGGTAAAACAAACATACGCAAGACATCTCAAACTAATTGCATTTGTTAATCTACATTCAAGTTATATCAATTATTAAAATTAAAGCATCATACCAATACTCGAAGCGTTCGGAAAATTTACACAATTCTTTTAGTCACATAAATTTCTATTTAGCAAGATGAAAACAATATTAATCACGAAACAATTACAAATTTGTTTTTTCTGATAGTTATACAGAATAATTATTAACATTAAATTAAAGTACATTGCAATTTTGTATGGCTGTGATACTAAAATCATCGTCGTATTTCCTATCATTGACAATCAACAAATTAATAAAATCTAACTTTAGGCATTTGCTCAGGCCAATAGACTATTTTATATTTCCACGGATTTAATAAATTATCACAGGCCTTTTTACGAAAGGTCTACGAGACGGTGTATAAAATTCCACAATTCAGAAGTCAACAAGTAATTTGGGAATTTCTTCAGTTGGATTTCATCTCAATCGGAAGAAATAAAGACCAGACATCCAAGAAAAATTACATATCTACAGGTCTGGACGGAATAGACATCGGTGTTTTAAGACGAAAGTGGCAACATCGCTCAATAAGCTCTATATTGGAACCCACATGATAATAAGACGTCGGATTGGACAACCGCGTGACACGTGGAGAAGATCTGCAAGGAAATTCACAAATGGTGGCAGGAGTAGTACGAGCTGAAGGATTTAGCGCATTATTGGACCAGGAAATAAAAGGTCTGTTCCATCGATTTTCGTGCACAAACTTTCCGTGTAAATATTTACTTATATGGCGGGAGAAAAAGTGTCCACAAACCAAAAAATCGAGGGAAACTCGTTAAACTCAAGAAGAAGAAAATTCACGGAACAAATGGAATCTATTTAAACTGCTCTTCTAATTATAAATTGTTAATCTAATAATTTTAATCACCAAATTATCCTTTATTAATAAATTTATTCAATCAACTCATTATGAAACAGTCACTCAACCTAACCTCACTTTCTAAACAAAAACACCAAACAGCTGTATGTACTTTTGCAAGAAAAAATGGCCGATCATGCACCAGCTAAAAAGTTTGGATAAGTTCGAGCAGCCGGGGAACATGTGACGTCGAATTTTTCTCTGCCATTTTGTCTGGCACGAAACGTAATGGAACGCAAAATGCGTGCACATGCGCGATCCCGCATTCTCATCAGGGAACAGACCTAAAGCTAATAGAAAAAGAGAATATGCAAACAAGAAGGATGAAGAAAATCTGTTCTTAAGTATTCTCAGAAGTGGAGAGCAATATCGGCCTTCCTTACAACAGTATTGGGGCGTCATTAAAAAGCGAATCACACTTGTTTCCATCCGCTAGTACAGAAATGAGAAAAAAGAGATTAAGGTCTAACGCTTGCAAAGTATACCTAATGCCTTGAAAGGCATATGGAATCGGTTTGTTTTCGTTTTCTTTCTTAAAAATTGTATCGCAACAATTGAAAAACCTATGGCTAAAAAGGGAAATGATTTAACAAAAAAAATCTAAAAATCTATGTATTACATTAAAATAAATTGCATTATGTTGTTTTATATAACTAAATAAATTTTACATCACGAACTTACTACAATTAATAAAATAATAATTCAGAGCCATTTCCGCAAACGTAAGGCCATTTTATAACATTTGCGAACCTTAATATGTACAAGTTCACCGCACTTGATATAATCTCGCCTCTGCTTGTAAAGAGTTACGCCTTATTCCTGGTTGAACCCCTGCGAACCTTTTTTTCTATTCATTTCATTTATCACTCAGGTTCCCAAAGAAGGTGAGACTAGCGATCCCTCCAAGTATAATAATAGCGACCACTTCGATTCTGTTCAAAGTTTTCGAAACACTCGTCTACCCGTAGATAATGCAATACCTTGAAACTAACCATTTCATTGATGATTGGAGCTTTAGTGACGTTTCTTCTAAATGTTGGCATCGCTGACATCTACAGTTGATATTTCGAAGGCCTTTGACAAAGGGTCAAAAACCCAAAGCATTTCTCTCTAACGTGCTCTCTTTCATCCCTATCCTTTCGAACATTATAGGAATCTCCGATGGATGGATCATATTTTTGTTTACATAGTAAAGAAAGCGATGAAATTCGTGTTCATTTGTAAGGTCCATATCAGACCCAGATTTGACATATGAACAGAGTCAAGAATAACTGCGCTGCCCGCGTTAGACAGGGTTCAAAATAATTGGAAACGAAACGTTTACATCTAGTATTGACTATTGGAGTCAGGCGCATGTTGCATTTATTACGCTATTCTATCGCTGTTTTAATGTATATTGTTCTAATAAAATCTCTAGTCCAACCCCTTGTAAATTGCATCCTACGCATAAAACTTAGTATCTTTTTTCCATTTAATTTTTTTTCTTTTTTATCAAAGTTTTACAAAAGCATATTACTTTTCGGAGCTTTGGCTGCGCCGTAACAAAGAAAAGTTAATACTGCTGAGGTTTCATGACAAATTTGGAAGGCTTCAAACTTATGAAAGATATCATATGTACATAACTCCCTCTAGTTCACATAACCCCTTGTGAGAGATGTACGTGCTGCAAATCAATCAAGATTTGAAATTGGCTAAAAGCTTAATTTAAGCTAAGTACATTGACTCAGGCATCGACGATATCTAATATATTGAAATTAACTAGCCGCTTTGGTTTACAGAATAGTGGAACAGTGGTTGTAAAGTAAATGCTATAAGACAAGAGATTACGACATGAAAGCCATCCATTAACCATGTAAATATCACTTTGCCCAACAACAGGAAAGTATTCTTAGTACAACCTAGCACATATTGTACAATTTATATACACATTCTACACAACAGCTCAAGTAGAAAACAATCGTGTGGAAGTGCTATTATGCGCCGATGCTAGAAATTCCAATCGGATGTATTCATTCAAAATGACAGCGAAAACTCCACAGGCATTGCAGGTCAGGGTTTATGGAAAGAATTTTAAAATTTGTTGTCATTTGTATTTTAACTTTAATGTATTAAGGCGGGAATACCAAGTAAACGGCCGAAATCTTATCTTTTCTTTAAGCGTGGATTAAAAACAACTATAAGTGACAGAAACACGAAAATTTGGATTATCGTAGTATTGCTACATTGAAATAAAAAAATTTTTAGTGTGAGATTCCTGCCAGTAAAAAATTATAGGTGCGCGAACTAGAGTCTGCGCTCGGGGCAGAGGTAAACGGCGTCCCTGATACAGACTCAGGAAGTGGGCTACAACAAAAAGTAAAAACAAAAAAGTTTCGTTATTGTGTTTACCTGTCGTCCTTGACATTTTTCGTTTCTTGAAATTTTTTTTTATAGCGTAAAAACTGAAAAACTTGATTTTTTGCAAGCTATTGTTTACAAACAATTGTTGATAAAAAAAATGTTCAAACAAAGGAGAATGTCAAGGACAAAACTCAAGTGTTTTACATATCTGGTACAAATTTCAAGACAATCGATCGAGCTGTTTTTTTGCAATTAGGGACGGCGTTTTAAAAACATGGTTTTCGGAATAACGCGTTTAAAGTTTTTCTATGAGAAAACAGTGTTATTCTTTTAACTTACGATCAAAAAAATTAATCAGCTATGCCTGGTCCATACATTAGACCCTCTGATTCCTCGAGAAATTGTTCTTTCCCGATTCTTTGCATTCGAGCGACAATTCGGGCTTCTTTGGTCTCTTCGAACGTGGCACAAAAATACACCTACTCACATTTACAACTAAAAAAGTAAGACAAAAATATGCACACTACCTTCAATTTTGAGAATTTCAGTTTAAAATTTTGAAGAAATATTCTTGAATACTATTGGCAGTAAAAATTGAAATTATAGAAAGTTAAGAGAAACTCAGTTAATATATTTTTGTGAGTTAGTAAATAGCATATTTATAGCAGTATTCAATAGAAAAAACTTTACACATTTACTCACATTTAGAGTTTAATTAGTTCAGTTTCACTTTAATTAATTAAAAATTAAATACCTACTTATGTAATACAAACTGCAATGCACTTTTATATTAAGAAAGAAAAAAATTCCTGCTAAGATAGATTTAAATAAAAAAAAACTATTATATGTATATTTGAACCAAAATGATGAATAAACTTCAAAGTTTTAGCAATATATATTAAACCTTAGCCTACGAATTTATTAGGTTAAGTAATACTAGAAAAAAAATAAATTACTACTTCGATCCCAACGATAAAATATTTTGTAAATTTTCCAAACTTAACAAAATGTACACTTCGTGATAAAAAAAAAATCAGAGCCATATATTTGTGCAACCGACACGAAAATGAAAAAAATTAAAAAATATTTAGGACAAAAAACGTAAAGAAGAAAAAACATGCAAAAGCGACGATAGAAGATGCTGTAGTTGTCAAATTTTTCGCTTTCTTCTTCGTTTTACAATTTTTATGACTTTTCGGACTTTTCTAATCTGTAAGATGGCATACGAATTTTAAAAATAAATATCTCATCACTGTTTACATGGTTGAGCAATTTTAGCTTTAAGTTCTGATTTTAATAAATTTACCTTGGCGGTAGCGTGTGACGATGCTGAACGGTTTGAAATATTCCGCTCGATTTCGTTCTTAAGATTTATCCGCATACCTTGTAGTGAACGAAAATCTGAATTATGAATACGTGAAAGGCAGTTTGAATTCGTCAAATCTAATATAGAAGGTGCTAAGGCCCGGCCGACCTTAAATTGCCTGATAAGATAACATTATCTTTTATATGTAAAAATGAATTACCTCTTCATATGTAGCAGGTGTATATTTAGGTGGAATAATATTCATTACTTTTATAGAATTGTCTTTGCCCCGAGCAGGTAGAATATTAATATACTTTCCGGTATTATAGTTGCTTTCTAAAGTATAGCTTTTAATAAGACCTGTCATTTTATAGACGGCAACTCTCCCCGATCCTTCCTTTGACAAGCCATCCCTTTTCTCTCTAGAAAATAATAAAATATTACTTATAACATCAAAGTACTTAATAAAACGAGTTGTTATTATTTATCACAGATATATTATGTAAGGTTATTCCATAAAAAATCGATAGAAAAGATGAGATTTTTCTCTCGATTCGCAGCGGTTTTAATCAAAGTTTGTAAGTGTTTTTTTTAAGAGGGTCAAGATCTCTATGCAAACGATCTGGTCACTGAAAACTTCATCCTCAGAGTTGGTAACACTGATAACACAGGTCTTCAAGATTCTGTTGTTGGCCAACTAGGGGTGATTTCTGAAGTAATTTGCTGCGTAGAATCCGAATCCAAGGTTAGAATTGGGCCATCACGTCAAGATTTTGAGATATTTTAGGCTATGTACTCGAATTTTTTTTCTTTTTATCTATTTATGAGGTTATGTTGCTATAGTAAGTAGTTATGTAAGCTATTGAGCAGACACCTTACGAGCATTTCTTGAAAAGAGAAATTAGTAGAAAAATTTATGCCTCAAAGGGTCAATGTGAATGCTCATGGCGATGTTGTATGTAACAGAGTTTGGCAATACTATTGCAGATAGGATTCGAATTAATTCGGCTTATCTTGAATCCAATCTGTAACAATAGTTTTGATATAAAAAAAACATGTCTACATTGAAAATGTTTGTTGAATGATTGAAAATTATGGAAACACTGATTTAAAAAGCAATTTTTTTTATTCTGTAATTACAACTTTCAGGCAATGGCTCAATTGAAATACCGTCGTTCATAGGACTATCTTTCAGCTGAATAGTTGCGTTACCTGGAATGGAATTTGAGGGTAGGGATGTTGCCATTTCAAAAGTAATGTAAAGCTGCTGGCGGATTTAAAACTTCCACACTCAGGATTTCATTTCTTGGATATTTTAATCATAAACGCCAATCTCTAATGATCCAGATATATGAAGAAAGAACTAAAGGAAGGGCTATACAGTGTAAAAATCTTGTACGTAAGTGAAACATCTCGTTTGTGGACGAAGTATTGGGGACGAAAGGATAAGAAGATACTTGAATTGTAATTTTAAATGCAAACAAGTGCCGGCCAAATTTTCTTTTATGTGAAATCGATTTAAAGAAGTTAAAAGAAGTGAACATATTTTCCCGTGGAAAATATAAGTAAAACGGGTTTTACATTGTTCAAAATTGTGGAAATCGAGTACACCGCCTAAGTAAATAAACTGTAAATTGTTGTAAATAAAATTAATTACTAAGCAATTTTAATTACAGGTAGTAAGACTTTTTCACTTTTGTTTACATTTAGTTAGGTATTTTTTATTTTGCTTGAATTTTGTTTAAGTTAACGCAGAGACGTCGTAAAAATAAAATGTTGTTGGTGGTATACTAGAAAAAAACATTTACTGTGTTTGTAGTGGAAAGTGTGTTAGGAGTTGTGAAATGCATAATCCAGGTCCTAGGACCTGCATAGCTCAGAGATGGAGTTGGATCAATTGTTTGAGCGGCACGACCACCATGAATGTCTTTGGACAATCAAGTTTCCTCACTTCCCTTACCATAATTCCCTCCCGTGGAAAGCCATGCTAACAACGCATAAAAGCGTTATCCTCTAGGCTTTGGCCACATCGTAAAAAACAGCATGTACAAAAAACACAATATATTAGTATTATTGAGAAACTACGGAAGTCAGGTTTATTTCGTCAGGCACTTGTCGTTATAAGAGGACTTTCAAATACGTAGTGTCATATAAAATTCGTTTTGATCTCATTCTGCAGGTAAATGATTATGCTAGTAGTAAATCAAACTTAAGAAAATAGAGGGAGTAACGAGGACAGACTTATAGGGCCGTGGAAAAAAAGTTCGCACTATCCCCGATCGTTTCGATTTAAAATTTTAGTGAGCGATATTACAATTGTACTAGCACTCCCTTCCGGCGTTACCGGGGTTGTCGATACCCAAAAAAGATAATTTAACGACCTAAGCTGGCCGCTCAAGCAGGCAGAGAAATCTTGCGTATTATAATATGAAGAAAAGAGATGTATTACTTTGAAATAGATGAAATATAACTTTCAACAGTAGAAAACTAGGTAAGTTTGATCTGCCACTTTTGATATTTGTTACATATACTCATATTTGAACCTTTAAATTTTCGACATTTCATAACTCTAATTTACTCACATTTTTACACAAAACGCACGCTGCCAGAGATAATTATGGCGCAGAGATAGAACTTGTAAGATTTTTGATTGTATAGACTTATGGTCATTATAGTCATAAAAACTAAGATTATTAATTAATACATGACAAGAGATTCATCTCAGCATCACCATCTTCATCAATGTTTCAAAGATCTTTTCGAGGCAAATTAATGTCATTAATCGTTAAAAAGTTCATTTCTTTACTTGGTATGGTAGGGCAAGGCAAGGATCTGGTTTTTAAATAGAATTTCTGGTAAACATTTTTGATTGTACCATAGCAGTCTACCGCACGGCCAACATCGTTAATTGCGTCTTATCGATCATCTGTAATAGATGACCCTTACTGTGCTCAGTTTATTCATCTGTATAGTTTCATATTCAGGCGGATTTTTCTTGATGAACGAGTCATTATTAACCGTAACTAATTTTATATTATCATTTTATCTAAGTCTTTTGCCTCTCGGCCTTTGGCCTGCGCTAGTTTTCTCCTACGTCAAGCTTAATGGCAAGACTTAGGGTATCCATGTGCGCATTATGAACGTATTCACTTCAGTTGTTCATTTTTATACGCACATGGGAGATTCCTGCTCTAATGGTTGCACGAAACAATGAAATTGTGGCCTGCGAAACACTTTGAGCAAGGATGAAACGGCCACCCCTAACATGGTGAACAGACGCCGACCATGAAGCCACCCAATATGGGAACAGCTGCTTCCTGGATTTAATTGGGGTTCACGGGGTCGTCAAGTCCGTGACTTCAAGCAAGTCCCCTTACGGGTTTTACTAGGGTCCGCGGAGTTCTCAAGTCCGTGACTTGAAGGAAGTCCACTTATGAGTCCTGTAAGTGCATATATACCAAATGTCATCCTCATTACCAAATGTTGAGTTATAAACGTCCACAAAATTCCGTTGAATCATTACACTCAATATCACCCTCATTTAAAGTTGCCCTGACTCATTACTGAAAACACTTTCTCCAAATCGGATAATAAAACCTATCATAAAACATCTGCTTAAATTACTTCCAATTAAAAGATTGAAAACAAAAACATTTCCGACATGACCCATTTAAGCAATTAAAATTTACGTTCGGGTGACTTACATCGAACTGCAATTTCACAAATTCAAAAAAATTCAAAAATTTCAATTTCAATTTCAAAAATTCAAATTCAAATTCCTTTTTTGTGATTTACTTTGCGATTGCATCCTCTTTGATTTTACTTTCTTTGATTTATGTTTTCATAAATTGTAATTTTTTTGAACTTAAGTGTTAAGTACTTTAAGTTTTGTATATAAACAGGAATATATTGTAAATAAAGTCACTCTCGATCTTTCTTGACTCACGAAGAGGTTTGTTTCATTGACAATCACCTTCATTAGAAGGCAGTCTTAGATATACTTGGACGCCTCCGGTAACCTTAACTGGCCTCAGGCTTAGTTCCCGGAAATATTTGTATTTTAGATCATATCAAGGAACGTGTCATCTAAATATTAAAAGAAAAGTATCCAAATCTTGCTGCATCACCTTGCGGTTTAACTAGGGTCCGCGGGGTCGTCAAGCCCGTGACTTCAAAGAAGTCCCCCAATGGGTCTTCAAGGAATATATTATTAGGTAATTCATACAACAAGATTTACATCTTTTATAGTTTGTATGAGATATCAAAGGATAACAAAATAATTCAAAAAAGTTAAATGAAAATAATTATGACCATGAAAAGAGATTACTATAAAACAAATGCTACAAAATTTTGCTAAACATAAAAACTTACCTGCGGTACATATTTCTTTCCGAAAAATTGCAAGCGTCGTAATGGAAATGATGGCAATTAATTCCCATTAAACGTGGAAGCAACATACATTCTACAGCCTCAGGGTAGTTTGGGAAATGATTTCCGTACATAAAAACTCCTTTCTTTGATGCGTGTCCATGAAAATCAATATATAAAAACATATTACTCTTTTCATCATTATTTCCCCGCTCTAAGTTAAGCGAATTGCTCCTTGAGGTCATGTTAGAGGTAATATTAAATGTAGATAAAATATTTTTCTTGTTTGCTGACTTATGGCCCATAGCTGAAGCCGAGAGATTCTTAACAGATCCAGTTTTTAAATCCTTCTTTTGAGGTACTCTTTTACTAATAACACGCTGTTGTACTTGGTAGTAATCTTTTGATTTTAGCTCCGAAACTTTCCCAGATGAATTGTGAATAGATCCCAATATTTGTTTACCTGAAGATTTCTTTAATTTAACTTCAGATGACTTTTTTGAGAACAATTGATTAGATTTTTTTGCCGTTGGCTCTTGAGCAGTTGTTTTGATCTCTGGAATTAATTTATCTGTGAATACTTTCGTTTTCACATTCTTTCGATTAATTTCACTATCATTATTATTAATTCGAGCTCCATATTCTTCCCCTTCTGATGAAGTACAGTCTTTGAAGGAATCTGAAGATGTTCTATTTTCCAGAGCGTTCACAGTGTCATCTTTGAAAAAAAAACATTAATATATGTTACAGTTTATAAAAGGAATATTTACCTTTTTCAATTATAACTTCCACTTTAGGAACACAGTTATCAAGTGAAAGTGATGAAGAAGATGAATCATTTTTTAAATGTGTATCTGATGAAGATGCATCCCCGAGATTATTATCTTCACAAGCATCATATCCAAGGTGATAAAACCTAAATGTTAACAATATTTAAGTTTATATAAAAGACAAAGATATTAACGATATTGTACATTATTATTTGACCGATTCCAAAGCTTGAAAACTCTTATTACAAAATATTTCGATCTTTTAAAGTAAAGTGGCATCGAAACAATTAAATAAGCAGTCTACCAAGCATGCTAAGATTTGATGGAGCAACCTGGCTGCGCGAGAAATGGCAAGGCAGCTTGAATTGGACACACAATATTCCAGAGGAGAAAACAATTGTACTACGAAGAGTTGTCACGGAAGCTTGCGACTTGAAAGGATTGTAAGGAATTTTGGGCGTTGGCGATTTTATACGCGGCTCCATATGTTGGGGACCCTTTTTAACCGAGAGGTTCTAAGTTCGATGTGTATTTTTTTTGTCTGACCGTGCATAAGGCGTTGACCGATTTTGATGATTCTTTTTTTGTTGGGTAGAGTATGTTCACCGATTGGTACCATGTCAAAAAAAAAATTTTCGTGGGGTGGGGGGTGAAACCTAACTTTGGGTCTTTTTTTTTATTGTACAGAGTATGATCCCCCCATTGGTATTAGGAGAAAAAAAATTTGCCTAGGGTGTGGGCGGAGGAACACGTGGATCGAAGTGAGAAAAAAAAATGTTGGTGGGGTGGGGATGGGGTGGTGGTGGAACCTAACTTTGTAACGCGTGCACCGTGGACCGTGGACCGATTTGGATTGTTCTTTTTATGTTGTACAGGGTAGAAGACACTAAAAACCTGAAAAAATTTAATAGTTTTTAAAAAAAATTGAACCGACTTCACAAAAAGCACTAAAAAGCATAAAATAATTTTTAATTTTATATCTATTACGACATTTTGAAGTCGGTGCAAGTCAAACAAACCAAACAACTACAACTAAAGTATTCAATCGTCCTTCCTTATGATCCCGTGAGCTAAACCGTTCAGGTAGTTTTATGTATTATCTTCAATTGTAGTTGGGTAGTTGTTTTGTTTGTTTATTTTGCACCGACTTCAAAATGTAATAGATATAAAATTAACAAATATTTTATGCTTTTTGAAAAGTCGGCTCAACTTTTTTTAAATTATTTTTTTGATGACAAAAGCCTATTGTGTGAGTTCTTGGCGGTTGTTAAAAAGGTAAAAGACAATAATGCACCAGAAACTGATGGCGTCCCATATGAATTTTCAAATACGCTCCGATAGAATTCTTACATAAAATTATGAGCTTTCAATGACATATTCAATAGTGGAAATATACCGGAAAGATTTTAAAATTCAATTGTCTTTCCAATTATAAGACTTCCCTGAAAATTACAGAGGACTGTCATTTATAAGTACAGACGCAAAGCTTCTAACTGGTATCGAAAGCAATCGACTAGTTTTATAAGAACAAAATTACAACATATTAAAAGAATCATAAGCTGCGTGTAGGCCAAAGTACTCAAATACAGGTTGGCTCTGTTCTTCAAGTTCTACCACCTCGAAGTTTCCACAAACTTTTTTAAGTTTCTTTATGGACTATGTACCAACGCCCAAGTGTAGAATAGCAACATGTTATCAGACAAATTTTGTACCGATACGGGTCTTAGACAGGGATGTTTGTTGAGCGCCTTACTGCACCTCGATGGGTATATTGTTAAGAATCTTTTATACTAACACGATCTGGCATTATTGGCAAAGGAACCGACAGAATTGCAGAATATTATAGACAAAGTAGAAGAATAGTGTCAAAGCTGGAACCTGTAACTTCATTTATACAAGACGCAGATAATAATAAAAGGTAGGTAGAAAAACTACAGCGATTTTTTTTATTAAAAAACTTCTCTTGTTACCGAGAAGAACACCCTAATACGCAATAACGGTCGAAAACGCCCTGTCGGACTTATTTATGTTTACTCTCAAATGCCACCTAAAATAGAGTAGAATCCTGGGTACTTAAAACGGAAGTAGACTAACATATTTTTTAGAGAAGAAAAAGAGAGTATAATGGCACGAGGAATGGTTAGATCTTGCTGAAAAACATAGTGCAGAGTGTGAAATATCTTTGTAGAGCACCGAAAATCTGTCACTAATTCTGACGGAAATTTTAGAAAAGGAGGAAAGGTGACTATGCGGGAAAACCGAGGACAGAGCAAGACAAACCGTGCGGCACCGACTGTACGACAGATTAAACTATAGCCTCGGAGATATAAATAAAAAATATTTCAGAAATGATTTATCTATTAAGAAGATCCGAGTAATAGATGCATAGGTGCGGAATGTTGCAGTTAAGGGGGGATCTTGCTTTATGAGGCTCAAAAAATCCATTTTTTTATTGCTTAAATCTCTTCCTAATATATCTAAGAATATGTCAGTAAAGTTTTATAGGCTAATTCGAAATATTTACAAAGATATAGCACTAAACGCAGCGGGGTGTCGAGCAGGTATACGAGCGCTCGGACAGCTCGAGTAAACTTTGAAGCGCGTTTCCTCAAGTTTTCATTTTTATGATTTTTCTAAACTGGCGGGCGTGATTGCAAGAAAACTAAACGACCAATCAAAATGAACCAAGGCTTGTGGTCTTCAGTTTTCAATTCTCTTCAATTTGAACTTAAAAGATTGTTGAAAAAAAAATTCTAAACAACTTTTTTAGCATGTTGAAATAGTTTTTTTTTCTTGCAAAAAACACTTTTTTTAAACCCTGAAAAAAATTTTAAATTTTACAATTTTTTGGGTTTTTAGTTCACCTAGAAGAAAAATTTATAAAAATTATAATTTTCTTTGGTTTTTTTGTTTCAGACAAAAGTTACGAGCTTCATATTTCCCGCCGATTGGAGACTGCGATTGCAAAGTGTTTCACAAATGTACATATATATTGGCTGCGTTTGAATATTTTTGTCTCAATAAATTTTTTTATCGTTCAAATATGCAAAAAAAAATCTGAAAAGTTCGCTAGACTTGCCTTTTTTTTTTGTCCTAAAAAAATTCCACAAAAAACGTTTTTTTAGGTCTCCTTAAATACCAGTCCACGGAGGGTGGATTTAAATCTTTGTTTCAATTCGATAAGTCAACAGTTACTACGTATACATGCAGGGTTGAAGCCAGGTTGAACCCAAGTTCAACTCTCATGTATACCGAAGTTGAGTTCAAAGTGGGTCGAGTCAACTCGACTCAAGTAATCTGGCTGAGTCGAGTTGAAATTTTGCATGCATACGCGGGTTGAAGAGTTGAAGTGACACCTTGTAATTTGACAAGCTATTTTAGTTTTTGATTTTGTCACAGCAGTTAGCAATTATTTTTATAAAGGTTGTTTTGTGTTTGTGAAGCTTTTAAGATAGAAAGGAGAAATATTTGGGACAAATAGGAAATAGTAGCTATATTAAGAATTATGTCAAATCAACCCAATTTCAACTCAATCTTAACTGAACTCTTCAACCTGATGAGCGCATATACGCGGATTGAAATCTCAACCCCAACTCGACTCAATTTTTCAACTCTGCATGTATACGTAGTAAGTATGAGTAAAAGTATTTAGTTACTTACTTAATTAATTTCTTAACAGCGTATATGGACGGATGTGTTTCTATTTTCGGATTTATATACATTCTGTTAAGATTTTGGCCTAAAGTGTCAGTTCTGTAGTGACCTCTGAAGACACCGTCAGGATTAAGAATTGGCACAATTTTGAAGACATATAGTTGCCTGTATTAAATAAATTCTATAAAACCAAAAAATAACTTTATATTAGCATTGAATTAACCTTAATGTAGAAGCAATCACACTTTTTCTATCCAATAATAAGTTGACAAAGCCATTCAAGACAAAACTTGCTGGGGTTTCGCCTGGATGAACTCGAGATGACAAAAATATTATCTGTTAGAAATCTCAAAATTGTTATATTTTTTTCGAAAACATGAAATTTCAAATTACTTTTTTATCTTTAAACACATGACAACGATTCTTATTTTCAGGGAATAAATTCGGCAGTTTTTCTTCTCGTTGGTCCGTGATTTCGTGAAATGAGCTTATTGTAACTAAGTCTACTCTTCGACCCTCAAGGGAGTATATAAGAAGTTCTCGATGATAATAAATTTCACTTTGCAATTCTTTTTCGCTATATTGTTCGTACATCGCCGATTCCGATTCAGTTTGAGTAGAAGAGCTAATATTAAATTCCGGACTGTTCGGGGAAGTACAATATCCCGAACTACTGATACTTTCTCCTAAAATATATTGAATAAATTAACAGAGTTGCATACAACTTTTCTAACTTACCTTTTGTATACAACGCTACTATTTCTGTTTGCTGGCGATTTCTTTTAACAACTACACCAGGATTCAATATCCGTTGAATGATATAATTTAAATCATTATCATTCTTTTGATACTTTCTTTCGAATTTCTCAAGCATATTTTGACATTCGGTATATGTGAATGGATATGTAAACGCATAGTAATGTTCAATATGAGGAATATCTAGAGGCCGATGAATGAACGACATGCAGAAGTTCTCGGCTTCCATCTTAGGAGAATTAAAACTTTATATGAAGCAAGTTACGAATATTAATATTTGTACCCCACAAACTGGTTTTTCCTTAATACGCTCCCATTTTCCATAAGGTCCTATTCGTACAACCGGCTGCATGCCTTGACTGAAAAGTTTTGCTTGCCGATTAAGATTTTTTATGTTTATTTTGACATTCCTGTTGGGCCGCCCACCTTAAGAAGAAATTATAAATGTTGTGTTATATAACATTAACCGATACCAAAACTATTTATCAATACAAACCTTTGATTGAAAAGAAAAACCAAGTTCGATTTGGACTTTCATTAGGAGTACCGTAGCAGTCTGGCGTAGTCCATGCATTAAATTCAGCAAATACAATGTTTTCAGCTGGTTCTGAATCTGAAAGTAATATTAAGTTTCACTATTTTTTTATATCTTATGCACAAGTTTGAAAAAAATTTGGTGAATGAAACTGCTTCTATGGTATCGCCATGCAACAGAACCCGCGAGTCTTGTGTGGAAACGTGCTGGTTCGTTATCCCTTACACCACTGACGACTTTTACAATACTTTATCCTAAAATTAACCAGAGGAGACCAATATTCACCGATTTGGAGACGTTTTTTTTCAGATCAGTCAGGACGTATTCACCAGATTAATGGAATGGATCTATTCCAATATCAAAGCATATTAAAGAACGTCACATTACCTTAGCTTTTATAACTCTTTTAGGCAAGTTTCAACAGTATAATCGCCCTAAGCTAATCTATAAACTAGTCAAGGAATGGTAAAGTAAAGATGAAGTTATTAAAATGCCAGCTCAATCTCTTGAACTCAACCTTATCGAAAATTTGTGAAAAATTATAAATTGGGAGGGCAGGAGAGAATACACCTCTAAAATAATGTAAACGAACTTATCAGGCAATCGACAAGGAGTAGCAAGCCATTCCACAAAAAATGGATAGGCAATTTTTAATTTTACAAAATATCAGGAATTTTCTACTCGAAGATTTGAAAATGTTGAATGATTTTTTTGGGAATGATATTGTTTATATATACTAAATAACATTTATGTAGCGTTAATGTTTAATTAGTCCAAAAGTAAATAGGTTCATTTGGTTTGGACCATGTGGAGATTTAATAAAACGTTATTCTATTACTGTATTTAATAGATCTGTTTAATGACTTGCTCTAGCTCAACCTAGAGCAGAAATTGTGTTCAATGAAACCTGAAAGCTGCTCTAAACTGATCTGATGAGTGTTCAATGTGGCTGCGACAAAGAGAGCTAGCTCAAGCCGATTAAAAAATGTTAAAAATTCTTTGCACTACCGGCGTTTCTGATAAAGATAAAGTCCTTTGGCTCTTCCTCAATAGCAGGAGCAAAGTGTTTGCTTTTATTTCGTTGCTGGACGCTTTAACAATAAACCAACAAAATTTAACACCGATCTAGACAGCTGTATCATATATCGATCACTTAAACTGTGACACAAACCTTCTGCTTTTAGCTTTTCTTTATCAGAAAAGCCGGTTGTGCAAAGAAATTTTAAGATTTCTTAATCTGCTGTGGTTTTGAAAAGTTTTGTTTTGGGATTTATGTAAATTCAGTCGGGTCAAGTACATTTTCCGTACATATTCTGTACAGTTTTTTTCACCTATTTAAGTGGAGTAGAGTAATTTGGATTTGGAAGTTAATTTGAGGAGAGAAAAGTTTCATGTTCACATCAATCAAATATTAAACATTCAAGTCATTTAACATTTCGTAGTCAAGAATGTTTCAAAATAGTGTTCATTGAGCTACGCTGCTCTACTCAGCTTTAGTTGGGCACACTAAAGAAGATGTATATGATTTTTTTTTCATTTTTAGATATTCTTAAGCCTCTATGTAAACCTTTTTATGATATCTGCTCTGCAAATGAGTTGGTCGCAATTTCTAAACGGTCGGTTGGGTCACGCCAAGCCCTTTCAAAACTTTAAACGCGTTTCTTTCGAAACCATGTTTTTCGAGCTGCTATGCAGTATTTATTTATTTATTTAAGCTTAATACAAGCTATAACATAATAATAATAATACAAAAATAAATACAAGCTATAACATACTACAAGCTATGATAAGTCATAATAAATAAATAATATAAGCTGCAATATGAGCTTTAATTATAGTAAATACAGATTGGAAGGAAGAAGAATTAAGAAAGGCGATCAAGATGGGCGGGATCAAGATATAAGGCTTTGTGAAGGGATAATTTACTCAGATGGAAGTCAAAGAAGGAAAGATCGTTGGCTTTTCGAAGCATCCTGGTAATTGGTTCGCATTGACCGTAGTTCGTGCGATGGCGGTCGAGTCGGAAAAGGGGAGTGAACCTAAGGTTGCGGGGATTGGTACAGTTGGGTAAAGATTGCAGGATTGAAAGGCAGTCTATGTCACCAGTTAATTACTGATAAATGAAGAGAATGTCGGAAACATCACGACGTTTACTTAGGGGTTGTAAGTCGATCAGTTTCAGACGGTTTTCATAAGGTGGAAGGGTGAATCTGTCTACCCACGGAAGATCACGTAGAGCGAAGCGAATAAACCTACGCTGGACAGATTCAATCCTATTAATGTGAGTTGTTTGTGTAGGGGACCATACCTGGCTGGCATATTCAAGGAGAGGTCTAACGAAGGAGACGTAGAGAGATTTGGAAACATAAGGATTGGAGAACTCTCTAGACTAGCGCTTCACAAATCCTAGCGCGGAGTTAGCTCTGTTAATTAGGCTGTCAATGTGGGAACGGAAATTGAGTTCGCTATCACAGATTATTTCTAGGACACACAAAGAGGTACCGATAGGGACTGGTACGTCCGTTAACATGTAGACTCTCGGGGTGGTGCTTGACGCTTGCGGGAATAAGAGATGGACTGGCATTTGGATACATTGAGCTCAAGAAAGTTTTTCATGCACCATGTATGTGGTGAACGAATGGAGGTCTTTTTCCAGGAGAACAGAGTCGGTTGTGGAGGAGATATGTTTAATTATTTTCATGTCATCAGCATAAATGGACAGCTCTGAGTGTTTGATGACACATTCAACATCATTTCTTGTAAGGATGAAAATGAATGGACAGAGGTGGCTACCCTGGGGGACGCCGGAACGAGCGACAATAAGGTTAGAAATGGAGGAGCTGAAAAGAACATTGTACTGACGGTTGTTGAGGTAGGATTGAATCCAGGAGATGAATCGGGGAGAGCCTAGGCGATCAAGTTTGAACAAGATAACGTTAAGAGAGATCTTGTCGAAGGCTTTACTAAAATCGGTGGCGATAACATCAACATCTTTACCGTTTTCCAGGGCACATAGTGTTTTAGAGACGAAGTCGTTAAGGTTGGTGGTTGTGGATCTACCTTTGAGGAAGACATGCTGGGAGAGGGAGAAGATAGACTTACAGTGGAAGAACATGGAATCATAGACCAATTTTTCGAATAGTTTAGGTATGAATGATAATTTAGCAATGGGTCTGTAATTGGACACATTGTTCTTGCAGACTTTTTTGAAGATGGGAATAATATACGAGATAGATTGTGTAAGAGAAGCGTGTCTTTCCGAATAGAGCGCTTCTAAAGCAACGTCAATTGGAAGATAATGAGGGATAGTACCAATGTTAGATATTTAGTACTTCGGTATCTAAATATTGTTTGATTCCAGCAAATCGGGGCTTAAAATGTTAGGCAGACATGTGATTCCCGTTCTGACCACATTCAGATTTTTTTCAAGGTATTAAGGGCACAGTAACGACCCTTAAAGACGAAAAAAACATGGACAATTTGAAAATCCATGTTGAATTTCGCGGAATTTCTACAGTTTTTGAAATTTCGACGTGAATCTGGTCAGAACAATAACCACAGCACCACTTTAAGAATCTGACAAATTTTTTGATTTAAAATCACTGGAAGGGTTGGAAACTCGGCACACCGTGGAGTCGCGTTTTTTTTTTTTTTGAGGGGCCGAAACCCACGCCCTGCAGCGCCCTATGTTTAGTTTTTTGTTTTACCAAAAAAAAAACAATTGTCTTTCTTTTATAATTGTACCCATCTTAATATTCCAAAAAACAGGCCACCACAGTAGAAATTCCCCCTTAAATAGAACTAATAAATAGTTTTGCATAGTAGGGGAAAAGTTTTGTGTCTCTTTTCTTTATTATAAACTTTTTAGACAAATTTAAATTTTTAGATTTAACTTTACAAGTATTGGGACACTTGCATTTTTTTACATTTTCAACTTTGTGGGTATAAAAAAAGTGTTTAATTATAAAAGTAAATTTTATTATGGTAATAATTACTTTATTTCTTTTGTTCGAAATTCTTTTCACAGTTACAAAAAATTTAAATAAATAACAAAAAAATAACGAAAATAATGCACAATAGCAGAAAGACGACCGTAGTCATGTTATACGGAAAAAGTCCGAAGTATAAAAGACGACAGAATGCTTGAAGCACCCTGTCAAATTTCCTACTTCTGAAACGGTTTGGGGCTGCATGTCCGCATATGGAGTTGGGTCACTCCATTTTATTGAGGGTGCCACTACCTCCGAAAAATACCAAAATGTGCTGCCATCAATACCTCTCCTTCAGTCGCTTGAAGGGAGTTCGTGTTTCAACAGGATGGAACACCAAGCCATACTCCAAAATAAAGCAAAGCCTGGTTGCAGGTCAATGGAGTGGCCCGCTAATAGTCCAGATCTTTCCATAATAGAGAATTTATGGGGAGTTTTTAAGAAAAGACTTGGGGCGGATCCATCCAGTATATTTGGAATTCGTTTACCGCCGAGGATTCTGAAAGACTTGTTAAATCAATGGCACTCCGTATTAAAGAGGTTGTAAAACAAAAACGTAATGCAACGAAATGCTGAACATAAAGAAATCTACAGTAAATTTAATTAATTTTTTCCTATTTTTCCAATGAATATGTATTATTTTCGTTATTTTGTTGTTATTTATTTGAATTTTTTGTAACTGTGAAAAGAATTTTCAACAAAATAAATAAAATAATTATTGCTATAACGAAATTTTCTTTTATAAATATTATACAATTTTTATATACCCACAAAATTGAAAATGTGAAAAAAATGCAAGTGTCCCAATACTTTTGTGGTTGGATAGTATTCGAAAAAAATTCATTGGCTCATCATAATTCAAAAATGACAGGAGCTGTTTGTCCGGCCGTGGACCCTGGAAAAACGGAGGCGTCATCACAAAAACGCTGCACAGCCGCCATTTTGAAATTAAGCGCTTCAAAAAAATTATTTTGTAGTTTTTCTGAAAAAAAAATCCCCAAAGAGCCTATTTTTCGGCCTCTAGAGTGGCATAACCCCTCAAACAAAAAACAAAACGTTACAAGCTAAATTTTTTTAAAAACCCCTTGGGAAGCTATGTCCAAAAAGCGCATCCTATCCAGATTGTTGTTGTTGTTGTTAAGTAAAAGAAATAAGAAAAGAACAGTTATTTTCAGTACGTTGCTGATCGTGCTCTGAAGCGCAAGAAAAATTTATTATTGAGTTTAATAAAATAATTATTAAGAAGTAACAACAAATTTTGAATGCAAAAATATTGATTTGAAAAATTTATTTTGATAAACTATTGTTTCTGAACGTGCCCAAAAATGTACAGAATTCTTAAATTATTAAACCTTCCTCTGCTGATACCCACGTTATAGGTATTAAAATATTCGAAAGACGCAGAACCACAAAGGTGGCTAAGATCCACCCGCATATTATTCGCCTGCCCCACCCACCAATCGCTTAACCATTCTCCTTGGGCAAAACATGTTTAATTTAGCTTAAAATTTAAATTACGTGAAGATAACAGTAAACTTGCAATATAATAGTATTTTTTATTCATCAGAATATCGCAGTAAGAATGAGTCAGATAGCTCATGGAATCAGTAACCGCCATTTAAAAAGGTTAATATCGAAGGAAGTCCAATTTGCTAAAAGGACAAAGAGCAATGAGAGGAATCAGCTAATATTGAAGCACTCATTAGACGGGTTCCTTTCTCATGACATGCATGTATAGCAAGGAAATAAATTGTGATACGAGTACAAAACGCTTTGACTTTCCTACGAAGCGCTTTAGAAGCTCTTAAAAAGCGCTTCCAATCCAAGCTTCAAATGCGCTTCCAAAGAAGCAAAATATAAGCGCTTCGTTGTATTAAAAGGAAATGAATTCGGATACGAGTAGGAAGCACTCTGACCTTCCTACGAAGCGCTTCAGCAGCTCTTCAAAAGCGCTTTACTTCTCCGCTGTGATTGTAGTCAGTCCGTCTTGGTATATGTTGTATAGTGTGGTTGATAGTGGTTATCCCTGTGGAAGTCAGTTATCTAATGTTCGAGTTCCAGAAAGAAACCTTTTCACACTAATTCGAAAAGTTCTATTTTTAAGGAATTTTTGGATGAGGTGACAGAAGGATTTGTCGACTCCCCAAATTAGCATATGTTTAATAATTACGTGACTGCAAACCCTATCGTAGGGATCTAAGGACAAAACATGGAATTATCTGTGTTGAAGGGAGATTTTAGTTTCCGTAGCACGCCGATTTGACGATGAATTTCGATAAAGCACCCCAAAATAAAACGAAAATAATAAATACATTTTTTTGATATCTGGCTTAGTTTTGGAGATATTCGACCTTAAAATTTCAAAAACACATCACTTCACGACTTGTCAAAAGAGGTGTATTAATTAGGCTTTTAGGTGTTTTATTAACTAACCAATGAAATATATGCCTCTGCAGGCCCCGCAAGTTAATAAAAGAACTAAAAGACTTATTTATACACTTCTTCCTCCCAGAAAGTTTAATAAAAAAGTTCGCGCTATCTTTGAGTTCGGCCATTTTGAAATTTGATGTGTTCCTAAAATTTCAAGATCGAATATCTAAACCAGATATCAAAAAATTTATTTATTATTTTCGTTTTATTTTGCGGTATTTTATCGAAATTCATCGTCCAATCGGCGTGCCACGGAATCTAAAATCGTGCCTGTGTTGAGATAATGCCTATCCGGCGTTCGTTTCTGGTTCCAGATGGTGTGAGGTTATTCCCAGTCTCTTTCTGTGCTGTCTTGGCTTCAGAATCTTTACAAGAAGTCTCGATATGCAGGGCAGCAGCGAAATTGGGAGTAGATCCTTTGGAGTAATTGCAATCTGACCAAATTTTTTGAAAATTTTTATATGGAAAATTTTGTAAAAAAATTTTTTTTATCCAAAATTTTCTAAAAAAAAATTCTCAAAAAAGTTTATCAGATTCCCTGTACAAATCTAAGCACTTTTACTCCTTTGCAATTTTTCTGTAAACCTAGCCATTATCGAGTAAAAAATCTTAAAATTTCCAAAATTTTTCCCCTCAAAAAATTGACGTTTTCAAAAAAAAAAATGTAAATAAAGTTGTTCACGTTTACACAAAGAATACGAATCTGCAGTAAAAAATAAGGTTTCACGTTTAACTTTTTTAAGTTACCCCCGCGGGTTCCCCAGGTGATAAGGTGGGGATACCAAAATTGGTGCCATTCAACAGCTTTTCAAAAATTATTAGACACGTATTTTTCCCCCTTTACCGATTAACTTTTCATAGATATTAGGGTGGTACAGCTGGGCTGAGACAACCCGTATATATCTTATAAATTTTTCTTTTCTGTTTTCGCTGTTAAATGTTGTGATTTACACTTATTCGTGGTTTGACTTTTTTAACACTTGTTTTCTAGCCTGTAAGAAACTCTGTATTTCGGTAGGTGTAAGTAAATAATGAGTTTCTCCTAACATAACAAACAAGAAAAAAAGGAAATGCAATTGAGTTTTAGGATTGCTTCTCAGTCTAAATAAGTTCTCGCAGCTAAATTAAAGGATTTTTTTTCACAAGACCAAGAAGTTTTTAAGTTAAATATTATAATATTTTGAGAAATGTTGAGAAAGAGGTCATTCCGTGCGCAGCCATAAGCCCTGCTGTTAATATCCTACGTAAACAAAACCTAGCAGAGCCAATAAGTAATTTATTCTGTATAATTTTATTAATAAATAATCCTCAACTTCAAGAGTAACAACGTTTATTAACGTTGAGTGATTTTTTCTTAAACTTACCTGGACAACTCCTTACAAGTTCAACTTGACCCAGATTTCCTGAATCAAAATTGGAGTTAAATACATAATCGCCACAGACGTAGTTATCCATCATTTTACAAATTATCCTTTTTTCTTCCATTTGCAAGGTACGTGCCATTACACTTGCCCTTGGTAAAACAAAAATTGAGTAGGTTCCCTAATCCATTTTTAGCAAACCAAATACAGTTTTATATCAATTTTTTCGAGTTTAGAGCTCCAGAGAATTTGCTCCGAAAAAAATCATATCACAAATAAAAAAGTTGACAGCTATCAGCTGATTAAATAATCACAGGATACTTAAAAGCACTTTGCACTTGTTCTGAATGTCATTAACTACCATTTATTCCTTCCAAGGCAAGCAGTTAAAGCACCCACTTTCATCCCGTTTTTAATTTTTTATTTTTATGAAAATTAGTTAATCGAAGAAAAAAATTTAGGTGGACAAGAGGATTTGCTTTTCATTCCCTTCCCATTAACCAGGAGCTTTTCATTACTGGACCGAAGTTTGCTCCACTTCCCGTTCAATTGCAACGAATTGAATTATTTATGATGGTTTTACAGCGCTTTATATGTTGAAAATGAAATTAGAAAGCAACATATATGAGTAAATGAGGTAATTTCCTTCATTAATCATTTTAAAAATTTCATGTTTTCAATTGAAAATGGAGCCAACTTAATCGCCGAAAAGCACATTCACCAACCATTTAAAAATGATTTGGATTGGACAGCTTCGGAGAGCTTTCCAAACAACTGCCATACCAGGCAGATTAAGTTGGCAACAGTTCAATTTAATTTTTAATTTTATGGATTAGTGAAATTTAAATTTGGTAAGTGAGTAATTCACAATAGTAAATTGTGAAAAAAACGCTCCATGTTGTGCAACAAAAAGCGAATTTTAAAAAGTTTAAAGGGTGGTTCTTTAAATTTTAGTTAGGTAGTAAATTTATTATGCCGATTAGGTTGGTTGGTTGGTTTTCGAGGGGGGAAAGATGCGTGTCTTCCTTTCACTGAGTAGTATGTTCCTAAGATTCTAAACCTTTTTTGCGTAAGGGCTGGTCATTGCCCGGCAACGTGTAATACGGTCTCGTCTTCTTCCCCGCATCCCCAGCATAGACTAGTGTTTGCCCTTCCCATTTTTTATGGCATGAGCCCTTAGTCTTTCATGTACTGTCACAAGGCCTACAAGAAGTTTCAGCTTGGCTTTGTTAAGCTTAATGATCTTTTCAGATTCATGTGCATTGAGAGTTCCCCAAACTGCCTTTGTATGTCTAGCGATGTCGAATCCCTCCCAGTTTTCTTTGTGCCTTCTCGTTACCCATTCCATGATTTCTTTTCTGATTTCATGGATGGGTATGCTCAGGTTGAGCATTATTGGAATGTTCTCATTTGCGCCAGATCATTTGCTTTTTCATTTCCTGGGATGCCGCAGTGCCCCGGCACGTATATTAGAGTGACATCATTTTGTCTCTCTAGTTCCGCGAGGGTCTATTTACATCCCTCTATTATTTGGATTTTACCGCGGCGTTAGTTAAAGATTTGATGGACGCCTGGCTATCCGTGCATATTGCAATCCTGGAGGATCTTATTCCCCGTTCTATTAGCTGTTTAGCTCCTATCTCTATCGCTGCGATTTCACACTGAAGAACTGAAGAGGAGTCGTTTACTCCTCCCTATAAATCCAGCTTTAGTTCCTCGCACGATATTCCAAAGCCACAGCCACGCTCGCATTTTGAGCCGTCTGTGTAAATCGCTAGTGTTTCTTGAATCACCCTATTGTTAATCCATTCACTTTTTGTCGGGAACTGAGTTTTGAAGATTGCCTCCTAATTTGGATTACCCGTTTCGAAGTCCCAGCAATCTTCTTCCTCAAAGAATCTCTTGATCGTATTTCCATTACATACTTGGACGATCTTCTCATGTTGGGTTTGCACTCCCCTTACCTTCCACAGTTTATTCATTCGCAAACGTATAGCCGAGTTTAGTGCTACTTGTTTAACGTAGAATTCCAGTGGAGTTATATTTAGAATGACCTCCAAGGCCCTTGTTGGTGTTCACCTAGTAGCCCCTGTTATGCCTAAGCAGCACATACGTTGGGCCTTGTCCAAAATCTTCTGGTTTCTGCCCACCTCCATAGCTTTCCACTAGACTATCGGTCCATGTGTTATCATGAGTCTGATTACATATGTGTATATTGATTTTATAATATAGGGTGATAGTCCCCATACCTTACCTATATCATTTCTACACGTCCAGAAAGCCCTTACGGCTTTGTTTTTCTTCTCGTTTAGGTGCCTAGCCCAATTTAGTTTCCCGTCCATCAGCACACCCAGAAATTTGGCCTCATTCTTTAAGGTTAATCTAGTGTTTCCGATGCACGGAATCTTCCTAATTTGTCTTTTAGTGAAACAGCGGAGTTCCGTTTTATTTGGGTTTATCTTCAGTCCACAATCCTGCGCCCAAGAGGTTGTCAGCATTAGATGTGCTATAGTCAGTCTTGTTTGGTTTGTGTAGAAATACTACCTTTGCCACTTTCCAGTTTTTACGAGTGTAACTGAGCTTTAGACACGCTCTAAAAAGCAGGGCGAGTTTGTTACCTCCCCTCTGTAGCATGATGTGATATATCTCATCTCTCCCGGTTCTTCGTTTTCTCCTATTCCATCCCAACTTGGGATCTCAAAGGAGTAGCGTCTTCCCTCATCAATTCACCCTCCACTAGGGTACTCCCCGGGAAGCTATTCGTAATCAGTTTCTCAAGAGATTTCCTCTTGTTGGATGAGTTTTCGATGAGTTCTAATTAGCTTTTCGATTTAGATAATATTGTCTTCAGTCTTACTGCCTCACCCGTACTCTCAATTTGGCTAGTAAAAACTTTCCAAGATTCTCTCTGGGCTTTTCGGCACTCGGACTTAATTGCGTAAGTGGCGTTTTATATTCTTCCCAGAGTTCCTCTCTTTAGTGTTTATTAGCTTTACTGAATAGCTTTCCGGTTCTTTTCCTCATTTCCATGAGAGAAAAATTCATCCATCTTTGTTTCCATACTATTTCCAATCGTTATTTATATTAAGCAGATTAGATAAATTTAAAATTTTCTGTTCCTCTTTGCTTAGGTATAACCCGTATTTTTTCGAGGAAATCAACTTTATAAACAAATCATAAGAATTAGCTTTAAACTCGGATCACATACATGTTAACATTAAAATGCTATTAAGCTGCTATATTTGATCTCCTATAAACAAAATTACATAATAAACAAAATAAATGCATCCGTTACAAATTTTCATAGCCTACGTCTGAATCTTGACGAATGGTCAATAGTCAATAATCTTCTTAACAGCATCAAGACAACGGAATTTGTCAGGTAGATAAAATGCTTCAAATATATGAGGGAACGGCGTGTCCCAGCCTGTAACACGTTGTATAGGTGCCTCTAAATGCAAAAAGCATGCTTCCTGCACGGTTGCTGCTATTTCTGCTCCAAATCCATTTGTAAGAGGCGCCTCATGTGAAATTATTACCCGACCAGTTTTTTTAACTGACTGAAATAAAGAAACGCAATTACATTTACAGAAAAGCAAAACAATCAAACTCAGTTACGTGACAAACAGTTTCCTTATCCCACGGAAGGATCGTTACCAAATCAATAACCTCGCAATTTACACCAAACTTCTCTTTTGCTAAATTAGCCACCTTAATTTTGATATAATTGAACATTAGAAAAAATATTACTTAACATTAGTTACCTCCAAGAGAACATGAATTTGCGTACCCCATCCAATTAATGTTACGTCGTTACCTTTTAGCAGGATATCAGCTTTGCTCAGAGGGCAATCGAAACTCTGGATGGGAACCTCTTCTACTGCAGCTCTATAGAGAGTTTTAGGCTCAAAAACAATACATGGATCTTTGTCCTTAATACAAGAAAGCAGTAGTCCTTTAGCCTTATTTGGCCCGCGAGGGACAACTACTTTTAAGCCCGGCGTGTGAGCAAAATAAGCTTCAGGACTTTGTGAATGGTAGAGAGCTCCATGGCCAACGGCTCCACAAGGAGCCCTTACAGTAAGTGAACCACAATTAAATAGATTTCCACTCCGATACCTATACTTGGCAGCTTCATTTACTAACTAAAAATTCCACTGAATAAGAGTTACTTTCAAGGTATAAATAGAAAAATATTACTTGATCAAAAGCCGGAAAGATATAGTCAGCAAACTGAATTTCCGCTATCGCAGTCGCACCAACATTAGCCACTCCAATGGCAAAGCCCGCTATTCCCTGCTCACAGAGAGGAGTGTTAAATACCCTATCCTTTCCGTACTTCTTCTGCAGATTTATCGAACATCGAAAGACTCCACCAAAGGCTACATCTTCTCCAAATAGCAAAGCAGATTTGTCGTTTTCTAACGCTATATCCATAGCGTTATTTATTGCTTGGAACATATTCATTTTTTGCGTTGGGCCATCAACAGGCGCCTTCTTATCAGGGACATAAGTAAAGTGTGTTCTTTTACTAATCTCATTATATAGCACTCGCGGAAGTATGGTTTTTCTAAATTCTGGAATACCATACTTTGAAACTGCGTTTTTAATCATACTCTCAGTTTGCTAATTGCCACTTAAAATTTAAAGTGGTAATACGTGGAGCCCTCAGAAGGTTGCGAATTTAAGCAAAGATCGCACAGCAACAGGTGATTCTGACATTTGGAATCGTCCATTCATTGAACTGCATTACCTTCATTATCGATCTAATTATTGGTTTGTAAAAGAACTACGTTAAGGTTTTAAGATTGGATGGACCATCAAAGTGACAGTTTGCAATTTTGTTGTTTGTGCCCATTTTTTAAGTACTTTCCTAATTCCTGATAATTTGTTTATATTTCATAATAAATTATCATTCCAATATTTTTCATATCAGTATTCAAACAAAAATTAAAAGAACCGTAGTTAACATTAGGCTTATACTTTGAACAACTCTTAACTAGGCCCAATTATAACTTGTCCACACCCAGTTTTTACAAACAACATGAACATATTTTTGTGGTCTGTAATTCTCAGCCTCGCTTTAAAATCAGGTAACCTGCAGTATTGCTTAAATTTAAGTTCGGTTTAAGTTGTTTTATTTCTAAATGATTTTTATATAGAAAGTAGAAAGGGATTTACGATGATGGGATGATGCGAACATTCAATAGTACTCCATCGATAATAAAATTGATTATTGCGAGAGTTTTTTCCGATAATGTCGGTCAAAATAGAATAATGAAGATAAAATGAATGATATACAGTATTCATACATGTGTAAAGCGGTATAGTTGTAATTTATCGAATGAACGTCGTGTTCCGCGAGCACTTAACCTTTTGGGCAAGGATGGGCTAAAGACTTTTTGTGGACAACCCATTCAGGCCTTCGGTGAGGCCCATTATTCAAGTTGGCATTTTTTCTGTTTCTTGCTGCGGCTGTTTATTCAGATCAATAATATCCTAGCATTATAATATAAGGAAGGTAATCATTGCATCTATAAGGAGTTGCTGACAGGGCTCTAGTCTGTGAGGACGGAATCAGGAAGGATGGGATACTGTGATGTGGCCCACCGTTTAGTTAATACAAATAATTAAAAAATCAATCGCATTGCATCTGGTTAAATTATTGATACATTGAATTGTACATCATCGATCATTATTATTTCAAAATCTAAATTTTTTCCTCCATAGAGCTTCAATACACCTATTTACTTTTAGAATCTTCAAAAATTCTACA
Source organism: Leptarthrus brevirostris (assembly GCA_964036015.1). Classification (NCBI taxonomy): domain Eukaryota; kingdom Metazoa; phylum Arthropoda; class Insecta; order Diptera; family Asilidae; genus Leptarthrus; species Leptarthrus brevirostris. The sequence goes on along the minus strand of OZ038373.1, from coordinate 113,926,310 downwards.
GGGCCAAACAGTGGCCAACTAATACAGCAGGTCTATTGTGTTTATTTTCGGAGCAATACTTCTTATATTACCTCTCCCAGCTGTTTGTTCCTAACCTTTTGTATGTGATATTGAGGGGCACTAACATTAGTCCAATCGTTTCAACTATTCTCTCCCGATCAACGCTATCAAACGCCTTTTCAAAATCAGACGTAAAGGGGACTTTTTGTTAGGCGAATTTTTTGATCATAATTCGGAGGGTGTTTATGTGATCGCCACGGTGAAAAAGGCCTGCCTTTTCAGCATTTAGAGTTAAAAGACACATACCGCGGCAATTGTTACAACTGCTCAGGTCGCGTTTTTTGGGAATCCTCACAATTACGCCTGTTTTCCATTTCCTGGGATAAGTCTCGGTTTTCTAACATTAATGGGGAGAAGAATATCATCCGCAGCAATGTGATTCGCCTTAAGTAGTTCCATCAATTTTTGGACCTTATTGATTTCCATCGACTTAATTACGTCTGCCAACTCCAATCTTGTCGGAGTTCTGATAATAATATTGGCGGGTGTTCAAACTCGTGGGTATTCGAGGGTCCAAGGGTGTTCTTTAGAATTTCAACAAAATATTCTCTCCACCTCCGCAGTTAATGTTCCTCTGTGATAAGGGGCCGTTGAAGTATTACTTAACGCAGTTAGGGGGGGGGTATTTTTTACATATGAAAAGGGTCGCGTCACTGAGTATACAGAAGTATATATATGGCAAATAAACACAATAAGCCTTGTTCCACGAGTCCATAGTTTGGATTCTAAGAGTCCGATCGTTGCAAAGCCACCTAAACTACAAGCCATGAACTTACGAATTACACGCACACACATTAAGACAAAAATGGGCTGAAATTTCGTTTAAATTACATTGCTACTTATTCCGGTATTTTGCGCAACATAATTGACATTTTTAGGTAAAAATAATCATCTGAGTGTTATGTAACGTTAGGGGGGGGTGGTCTTCAAAAACTGCGTTACGCTATGGTTGAGCTGCTCTCAAGAAGGGAGCCATTTGTATCTCTTACAGGATGTTCAGTAGTAAGAGTCTTTCCTGCCAATTTTTTTTTCAATTTCGTATACATCTTCCCTGTCACCGCGGTAAGCCGCTTCTGCTAGCGCGTTGGTGTAGTTTCACTTGTCACGTCTTGCATTTCTTTGAACGTATTTCTGTAGAGTTCTAAGATGTTGTTTAACTGCAACGTTGGTAGCAGAATTAATGGAGTCTTTAATCTGTACTTTGGACCATGTGCCGTCACTGAGCTCTCTAATTAACTGTTACTATGTAATAAGTTCGAAAATGTGGTGATGGAATTGGATCAATTGGTTGAATGGCAAGATCACCACGCCATTATTCCAGGCTTTGAGACTAGGTCGCCGCGTGAGTTTTTAATAAGAAATTTAAAAAAATCAACACCGTCTCTGGGCTGTTGTATTGCTCGCAGCAACGCAAAAAGAAGACATTCAATTTCCCACATCTTACATCTTACTCTATTTCTCTTCCGACCACCAAACAACTACCACAAAAGTATTTAATCGTCATTCCTTATGATCCCGTGAGCTGAAACGTTCAGGTAGTTTTATATGGTATCTTCGATTGTGGTTGGGTAGCTGTTTTGTTTGTTTAAATTGCACCGATTTCAAATGTCGTAATAGATATAAAATTAAAGATTATTTTATGCTTTATGCCGATTCACCATTTTTTTAACTGTTTTACTTTTTAGTGTCTTCATATATAAGTGTCGAAGTAATTTCAAAAGTTGTGGAGGTAGTGCACTAACAGAATTATCCAAATCCGGCAACATATTACGAAATTAGTCACGGTCACCCTTTCATCCCCTAACCTTAGACAATTCTTACCATGTCCCTAGTCCTTCTCTGTACTCTATACAGCAAGAAAGAATTATAGTAGCCAGAGAATTATCGTAGTCACTCAAGGTACAAAACTTATAATTTATCAATCAGGAAACGTATTTTGAACAACAGAATTAAAATCATCAACATCGGTCCAATCCTTATGATGCTAGGCGCCGCCCCTCCTCCAACTCTCACCACAAGTCACAATTTTTGTAAGAATACAAATAGATACTCTATGCATTCAGAATCATCTTAATCAGTTCACGCGTTACAAAGTTAGGCTGCCTCGCTCCTCACCCTAGGTCAAAATGTTTCCTCATAGTAGCAAAAGAAGATCATGCTGTATACAACAAAAAAGAATCATCCAAATAGGTGTGTGCATTAAGAAATTGGATAATGCCCCTTCCGCACACCACCCCACCCCATTTTGTCGTGGTACCAGTGTGGCAACATATCCTCCATATCAACAGAAGAATCATCCAAATCGATCCATACGTTACGAAGTTAGACTACCCCTCCCCCACCAGTCACCCTAGTGCACAATTTATCGTCATATTAGCAATGGGAGATTATACTCTATATAACATAAAAAGAATCATCCAAATCGATCTGCGCGGTAACAAGTTGACATCCAAGCCCTCCCCTACTACAACCCCACCGGTTCAAATTGTGTCGCGGTACCAATGGGAAAATATACTCTATACATCAGAAAAAGAATCATCCAAGTCTGTCCACGCTTTACGAAGTTAGACTACCCCTCCCCCTTTCCACGCCATTCTAGGAACATATTTTTTCATTATTAGCAATGGGGTATCATCCTCTATACAACAAAAAAAGATTTATCTAAATCGGTTCACGCATTACGAAGTTCGTTTCGCCCCCTCCCGCAGCCCCAACTCTACCCCACCAAGCAATTCTTTGACATGGTACCAATTGTGTAATATACTCTACCCAACAGAAAATGAATCAAAATCGGACCACTCGTTACGAAGTTAGATTACCCCTCCCCACCCCATCCTTGGGAATTTTTTTTGATGGGAGATTATACCCTATACGATCAAAACAGAATTATCCAAATCGGTCCACGCATTTCGAAGTTAGGTTTCACCCCGACCCTAAACCCAACCCCACAAAACAATTTTTTGACATGGTAGCAATCGGTACATGTTGAACTTAGAACCTTGTTCTTTTTGGGAAGTTGGTTAAAAATGAAACAAAAGAAATCAACTCGGTTCAATAATCCTCGCTTAATCACGCCCAATACTTCGAAAAATTGCGTTCCGAGAAAAACACTCGCAAGCTTTTGCAATTTGTATTAAATACGTGAAATTTCCAGAAATAATAAAAAAAGAATTCGATTTTTGCAAATTATTTCCGGGAATGCCCCCTTAATAATTTTCGGCAGTTTGGAAGTACAACTGCTTGAAGAACTTCAAGCTTGTAAGCTTGACCATTGCCTTTGACTCCTTCTTCCATAAAAACAACGTGCAGATTGCTTCTCTTGCAGAAACTATCTCTGTGCACATGCGGAAATATCCTCGACCACACACGGTAATTTTGAGCATCGTGTGGTTGCTCCAAAATGAACAGTTTTTCATTAGACGAAACAAATTCATCCCCAGCGTGTCAAGATAGAATGTTGTCAACTCTGGTAGCTTTTTCTTTCAACGATACTCCATGAACGTTTTGTTATTTGTAAGACCTTCTACCTAGGGCTTTCTTTAGTATTAAATGTGCTGAAATGTTTCCAAACCGCAATTTTTCAGCCAGTTATCTTATTTAACGGCATTTTTTCCTTGCTTTTCTGTTTCCGTATAGTATGTGGACGTCCCTTACGGTCTTTCACAAAGGAGGCTTCCTTAAAACATTTAATGGTTTTATATATGAACTCCCTCTTTATCCCTTCCTTTCTCAGGTCCCGAAAAATAGCCCAAGGTTTTATTTCTTTAATAATAGTTTTTCGCAATAATTCCATAAAACTCGCCTCGCACTTCGCTCTTTAAATAAAATTGACACTAATTCTTATTTGTTATCATAGCACCTGGACTAATAGCGGGACTTGTTATCTAAAGCAGTGGCACGTTTAAAGAAGAAAAAACTTTTGTATTTGAATTTATTGGATACCGTATATATAAAAATAATGAATTCTTTTTGTTGAATTAGTTGCTTTTTGTGATTACATAAAATGTTTTTGGAAATTCTGAATGACAACGAAATTATACAGTTCTATTATCTTCCGAAAAAATATGTGATAACTAGCTGTGATGAACTGTAATATTAAAATCTGTGATATAACAGGTTGATCTATCTGACTACTTTCAAAGTTTTTTTTCCAAAACTGTCTCTAAAAATTCAATGGAAATAAATTTCATATTTAAGGATTCACCAATTCAACAATTTTACATTCTTAACAATATCTAATAATTTTAAAATTGAAATGGCTAATTTTTAATACTTATACGTAAAATTATAAGGCAAGGGTTAATATGAGTGATTGATACACTGGATTCAAGATAAGATGAGGGTTATAGTTTAAGTCGTCAAGGCTCAATTGTTGCAGTATAACAATTATTAATAAAAATTTATTTACTTTATAGCTGACGCTATTCGATGTTATGTTTGTAATGCAACTGACACTTCCGCCCCCTTTCAATGTGGCGAGTGGTTCGACCGTTTTGATCGACCTGATATAACTCCACAAGATTGTTCTTCCGTCCATGATGCAAAATATTGCATAAAGCACATTGGTCGCTTTGAAGGTATTTCAATTCGGTATTCAGTAATGTGGAGCTGGGAAATTCATCTTTTACTATCTAACATTGACCTACATAAGACTTTTAAACTTTAAAATAACCAATTGTATAACATAAATAACAAATATTATTAACTTTATTCTTACATTAGTAACTAACAATTAATTAACAAATTTTAGTCAATAGTATTAATTGCTATCAGTGTTCAGCGGCTGAAACTTTGAGCTGTTCGGATCTTGTAATCAACATGCCTGACTCACCACTAAAACCGGAACCTTGTGATCATGTTCATGATGCTAAATACTGCATTAAGTCGACTGCATTGAATGGTTATTCTTTCAAACAACTAATACGTATATATTTGAAAAGCTGATTTTCTGCATGTAATATTTTTAGCTTAGTAATGCTATTAAATTTCCGTCAACTTTCTACACACGCTTGAGCATTAAAAAGCACTATTTCAGACCTGCAGACAGTTTCTGTAACTCACTTGACTATTTTCCCACTTGCAGTGACGTAAAACTCAACCAGGTTGTTTCGATTACTTTTACGTCACTAGGAGTGAGAAAATACAGTTACAAAAACTGACTGCTGAATTTGATTCACCTGACCTAATATTAAGTTATTTTTCGTAGATTCTTCACAATGCTTAACTACTTCTTTAATTTCAAGTGAATTAACTTGCTGTCATTTTTTCTTGTTATACTTCTAAGTAAATTTTTTTTAAACAGGCGGAATTGGAGCTAAAAGATACTGCTCATCCAAAGACTTGGGCAACTACTGCGATTACGTCAAGAACGTAGGTGATCAAATGGAATATCGTTCTTGTATTTTTACATGTGGGACAGATGGCTGCAATTCATCATCAATGACAAAAGTAAACAGAATTGCTTTTATTTTGATTTCATTTGGTGTCTTTGTGTCTAAGCGATTTATAAGTTGAATCGATGATTGTGTAATGTATATGTAATCTATGTTTGATTTTTGAGTGATGATACAATTTCTTCCTCTTACATTCCGTCCAATTCAGTCCATTTTATAAGATACAACATTATTTGAAAAAAATATATTTTATACATAATTGAACTGTGCATTTTTATTTATAAAATATAATATTACCTGAAATGTGCATTGTAATGGACTTTAAATTGATAAATTAAATTCGTTTTTTAGTTCATAAGAAGGAATTTTTAGTAAACATTTTTTTACAAAAGTTTTCCGATAGTTAGTTTTTGGCGGAAAAAGAAAGCGCCTGTAAGGCAGTTACCCCGTTGACAACACTGACATTTTTTTTTTATACGATGTGGCCAAATCCTAGGGTACAACCCTTTGATGCGTTAGCATGGTTTTGGCCGGAAGGGAATTAGGGTAAGGGAAGTGAGGAAACTTCAGTCTTGTTTTTGCATTGCTGCGAGCTAGACAACAGCCCATAGACGGAGTGGATTATTTTTTAATTTCTTAATAAAAGCTCACGGGCTCATCTGGTCTCGAACCCAGGAACCATGGCATGGTGGTCGTGCGGCTCAACGAATTGATCCAACTCCGTCTCCACAGCGACATAGCGAATCCTTTACGGTAAACCGGAGACCATAATCATTACGGGCGAAATAATTTAAATCATCTGGTAATCATTAATTTAAAAGTTGTTGTTTTTAAACCATAAATAATAATTATTACCCGTTGAGTTTTATTTTTTAAGTCGTGTAATCATTTTTATCAGATAAGTTTTATTTTTTCGCTCAGAAATAAAACTCAGTACAGTACTCTTCGAACAACAAGCCATTGGTGGTGTGAAAAATGTAAGAGGAGTTAGAGTTTATTTTAAGGCTGAAAATACTCTTTCTACCCGAGCTTGTGAAGCACGCACACTATGTAAATTAAAAGCCAATTTGCGCAATATTTGTGTGATATATTTCTGGTTGCCCCATTATTCAAGTAGATTCTGATTAATGTCTCGACGCTTCTCAGAATATGCCTCAATTTCTTTATATGGTGCCGATATATCAAAATTTAATATGGTATTATCTTTATCTTCTGGTGAAGCATTAATTTGTAATAGAATAAAAAAAAGATACAATTTGCGAAGATTCTGTTAGAATTTGTAGTACTAAGTCTTATTTGTGAGCGAAAAAAGAATTACTACTATTTGATAAGAATTATTACTCGAGCGAAAAAGTAAAACTTAGACATAATTGTTATCAAAGGATCATTAATTTATTACTAACACTTTTTTAAATCTTCTCACATTATGAAATTTCATGAAAAGGTATTGCAACGTGCATGAGGTAGGCCGTGTAATGCCCATTCCCCAGGTGGCCGAAATCAAGGCAAGGAAATGTCAAATGTAGAAATTCAAGGACGACTCAAATCTATAGTGAAGAAGTGTGGTGGAAATTTATAACGGAGACATCTAGAACTAAGTGACTGAATTAAGGGTAGGTTCTAGTCGAGCAATTTCAAAAAATTAATTTTTCTGTTTTTGCATATTTTAAATCCTTATAGTGTCTAGAATGAGTCTCTAAAATTATTTGACGAAGTTCGGAAAAATGTAAAAAGTTAAAGCGATCGCGTACCGGCCGAAAATCATGCCTACGTTCGGGCCAAATGCAGATGCACGCGCGCCGTATTGTTTGCTCAACAGGTATAACAATTATTTTAAGTATATGGTCTGTAAAAATCAGTTTAAGGAAGAGGAAGGATTGTTCTATGGTCCAGGAGCAGCTGACAAGCTGTAAGAAACAAAAATTATATATTTTTCCACTTTTTTTCTTTGTCAAACTTTAAACACGTTTTTCTCAAAACAATGTTTTTAGACACGCCGTGCAGAGTTGCAGTCGAACTGTTCAACTGATTGACTTCTTTTTTGTACTAATAAAGATTCAAAAATTTTTAATAACTTGGAATTGCAAATTCCGAACTAAACCGTTCAAACTTGGGCGAAGTAAGAAATATTAAAATATTTCTTAAGGCGATCGGCGTTTCTAATAAAGAAAAGATAAATTCCTAAAAATAAAAATAAGATAAATTCCTAAAGAAAAGCTAAACCTTTGGTGCTGGTGTTGAAGACGAGCCAAAGGAATTTAGCTTTTCTTTATTAGAAACGCCGATCGCCTTAAGAAATATTTTAATATTTCTTACTGCGCTCGAGTTTGAACGGTTTAGTTCGGAATTTGCAATTCCAAGTTATTAAAATTTTTTGAAAATTTGCTCGGGTCATGTGTTTATTCGTACATTGTGTACATGCGATAAATAAAGATTATTGACTTTCAACAAAAAATAATAATATTTACTATTTTTTTAACTACTTTGAACAACAAAAATTTTTTTGTAAAAAATCGGTTTTTATCTTTAACCGGTCGCCATTTTCTGAAAAATTACTGAATTTTCTAAAAATGGTCCATGGGCCCCGCAAATTTATTCTACATTGCAAATAACTTTGATTTTTGTTTTTCAGATAAAAGAGGAAGGCGGAATCCTGCACGGCGCACTGCGTTACACGGCTCCACAAGTGCGTGGATATCTCGCAAATTTTACAATTTAAAAAATTAAAAAACATTTTTTTGTGAACTTAAGTAAATGTACTAATAGCTGAAAAAGTCGAATTATACTTTATTTACCTTCTTCAGTGAGAAAAATTTTCATAAACTTCAGCCATTTTTCAGGCCGCTCGACTAGAACCTACCCTTAAGCTAAGTAGTATAAATAGGGATAAATAGCAGTCTGGTTAGTTTTAGTCGTTATTTAGACAGCGAAGTGTTTATATGTGATACTGCAAATAGTTGTATTTTAACCCGTGTAGTGATAAGCGCTAATTAGAAAAGTGAAACGTTATATTGTAAATAAAACGTGTAAAGGAAATTGTGAAATGAACTTATTAAGTGAAGCGAATAAAACTGTGAACATTTGTGATTGTAAATAAGTGCCTTAATTAATCCGTCGAGCCTGAAGAGCGCCATTTCCGTTACAATTGGTATCAGAAGTGGAATAAATTAAGAAAGACTATAAAGTGAACTTAGAAATAACGGCGTGATTGTAAAATTGTAATAGTGCAGTCAATCTGAATATGGGGCACAAATTGAAGGATTTATGTATGTGTTCAAGGGGGAGGGGTAATTAAGCAAACGTTCCCTATCTACGATTGGAAACAAATGTGCCCCGGTAGCGTTAATACAAGAAGTTATGGAAAACGAAGAAAAGGATCCAGAGATGTTTGTTGTTGAAGATGAGGTAGAAGAAGAAGAAGGAAATACCCCAAGCATGACAGATCTTCTCAATGCCCTGATATGTGAGGTGAAATCGTCCAAAGAACACTTAAGGGCATCAATGGATGAACAGAAATCATCAGCCAAGTTGAAAGCAGCAGTGGAAGAACAATTAAAAGTATCGATGGTTGAGTTAAAGCATCGATGGCTGAACAGATATCGTCGACGGCCGAGTTGAAATCATCGAAGGAAGGGTCCGTAAATGAATTAAAATTAGCAATAAAGGAACGGAAATTGTCGACAGTCGATTTTAAAACTGAAAAAGGCATCGTTGGAAGAAGAAAAATTTTTGACGGCCGAGTTCTGGAATCAACTGTAAAGAAGAAACTGGAGACCATAGAAAACTCTATCAAAATCGACCTCGAAAGCCATATGGATAATAAAGTGGGAGAGATAAAGTCAGATATTGAAAAGAAATTGGAAGAGGTGGAAGTTTCTGGGCAATTCAAAATAAAAGAAACTGAATGTGAGATGAAGAAAAATTTTCAATGAAGAAAAATTTCGAAGATATTAGCACTGAAATAGAAATGTCCAGAAACGGCATTCAGTGAGTTTATCGACGGATGTGACTGTAAACTGGAAACCTACAACTTTTAATGGTCAAACTCCCTGGCACAGCCGCAGAGTTGCTCCAGACTATATCAGCGGTATAATTATTCATCCTTAATACGAGCCTCAGAATTACGGTATGGAAATCAGCATATGGTTTACCGTCTTCAGCTACGAAGTCGAACACCGAAGTCTGGAGAGACATTGCAGATATAGATCGTGCCCTGCAGCAAGCAGTACGATTGGCTGGGAAGAACACAACAACACTGTTTTTGTATGATTTGTTATAGTGTTTTTATTTAGTTTATTGTTTAGTTCTTTTTTGTAGTAATCAGCACATTGATGAAATATTGTAAATGAATAAATAAATGAGGCTTTGGCTTACGTTCTGGCTTTGGAGGTAGCAAACAAGTCTCCAGAAAACCTATTTACCAAAAGAAAGAAAAGAAAAGGAAATAAAAGTTATTTCTTACCGAATCAATACCCAGGTCAACCGTGGTGTTCCTAGTTGCTGCACATGCGGCCAGGAGGGTCATCTCTGACGAGATTGTTGAAGCAAAGGAGAGAGTATAGTATAGCTGCTGGTCCTGCGGTGAAGAAGGTCACCTGCAAAGTGATTGTAAGAGAAAGACCATTGATCACTCGTCAGAGAAGTACGGTTCAACAGAAGGCGCCTGAAGCGATGGAGGTGTTTTGCGAAAACATCGGTGGCGAAGGCCTAAAACAATGATTATTTTCGATCCCTGTGGTAAACTATCGTAAGCGAAAAAGATACTATTTTACATGAGAATCGAATAATCGCATAACATCATAACTTAGAAAGAAAGGTACTTTCCATTTTCTACTCTCTCTATCTGGTGCCTTTGACCTGTTGTGTAGCATATAGTGTTTATTACATCTATTTACCGACTGATCCGGTTCTGTACTAACGGAGTAAGCTTCTCCACTGTTTGAATCTGGTTAATATCGCGTATCTATAGAGGTACGCGGAATATATGACGGGCAAAGTTCAATTTCGACCAGGTCTTTCGATGGAAGGTATTTGCCACCTAAATGGGTGGTAAGGGCTTCTGGTCTCTCGTAAAAATCGTAAAGAACAATTTCATCAGTTCTTTAATAACACCTCATTAATAATGGGTATGTTTATACTGGTTTGTTGGACAAAGCAAACCTGCTCGATGCTAATTCTTACTTGTCACTTTCATTGCAGCCTCTATGATTTTCCATCGCAATGTACTAGTAGGTATTCTCTAAACTCCAGGAGTCTAAAGCTACTGGACCTGATGGTTTCTCGACTTGGGTTTTAAAATACTGCACCCCTGCTTTGACTACAGCTTTGCGCAAACAATTCTTACTGCCATACTCAACAGGGCTTTTTTCATCTGCATGGAAACTTGCTCACGTTCAGCCAATACCTAAAAAGTAGAGGCATGTGACCACTTGGATAAGTTGTAGATAGAGATGCGGTTGAGTACAAAATCCTCTGCACTCAGAGTTCAGACCATTATTTGGTTCACTCCGCTTATCTCTTGATTGCACATCTCTGAACCAGTAAGTCACTCTCTTTCTCCTGTGTGAGTCGTCAAGCGAGACGTTCCCTTGACGAATCTTAGCATGGTGGATAATGCTATATTATGAAGCTCGGTATGCTTTAAAAAAGGATTACCAACGTACTGTTTTTTCTTGCACTAGTAAATGGTGCTATGTAGTGTGTGTCTGTCTCGTTTCCTTTGCCGTATTCACACAGCGGAAATGTTGTTATATGCATACTATGCATATGCTTATTTAACTTGCAATGACCAGTTAGTAAGAATTCAGACATCAGCTTTTGTACAAATAATTAGCCATTTGCTTTTTATTTGATTAGTCTGAACAAGAAACAGTTTCGCTTTTTTGTTTGCAATTATCTCTTGCTTTCCATCTCTCATTATGAGAATGAATTGCAAATGATTTAATTTTTTGAATAATAGTTGACATTTAAAGACCAAGATAAGCTTCAGGCCCTATCATAATTTTTACCCAACCTCTTCTGGCTAAATCATGTGTGATTTATTGCCAAGGTTGTTATGTTATGTCCCGCAACCCGAATAAGGGTTACATTTGAAAGGCCACTCCATGCAAACAAGCCTTCCATTCCAGCAGCAATTTGAATAACCTCAAATGATAACGTTCTTGTTTTTTATGTTTTTTATTCAGGACAGATTTGGCATACACTTTTGCTTGGAAAACAGTGGTAGTTACTACTAGGGGTAAACATAGATGGAAATTCTCTGCTTCTCCGTGGACTCCAGCGCTTGCGGTTTGATCCTGAAGAGAACCATCTGTATACAATACAGAGTGCTTTGTGTTGATATTTCCACTGAATGATGAGGCTTCCATCTATCGAGAACAACCACTTTATAATGTTTACAGTTGCAACGATATTTATGTTGACATCGCAGATTTTTTTAGTTTATTAAGAGAAAACATCAGTTTAATTAAAAGATAATGTAAAGTAATACATTTATATTTGCATCGTATCCTTACAATTATATTTAAAATAAAAAATCTTCAGTTGCTTATACATAAATAACATTTACAAATAATTTAATATAAAGAATGGGATCGTAATAAGTTTTTCAATGACTACAGGTTCTACTGATTTCCACTTTCTTTTTATCGCTTCAATAAAGGATACCTTCGAATATTTGTTCTTTTCTGGAACTCTGCGGTCGATTTCATCCCAAATGTGCTCAATTGGGTTTAGGTCGGGGCTTTGAGGTGGCCATGGCAATTCTAGAAGAAAATTAAGAGTTACCCTAGCGCAATGCTTTGCATGAATAAAAATGCGTTATGCATTCCCAATTTATTTACTGATTCAAATAAATTTTCTCTCAGGATATCAACATATCGCTCGCCGGTTAAAATTCCGTCTATAATATGCAAATTTCCCATGCCTTGACCACTGAAGCGGCCCCAGACCATAATTGAACATAAGCCATGCTTAACAATTGGCTTGATCAAGTGTTTTTTATAGGCTTGATTCGTTCTTTTCCATACGTATTGCCTTCGTTTGTTTGACCGCATCTCTTATTTACTTTCATCACTCCGAATTATTGAATTCCAGAATGATTGAGGCTTGCTGGCATGTTCTAGAGCAAACTTTAGGCGTTTCGTAGCATTTTTTTCGATATAAATGGTCTCTTCCATGCTACTCGTCCATGTAATCTGGCTTCGTTTAACCTCTTCCTTACCTGAGTAGCTTCTATTGGTAAATCTAGGCATTCTTTTATGCTCTTAGCCGAAATTTGCTTAGTTTCAGGAGTCCCGGTTTTTGAAATGTTTTGAACAATTTTTCTTAATCCTTCTCTAGAAATCCTGAAGTCGTTTGCAATTTTTTGGAGCGTCTCACCTCCTTTCCGCCGTTGAAATATCTGCATTCTCTCGTGTGCAGAAAGCTCTCTAGTTTTTGGCATTTTACCTGGAAATTCAAAAGTGGAGATACGCATAAATGATATAAAACAATGACTGAAGAGCAAAAAAATATGTAGTCAACAAAAAAAGCCAAAAGAAGCGGTTAAGAACATTAATGCAGTTATTAAGTTAAGACTGTCAACTTACTTACCGTTTAAGTATTTCACAAATTTTTACTTTTTTCTTATATAAATAAATTTTTTATAACTCCAAGGGCACTTGACTGAGAATGAAATATCAGCAATTTTCGTTTCCACGTAATAATAAGAATTGTGCGCAAAATCCGTTTGTCAACATAAATACCGTTGCAACTGTAAGTGGTGTCATTAAAGAAACTAGTTTGTCAGTGATCATTAGTATGCTTTGATCGCAACCTACTCTAGATACAAGCCCGGAAAACATGACAGTTCCACCATTTTACCACCAATTGTGTCGTCATTACTTCATTTATTTTTGTACCACAGATTAACCAATCCTTGCACACATATAAAACTGCACACTGTCTTAACGAAAACTAAAGAGAAAATTTCATTGACCCATTCCAAGTCTTCATATTAAAACACACGAAAATTGTGAATGAGAAATTTTTTATCATGACCACAATGTTCAGAACAGTTGTAAGTTCACGTCAAGTAAATTCCAAGTAGAGACTTTGCAAATACTACGAGAAGTACTACGAAAAAGTAGAATTTCCCAAACTTTTCTTATTATTTACTATAGCAAGTTTCGGTTTGTTTGCACCACCAATGCTCAGCTGTTCGTGTCAGCTTCCGGGCTTATATCACGATTAGGCTATGGCGGTAATCATATTGATAGTTTGCAAAAAAGGGGACGACACAGCTCTCCGTTCCTTACCTCGTCTAAAAGAGAAACTTCTGATTATACTTTCACCACTTCGCAGTAAAGGACCTATCTTGTAGTTATATATTCTAATGTTATCACAAGACAGTATGTAATGTACGTACTATACAATATGAAACTTGGAAAAATATAGGTTCATCAAAATTAATATTAATACATTTTAAAATCTTTATTAATTCAACTTTATAAGACTGACTATTCAACGGTCTTTTTATAATTGTTTATATAAAATTAGTTTTATTCAAGGACATGAAAATATATAAATATTTGTCTAAAAATTCTTAAAGTTTAAATATTATTTGCTAACAATTTGCTGTTTTTTTAAATGAGTCTTTCATATTTACTCAATTTCACCATTAAAGGTACTCAAATTTGTCTTTATGTACATACTACAAATTTAAATATTACTTATTTTCAATACGTGTTAATTTTGAAATGGACCCTAGCGTGAACTTTTTTAGTACCATCCATATGCATCTTCAGGCCATGAAGTTATGGTTTACAATTTTGAATTCAAATTTAAACATCAATTTTGTGAATTTTTCAAATTGAAATACATTTTTCCGAATTTTTGTATTATTTTCGAAATTTTTATATAGATTAATACATACTGTTAGCTACTATATTTGCTAACTTCGGCTGGGAATCAAGACAACAAAGTCCCGAGTAAACAATACTTTATCATTCATATTCCCATTTTTCATTTACAAAATTTTACAAAATACCTATAACCAAAAAAGCTGTAAAATATTTGTATGCTTACTTATGAAAGTAAATTTTTAATATTGTCTATTTCTTAAACAGTTTGTTATAGATATTAAATTAAATGTTTAATATATGTATGTGCATTAGGTACACATGGCATGCTGAAAAAAGTATACAATATAAAAAATATAAAATTTTAAGCTATTATGTACCACACAGAGTTTGGCCTTATGTCCTCTCTAGGGAGACGTTTTACCCAAAGATTACTATTACTAGATAAACGGTGCATTTACAAATGTCAAATGTACTTCACTCATTAAAAGATCAGAATACATTGACAGTTTGAAAGTTTCTTACGCACACAAGTAACTGTCTCAGTCATGTGTCTTTTTATTGGTGGTACATTTTGGTACAGTTTTCTCTTCGACAAGATTCGGCGGTAGTTTTTTGAGAGAGGGACAATGTCATCAATGGCAAGAATAAACAACAGCGGCCCCAGATGGGTACCTTGCGGTACACTAGATGAAGCCCTAACGACTCTAAATAAAGTATTACGGAAAGATACTCGGTATGTCCTATCTTTTAAGTAAGAGCAGATCCAGTCGAGCAATAAAGGCGGAAAACCCAACCTTTCAAGTTTAAGCATAATCACAGAGTGAGGTAGTTTATCAAATGCCTTGCTAAAGTCGGTGTTGACGCAGTCGGTCTGGAGACATTGTTGGAAGGCATAGATTATGTGGGATGTAAATTCAAGCAGGTTAGTTGTTGTCGTATGTATTGTATTTTTTTTATTCTTAAGGCTCCGTAGTTCTCTAGTATACCGCGGGGGAAGATGGAAAAGATGATTTTGATCGTTTGAGTGGTACACACGAATTAAACAGATCATAAATCTTATCATAAGACACGCAAACGCAATCGTCGAAATTGCTACCATAAAAAAGATATGGAAAATCGATTGAGAGGATCCTGTTTGAAAGATCATAGAAGCCCGCCCTTTTAAAATCAAGAACGTACTGATCTAGGTTGGGAACGGCAATATTAGAACCATCGTAGCAAAAAGAGATGAAAATGGGAGGATGCAAACTGTCGATAGCGGATAAGCTACGAGAAGTCGATTCGACTATAGTGTTACTCGAATCAGAAGAAAAAATAAGATCTAACTGTCTTCCCATAGAATTCTTTACATCAATCATTTGGCAGCATTTGGCATCATTAGCAGTAAGACAATTTAAGGGAAGATAGACATCGTCATTAGCGTTGAATACCTATTGAACGCTGGGTTAGGTAAAGTCGCCAAGAAGGATGATTTCATCCTCTGGGTTCGTCATATTATTAATACAATCTAGGCTAAGGATTAAAATATCGTAAAGACTTCGACCATCTGCATCAGCACAGTTTGTCAAGTTTGGAGGGATATAACAGCAGAGCAGGAAAATGTACATCTTCACCAGTGATATCTTAAGACCTAAGAGCTCGATTGTGAGCGTGTCGGAAAAAGCAGGTATATCAACTAAGCCGCAATCCAAATGCGATTTGCATGCAACCAACACATCGCCACCACGAGCCATGGAGTCAGAGTATCTATCCTTACGAAAAATCTAATAGGACTTGTCAAGAATTTCTGCATCATTAAAACCGTTATGAAGCCAGGTCTCGGTCAGAGCGATGACGTCATAACAACAGGCAAGAGAAGCCTGAAATAACTGGCTTGTTCTTGTTCTTACTCCCCTTACATTTTGGTAGTAAAGAGATAGCGTACTTAGTTTTTTTGGTTGCTAACAGCGGTTCTATTCTGAGTGCTTCCCGCGACTTTACAACGGGGCACAAACTCGTGTGCGATGATATTCTCGGGCCAGAAATCGGGGGCGGACATTATCTCGAAGAGATCTGGGGACGATGTCAACTTAAAAGACGACATGACTCCCTGAGAATGACGAGATCCTAGAAGTTGACAACGGAGGAGTGCAGAGTCCTCAGCACCACTCCTCTCCCTCACGTTGCCAATAACTTCGTCAACAGATGTCGATGAATCAAGTCGGGAAAGAAAAAAGGACCTCGGTGGTTGCGCAATCCTCAGAGTGAAACCCTCATTTCGAGACACATTAATAGATCTCAACGGAAATGTGTCTTGTGATGGCTGAGGATTATACTAAGAGGCGTCGGGAGATATGTTCACAGCTGGGTGCGATACAGGGGGGGGGGATGGGGGAGGAGAAGTACATGTGACCGAAGTGGGTGCAACAGTAGCACGTGGACGGCGGGTACGCCGACGGGCAGTGCGAGAACGTTTTAGTGGAACGTCGCGAGCTTCATTAGGGCCTGTCGAGTCACCAGCACCGCTCGCATGAGTTCTATATGGGCGACAACGCTCCGCAGGACCGGGGCAGCCAGGGGCACAGAAAGAGCCTTTATAATCTTGAAATTTAAAAACAATACACAACAGGAAACCACAGTTTTACTAAACCTAAAGAATAATAATGAAAGAAATAGACAATATTAAAAACTTTCATAATTGCGAAGAATAAGCGAAATGAGCCCTATAATTGATGGACATGTGGTGTTTAAGGTTATTCTTATTAATAATGTTGTTTTGTACTGAAGAAATGTAAAAAGAGATATTCGTAGAAACGTTTATTATAAATAATTTGCAAATTGCATTAAGTTATGTTTGTTTTGGTATTATTAGATTTATAATATTTAAAAAATTAAATTATTTCATCATCTATTGAAGTAATTTGGCATTTTTTTTTACTTTATAGGTACTAAGGCTTACTTAGAATGACTAGTTCATCTAAAAAGTCTATTATCATCACAAATTTATTTTTTACCGGTTATCGTACAATAATTTCAGTAAACGGTTCTATTACATTAATGTTGATGTTTTTGTTCTTGTTTATAATCTTGAAATTGAAATTTATTTTAATCTTTGTAGGAATGATAAAGTTTACAATATGTTATCATAGTAAATCTAAAACAGCACAATTTAAGAATTAAACCTAACATATGTATGTAGATTTGTGACATTTGAATATTAATCGGTTATTTGGAAATAGTCTTATTTCAATTTGGAGAATTATTTTAAAATTTAATAACGATAAAACGTAGCATTTAAATCAAATTGGTTTATCGGGCTTGAATTAAATTACTACGGGGTTGGCAATATACATGTACAGTCTACAGCCATTAACATTCTAGGCGAGCATATTTATTTGCTTATGTAAATTTGTCGAGTGCTTTTAAAGAACTTTTATGTGGTAAGATTTTTTATAACTATTTACTTTTTCTATGAATGGGAAAGGATGATATGATCTTCATCTAGTGGATCTAGTGTTAATAAGAGGTATCGTTCATTATGATTTAGTTGTTCTGATTTTTTTAGCCCGTTGAAGAATAATTCTGTTATGTAGACTTTAATTTAGCAGCAGTAAATTAAATTGTATTCTCAAAAGGTAAAAACGAATTTATAATAATGTGAATTGGTTGTCTGCTCGTCCCGTCTCGTCGGTTACAAGTCTAAAACTTCTAAACTATTAAGGGGGTGTTCTACCTTGTTGGTTTCAAAAAATCGATATTTTTTCATTTTTCTAATCTAGAATGTGTCAGGAATATACCCTGGAAATGATACTACGCAAACGCAAAATGGTTCGTCTACCCAAGATTTTAGTTCGAAAATAAAAGTGATTTTTTTAATAATTCAGTATATTGGATAAGTTGTAATGAAATATTTGTGGCAAATACATTTCAGAGTGTAAGTAATTCTAATACAACTTACACAATCAAAATGCGACTAAAGGTCTTTTCAAAAATGCAACTTGTTTTATGTGCGTCAACCTGCAAAAATCTTCGTCTATCATAAAACTTACCGCAAAAAGGTTCGTCTACCTTGAACAACTTATAATTTCGAAGAAAATTGTTTTTAAAAAAACTCGAACAATCGAGTAATTGTATTCAAATAATCTGAAATTGTAGTTGTAAGTTTCTTTTTTGGCTAGACGGCATTTTGTTGTAACGTCTTGAGTTAAAACGACACGCGGAAAGGCGATAAAGTAGAAACGCGATAAAGTTAGTAACTGAAGATTATAAAAATAAGAAGTCTTCTTATCAAATTGCAAAAAAATTTAAACTTTCAAGATCTACAGTTGAGAGTATAATTATTTTATTCGAGACGACTGGAAGTATCGAAAAAAACCGATACCAGAACGACCAAGACTGACTACTTCAAGCGAAAGTCGAATTTTAAGGAAAACGATTAAACAAAATCGTGCTGCAACAGAGTCTGGAATTTTTACAGAGAGCATAGGAAAAAGTGTTTCTGTGGATACCTGTAGAAGAAGGATGAGAGAAATGGGTTATAAATCTTATAAGGTAAATTTTCTGATATTCTGTTATGGAATCCCGCAATAATCTTTAAATGTTAAGGCTAAGGAGAAACCATTTTTGACCAGTATCCAAAAAAGGAAACGCCTCGATTTTGCTAAAGCTTACGAAAATTGGACACTTAATCAGTGGCGATCAGTTATATGGAGTGATGAGGCACGCTTTGAGTTGAACATGCAATCCTATAAAAAACACGTCATTCGAAAAAAAAAACTGAAGAATTATAAAATGACTGCCTAAGTGGAAAAGTAAAATTCCAGCTCTGTAATGACTTGAGGATGTATGTCAGCTCGAGGAGTTGGTCATCTGTGCTTCACTAATACTACAATATGGGGAAAAATTAAAAAGACATTGAAGTATTCTCCCGCTGCCCTAATGGATGTTCTTCATAGGGAAATACAAAGCATCTGGGATTCAATTACACCAGCTGAGTGTGAAGAATTAGTAATCACTATGCCTAGACGTATGAAGGATTTTATCCGACGAAATGGTGACGCTACTAAATGGTAGAGAAAAGTTTACGCAATTCCTGTAAGTTAATTTAATGTTTATCAGGCTTAATTCTCTATGAATAGAATTCGGATTTTTTTTCTTTTTTAGTGAATTATGTTAAAACATTTGATGGATTTTTATATAAATAATAATTAATAAATTTACATGTTATTTAATTGTTGTTTTTCATATTTTGCACCTTCAATTTATTTGCAAATTAATTTTATTTTTAAAAATTTGAACGTCCCTCTTCTGTGCGCATCTGTCTTTAAATAACGCACAACCAAATGCACTATGATGAGCAAAATATACTCACAATACGATTTCAAAACAATCAAATTGTTACTCGATCCATCGTAGTTTCTTGACAAAATGTTGCTCCAAAATTGTAATTTGTACAAGGTAGACGAACCTTTTTGCCACAAGTTTTATGATAGACGAAGATTTTTGCAGGTTGATGCCATAAAAAAAGTCGCATTATTGAAAGAACCTGTAGTCCTATTTTGATTGTGCGAGTTCTATAAGAATTCCTTATATCCTTATATATTTGCCACAAGAACTTCTACATAACTTTGCCAGCAGACTTTATTATTAAGAATTCATTTTTATTTTCTAACTAAAATCTTGGATAGACGAATCTTTTTGCGTATAATGGAATTGTTATTATTTCGGGATGTCAGAGACTGTCAAACATAGCCCCGCGTGCCGTTGTTATCACGCTCCGTCGCGGTAGCCCGGAAACTTGTTTTACGAGTTTTACCAAGGAAATACAGACGGTATAGCAGTGGTTCCTACGGACCCCCAGGGGTCCCTGTGATCGGCAAGAGGGGCTGTGGCAAATTTAAAATACCATGAAAGTTAAAATAAATAGCAATAAATAAATTGGTAGCTATTTTTACGTTCTGAGTAAAATATAAGTATAGATAAGATATATAAAATACAAGTAATGACAAGCATCGCACGGTGGTTGTCGGCCCACCCGCGGACGTCTATCTATATATCTATGCACGTTTAAACAGGAACGGAATTTCGCCGCTACATGCAATAACTTGTCTAAAATATGGCACTGTAAAAGAGTCTTGCTAAAGAATATAGATTACTTCGTAATAAATTTAACGAAACCAATTTGAAGCTACAAGGTGATCAATTAAATCTAATTAAAACTAAAACTATAATATCTGCGTTTGTTGCAAAACTTTTTTTATACAAACAAAACTTGGGGAGGGCAGAATGCTCTCAGTTTCTAAATCTTTAAAAATTGCAAAAACGACAGAAAAGATTTGCTTGCTTATTGTCAACACTTAACGGCTCTTCTCTTAGATGAATCCATAGTAATACAGGAGCAACTTATTGAATTATCCACAAATGAACAAAGATACCACAAATTCTGGTTACAAAAACAGATACCAATTTTATATCCTGCATTATGGGTGTACAGAAGCTGTTGATTGTTTTCCCGTTTTCCTATTTAGTAGAACGTGGATTTAGTGCAGATATGAGCCTCGTCACAAAAAAAGAAAACAACTGGAAATTAGTGCTACTTAGTTTGTCAGTTACGGACAGTACGCGACGGAGATCATTCCTCGCAAAGTTGTAATCAAAAACTTGTGGTTTAGGGCTCCTGGACAAAGTCATAGCTTCACATTTCTCAAAATTGAGGTGTAAGCCATTATGCTCGCACTACGCCAGAAAAGTATCTAAGTCTTTTTAAATAACCACCATCTGTAAAATAAGAGAAGATCTTCAAGTCATCAGCGTAGATTAGAACATTAGAGTACGAGATCAGACGGACAATGTCGTCAATGGCAACAACGAATAGTAGAGGACCGAGATGACTGCCTTTTGGTACACCAGATGAAGCCTTGAAGATTCTAGGGGTAGAGCCGCGGAGCGACACACGATAAGGCCTGTCTCTTAGATAGGAAGAAACCCAGTCGAGAAGAACAGGGGGGAAACCCAGCCTCGCGAGTTTAAATATAATTGGGGAGTGAGGGAGTCTATCAAGGCTTTACTGAAATCCATGTAGTTTGCATGCCTCGCTGGAAGCCAGAAATAATGTGGGAGGTAAATTCAAGTAAGTTAGTAGTCGTTGAGCTACCGGGCAAAAACCCGTGCTGATTGGGAGAGAGCAAATACAACGCTCTATAAGCTGCGAATACACTATTGATTCAAATAATTTAGGTATGCAAGATAACTTCGCGATTGGTCTATAATTAGTTATAATATTCTTATGGCCCTTTTTATGAACAGGGACTATAAAAGAGCACTTCCACAAAGCAAGAAATTTACCAGCCTGAATGGACCTATTGAAGAGAATCGCTAATGGAGCAAGAAGGGCATCGGAACAGGACTTGACGAAGGCTGGAGCATACATATATAAACAGCAAAAAATCGGATGAAGCGGGACGATCCAGAATATGAACAAAATTATGCGCACATGGCTCAAAGTTATCCGAAGAAAAGGCACTCTCAAAATATGAAGGAAAATTGTTTGCTATATCGGACACGTTATTACTAGAAGACCCCTCATACCACATCGTAGATGGATAGTTGCTCGATTTCTTTTTCATATTGACGAATTTAAAGAAATTGCGAGGATTATTTGCATATTATCGCGAACACTAACAAGGTATTCCTTATAGAGCGAAGAGGATAGTGCCTTAAAACTTTCATAACTTCAGGTTACAAAGTCAGAATACACTATTGCGCTATTACAACGCAAGTAATTTTTTCAGAGTTTGTTCTTTCTGTTCCTAAGACTGCGGAGTTCGGCATTATACCACGGTGGAGAGGAGCATGTAGACCTAATCCATTTTGATGTGAAGGTCATCTGAAACAACCTGAAGGCTACCCCAGTTCGAAGAAATATTCGTCACTTTGTCAGCAATAATAGAATGGTCAACAGAGAAGGAGTGAAATAACTCCCTGATAAGACGAAGGACATGGGAAGGTTACAGGGTACAGGTAGTGACCCTGGCTGTGGAAGACCTCGACGCACGCTTCAGGCATAGGACATGGAAGGAGCCTCCACAAATGCCATCACATCCTTTTCAGCTGTGTTACAGGTATTGCATTGGAAATGCATTTCAGTTGCCCATATCTTACATGTGGCTAGCTGGGGTGTTAAATCAGTATCTATTTTTAAACTTTATCTCTTCATAATAATCATTAATTGCATCGGGTCAAGAGTGTGATTTTGTTGTTGTTTAGTTTTTCTAAATGTTCTACTATTGTGATTTGTTTTGAGTTCTATTCAACTTTGCTTTGTGATTACAGACAGATTGAAGTGCAAACTGTGACGTGAGACGCGGCTCAATATGATTCATTATTTCAATATATTTGTGTTGTGTTGCTAGCTGCTACAGTGTTAAATTTTATAATTTTTATTTTATTTTCTAACTGTGGCAATCGAACACAGAATTGTGAAATGAAATCCTCTACGTTATTTGATTTTAATTTTCACTAACCTGCTATCGTTCTTTTCTGGTACTGAAATCCTCTGACCTCATTAAACTATGAACTTTGCTGTTTTATTTTATTTCATTTGTGTTCTTATTATGGCATCGTGCAAGGTTTGTTCGTCGAGGATTCTTAAGGACAAGATCATTTGTGATGGAATCTGCGGCGGCTATTTTCATGCTTCATGTATGAAGCAGCATCAACTTGTTATGAGTGTCTTGATAAGAAGCGGTGTCTTGTCCTCCGGCTTATGAGGGATGTTGTTGCTTTATATTGGCCGGTCTTTCATCGCGGACAAGGTCAGTAGTATGTCTTCTAACTGCAGTCTATCAGTAAGAACCTTAGTTGCTACACTAGCAAGCATAACAGACTTTTGCTAATAATGGATGACCTTAAGTCTAATTCTGATACTCTGTTTGAGAGATCCCATGATCTCTTATCCAGGTTCTCTTGTATGACGGATTGTTTTGACGATCTCCTGACGATTTCTGATGTTAATATGTCTTCACCTGCATTGGCGGCCAATAGCTACCCGGTGATGCCGCTTGTTGATGATCGAAGCATTAAGCATATAAGGGCGGATCTGGGCTTTTAGGTGACTGCTGTTGTCAACAGCTCCTCGCTTCTTGGTATTATCTCCTCGGATGTACGAAAGTTTCGCATCGCGTCGGTGATTCTGGTGCTTCTGGAGTCACAGCTTTGCCTGATGCTGGTGATTCACGACAGGATGGTTCTCAACAACGCTCCAAGCTACGTGTGCCCATCACCTGTCAGTGATCATTTAGTGCAATTATCGCCCGATAACGGCTTTGATGTGCAGCAGTTAAGTTTGCCTCGGGTTGATGCCGCTCTCGTCACCTCCGTTGACGTCGTCCCTGCTGATCGGCTATCACTCCTGTTGAGGACTCAACTTGTACTTCCGATCTGAGACCGACCAAGCTGCTTAAATGTATCCAGGATACATTCGGATACATCTAATAATAATGTTATTGCTCACATCTCGTTACATGTTGGTGTTCCACCGGGTGTGATTGCTTGTAGAAAACTTAATCGTTACCGAGAAAGATGCTCCTACACGGCCTCTTTTAGAGTTGTTATTTTTGAAAATGTGTTTGCTATCGACATTTCTCGCCTTTTTATTAACTCTATCTACTCTGATTCCGATGTAGTCCGCATTACTGATACCTGGCTTTGCGGAGGAATTTTAGACGCTGAACTCTTTGATTCTGGCTTTGTGGTCTATCGTCGTGATCGTCATGCTTCTGCTCTCGCCACTTCTGTTGGGGGTGGAGTTCTGTGCGCTGTTCGCAGGGATATTCCGTGCGAACTTATCAGCGTTCGTGGTTCTGGCGATTTTGATTTTTGCATTGAGCTTCCCTCGGAAGCAGATTTAAGTCCATATTTTCACTAGATGGTACCTTGGGCCGAACATTTATTTAATAAGGCAGTAAAAGAACTTTTACGAAGCCAACTTGTCATCCGGTTGGTGGAGTGCTGATGATATGGGGATGTGTTTCGCACAATGGTGTAAAATCTATCGAAATTCTTCGAGAAAAAGTTAAATAAAATAATTATTTAAACTAGTTACTATGCTCTTATCTGGAATATAAAATAATTTTTAACACGAGTGGGTCGGGATGTCTTATAATGGCGTGCGCAGAGCCCTGATTTGAATATAATAAAAAAAATGTTTAGGCGCACCTGAAATGAGAAATCCCTGTACAAATAGGAGGAAATGAAGAAGGCCGGGAAGGCCATAATTAAAGTCCGGAGGAATATATCTTTAAAATTCCTGAGGAATCTAATAGATTCAATGCCACGCCGCCTTCAAGAGTCATTCAAGCGCGAGCTGGACATAATTAATTAATGTGTTTTGAGACACGAAGAAAATAATATTTTCCTAAAGAAGAAGAATTAATTTCAAATGCACAAATAATTTTGAACATATCAATTTCGTGTTATTTCTTCGAATTCGTAAGAGAAATGTGATTTTTCTTTTACTAAATGAAAAGTATATGAGAATTCTAAATCCGAAATACTGTTTTGATTTACTCACATACTGACACAGGTTGTAGAGAATTTTTTGTTCTCGGTTCACGCAAATTTGCTTATGCACAAATAATTTTGACCACCACAGTCTTTGTTTGATATCACTGACATATATGTAGCTATGGACCCAGTAGCGGCGTTAAGATAGGGCGCGGTTGGCCGACCGCCCAGGGCGCCAGATTTGAAGGGGCGCCGCTTTATAACCGCTTGTTCATTGAGCGAGTCCTACTTACTAGTAAATTCCCTTAATCTAGCTACAAAATTGTTATGATGGCAACTGTTTAAGCCCTAACTGGCTTAAGCGAAAAAGGGGGGGGGGGGGGGGGTTGCCGGGTGAGGAATAATAACAATTGGAGTTTCGCAAATATATTTTTTATTGAAAAATTCAAATCGCAAACTAAAAAACTATTCAAAGCAAAAAATAAATGAAAAAAGAAACAATTCAAATAATAAAAGCAAAATAACAAGAAAATAATAATGTAAAATTAAAATAATAAAATAAAAAAAAATAATAATTCAACTGAAGAGAAACCAAAATAAATCGATGCAATAGTTCCTGTGGAAATAAAAGAACGAATTAGTTTTCTGGTAAAAATAAAAAGCAATATTTATAGTTCCAGCTTACTTCGCTAGTGCAAATAAGCTGAGGTTCAAGACTCCTCAACTGTGAGCTGTAAGAGAATTATATTTTATATTCAGATTTGCAAACAATGAAACAATTCAGCGTCGCTGGTTAATATACTCCGTTTCTAAAGATCACGTTTATTGTTTTTGTTGCCGACTATTTGATAGTAGCTCGACGTCGAGTTTGGTATCTGAAGAATATAACAACTGGAAACACTTGTCTTAAATGTTAAAAATTCATGAGAATAGGACTTCTCACTTTCATGGATTGATTCTGAACTATGATTAAAAACAGCAAAAACAATAGATTGCCAAGAACAACATTTGATTAGAAAGGAAACTACAAGATGGAATAATGTTTTGTCTAGATTGATGCATATTACACTTTATTTAGATGAAATTAATATGGTGTTCAGAGGTACTTCAGATAAACTATATATGCCACATAACGGTAAGTTCTTGGACTTAGTACAACTACTAGCCAAATTTGATGCAGTTATGCAGGAGCACTTGCGATTAGCTATGAAGGATGATGTTTCAGACCACTACTGCGGAAAAGACATTCAAAATGAATTGATAGAGCTGATGGGTGAAAAAGTGAAGTCAGAAGTCATATCAGGCCCAAAGAAATCAAAATATTATTCAATTATTGCTGACTGCACCCTGGACATTAGTCATGTAGAACAACTTTCACTGACAATACCATTTGTTGATTTATCATGAGGTGACGATAAAATATCAATAAAAGAGCATTTCATAGAATTCATACCTGTCAATGAGTTGACTGGTGAAAGACTGACTGAAGTTATTATTAATGTTTTAAATAAACACGGACTAGAATTGAACAATTGTAGGGGTCAGGGTTATGACAACGGGGCGAATATGAAAGGAAAAAATATTGGAGTTCAAAGGAAAATTCTGGACCTAAATCCCTTAGCTATTTATGGCTGTCATAGTTACAATCTTGTACAATGCGATACCGCTAAGTCGTCCGTAAAATCAGTCACTTTGTTCGGGGTACTTCAGAGGTTGTTCACATTGTTTTCAGCTTCTGTTCATCGATAGGAAAATTCTAACCAATCACTTGGGATTATATACTATAAAAAAAGCTCAGTTTCACACGTTGGAAAGCAAGATTAAGCAGTGTTAAAGTAGTCCGTTATCAAATTAGTGCCATTGATGACGCTTTAATTAGTTTGGCTATTGAAACTCAGAAAACTGATGTTCAAGTCTCTCATGATTCTAATACTCTAGCCGAACAGTTAAAAGATTTCAGCTTCTACGTTTAATTTTTTGTTTGGTATGATGTACTTTTTCAAATAAATGTCGTCAGTAAATCTCTACAATCAATAGACATGAATCTCGGTAAATGCACAGAAATGTTATAAAAATTCTGCGCTTTCTTGGAAGAATATAGAAATACAGGCTACAAAATCGCCATTTTAACTGCGAAGGAGTTGGCTGAAGAACTAGAAATTTTAATCTGTGTTCAGAGCGACAACAAGAAATCGACGTGGTAAACGCCAAGCTAGTGAAACTGCTCGCGATGAGCCTATAACTTCTTCAGAAAAGAAATTTGAAGTTTAATTTTTCAACTGTCTTTTGGATACTACCATAAATTCACTCAATGAAAGATTTGAACAGTTAAATGAATATTCGGAATCTTGGTCTTTTTTGTACAATATAAAAAACATTCCGGACAAACCAGACCTGCTCAAACTCGGTAGTGATCTCCATTTGAAATCAACTGTAGACTATAAATCAGATATAGATGGTTGTATGTTGTGTGATGAACTCATAAGTCTAAAATCTTTTTTGCCTGATCAGAATGTGGTTACTCTTGTCTTTATTTTAAATTTTATCAAAGATCGCAACTTACAAGAGCTGTATCCAAATATATGGATAGCATTGCGAATATTGATCACTATACCTGTAACTGTGGCTAGTGGGGAAAATAGTATTTCTAAGCTTAAACTGATAAAACCCTATCTGCGATCGACAATATCTCAAGCTAGATTGACAAACTTAGCAACTTTGCCAATCGAAAATGAAAGAAAGATAGAAAGGCTAAAAAAGTAAAATTTTATTAGTTTTTTTAATAAATGGTTATTTCATTATATCCCTTGTCTTTTTTTCGTTTGGGTTTCAATGGCAGATAGGGGGCGCAGTAGAAATCTCGCCCAGGGCGCTGGTAGTGCTAAAACCGGCACTGTATGGACCGTATGCTATTTCATTTTGAGACAGCTTTGGTTACCAGTAGTGGGAAACCTTTTTCCTGCATTTTTATTTCGAGTCTTTTGCTAGTACTGACTAATACTGTCGAGAGAAAAAACCATTTTTATATACAGATTAAATTGTCTTCTCTGAAATTATTTTTTATGATATATTTTTTCCCTGTACTCCTCTTATTTATTAAAATAAAATTAAGAACTAAATAGGTGATTTCCTCTGAAATGTGCTTAACCAGAATGAGAGCGGAGATATTTTCCTGTAAGTTCGTCTATTTCTATTACATGTACTTTCTTGTTTTGAATGTGCTTACAAAGCTACCAACATAAGAACGCAATTGTATTTGCTTTCGGCAATTTAAGATCAAGATCGAAAATATTTTAGATTGGCGGAAACTCCTATATCTCAAATTATGAATATAAGAAATATTGTAGTGTCTTACACGAAGTATAAAATAATGATTAAAATTAAAGAAAGGAAAATTCGCACTTTGAAACAGAACATTCCCAGAGTCTTCGTGTTGCTAGGTCCGGAATGAACTGTGTACGAATTTACATTTTAGAGTTCAATGCCATGTGCTTATAGGGAAAAGGATGAAGATACAAAAGTGTTTTATCTTGTGGCAAGTAATTTTGACAGCTCTATTTGTCCATAGTTATAAGTCATTGGTTGGGATGGTTACGCAGACTGTCGAAGAATCGGCCGATAGCATTACTAGCCGGCGTAATCGTTAAGGCGCGGGAGGACAGAGAAATTTTTTCTTTCGACATCTTTCGATGTGCTTTGGATGTCTATAAATTGCGCTTATGACAAACTGTTTTGGCAATAAAGAAATGTTTTCGAGAGAAGTTATCATATCATTATTCTTTAGATTTCCGTCAGAGTGCTTTTTTTCAATTTATTTTTATACTTCTCAATCTCTTCAATCAACGGTTGGATCGAATTTTCTTCACTTAACGACATAAAGCATGCACGCGTACTGCTACCTCAGACAGAAGACTTAGGCGAAGTGAACTGCGTCACCAACTGAACAGTCGACAAGTGTGCGCGCTCGCAGAGTACGTCATACTGATTATGTGGTCGGCCGACACTATAATTGAGAGGGTGTCGGCAGCCTATTGGACTGTTTGATTGGGCGATCCTGAATCGTTGGGTGTACGTACTCACAATAGTCTTCATAGTAATAATGCAATAGATTAAAGTGGCCCTAATCAAAAATCGATAGTCTGCGGGCTCACTAAAACTGGGCGGATTCTTGCAATATATCGACAATGTGTGGGGTATAGAATTTATACTCTTTAATTCCACTTTTGATTAAAAAATGTTAATGACTGGAGCTTTTACTCTAAAGCCATCTGTGTCAAAATGGTTAATCAAAACTTGTACAAAAAAAAAAGACAAAAACAAAACTTTTCAAAAATCGACCAGATTAAATCTTAAAATTTATTTCCACGGCCGGTGTAGATTGGTGCTAAATTTTATTGGATTATCATCTAGTTTTCTTGTAAAGCAGCGAAAAAAAGCTAACCCTTTGGTGCTGTTGTATGCATAGGGAGAGCCAAAGGAATTTAAGAAATTTTCTTAATCTTCTCGAGTTTTCATCAGTTCTAGTTTGAATTTTAAGTAAATAAAAATTACTAATACTCATGTTTTCCTGTCAGTTTCTAAAAAACTTGTTAAGTCCCATAAACATTTCTTTCAGTTTACTCAAAATAATCAAATGTGGAATAAACGAGCTTTGATTCTATATCCCACTTGAAGCTGTTGACATTATATTGAATGTATGGCAAATGTTATATTTTTATCTGTTTTTTTTTCTCTTTAAAATATGGCCCTCCTTTACTTTTGTCGTCATGATAATAACTACAGACTATAGCATTCCGAAATTTATTTAAACCATTATAAGTTCAGTTTAGTCAAATTTCAAATATAATTAACCTATTTACAATTGTATTTAACCCATTAACAAATGAAATTAAACTTTGAACGAGTGAAAAGTGCTACCGTCCCGCCAATCCCCAAGAAATCCAAAGCAACTGATCTTAGCGAATTTCGCCCAATAAGTATTTTGTCATTCTTATCTAAGGTTCTTGAGAAACTCTTGTATAGGCAGATATTGGATTGGGTGGAATCAAATGACTTGCTGACGCCCTGTCAGTCCGGCTTTCGTTCTTCCTGCAGCTATGAGACAGCAATATTGAAAGTCTCCACTGACATTAGGACTGCATTGAATGCTGATAACTTTTGTACCCTAGTACTGCTTGATTTCTCGAAGGCTTTCGACTCTATTGACCATAATATCCTTCTCCACAAACTTGCTAATAATCACAAATTCAGTTTGTCCACTATTACACTGATCCAATCTTTCATTTCTGGTCGTCAACACCAAGTTAAAGTAGGTGAAAATTGTTCGGGTAAAATGCCAGTTATTTCCGGTGTTCCTCAGAGTTCCGTGCTTGGTCCCTTATTGTTCAGACTCTTTATAAATGACCTTCCTCAAGTTGTTAAGAATTCACGTATTCACATGTACGCTGATGACGTGCAGATATATTTAAACATTCCTATTGGACTACTCGAGGATTGTATCGCACGCATTAATGACGACCTGAACAAAATATCTGAGTGGTCTGTGGATAACTGTTTATTGCTTAATCCTGTTAAATCGCAGTGCATTTCCTTTTATAATGGCACACTGGAAGGTATTGAAATTCCTCCTGTTTCTCTGTATGGCTTTATCCTTCCTGTTCTTAGAAAGGTTACTAGTCTGGGAATCGTCCTGAACTCAGAAATGAAGTGCTGTGATAATGTCAGCTTAATGCTTGGTAAGGTGTATGCTGGGGTAAGAAGGTTGAGGCTGTCGGCGAGTATTCTGAGTACTCGAATTAGGTTGAGGCTGGTTTAATTTTGGGTTGTCTATTTATCCCAGATTAGATGGTACCTGTGCTCGTAAGGTGCAGGTGGCCTTCAACGACTGCACACGTTTCATTTGTGGAATTCGCCGAGTTGACCATGTTTCCCAATACAGTTCGGTGTTTTTAGGCTTTTCTCTGGATACATACATAAAGCGCAGATTAATGATTTTTCTTTTTGGGATACTGAGTAGTAATACGTCGGAGTATCTCAGAGAATTTTTCACGTTTATGACATTGCAACGCAACCGTAATATCTTGATTCATCGATTCAATAGGTCAATTATGGAGGGTTCTTTCACTGTCCAGGCTGCCCGAATATTGGAATAGTCTTCCTACTTACATCCAGATTGCTTGTACGGTCAATGCTTCAAGACGCTTATTGGTGATTATATTTTGAGGTTAAACTTCTTTTTTTTATGCTTTTATAGCTTAGTTTTTAGATATCAATTAATTAAATTTATATTATTTTTGTTTATCTATGATTGTTATCTTTTCCTCTTTTAATGCTTGAAATTGTGTGAACTTTTTATCGATACGATATTATCTCTAGCTCTAGCATTTGTATGATAGTACTTATAAAAGATTTGTAAATCTTGTGTACTTTTTCCTTGAATAAAGTATTGTATTGTATTTTAGACCCTTAACAGATATATTTAAACGTTTAACAAATGAATTTAAACCCTTAACAAAAAAAGATTTAAACATTTAGCAAATAATTTTAAACCTTTAGCAAATATATTTAAACTCAAATTTATTTAAAAAAGGCGAATAAGGAGGCAACAATTTTAATGTTAAATTCGTTAGAGATAACACATCGCGAACTTGCTGAGTTTTATGATTTCTGGCGTTATCCATATTTAAAAACGCGTCGTTGCGAAGTGATGGATTTGTTTCCGGCTTTTCAACAAGTTCGCACAGAAATTGAGAAAATCTATCGGAATTGCAAGTAGAATTTGCAATGATCTTGTAATGCAATATTCCTTGATTACTTATCGCTGCAATAAGTGTTACGTTTCTGCCACGTACTGCTCTGGAACTACAACTCGAGCACGGGTGCCTTTTCTTGAATGGGCTTGAGATCTTGTAAGATGAATCGTAAAACCTTTCATCTGTTCTGCGAAGCACATTCTGTGTAATCCTGGCGTATGTTTGACTCAACTGTTGTTCGCATTGAATTTGCTCATTTTCAATGGAAGCAAGTTTGAGTGTGATTTAAAGTTCACGAAGGGCTTTCCAATGGTAGTTAGGAATAAAGAAATGTTTTTATTGCGGTGTATATTTTGCTGGATACTTCGAGTTGTTATTCCAGGATTACACCCAATATACTACTCTATTTCTAACAATACTGCGTCTGTTAACTTTCTTGGTTTTTTTTCCAGCACGACGGTCCTTGGACACTTTTCCATCTTTTTTATACGCTCGAATGATGCTTTTCGCAGTACTTGTGTTGATTTTAGTCATGCAGGCAGATTTAGCTACTGTCATACCCTCTTCATAATAGGTTCCTTTGCAACCAAACTCGTGCGACAATATTTCCCTCTCTGACCCCGTCTAAGTTGGAATGTTTCGTAATAGCCAAAAATGTTTAACAAAAGAGTACAGTTAGAATCTACTTGTCGAAAATTGCAGTGCTTAACAAGAAGAAGCTTTTTAATTGAAAATGTGGAAAATTCACTTTTTGCAAGCAAGGTAATATTTTTGTGAAGGAAACAAAATCTTCCGGTTCACAGTATGAATAATACTTTCCGTTTTTTTATTAATGATTTACACCTATGTATCATACCTCTAGTTGCCTAGTTCCACAATCTGCAGACTCTTCATCTTGAGTTGATGCGCGCCATTCATCAGAGCTGCCTGCCCTAAAATCTTCACTACTACTGACCCATGCATCACCTTGGTCAGGCGTTGCCCGTTTCCTTTGGTTCCTGAGACGGCTTATCATCCTGCGCTTCAAATTGCTTTGATCTTCGATCTATTGAATGCTGCATTTCTGATTCACGACGACTTCTCTTTTAATTTTAAAAAGGCTGTCTGTTCTGTATTGAATAATTTTTTATTGAATTGTAATTGGTCTAATGTTTTTTATGAGGTTTTGAGATTGATGTGGCAGTAAGTGCTTTCTGTGATAAATTATTTACTTGTTTCTTGCATTGTGTTCCTGTTTCTCGTTCGTTTTCTTCTTTCTCTAGTCCGCCTTGGCTCAATAGCTCGCTGAAGCATCTCAAAAACTTAAAAAATAAAGCCTGGAAGCAGTTGTGCTCATCAATTAGCGATTCGGATTTTTATATCTACTCACAATTGCGCGATGAGTTCAATTCCGAAATGCATGCCTCATATAATAATTACATTAACAGAATGAGGTCCATTATACGCGGTGAGCCTAAGCAGTTTTGGAGATTTGTTAACTCTAAGCGTAGCACCGACGCCTACCCTACTTTATTAAAACTAGGTTACACTGAAAGTAGTGATCCCTTGACGTTTGCGAACCTTTTCGGCGACTTTTTTAAGACAGCTTTTCTTTCTGACTACTGCGATACTAGCTCTAAGGATTTCAGCTACTTGACATTATTTCCTCCTTCTTCACTGGAAATGAAAGATCTTACATTTGATGACGATACAGTTGCGAAACACTTCAATAATATGACAGATAGTTTTTCGTGCGGTCCTGATGGTATTCCTATTTCCCTTTATAAGAACTGTTCTTCTTCCCTGGTTTCTGGCAAGAGGTGTGATATTTCCAATTACAGACCCATTGCAAACTTGTGTTGTATTGCTAAGATTTAGGCATTATTTTGCGATATACTATACTTTCATTGCAAACCTTTTCTTGGAACTTTTCAGCATGGCTTTATGAAAGGTAGGTCTACTGCGATTAACCTTCTGGAATTCTCAAATTTCTGCTTATCCAAAATTGGAGCTGGAGAGCAAGTGGATTGTATCTTTACAGATTTTAGCAAGGCATTTGACACAATAAGTCCCCAAATTTTGATTCACAAGTTGACTGCCCTCGGGTTTAAATCATTTTTTGTAGATTGGGTTCGTTCTTACCTACTAAATCGGACCCAGCGTGTGTCCTTCCGTGGATCACTATCCAAGTTTATTTTTTATTCCTCTGACGTACCTCAGGGAAGTCATCTGGGCCCGATTTTATTTATTATTTACATCAATGATTTATCGTTATTCTTGAAACATTCAAAAATTCTCTATTCAAGACCGTTAACTATCTTCCCCTAGTAAGTGTACGTCTATGTCTTTTACTCGTAGAAAGAATCCCCTCGACTTCAACTACACCATGCATGGCTGTGTTTTGGAAAAAATTAATAGGACAAGGGAGGTTGAACAGTCGTTTTACGTTTGAAAGGAATTTGACGATCCTTATATCACCAGGCTTCTCTACTGCACCTTTGTCAGGCCTATTCTGAAGTATGCTAGTTGTGTTTGGTCACCATTTTATCGTGACTCAATCGACCGGGTAGAGGCAGTCCAGCGCCGTTTTGTGCGCTTTGCAATTAGTGGGCTTCCTTGGAGTGACCATCTCAGTTTGCCTCCTTACTTAGATAGGCTCAATCTTATAAAACTGAAATCTCTTGAATTTAGACGTAACATCTTTAAAACAGTTTTCGCTTTTGAATTTCTTCAAGGTAATGTTGACTCTCCAGTCGTGTTGTCTTGCGCTGCGCGAAAAGTGAAGAAAATTCAAAAACAGACGGAACTACAACTGTTTTTGTGGATTGTTTTTATATGTGTTGTGCTTCAAAAATAACTTGCTGGAGTAGGATTGCGTTCAACTTTCAGAATATTTTAAGCGAATATTTTATAGTGTGGTTATTCACCCCTAAAGTGCTGGTTAATACATATACAGGGTGTTCGGAAAATGTGTAGAAAACGCTATATCAATGGATTCTTTGAAGTGTTCTGATCAAAATTTTCTTCCATACCCCCCCCCCCTAAAATTAACCCTTTACCTTCAAAATCGCTAAGAAAGTATTAGAGAATTTATCTAAAAAATTCTTTTCACTGACGAGGCAACATTTACAAAAGATGGGATTGTCTACTTCCATACTCTCCATTTATGGGCGGATGAAAATCCTAGGGCAATCCTCCAAAATAGTCACCAATATTCGTTTAAAATAAATATTTGGTGTGGAATTATTGGTGGCCGCATATTGGGACCAGTTCAGTTACCCGTTATTAATGGGAATACTTATTTGGAGTTCTTACGTGGCGCCCTTGAAGAAGAATTAGGCGAGCATACTCCACTAGCCTTTATGCACTATGGCGCTCCTGCCCATTTCTCGATTCAGGCGGACATTATCTGAACTAAGCTTATGGAACGAGATGAATTGGTCGCCGCAGATCCTGTGTTTGGCCAGCTAGATCTTCTGATCTGAATTCATAAGACTTTTATCTATGGGGTCATTTAAAAGACTTTCTCTGTGGTTGAGAAATAGATCAATAGAGCAATTGTGGCAAAAAATCACGTAGAACACTTAATTTAAAAATAACATGAATTTGAAGGGGAAGGGTTCATTTTAGGGGGGGGGGGGGGAATAGCGTTGGTATAGCGTTTTGCTACACATTTTCCAAACATCCTGTATATATGAGCCATTTATTTTGAAAGTGGGTTAAGTCCACTTGTGAAATCTGCCAAATTTGAGACTGCAGTAAAAAAAAAAAGTTATTAATAAGCGTAAGATCTTGAATAGAGTTGTTTTCATTCTAAAGGTTATTATGTTTAAAAGTTACTACGACAAAAATGTTTCAAGCTTGTTAAATTTTTTTAATAAATTGGAAAATAAAATTAAAAGTACTTCCAAAATGGACTTGCACCACTTTCAAAATTATTGGCTCATATGTATATGTTTTTTGTTTAACGAAATCGAAGGTAAAAATTATGGGACAGGGAGGATATTAAAAAACTCATTATCGAATATGAAATGTTTCCAACGCTTTGGGATACTAGTTCTCCGAATTATCATGATAGAGTATAAAGGAGGGATGCTCTAAATTCACTGGTAGAAAAATTTGGAACCCATAATGACATTTTCTGGCATTCGCAAGAAATTCCGCACCGGATCTTCAAATTTTCATTCACTCATAATTTGTTTAATTGCTCCACACGCATCCCTTTTTAATATCCACTTTCGAACCAACAGACGTTTCGTCCGAGTACCGATAATATCTTCATATTCATCACTATTTAATTAAACTGCCGCAGCAGCTACCTTTTTCTTTGACGGTCTCATATTTTATGATACGATATGCGATTGCTATCTGTAAATATAAGTACTGAAGAGTTTGAATTTTCTTTTTCAAGTGTAAACCGTATCGATAGTTGAGGTAACCGAATTTTCTTGAATTTTATTCATGTTTTAAACACATAAATTCAATGTAGCAGATGCGAACCTTTTTGCAATTTTTGTGGCAGTTATTCAGCTTAATGCAAACCATCAAGCAATATATTCACGCAACTAACTTTTCTCAAACTTTGTTCAAGTAAGAAATGGTGTGAATATTGGTTGCAGATGTAAACATTTTTCGAAGATGAATATTATTCAGGAATAAAATGTCAGATGTAAACCGCGCCTAATAACCATAAAAAAGCGTAGATATGCAGTTTATTGAATTCAGTAAAGTTTCGTAGTATTACTAGATAAAAACATTTTTGTTTAAGGGTTAAATATATATGCTAAAAGTTTAAAATTATTTGCTAAAGGTTTAAGTATTTCTGTTAAGACTTTAAATTCATTCGTTAAAGGTTTAAATATATCTGTTAAGGGTCTAAAATCTTTCGTTCAAAGTTTAAATATATTTGTTAAAAGTTTAAACTCATTTGTTAATGGGTTAAATATAATTGCGAATAGGTTAATTATATTTGTCATTTGACTAAACTTATCTGATAATGGTTTAAGTTAAATCTGAAAATGCTATATATATAGACTGAATTATTACCATTTTGTCACCGTAATGTTTGTATTTTTTTATAAACAAAGCACTGAACGATTTTTACGCTATTAGAGTAAGGGCCAGGATTATTGAAAAACAAATTTGTTTCTGAGAGTTTTCTAGATGGGTAAAGAGGAATTATATGGTTTAATTAATGTAACTCGTTTTATGTTGTAACGAAGTAAAATAATAATTTTTTATATACTAAATACATTTACATAAGTATAAAATAAAGGTATTCTACTTTTCTTAAATTTCAGAAATCACAACATACATTTTAATTAAAACTATAACAAGTGGATATAACATTTTTCATGTAAATTTGTGTTTTTTTTTTTCATTTTGGCTTCATTGAATATTTTTATACGTAAATATAAATGTACAAAAAAGTTAGTCGACTTTTTTATGATTTTGTTATTTATAACAATTCTTAGAGAATACTTGATCTCTTTTATATGTGTTTCAACGTAAAGCGAATACGTTTTGGCCTTGTTTATATATTATAACATTATAATTCTAGGCCTTTTTTATTACAAAAATAGAGTAATAGTATAAATAATAATAAATAAATAATATTTTCACAAAAGATAGTTTTATGGCTTTTGTTGCACATTTTTTCAATCTCAAAATTTAAACTCAGTATAATGAGTAAAAATGTATCAGTTATCAGATTCTAATTTTGATTTATAAAAATAATAGATTCGCCGAATATAACTGAATAAATATTCGACACGTAAGCACAGTGGCTTTTTGGCAAAACTAATCTTTCGACTAACAATAAGTTCCTAAAAATGGAATACATTGAGTGGAAAAATTAATTGGATTTGAACGTTAAGTAGATTTATTCTATTTTAGATAAAAATTGTAAGAAAAATCCAGTAATATTAACAAAATGTATGTTAATAGCTATCTAAGATTTTCAATTAATTTCCATAATTTGCGAGCCTGCTCCTCGGATATATCCGGCCACGTAAATAGAAATAAAAAATTATTCTTATCAGTCTTTCCAGTCAGTACATACTTGTAGCTGTCCTTATCTAAAACAAGTGAATCAAATGACGTTATAGAAATATTAGCCTTTTGCGCTATGGTACCAGTAATATGAACATCATCAATCCAGAAGTAAGGACTTTTTTGCGCCTTTTCGTATAAGCGGAAAGCAACGTCCGGTGAATAAAGAATTGCGTATCCAGGACAGTAAGGTGGGTAGTAACGGCCTGAGTATTCTTTTGTACTTACGCGCCATTTGGATCGGTAACTGCGCTTAACACGTGCATTTATTTGCTTATCACAAAATAACAAATTCCTTTGTGGCGCCTTTCGGTTTAAAAAATCAAGCAAAAACGGAGTGTTTACAAAAACATCATCATCGATCTTGAGAATGAATTTAACATTAGGGCAATAGTAAGTGAACCACTTTAAGGCCATCACGTGTTTGTAAGTAATGTTACGATAGGCGTCAATAAAGTTCCCTTGAACCATGTCCGAGAACATTTTATTTTCAAGCTCCAAGCGATGTTGTACTTTTGTCGAATTAACTGCACCCAGGAGAAATATAAGGCGAACAAAGGGACTCTTGTATGAGCCCCAAGTTTCTCGTATTAACAGTCGCTTCATATGATTACCAGGGGCTGAATGAACCAAAATTAGAACCAGTGGTGAATCAAATTTATCACCAGTTCCAGAAAATTTTCCAATAAATTTATTATTGCGCGGATTCTTGCAGGGCTCTTCATTCAGTAAAAAACTGAAATTCTTTAAGTTAATTAATCTATTTAGGTCTTCGTTTGGTAACATTGCAGTATTGACGGCTGCTGAGAGGTAACTAGAAGAACTTATATTAAAATAATTGCTATATCTGGAATAGTTGCTAGGAAAAGACAAGTGATTGTAGCTAGCTAAAAATGGGTTTTTTCCGTTTGGATTTCGTATGTCGTCTTTTGATTGTGTACGAAAAATAAGTTGCTTTGCTGAACTTTCTACTTCTGCTGAAGGTGTAATTATTAACTGTCGGCGAATAGGATGCTGATACTGGCTTGTATGAAATCCAGCATCTGTGCTTATGAGAGATGACTCCTGTAATGATATTCTCCATATTGACACACATATTGTCAGTCCAATTAACAATCCTAGCATCGGGCGACGTTCAAACATGACCTAAAGGAATCGTTTGGGCTCTTTATCTGCACTTTCTCCTTCTCGAATCGAAAATCTTTCCGATTTTAGGGCACGACATTGGATCGTCAGTCCTGAAAAAGAATTAAACGTAAATTAATTAATAAACGACAACTTCAAAGTGAAAATAAAAAATATATTTTAATGATATAAAACTAATATTCTTTCACCTCAGAACAGAGTGCGTACCAAATATCTCATTAGGGCGGTGCAATAGTATTTAAGTTTCTAAGCGTAAGTCGAAAGTGTAGTTGCTTCAAAAAAATAAATTTCAATCGTTATCTTAAGTATCTTAGTTGTATTCACATACTTATGTAA
Organism: Leptarthrus brevirostris; assembly: GCA_964036015.1. Taxonomy (NCBI): domain Eukaryota; kingdom Metazoa; phylum Arthropoda; class Insecta; order Diptera; family Asilidae; genus Leptarthrus; species Leptarthrus brevirostris. Next base: position 113,887,268 of record OZ038373.1, on the reverse strand, counting down.
ATGTGTCGAATTCTAAATTAGTTGCGAGAACTACACTCCTGTGAAAAAATATAAACTCAAACATAAATGTTCGATTTTTTTGGAATGATAAATAAACTTTAAGGGTTGGCTTGCATCCCGAAATGGTGCCCGCCCACACCAACTCAGGTACATTTCTTTAGTGGCTTAATTCCTTTTAAAAGGAAAAAGGGATCAGAATTTCTGAAAAAAGGACAATTTTCGTCGCTAACCTCTTCCAAGCAAAATTACCTTTTTTACCGCCTTCGATAACATTTTGTAAATAAAAAAAAGTGTAAGTTGAACAAAACAACTACCCAACCACAAGTGAAGATAATACATAAAACGACCTGAACGTCTCAGCTCACGGGATCATAAGGAGGGACAACTAAGTACTTTTGTTGTAGTTGTTTGGTTTGTTTGATTTGCACCGACTTCAAAATGTCGTAATAAATATAATATTAAAAATTATTTTATCCTTTTTAGCGCTTTTTGTTAAGCCGGTTCAACTTTTTTTTTAAACTATTTCATTTTTCACTTTTAAGTGTCTTCTACTCTGTACAACAAAAAAAGTCCATCCAAATCGGTTCACGTGCTTAAAAGTTAGGTTCAATCCCCTACACCCATCCCACCAACATTTTTTTATCGTGGTATCAATCAGGGAACATACTCCACCCAATAGAAAAAGAATCATCGAAATCGGTCCACGCGTTACGAAGTTAAACTACCCGCCCTACTCCCCAACCCTCAACCTTAGGGCCAAATTATTCTCCTATTAGCAATGGGGGATCACACTCTATACAACAGCAAAGGAACCATGCAAATCGGTCCACGCATTACAAATACACGTCGAACTTAGAACCTCTTTGTTTTTGGGGAGTTGGTTAAATACTAAACTCTTAAAAATTGCATCAAACCAATATGCACACATCATCGCTAATCGCTCATAGCACATCGTTCACCGCTTATCGCTCTTCTATGTGTACGCGGCCTAAGCATACAAAAACAGTCTTCTTAAGCGATTTTTACGTTTGACCACCCGCTTAAACATAAATATAGCGTTATAGCGTTGAATTACGAATATAGCACTGGATTTTCTTCGGCTTGGTCAAAAATGTAAATATGGTTGTTTAAAAGTGTTTTTTTAATCCGATTCAGTAATAAAGCTATTAAGTATCACAGTCATGAAGTTGACCCGCAAAACTTGTTTCGCATATTTGGTAACTCGATCAAGTTGTTGCTGATCAATTATGGTCACTCCGTAATCTATCTAAGATACTAATATAATTTTGAATTATTGGATTTGGGGGAAGTGGATTTGAGGTGAACTGTGTCAAGTCACAAAAACAGACTGACTGCGAAAAACAGTTGTTATACCCATCACCATAAAACCAATTATTTATTACATTTTTAATTTCAATGCATTATTTGAAATGTAAGCACTACTCTAAAGTCGCCTTTCTGAGAAATTAAGATTTGGACTTATCGAATCTTGCGACTGGGTGCTGAATTGAGAGAACATTAGGTAGTAATTACTGAATTGCAATAAAAACGAAAGTTGTTCGAAAACTTTTTTACATCACTTTACATATAATATTTTGACAGCTGCACATGATGAATGAGATTAAAAATAATTAAAAATATGAAAATACATTCCGGGTTTACGGTGCTTACCTGCTGTTGATGAAAATGTGCATCATTAAGATGTATTAAAGCTGAGTGACTTGCGCAAAACGATCACAGGTTTATTACGTATGGTATAACCTAATTATGCAGCACTCTCATTGCCATAAACGCTCAAATGAGAAAAAATGTGAGGCGTAATTCCTCAGAGATTTGCTTCAACTTTAATCTTTGACGTTTTTTTTCACTTTATCAAAGGCGAACACATTGCAGGCATATGAATAAATTTTAAACGAGTACTAAAGTGGAATGTTTCTATATTTGGATGTAAAAAGTATATGGAGATTTCATGGGACAGCGAAATGAAAGCCTTATTTGTTTAATTTTAGTTTTTTTTAGACTGATTTACAAAAGAATTTTCCATGCATTAATTGAGTCTAGAAATGTACTAAAAGGTTACAATTTCTTTCATAAGCAATTGAAAAAAAGAGTTTTTAAAATAATTTTTAACAAAAACACTAATTAAAGCACCGGCAAGGTAAATTTCTAAGTCGGTGCCAATTGGACCTTGAGAGATGGTCCAAAATACTAATCCCTGGTTACTGGAATCCAATTACAAATAATTCATTAAAAGGAATTTGAATATGTAATCATTAATGGAATTCTTCATACTTTATGAATAAAAGTAATCTCAATGCCATCACTTAATTGTTACCTTGAGATAAATTGCACTCGTTCAACCGCTTAATTCTGGATTATATGTAATTGTAATTTGCAATCTATTATTAAAAGCTATAGTATTTGAGAAATGCAATATAAAAAAAATACCATAATTCTTTGAATTATAATTTCATCAATCTGTCAACAAAATTTCAGCAATGAAAAATTCCAAATTTTAAAGTAAAAATGTTTTCATTACCGAAGTATTATTGATTACTAAATACTTCGGTATTTTAAATAGCAATTTAATTATCTGGAAACTCCATTAAACAGAATTACCTCACAATTTTCGTTTTCTACCGTATGACTCTACAGGGTGTTTCAGATCTGTCGTGCGGAAATGAGCGGGGTGATAGATCTCATTTAGACAAAGAAAAAAATTGTATGGCTGGAAAGGGGGGTGGGCGGGGGCAGTTGGGAGTTACAGGGTGATTCATAAATTCCAGCTTTTCATGGTATGCACATCACTCTTTAATTTTTATCTTTGGATATAAGGTACAACATGTCCACGTAGATTAAGGATGTAGAAAACCTTTTGGGAAAATTTGCAATTCAAGGTGGGGGGGGGGGGGGGGGGGGTAACGTATTTAAATTTGTTTTTCCATTTTTTTTATTGTTTCATATGATAGTACAACATCTTAAGATTGTTCTGTCAAAATTTTTAACAAATTGGGGAAAACCTAACTAAGATATAAAACTATAAGTGTTCGTTGCTCCGCTTTTTAATATTGGATTTTAGGGTATACAAAACTTTAAAGCGATTTTCTGACACTTGTAATTTTTGAAGTCGGTGAACAGTTTAAATCAAAGTCTACTCAACCGATTCTTTTGAAATTTGGTATAATTCTTCTTTACATAAATAACCAGGTATTGCTGGGAGCTTTTTTTTCATAATTATTAATTTTACAATAACAAATAGTCCCATTTTTAGGGCGAAAATCGGTGTTTTCGCTTCTAAGTGTCACCAAAAATTGAAAAATCGAAAAAATGTCCTCCCAGCAATACCTCAGGAAAGCGATTATCTAATGATACCATTTTTTTTAAATTTCGGATGATCCAGTCATGAGTTATAGTGTTCACCGGCGGACAACTTTTTTTCGAGTCGCCTCCGAAGATTTGCTACCGTCGGCTTAATTATTTATATGTTGCTATAAAAATTTAAGAAAATATTGTTCAAATATTGTTACGATCAATTAAATAAATTTGTATTACCTGTAGCGCATAAAAAAATTCTTAAAAATGAGCCTTTTTTTCGCCTTTCCAAAAAGGTGCAACATAGCAAGGTAGACACAGGATTAGAAAAACCGCATCCTTAGAACTCCCTGAGTACCTAATTATTTTATTGCACTTTCTCGGGTCAAGTGTAAATTTTGTGCATATTTTGCTCCTTTTAATTCTGTTTAAGGTGGATTGTAGCCAAATTCTCCCGTATTTTCGTCGCTGTAGTCCCAATTCTGCTAACTAATTCGTCTTTATTGTAACCAAACGTTTAATAAACTTCAGCCCTCATTGTTTTCCATAAAAAAAGTTCAATGGAGTAAGTTCTGGAGCTCTAGCAGGTCAGGGAGTCGGTGTACCTCGTCCAATTTAGCGGTCAGGACATTTTTCACTTACTATTGCCTCGCAAAGTTGGCAGTATGCACTGGGGTTCCATCGTTTTGATAAAACATCGCCCTAAGATTACGCAGAGTGATGTCCTCTAATAGTATTAGATTAGATTTAGTAGTGTATTTACTAAAAAAGCCGCATAAATTTGCAAATGCAAAGACCAATTCTCTAAGGATTTCCTTAGCAGCTGCGTCGCCAAAATTAGCGAGTAATCCCAGCTTCAGAGATCCCGAGGAGACCGAGGGCTCGCATTTGATTGCGCAACATGAATCTGATGGCAACAAGCTCACTCAATGCCTGAAGCCACAATTTTGTATTCCGATGGAAGATTGGATGGTCATCAAAGTTGAGGAACCTTCTTTTCTGCTCATTATTAATAAGGAGTGTCTAGGGGCACTAGAAAAGGCAGACTTCAGACTTCGGTTTGGAATAAAACAAGCAAAGATGAAGGACTTCGGAGCCAACGGCCCAACCGTCGACGATGACTCAGTTGATAGGGCCAACGATTTTTTCGAAATAAGGATGGAAGACATCGATCTCTCGACCAAGCAACCATCCGAGGCTGACAGAGCATCGCCATCTTTACAAATAGTCAGGCTGTCATTAGAGCGCTTCACTCAGTTACCTAATCTTCTAAGCCTCCTTTGGTAGTCAGCTTACTACAACCCTGGGTTGCTGGGAACGAGATGGCCGCCAAACTTGCCAGGGAGGACCCTGCACTGCACCGTCGCCATGTATCCCACTGGGCTCCCTTAAGGGGGTCCTCTACTCTCGAGGCCTGAAATTGAGCGGTTTTTTGGGGAATAAATTGCGAAGGATCTACTGAATACATTTTAAAATTTTTTTTTATTTCGAAGATACATGTTTTGACTTTTCAATTTCACTTTTGAAGATGAAAAAAATAACTCTCGCGACCTTGAAACGTCATTGGAGACATTGATGGTGAAACTGCATGGGTCCCGCTTAAGCAAAGTTTTGGCCAATTGGGTAATCTGTAATCTGAAAATTAATATTCTTTATAATCATAGTTACGTTGACTACGTTTTCCCGAGACAGATTTTTTTTATTTTGCAATTTGTAAAAGTTATGCAACAATTTGTAAAAATTTCCAATTTTTACGGCATTTTTTGACCTATTAGAGGCTATAAAAATAGAACAAAATAAAATTTTCCAAATCCTACTCGGGGAAACATAGCGGTATGTTTTCTGAACAATTGAAAAAAAAAATTATTGAAATCGCACCAATACTTTTATGAGAAGTCTTACTCGGCAGCTAAAAAAACACTCCTTCCTCATCACGTTGATGTTTTTGGTTGTCCACATTCTTCTCGAGAACGGACCGGTAAATTCTTTAAACAATGATTTTTAACGGGAAAAGCGCCGTCGTGACGCGCCGCGCTTAGTTTCTCGGAAACGGCCGGAGACGGGTACCTTTCTGTTCCCAGAAAGATGCAAAGGAACGTGATTTTCATGAAATCCTTTCTGTGGCGTATTCTCAGATACATATAGATTGAAATTAAAAAAAAAAACAAAAATCGATTTTTTGAAACCGCGAGAGTAGAGGACCCCCTTAAGAAGGAATTATTTCTGCGTTCCTTGGCGCTGCCAAACTCCAGATGGAGCGGCCTCGAAGCATGTTACATATCCAGGACGACATGGCGAAATTATAATAAAAATAGGACATCCAATTTACACAGCAGACCGAGAGCTGTTATTGTGAAATATTTAATTTCAAAATTACAAAAACTGTAATAAAAATTCAGTGATATATCACTCGAGTCATGTGAATTTCTATTACAGTTTTTGTAATTTCGAAATTATATATTTTACCGAAAGGTTCGTATGACATTGTTTATGATCATAATATGAAACAGTTGTCTGGATCGGTGTTTAATTTAGTTGCAGTTACATCTACTTTCCGGTTTTTCGTGAAGGCGTCCAGCAGCTAAAGAAAACTGAACCTTTTGGTGCTGCTGTTGCGAAAGAGCCAAAGAAGTTTATTTTTTCTTAATCAGAAACTCCGGTCGTGTAAAGAAATATAAATATTTTTTTCTTTGCTCGAGTTTAAAACGTCTTGTTTTGAAATTTTTTTTCGTTACGGTGAAAATTACTGCAGCCTGTACGGACCACTGACTTATAGGCGAACATGTGGTTAGGCTGAGCGCTTCGTATAATACACGGTGTCAAAGCTGCGACGACGTGAACGAAAAAGAATCCATTATTCAACTTCTTTGCAAATACCCGGCTCTTGCCGTAAACTAATTAGATTCTTAAATTCCTCTGGTTGACTTAAACTCTTCCCATAATTAACTCAGCCTGCTTCAACCATGATTCCAAATAAGAATTATGTGTTGCGAGTGGGACTGAGCGCAAAAAACTGGGTCCTATTAGCTGTGGCATCAAAACGGCGCTATAACAACGCTAATTGGAGTGTTACCATAAAAGCGAACCTCCCCACTTAAACCAACTAGACTCGCGCACCGAGGGTTCCGTACCATATTTAAAAAAAACCGATTTATTAATTTTCTTCGGAAACTGGAAATGTCTGGAAGTTCGTTTTTTTTTCCTGTAATATATTATAAAGATTTTTTTTGATTATTTGGCTTGCAACAAAATGTATAGAGGATATTTCGTAGTACTCGACGAGCGCTAACTAGATCCCTTACCAGATATTTTCTAAAAATTAGTGAACCGAAAATTTTACTATCGAACCGTCAACTTCACACGAGTACAAGGCCCAATTACGCATTTAAATAAAAATGTACACCAAATAGTTAATTTTTTTGTACATGCAAGAATTTTACAAGGATACTATGACGATTGTGAGTACTCCAAATGCGACAACTTTGCTTGTTTACGAAGCCACCGTAATTTTTCTGTATTATAAGGAAAATAAGAAATAGAATGATTCAGATTATTATAGATAATTTTTATTTTATAATTTTAATTTAATTGTAATTGTGTAAAAAAATTAGAAAAAAATTGTTGTCCCTCGTGATCACTTTTTTATCTCACTAGCGATAAGCAAGTGATGATTCGAGCCGAGTTTTAATTTTTAATTATGATTTTAAGTGACCTTTCTAACATCTAAACTAACATTTACATTATTATCTTTCCTTCAAAATATAACGTATTTTAAACGATTTTATCGATATAATTATTATTTTCTTGGGGGTCGTAGAGGCGTTGTAGCTATCACCCTTGTCACACCGATCAGTGAGATCTTTTATGACCTAACCCTGCATTATCAAACCCAATAAAGAATACTATAATTTTTCTGGGAGCCGCTTTTACAATGTCCTCTGTCGATACAGACGATATTTCTATGTGCTTGAACGTTATGCGGCCAAAGGCTTCACAGACACATGCGGGTACATTTTGCTCTGCTTTTTCCTCCTCTTTCATACAAAAGTTGGATCAATTCGTTTAGCCGCACGACCACCATTCCATGGGTCCCGGGTTCGAGACCAGGTCTCCCCGCAAGCTTTTATTAAGAAATTAAAATAATCCACTCCGTTTCTGAGCTGTTGTCTAGCTCACAGCAATGCACAAACAAGACTTTCACATTTCCTCACTTCCCTTACCCTGATTCCCTTTTGGCCAAAACCATGCTAAATGCATCAAAGGGTTGTCCCCTAGGATTTGGCCACATCGTATAAAAAAAAGCGACATGTTTCGTCCTCTTTGCCCATCTTCTTGCGATGATATCTCAGAGGGCAGTGTCCCGTTAGAAGGCGTGTTATAAGCCTTATCTCTATTTTGCTTAGTGTGAAATATGCTTTTGTTTTATGTTGCGAGTAGTTAATAAATCTTTTCTCGCTTGTTTTAGACCTGGGAAATTTTTTCAATATGTTTGTTTGCTCCTGTCTTTCCAGGGCTTGATTTATCTCACGATCTTTTAGTGTAGTCACAAAGACGGAGTTGGGTCAATTAGTTAATAGGTACGATTGCCATGCAATGGTTCCCGAGTTCGAGACCAGGTTTCCCCGTGGGTTTGTAAAAATTTAATTAAAAAAAATATTACCTCCGTCTCTGAGCTGTTGTCTAGCTCGCAGCAATGCGAAAACAAGCCATTCAAGTTTTACCCTAATTCCCTTGCGGCCAAAGCCATCAAACTCATCAAAGGGTTGTCCCTAGGCTTAAGGGGGGAAGTACATGAAGAGGCCGAAAAAAAGAGGACTTTTTTGGGATTTATTTTTGGGAAAATGAAAAAGGTTCACATAAAATCGATATTATATGTATTTAGGGCAATGTTTTAAGAAGAGAAAAAACATTTTTTACATTTTGAAAAATAAAAAATTAATCTACTTTTGGTGGGTTTCGTAACTCGCGCCGCGGCTGACATCGAAATCGGCGTAAATTCTCCTGGCCGCAATTTTCATCTGAAATCACAAAACCAAACATTTTTATACTCGAGGATGTTGTTTATTCTAGATAGACTACGATCTTTTCGAAATTCGAACATTAACTATAAAAATCGGGCATGAATAAAAAAAAGTTGGCTTTTTTTTGCAAAAATTTTAATTATTTTCGCGTCAAAAATGGTTTTAAAATGATTTTTTGCTATGTCCGTAGTCTATCTAGAGTAGTTTTTTATGCCCTTTAAAATGAGTGCTGGATGAAGAAAATCGGTTCACTAGTTTTTTTGTAATCTTTTACGCCAATTTGAAAAACATGGTTTTGAGAAAACGCCGTTTAAAGTTTGTCCCGAAAAACTGACAAAAAAGATGCAGATAAGGAGAAGGTAAGAGGGGACGGGTATTCTCAGAAAAATCGGTATTTGGACTGAAAACGTCGAGAACGCTCTTTAACAAAGTCGCATTCATCACTCTAAATTCCAGAGCAGAAAAAAATCCGGTAAGCGGAATCACGCGCGCAGCAGAGATCCTCGATCGCAGGCGCGCTGGGCCGGATCGGCGCCGACCACTTTCAAGTGGCATATCTTGCACAATTTTCGAGATAGGCTTTTGGAATTTTGGAATTATATTCTTAGAGCATATACTTATCGATTAAGACAATAAAAAAATCGATTTTTGAAAACGTCTTCATGTACTTCCCCCCTTAAGACACATAGTAAACAAAAAACAGAACGGGTTAGGGCCAACAAATGAGGTTTTGGAGACTTCTATTGAAAGGCGGTTCGCAATCACATTTTCTTCAACACCTTCGCACCCAGGCTAGAGTAATTCTGTTGGTTTTATATCAGTTCAGTACATTGAGACAGTCCCAGGTCAACTTAGATTCGAGGATATGTGCCCTTAGTGCCCGGATATCCGCCGGAGTATCTCGTGTGTACATTACAATGTAAATAACGGCTCTAAAAATAATTGGTTCTAGAACAAGCTCGATATACATTATCTTTCATATAGGGTAACTTGGCTATGCAAACTTATAATTATCTATTCCTTTGTATATCTACATTCATAACCTACGCCAACGTCCTTTCATCTATTCAAACAAAATATCTCTAACTTTTCATTAAGTCATCATTCCATTTTAAACCGCCATCCATATGCTCACAAAACTCGAGGTGCAATATCACAATGTTTTGAATGAAACCAATCTAGCATTCGAGATCCAATTGGAATAAATTACTTCCTACATTTGCGTATAACATCCTGTACAGGTCGATATTGCTTCCGATTATGCACTAACCCATTTGTCTTACCAGAACTTCGAAGTAGTCTATTCATATTTTGAAAGAAACTTCGTCGAATTCAATCTGACTGAATAACAATAGTGCTTTAAGAGAAAATCGAAGTACTTATTCACTTTTCGGGAGATTCTATTTACATTTGATATTGATTTAACTACTTAAAAATGGAAAGCTGCCGTACACATGGGGAAAAAAGTTTAAGGTAAAAACCAACTACCTTATGATAGTTAACTTTCTAGCCGTAACCTATTACACAAGAACAATGATAATTTTTATTATTATTAAACATTAATTGAAGAAAAGTACATAGTTGTTTTTTAAGTTTCATTATGCGCAACTATATGCTTGCAACACTCTTCCGATATCCTAATAAAAAGGAAATTTAAAGAAATTTCTTGTTCAATTTGCAATCCTTGAACTGATTTTTATTGTTGGCACCTAGCCGAAAGAGGTCAACTTTCCTGCATTTAAAGTCTTACATATCCTAAATATGCTTAAGATCTATAGCATCGATAACATACTCTCAAGTTAGTCAGAAACATTTCATTTTGCGCTAAGATAAACGTTGCCAAAACGAATTTGGGGCGAATGATTTATTGACGTTCGAACTAATTTTTCACATTCATTCCACTAAAAAACACAATTTGATACGATGAAGTGCAATTTGAGCTCGACAAAGAAATTTAAATTTTAGTGGATCACCCTTTCCGTGTTAATAAAAAATAAAATTCTCTTTCTAACACATGTTCATTAATAAGTTTACATTATTTAAGTAAAGCTTTTCGATAGCAAAAGAAGAAATCAATAGAAGTCATCTTTTATTTAAACTATACACCTGCGAGTTCCTCTGATGTGTTATCAGCATTTTCCCCGGAAACACTTTATTCATACCAAAGATAATTTAAAGTATATCACTTAATCTAGTGTGGTATTTTTTTTTCTTTTGACGTAAGATAATATTTTAATTTGATAAAGGTGTCACAACACGTGCGGTTTTTCTAGATTTGCGAAACAATTTATTACCTTATTAGCAATATTTAATAAGAAAATCTCTTAAATTTTAAATTCTTAGCTGTAATTGGTAAAGTGCCTATATGTTCACAATATTTATTTATTTTTTATTAATTATTGCATCAACACATTGTACAGTAAGACTACGTCTTTTAGGAGTACAAGTTCAAAATTCAAAAGTTTAAGTTCAAAATCACAATATTGAAGTAATATTAATATGTTAGATGAAAAATAATTAGCTATATTTGCGTAACTGTGTAAGTACATGTTTATATTAATATAAATATTATATTATTAAACAAAATTAATAGATCTAGTAAGAAAAATCATTAAATATGAAAGAATAGTGCTCGGTAGTAGCAAAAATCACACAGAAATGAAATGTTTAAAAACTTTTTGCTTGAAACTGTCAAATGTGCGAGACCACAAAGAATTTTTCAGATTAATTGGCAAGGAGTTCCAAATACTGATTGCTTGGACGAAAAATTGTCGATCACAGACCAAATAATTACTTGTAGGTGGTAATATGGTCAACGTTCTACTTGATTTATTAAACTTAAAGAAGTTAAATAAATAATCAGGACACTGAAATTTGATAATTTCAGCTAAGAGAGACAGAGTTCTAAATTTAAGATATACTTAAAATGAGCAACCAAATAATGAATTAACAAATGGCGAAACGTCTAAATATATGTATATCTGATAATAGAATTAAAAGCTACTAATGTTTCCTTTCAGATATACCATCAAGCTTACTGTATACCTTACAACCATATGTCAGGATGGGCATATTAGTGAGGCTCACAGTTTTTAATAACCTTAAATAAATCATTTATATACAAAGAAAATAATAGAGGACCAAGAACTGAACCTTGTGTGACACTCTCTGTAAGAGGCAGAAAGCTCGAGAACCTTCCATTAATGTTTACCGTTTAGAACCTATGCCCCAAATAACTGACAATCAGGTTAGATTCATGCGTAGAGAAATTGAAATATTTAGACAGTTTTGCACACAAGCGGCGGTGATAAACCGTAGCGAAAGCCTTGAAGTTTTAGAAAGCAAATATGATCCTTATTAATGGCGGTTGCCTAATGTCCTCTGAAACTTTAAGTAATGCTCTTATGCAGCTATGTTTAGCACGAAATTCCGACTTTCAACCATTCAATAAACTGTGATTACCAATATGTTCAGAGATTTTAATGGACATTATCGTAATGCTTATGGGCCGAAAATCACCAGAGCCATCACTTTTCGGTATAGGAGTGATCTTGGAATATTTCCAAATGGAAGGAAAGTATGAGATTGTAAAGCAAGTATTAATAATATGCGTTAAAGGTGAAACTACATATCATGAATTCTGATAAATCGGGGGTCAATCCCGTCACAACCTACAGCGTTTGATTTTAGGCTTAGAAAGGCGCCCATTACATCATTAGTGGTTACATTAATAAAGCTAAAGATTGGAATTCTGTTTGCACCTGTATCATTTGATTGATCAACAATATCCAGACAATCATCAGCACCCGAAGCTGTACTGAAAGCAAATTGAGCGTTAATCTCATCTGGATCAGGAGAGTCAAGAGGTACTGCACCGTTCACAATGCCAGTAGATTTTAAGTTTCTCCATAATATTTTAGCAGGCTGTTTTTCGTCCAGTTTGCTAGAATAATAACTTTCCTTGGCCTCACGAATAATAGAACTAACATTATTTCTGAAGTCACGGTAAATATTCCAATACGTTCTAATTCGATATCGCTTCCATAATTCATAGGCACGGTCTCGCGAACAAATGTGTCTGCGAATAGTCTCCCGGACAAGCTATATTGTTAACAACCCCAGTTTTTGAAGAAACATACTTTTCATGGAGATCAGTAATATAATCATTTATTACCTGGATTTGTGAGTCAGGTTTACTAATACTTTGTACGCCATTCCACTCGATATTTTCAGCTTCGGAGTGCAAACTCTCTACATTAAAAGAGTTATAATCATAGTAGGAATAAGAATGAGTAATATGATCATTGTCAAACAGTATATCATATACAATAATATGTCGCAAAACGCAAAAACGTTTAAGTTTCGACTATGCTTTAAATATGTAAATAGAGTAATTTTACAGTGAAACCTGGGTCAAGGATGCATATTGTTATGTGTGCTTTTCTTGTTTGTCATTAATTACTAAATGTTAACTTTTTAAATATCTTACGCACCTGGATTATCTCTCTCTCCCTCTAGTTCCTGTAACCTCTTGTGGGGCATGGGGCGAGAAAAGAACTTCACCATATTCGAGAAAACGATTGCAAGTGGACCTACAATTTAAAGTGGATTCCAAACCTCCGACATTTTCTCTGCTGCACCCAATGGCCTTTTTACTGTAGTCTGTTGTCAGCAGAAAACAAGCATGGGTTGCCGCCGGGGGATTCAAACGTGGCACCCACCGACGACTTCACATGGACTATGCCGATAATATAAAACTTCGCAGAGCTGGGCTTAAAATCAATGCTGTGAAAATCAAACTTATGTGCTTGGACCCCAGGAGAAAAATCAAATTTATCTTAAAAGGCAACAAATGGAAAATGTCAATAAATTTTCTTACCTCGATGGCATAGTAACAGCAGATAGCAGAACTGAAGCTGATGTACAAGCTCGCATCAGCAAGGTTCTGGTGGCATTTAATTCTCTTGTTGAGATTTGCCGAAATAACAACATCTCCAGATGCAGAAAATTCCGGATCTTCGAATCGAATCTAAAATCTAGTCTGTTGTACGGTTGTTTAACCTGAAAAGTGACCTGTCAAATAACATTTAAGCTACAGGTCTTTGTCAACCGGTATCTATCGCTCAACAGGTTCTAGATTGCAACTCGCACGGGACCCAAGGAAGACGTCCTCGCAATATGGGAGAAGATCCCTAAAGAATGAGAAAATAACTAAATAAAAAAATCGTGGCAGAAGTTGAAGGCGTTAGCACAGAATCTGACTAGACTGATAGTCAGTGTAGTAGACATTATTCCTGACAAGGAATAAAAAAAACCAGAGAGAAAAAGAAATGAAATGCCACGTTTGTCCTTGTTCTAATAATAAATTTTGGTAAAGTTAACTTAAAACATGTCAGATAAAGCTTACTCAGGGTTGGATTAGGATATCAAATCAGGACAAGATAAGATAATCAAACCAGGTTCGCATCCGCTAAGATACTAATTTTCTAGTCCAAGCCAAGGTTTCCTTAATTGGGATAGAAGTGACTGGATTCGAACCTTATTATACGCGATTACCGAATTAGGTTCGGATCCCCCGAGGCGTTACATATGTGATGCGGACTATGTCTAATCAGTGCCAAATTGGAAGTTATACATAGAGACATATGTTAAAATATTGACTTTAATTTTATTCTTACTACTATGGTACGTTAAAGAAAAATTATACTTACAAGCTTAACCGTGTTGACGCCACTAAATGTTTCTCTGCATGACCATAAGTCGTTGAGAAAACGTCCATTCACTTTGCATGCTTATTAACGAGTTAGCCTGAAATTAAAAATATGAAACTAATTAACTTAACTGCTTTCAACTGTTTTCAAGAAAATTTACAATGTGCCTTTGATGGTTTCATGCAAATTAACTAAAGGCAAAGGTATTCTAAGAAAATTTCCGGGAAAGTTGCATGTGGCTATATCTTTCATAGTAAAATGTTGCTAACTTTCTCGTTATTACTTTTAACATGCTAATAAGGGGTAATTTAACGTTATTATACGGTAACCCAGCAATTATTGCCCTCTAGGAGGGCTGTATTGCCTACCCGTGTTAGGCAAGAAAACGCATAAATTTTTTTTTTTATTTATTTCTCAATGTAGTCTCCTTTCAGCTCGATACATTTAGTCCAGCGATATTCTAACTTTTTCAAGCTATCCAAAAATATGATTTGTCGAACTCCGCAAAATAGGCCTCTGTTTCGGCGATGATTTCCTCGTTTGACGAGAATCGCTTTCCGCCAAGCTTTTTTTCATGTTTGGAAACAAAAAGAAATCGCATGGGGCCAAATCTGGAGAATAGGGTTGGTGAGGCAGCAATTCGTAGCGTAATTCGACCAGTTTTGTTGTGGCGATTGCGGACGAGTGAGCAGGTGCGTTGTCATGGTGAAAAAGGATTTTTTTTTCGCCAAGTGGAGCCGTTTTTTTATCAATTCAGCATTGAGTCGATCCAATAAATCAGCATACTACTGTCCCGTGATTGTCCTTCTTTTCTCCAAATAGTCGGTGAACTTTTCCGGCCGATGGAACCGTTTTCGCCTTCTTTGGAGCAGTGTCGCCGGGTGAAATCCACTGTTTTGGCTGTTCTTTCATTTCTGGCGTGTACGAAACGCAGTAAAAGCTCTTTCGGATTGCGCTTAAACATGTCCAAACGGTGCTCCGAAGTTGTCATGCGATTCCGTTTTTGCTCCACTATCAGTAAACGCGGCACCCATCTCGCCGATAGCTTTCTCATGCCCAATTTTTCGTGTAGGATATTTTGTATGCGTTCAATTGAGATGTGTACAATGTTAGCAATCTCTCTAACCTTCACCCGACGATCTTCTAACACGATAGCATGGATTTTATTAACTATATCCTTCGTAGCCACCTCAATCGGACGGCCTGGGCGCTCTTCATCAAAAACGGATGTTCGGCCACGCTTGAATTCATTAAACCAATATCTGATGGTAGTCATCAAAGGTGCATGGTCCTTATAAACGGCATGCAACTTCACTTTGATTTCCTCACACGTCTTCCCATCCAAAAAAAGAAATCGAATCACTGATCGATATTGCTCTTTCTCCATGATTGCAAGTAAACACGAACTTGATGACTTTCAACAGCTGTCAAAACAAAACTACTCGATTAATCTGACTGAAATTTTGACAGTTACCGTTGTAAAGATGGCACCACATGATGGCATACACATTTTGCGTTAGTGCCATTAGTCGGTAAACACGGGTAATAATCATACAGCACTCGTATTTAAGTGAAAATATAAACTGTATTAGCACAGAATTTAAAAGTTTTATTAAAAAATAAGTATTGTAGACTCAAGAAGATATTAACACCTGAAAAACTGTAAAGTGAACATTCAGTTTTAAAAAACGACTACTCGAAAAGGTAAACATTTCAACTTGCAGAAGTTTTAAACCTTTGTGGACTTATAAGCATAATATGTATAATTTCAATATATTTTTATCACGCATGCAGGGAAAGATCTAGCTTATTAAATGGTTTTGCGGTCGGGATGTGGCTGATTTCTCACTGTGGACTCTAACACACGGGAATTCAAAATAAAATACGACAACTCCCTTTTGCGGCCTCTATCGGAACTAGGCATAACTACAAAAATAGGGCAAAAACCTCTCATCCTGTCTCCTACCGCCCAGCATGTCCCCACACTCGTGATGAAAAATACATGTGGATGTATTTCCGGTTGGATCCACTGTTCGTGAGTTCATTCCTATGCAACGTTCAGACTCCGAAAACAATAATACAACTTCTTAAAAAAAAACTTATCAGCAAGATGCCCTTCTATCACGCATATGTAACCGCTCTCCGCTCCAAGACAATGCTTCTTTTCGTTGGATCCTCCACTTCCTGTTATGATATGTCGGAGACCTAGCTTTGTGGTTTTTTGTTTGAATTCAATTCAATGCTTTATTGTTTCCTAGATATAGTTACAATTACAGTAAGGAGTTAACTATTAAGTGTACAGGCTTGTCCTTTTCATCTTAAATTTACTTTATTTTAAGAAAGACCGGATTAGTAGAATATATAATCCTTTTCTTCAAGGAAAATGGAAACATAAAAACCTTCTACGACTTGTTTTGATATGTACTATATATTAAACTTAACCTATTCTTAGTCTAAGTTGTATAGCTAGATAGCTAATAGTTTGTTTCTCCTGACTAGTTGCCTAATTGTGGGGTTGTCCGTATATCTACAAGAGTTAAGAAAATTTTCAACAATTTTGATCCAACTCCTGCCATTGCAAGTACAGTCACTTCCAAAAGTTAAAAAAAATGTTTTGCGATTATCTAAAATTCAGAATTTTCCCAAATTTGCTCCGAAATTCATGTAATTAATACACCTCTTTTTTATTTTTATTAAACCCATCTCATTGTCATTACCTTTTCATAGTTGAGGTAGGAAATTCTTTAAATAAACAAGATTTTTAAGACAAAGAACCGAAAATGTTTGTTAAGGGTACACAATTAATTTTAAATACACACTGTTGGCTGTTCTTACTAAATCGTAGTTTTTTTCTGTTTCTTCATGTTTTTTGAATATTATGAAAAAGAATCAATTTTCATTACTAGGTTTGAATTTTGAAATGCACTGTACCAATTACACTGGTCAACGAGCTTCTAGTGTTGGGCAGATGGGGGTCATTTCCGAAGTAATTTGCTGTGCGTAGAATCCGAATCCGAGGTCAAAATTGGGCTATCACGTCAGGATTTTGAGATATTTGAGGTTATGTACTCAAAAAATGGTTTTTTTGGCTGTTTTTCAGGTTACGTACAGGATGAAAAAAAATTTTTTGGTCGTTTTTTCCAGTTACATCATTTAATACTACTCTTACCCTTCTACATAAATAAGCTATTGAACGGTAACCTATGATTTTTTCTTGAAAAGTTACGACCATTTTAAATTATAAAGTTCATATTTCATATTAACATAATATTCCTATTTATATGAAATATGAACTTCATAATGTAAAATGGTCGTAACTTTGCAATAAAAAATCGTAGGTGACCGCTCAATAGCTTATTTTGAAGGGTAAGAGTGGTATTAAATGATGCCACTAGAAAAAAACGACCAACAAATGTTTATTCATCCTGTACGTAACCTCAAAAATAGCCAAAAACCCATTTTTTAAGTACAGTACCTCATATATCTCCAAATCCTGACGTGATAGCCCAATTTTGACCTCGGATTCGGAAATGACCCCCAGCTGCCCAACACCAATCATCACCCCATTTTTTTGTTGACCTGTGTTATTATTGGCACTAATGAAAGATGTAATAGTTAATACAAAAAAAAATTCAATTATGAATTAAAATTTAATTTTTACTGTAAAAACTTTACAATTAGCTACTGAAATTTAATGGTTAACGCAACAACTCTAAAAATTTATAATTGTTAATTATACTTAGTGGCTAAATGTGAAAATTCTAATAATTTTTTATAAATGGGTCATGCATAGTTTTAACATTGACAATATTTAAGCTCTACTTGTAAATCTAGCAATCAACCGACAATAAAAAATGAACATAAGTACAAGCTTTGTCAGTGTATAACTCAAAAGTGTCATTGAATCTTAAAATTTTCATTCTCTTCCTAAAAGATAATAAAAAAAGGACATCTCACTATAAAAATGTCTCGTGGAGATAAATAAAGTCCTTGTCGCAGTGTTGAAAGAAAGTATATTACCTGAACTCGTGAACTTTACCAGTGTAAAAACAATACATAGAAGAAGAAGGGGTTATGAGTGCATCACCCGTTTTTTAAATGGCTTATCTTTCCATTGTCATACAGGATTCAAGAGACTTCTCTAAAATCCATGAACCCAACATAAGTACTACTTTAGAGTAGGAAGTTTTAATTTTTTAAATTCTCTGCTGTACAGAAGCGGAAGAAACCATTATTGAGCAAATGCATTTGTAACATAGCGCCAAGCTCACTTATGTCTTGTACAAAAAAGCCCCAGGTAAATGTTACATTTTACTGGCTTTCTAAGTGGCTGTAAATTGCCGTGATTGTGACGGTAGGATACTTTTCGAGTGGAATGCTTTTATATAATTGAATATTTTCTTGTAAAAAATTCTTTAAAATTGCAAATTTTTTCATCAAACAAACACCTCTCTCTTTAAACAGGTTAATATTTCTATATCCTTTTACACATTTGCATATGTCTATGAAGTTAGTCCCGTCATTTGTAATTTAAAAAAAATTAATGTTGGGCTGTAATGTGGCAGATAATATGTGCTATAATCGGCTCGGAGACAAAAAGGGCAAAAAATAAAATAGCAGCGCAAAGCTCTGCTCTCATCCGACTAACAAATCCAGATTGGATGCAGTACTCTACTGTTGTCAGCTGACTGTCAAAGTCACACACTTCCAAATAACTCGATCCTAAATGTTGGAAAGCTGCGCTTTCTTTAAAGCAGAAGCAGAAATGTGCTCATGTATCAAGGTTAGGTTAGGTTAAAGTGGCTGCCTAAGAAGGCACACTTAGGCAAAGGAGGCCCATTGTGATACCACAACTTGAGGCTACAAAGATATTGAAAACCCCATTAAAATACCTGGAGAAGAAGAGGGTGAACCTATTACCCCCTGTGCACCGAGTCAGTTCCCTGTCGCCAGTGGAACCAGTTCACGGGGAGTCAAAATAAATTTGGCTGGGATGGGAAGGGTGTTCAGCCTTAACCCGTCGTCGGGAACCATTTGGAACTCCTGAAAGAAAAAGCGGAAGAAAATTTCTGCTCTTTTCTCAAGCAATATAGAGAAAAGCATAAAAAAAGCTATTTTTTGTCCTTTGGTTCTTTTTGGATCGAAGTAGCATCAAATCAAGCCGGCTTACCAATCCGGAGGTCCCAGGTTCGAATGCCACGGCGACAGTGACCCATGGTTACTTTCAGCTGACAACAGATTACGATAAAAAAAGGCCATTGGAGTTACAGAGAAATTGTCAGTGGTTTAAATTGTAGGTTCACTTTCAATCGTTGGCTTGAATTAGGTGAAGTTGAAGAGCGTCTACGAACAGACCTATTATGTGTGCCGTTATTATGTATATGATGAAAGTATTTCTGTCTTTCTCGAACTCACGCGAAAGAGAGCGTAATAAACTATTAAAGGTGATATCAAAAAATTAAAAACTATATCTTCGCATTCACATTTGGTTATATATAATTTGAAGTATATTACGCGAAAAACGAAATCCCGAAAAGACAAAATACCGGACACAATCCAGAAAGCCTGTCGTGTGGGGGCGCGGCCGCGCGGCTGACCTCCACGACAGGCTTTTCGGATTATGTTCGGGATTTTGATATTAAAATTAAAAACTGTAACGTGCAGGTTTATATGCATTTTTATATTTATTAAGTTAATTTTAAATGCAAAAATGCTACTTTAGGCTTTTCATATTTATCATGAATAATTTTTCGTAGTCTTTATTTTCTAATATACTGTTTTGCGTCCGTGGCAAATTTTCTTCTAAAAGTACGGAGAGACTCAAAAAGGAAGGTTCATAAGAGGGTTTACTGACTATTGGAAGCTCATTGAATCCTCTTTTTCTGGTAATTTATGATATTTTTGATTTTAATTTCTGAATTTTACTTGTTGGGATTCTGGCATACTCCCTATTTTTTCATAAGTTTACAAGAAAAACTGAAGTTAAGTTCGTCCTCTTTTTAACTTTAAAAAATGCATAACCCTTAAAATAATAATTTTATTGTAAAAGGATATACAAATCGATAGTTAAGTGCACCGATGTTGTATCTCCCCTTTTTAATAATTTTTACGTTTTTGGATAAAACAACTCCTTTGGGCCTATATTTTATTCTGCCCAAATGTTATACGCCTCAGAAGATTCCATCGAAAGTAAAAGACTTGCAAATGTTTTATATCAACGAAAAGCATTACAGTTACAATCAAGTCTATTAATATCTCCATTTTAAATAAAATGCTCTAAATTTTTTGTCAAATAATCAACGCAAAAGAAAAGGACTAACACTTTTTATACCTGAATAGTTAACTCCTTTTTCATAAAATTTGAACTTCGACTTTCCTTTACATGTTACCTTCAACTTTTCGAAGCTTTTCACTCAAAACCAAAACTTTTGGAGATACAACATTTGTGCACTTAAACACCGACACATAGTTTTGGTTCATAATTTATCAAAGAGTATGGAAAAAATGTTAAACAAGCAAAAATGTTAAGTTTTTTCGTTTAAGCAATCCTTCTGGAGATATAAAATAAGTTTATATAAAAAAAATCCCAGGCGAATCGATTTTCTTATTCATGTGCCTATAACTCCTAGACTAATTGGAAAATTTCGACACATTGTTTATTGAAACAACTATCCTAATTACCTTTCCAAAAATGTCAACACTGCTGATCTAACTTCTACCATTGCATGTACAGTCACTTCCAAAAGTGAAAAAAATTGTTTGCGATTACCTAAAATTCAGCATTTTCCCAAATTTTTCCGAAATTCGTGTAATTAGTACACCTCTCTTTTATTTTTACTGGATTGCCCATCTTATTATCTTTCCAAAAAGGTGCAACATGGCAAGCTTTTTCTTACTCCTAGTGGTGGGGAAAGAAATTTCGAGGTAAACCTTTGTTTGTTTTCATGATTCCACGGTGGTAATTGTAAAATTCATTAGAATGTAACATTAGTAATGCAAAGTCTTAGCTTACACACGGTTGTATGTATGTAGATGTATGGAGAATTATGGAAATATTTTTTATGATAATGCCAAGAGCTCCGGGGATGCCCTATGATCTATGATGCTAAGTACAGTCTTGGCAGGCAAGTAACTAAGGATTAAAGAAGGAAAGGTAAGGAAAATGGATAAAGATAATGTTCCACTTCTACGGAACGCGGTGGGGGCGAGTGGCTAAGCCCACAAGTAACATTTAATCCTATGATTTGGGCTTAGTAGAAAATTATAAATTAAATGTAAATTATTATTAAGTGTAAATTATCTTAACACCCAAGTACAAAGTTAGACAATATATCATATATATTTAGAAATAAAAATGGGTTTGAAACTTTATTCAAATGTTGTATTTTATATAATTGCTTAATTATTGCAGAATGGTGCAAAAAATCAATTCGTTCGAATATGAGCGGTTGTGGATGTAGTAAAAATAATGCAGATATTTACGATACATTAATAAATCCAGCTAAAGCAAGATCACTTATTTGAAAATTCATAATGAGTGTAAAATTTTCTTGTTCTATTTGGTAGGCATTTGCTTAAACAAATGCCAATCGGTGTCATATCACAATAACACTTTTTTCTTCTTTTAGGCGAATGAATGATGATTGTTGTGCCAGAAAAAAATCGATGCTGTGCGTGAACTGATATTGCAAGATCGTCATGTGACATATCGTAAGATTGAAGCATGCTTGGGTATTAGTTCAAATAGCATACATTCAATATTGCAAGAACATTTGACCGTCAAAAAGATTTGTTCGCGTTGGTTACCGCATAATTTGACAATCGCTCAAAAAAGGTCGTGTCGATTGGTGCAAAGAAATGTTGAAAAATTCAATCGCGGTGCCTCAAAAGACGTCTATAAGATCGTGACAGGTGACGAAACATGGATCTATGAATATGAACGCGAAACTAAGCAACAATCGACTGTATGGGTCTTTCAAGAAGAGCCAAATGCAACAAAAGTTGTTTGTGCATGAAGCACTCGAAGCAAATGGTCGGCTGTTTTTTCGGAATAATTGGACATGTCGCCACAGTGCCATTACAGCAACGTACACCACCATTTGTTCGCCAGAAATGTTCGGAGAAATAGTGGAAACCAATCGCAAAACACGAATCATTCTCTACCAGGAATTCAAAACATCGAATTGACTAGTCATCCGCCGTAGTCCTGATTTTGCACCCAATGATTTCTTCTTATTCCCGCAGATCAAAAATAATATGCGAAGTCAACGTTTTTCGACGCCTGAAGAAGCGAAAGTTTTAGGCTCATATGACGAGGGAAAAACAGAAGATGGTCAACTGTTCCACATTCGTGTTGTAAATCCCGAAATAGTAAGTCCAAATTTGGCCTGGAGAGTATAGGGGTGGGCCTGGAGAGTATAGGGGTGTAGCTCTTGTATCCCGCGTTGTCATGTATCTACAAGGAATCAGGCTAGCAATTTCGTTAGAACAATGGCCATGGAAATAGCGATAGAAGAGTGAGAGACAATCGACATTCCGTCAATGCTTCAGAGAGTCAAGGCCCTCAGAGATTGAATAATCTCCAATAAGTTTAATAGCCTTACGCTGGACTTTATCTAACGCGGACAATGCGGTGTGTCCAACCCCTGCCCAAACATTCAAGTCTAGGCCTAATGTGGGACTTGTAGATCAGCGGTAAGTCAGGTGGGGAGAAATATTTCTTACATCTGTGTAGAAAACCCAACCATTCCATCGCACTTTTTTTTGCATGTATATTCTTATGATTAAAAGCTACGTTTACTATCTTAATAATGAAATGGCTTTCTTCCAGCATATCTTGCGCTACTTGCTGATCAACGGCTCACTATTTTTCGCGTGATTTATGTTCATAAAATCTCTTATATAAAGGGGGGCAAACAAGACGCCAAATAGGGGATGTTTGGCAGGGGGGAAAGGGGGGGGGGGCTT
The DNA here is from genome assembly GCA_964036015.1 of Leptarthrus brevirostris. Lineage (NCBI taxonomy): Eukaryota > Metazoa > Arthropoda > Insecta > Diptera > Asilidae > Leptarthrus > Leptarthrus brevirostris. The sequence continues at coordinate 113,864,257 of OZ038373.1, read as the reverse complement.
GCTAGAGTAAATCTGAATCAGTCTAATATACGCAGATAGTTAAATAATTTATATCCCAATGTATGTATTGATTATTGAGTGAAAAATAGTCTAGTAAATAATTTTTAAACCGACATATGTACCATACTTTTTGACTTTCTCAATACATAATTGGCTGTTATCCGATTTTTTCCTAACCACATTTTTAGGAGCTAGGTCACCTGGGTTTCGGGCCAGGAATACAATTTACCAATTTCTTTGTTAAAGTCGTGTTTCTCATTCTTCCTTCATTTTGTACTTAAATTATTTTCATTAAGAAACTTATCAATAAATCGATCACACACTATAATTAGATATATTAAGTTATTCATTGAACAATAAACATACCTTCAACTTTTCTAGGTCACCGTAGTCCTTTTTATGTCATAATCTATGTTTTTCCATTAACTTAATAAATCAATACTTTTTTCATGAATAAATTAATGTTGTTTGAAATGTCCGACAATTATCTGCTGGCACCTTTTAAATTCATTTAATTTTACGACATTGTGGGTTATTCACATTCATACTGCTTACTCATATGTTCAGTTTTATTTTCTTATTGCTGTTTTGAATTTTTGTTGTAAAACTCAATGAATGAAACTATAATAGGAAAGTAACATAAATCAGTCATTAGTTTCTTATTTAAGTTGTTACACCACCCTGAGATTTACAATTTTAAGTAAACACGGTAGAGAATATACTGGACAGGTGCAAGCTGTACTGCGTGGTTCAGGCATCGAAGATATTTGACTCGGTACTTTTTTTCGAAATTACTTTTTCCAGGCTGGTGGACAAAATATCTTGAGATATACTCAACCCCATTTTGATGAAATTTACACCATGAATTTTATACAAAATTATCTAGGATGTAGCACTGGCTTTTTTTGATTAGATGTTCCGTTTTTTTTAATTCAAAAAAAAATTTTGTACAAAATTAGTTGTCATTTTTACAAAAGAATTTTATAATTTTTTCTCTACGCTAAATTTTAGCTTTGACCTTTATTTCCAAGAAAATATTTTGTATTCGCTTGTCATACGATTCCTGACAGAAAAAAAATCCATATCTTCACCATTTTTCTGATTTTTTAAAATAATTTTTGTTTTTAATTAATTCATAACACTATAATGTACTTAAAAAACTAATAATAATTTTATATTTTTATAAGGATGGCAACACTACTGATAAGAGGTGACCTTGGAACAATTTCTTCTAAAGCCCTAAACACTATTCTCCACCTTCTACCAGTAGATCTTTTTGGTAAGTTATCCGCATATTTATTTATTTAAGCTTAATACAAGCTATTACATAATAATACATACTACAATTACAAGCTATAACATACTCGACTGCCATTAGGCTGAACTCAGTCCAGACCTGAACGAACTGACTTCGGTCACTACAAAATCCTGGACGGAAGAACCGCTACCAATATCTACTATACCACACCCACGCCTTTCATTGGAGCGAAATTTGATTCTTCTTTTCCCACCAGATCTGAGTGGAAGGAAGGTCCACCTCAATGTGAGGAGGCAGTACATTTCTACACTGACTGCTCCAAACTGGACGACAGAGTATAGATATGGAGGTATCTTTTCGGAACAATTTGACAAAGACTACTGTAACGTGTTTTAGGCGGGAATCATGGCTATAAAGGTAGTCGCAGACCGTCTGAAACATTTAACGCTGCCTACGGATAGCATCTGTACCTTATCAGATAGTAAGGGTGCTATTAAATCCCTCACGGGAGTAAATGCGACCTCCAAAACGATTATAGCATGTCGTTCGGCTCTAAATTACATGGCTGAGCATCTGAAAGTACGGCTCATCTGGGTACCTGGACAAAGTGAAATTCCGGGTAGGTGCAGAGCTGACCAATTTCAAACTAGAAATTTCACAGAAATCCCTCATATATACATATATGGCCAAAGCTTCACCCTAACCCGTCAAGAAAGCTTATCCCACCCAGACGTAAATTAATTAATTGTAGGAGTTGCCAAGACGAAAAAGAAGAGGAAACCATACTCCACCTCCTCTGCAACTGCCCAGCCTTAGCCAACCGTAAGAACTGGTTTTTGGGCTCCTCCTTTTTTAAAGAGTTAACCGAAATAGGCTCCACTGACGTCAGGGACCCAGTTCAGTTCATCAGAAGCTCTAAATGGTTCCCGGTCACACGATAAGGGTAAGCCCTTTCCGCCCCAGCCAATAATGCAAATTGGTAACAGGGAACTAGCTCGGTTCACAGAGAGTAATTAGGCAGGGTCTCCTCTTTTCCTATGGGTTAAATGGGGTTTGAAATACAGCCTCAACTGTGGTATCACAATGGGCCACTTTGGCCTAAGTGTGCCTTTTTAGGCAGCCACTCTAATCTAACCTAACCTTCCCGAGCGCCAAGATTAAACACAAATTTTTTTGAAATTCAATAAAAATTGCTGTGTTAAGTTAAGGAATCAAGGTGCGTAGGTATGTTTGAAGGTATGCAATATTTAATAATTTTAATGGCATGCGACGGTGTGGTTCGAACTTGGGGTCCTCATGATGAAATATCAAGACATGATCACTTACTTCACCGACGACTTTGATATACTAGTAATATGTGAAGATTGCACTCGAAACTGAAAATTATATCCCACTTGGACTTAGTTTCCAAATAGCAGGCTCTTGTGAATAAACGTTGATTCCTCTTTGAAAACCATAATAGCAACAATCACCCTTTATACGAACTTTATATTAAAGTTATATTTTTCTATGATATCTCGAAATCGGTTATAGTGGGCTTGTGGTTTGTGATTTACCAATTCCGGTAGTTCATCGTACTTTTGACAGTGTTGTGAAAGTAATTCAAATTATTTCCTGTATCAGCAATTATATTAATGGCTCGAAATTCACTTTAAATTTTGGATCTACTTGAATTCGTTGTCGTCGGGCTGCTCAACTCTTTCTGGTTCCTTTAATCTCCAATAGTGCGCCACGCCTTCAACTGTGGGCAATGTGTCTTTTCTTAGTGTGTGGCCTATGCATTGCCATGTTCGCCTGCGAATACTGATGTCTATCCCGTCTTGGCCTGTAAGACTGTGTAGCTCTTCGTTAGTAATGACCTCCGGCCAATAGATGTTACAGATACGCCGGAGAGAAACGCTTGTAGCTTAGATGATGCCCAACTAGAGAAGAAATGTACTGATGATTCTTCGCAAAACGACATCCTAAAAACTATATTACAACGTAGCCTTGCCATAGAAATCAAGCAGCGATTACTTGAATTTTGCCATTTAGAAAGTGCTCGCACGATGCTGATATTAGCAAGAAAATTCGGAGTACGGAGAGTTGAATTCGCAGGAAGGTAGTCTTGCAAAAGAAAGCTGATGAGGTTGCTGCTGCTGCAGGTCCGTCGCATAACATTTTTGAAACAAGGTCAGTTAATATCATATCATAAATCATAATCGGACCAGTACTTTAAAAGCTTATTTCTCCCATATTTCTTTCAAAGTTTTACATTGGCTGCTCAAGTAGCGCTTTACAGAAAAAGAGAAGGCCCACCTCTGTGTTACAACATTTAAAAAGTAATAAAAATTGCAGTAAAACATGGTATGGAGCACGGTAATTAAGTAATTTTAATGAGTTTTCATACTGTAAAACTATAAACATTAACAAATAGCATCATTAGAGGGAGTAAAGGAAAATGCAGTGCCATAATTCGTGCGAGTGTGAGGGTTTATGGCATAAATTTACAGTGTGGTACTATAAATCTTAATATAACTCCATTATAGGAGACCATTTCACTTATTAAATGAACTGGAAAAAATAATATTGTGTTAAACTTAACACTTTATATTTAATTATTTTTGTTTTGAACAGTAGAATTTATGAGCAATTAACATTTTTACATATAGGTGGTAGTATATATAATATCCTGACCTGAAAACAATGCAAAATATGTCACTCATTAGACAAAATCTAGAATTTATTTTATTAAAAAATTATATTTCATCGTACCTAGTTTAGAATATAAAAATATATCCGATTTCTAATTACTTTGTAATAGCCAGTAGCTTAAAAAACACTCCTATTCTGACTAAATCTTGACTGAAAACTTTTTTGAATTATTTATTTTCAAGTTATTAAGAAATTAAACCCAGAACTTTGGATAAAATATCAGATTCGCTAAAAAAATGTAATAATTTTGTTAATTTGCATTTAAAATTTTTAGAATTTTTAGAGCTTCAGTTCAAAACTTCAACTAGATGAAGATCTAAGTGCGACTATTGAGGCTCACACGACCAACTTCCACGTATAATGAATGATTATTATTATTTTGGTTATAAAATTGTGAGCGCTTGCATTGTATGACTCAAATGTCCCATTAAGCAGTGATAACTTTTTAACAATGAAAGCGGTATGAGCCAGTGAGTCTTGGCAACCTTCTTTATATGAAATGTTTTTGGTGGAATTTCATTTCTTTTTGTAAGATGCTCTAGTTCTTTTTATTTTTTTGGGCTGTATTTCTTGTGCGTCAGCTATTCTTTTTTTTCATAGCCCACTCTCTATCGTTGCCTCTTTTCCTTGTTGGCTTATATTTGCAATAAGCGATAAATCATGGTGGTACTTAGCTATTAACCGATTATATTCAACTGTAGCTGACTGTTGGGATTTATTTATATTAACTTAAAGCAGACTAAATTATCGTTCCAAAAAAGTAAAAACATACTTTATTAACCGAAATAACAAGAAATCTATGATTAAACCTAAAATTTTAGTCGCAAATCAAATTTTCATCCAAAACGCAAGCAGTAAATCATGGTCCGACCATGGTCTGGTGCTTGTTTTTTTTTAATTTCTCCTTCCGTACAATTCTGCGCTTTTAAGCTTAAAAATGCTTGTTAGTTTCTTAAATAAGGTATGATTATTTCTACTTCACTCGAAAGATTGTTTTGTGAACTGAGTTGTTGGTATTGCCTCTGCCGCTGATGAAATATCGGTAGTAAACAGTCGTAAATGGTTGCATATATCACGCTTAACTCCAACTACTTCTCCTGAGTCCATGGTGAAATTTGTGTGCTCGAAGGTCAACATAACTGCTGAGGCTATTGTTTGCAAACGGCTTGTTAAAAATGGTGATGATCTATCAAAATTAAAATTCGTTACATTCAAGCTGGGTATTCCTGATCATATTTTCTCTAAGCTTTGCAGTGCGGAATTCTGGCCGGCTGGGGTACATGTTCGCAGGTTAGTTTTTACCCCAAAAAACATGCAGAGCGGGAGTTGCCTGGAACAGGTATGAATAACGCTAATTTTCTGCTTAATTCTTCGATCCATTCGCAAGAATCTTCTTCTTATGCATATCAATTGACCAAACCATTCATAAAAATGACTATATCTGTTATCTTGGTGACTTCAACTTAAGTCGAATAAGGTGGGAATGGATGGAGGATGATAAGGAAATCGTACCAACTAATGTTTCATCCGAGCTCGAATGCATTGTTATTGATAGATTGTTAGATTCAGGTTTAGTACAGATCAATACTATTTTTAATATGTTCAATAAACTTCTCGATCTTGCATTTGTAAATAGCGACTTAGGGGCATCTGTATCTGAAGTTCACTATCCTTTATTGCACACTGATATTTATCATAAAGCTATTGTAATTGAGTTTTTATTTCATGAGCTTGAACGGAATATTCACTCATTTAGGTATGACTTTCTACATACTGATTATGATGGTTTAAATAATTATTTTGTAAATTTTGATTGGAATGATATATTTCTTAATCTGAACTTACAGGATGCATACAACAAATTCTGCGAAATTTTATATGATGCAGTATCTCTATTTGTTCCTAAAAAACTAAATTATAATAACAGTCACCCAGCTTGGTATAATAAATCTCTATTGAGATTACGAAACGCAAAAAACAAGGCCTACAAGTTGCTTTCATCTGATAAATGTAGTAGTAATCGTGAAAATTTTAAAAGATTACGGAAGGAGTATGAGTTCCTGAAGAGATTTCTTTACAGGCAATACAGAAATTCAGTTGAATCTAGTATACCAACTAATTCACGTTACTTTTGGATTTACTTGAAGAATAACCGAAATACTTCTGGGTTTCCGAGCATTATGAGGCTCAAGAGCAAGACATCTAATAATTTTTTGCTGAATTTTTAAACATTGGTCTTTTACAGGTTTTAAATGAGGATGTAGTTGCTGCAATCAAAAATCTTGATAATAGTTGTAAACAAAACTTGGAGGGTATTTCAAACTTGTTTCTAAAAGAATGTTGTAAGTTCCTGGACGCGTTGGTAACATCTAAAATTACACTGTTAGTTAAAAACTTAATTGTAAATGCACAGCACGGTTTTTTCGCTGGGAGATCTAATGTTTCGAACTTAGCCTTGTTTACTAACTTTTGTGTACAAAATATCGAAAATGGTAATCAAGTAGACGTACTTAATACCGATAGGACTACGGTTTCACAGTTATGCTTTTGATTGGTTCCAGTCTTATCTTACTAATCGCAGACAACTTGTCAGAATAGGATTCTAGTGATGTCTTCGCATTTTCAGGGGTACCACGAGGTAGCCATCTTGGCCCGGTGTCATTTTTTTTAATGTAAAGAAGTGCAGAATTATGACTTACTATAGATGCTCTATTTCTATATTCTGGGATTATGGTATTATTGGTGTCAGCATTGAGAGAGAACAAGAATTCAAAGACTTAGGCGTTATTTTTGACTCAAAACTTTCTCAAGCCACATAGACTTCATTGTGAGTAAGGCATTCAGGCTGTTAGGTTTTATTAAAAGGAGCACGAAGGAATTTCGTAACCCCTTTAAAATGAAGCTTCTGTTCGCTTCATTGATAAGATCTGTATTGGAATATGCAGCCGTCATATGGAGTCCTCAATATAATGTTCGGAAGACTAGAATAGAATCTGTGCAGAGAAGTCTTACTCGTTTCCTCTTTAAAAGGCATGATATATTAGGTGGTACTATTCCACCTTGTGAGAATTGATGCCAACTTTTAGGGTTGCAAGGGCTTGAAAGCCGTCGACCTATTTGCGTGTCTTATTTTCATAAGGGATATTTTAACATATGATATAGATTGCCCTGAATTGTTTTCTTTATGCACCAGAACGTACTATGCGTTCGCGGAAATTGTTGTACTATCCTGATCATAGAACTAATTATGGATTTTCTGAAGTTATTACAGCATCTATTCAGTCATTTAATGAATTTTGCTCGTTTTTTTAAATGCCTAGAAATGAGTTTAAGGATATCATAACTGCATTGACTAATAGAATTTAGGAGTCAAATTTATTTTTAAGTTAATTATTGGTGTAGGGCTAGTTCAATTTATTTAGTAGAGCTCTCAGTTGGAATCGGATAACCCGAAAACCCGGGTACAGGCCCGACCGGGTAAAATCGATTACTACCAAAAATTCGGTTCCAATCGGGTACCCGGTTCCAGGCGAGTACCCGGTTCCGCATAGGAATCGATTCCATCAATGGAACCGGTTCCACTGTAAGAATCGGAGCCGCCACCGGGGATCGATTCCGTCGTATGAACTGGTTAATAAGAATGAGTGAAATTGCAAAGCAAAAATTTTCAGTAATAGTAGGGAGTATAAGGAATTTTAAGTTTTTATTAATAAATCTTAAGTCGTATTTTTTAATTTCACTTCAAAAAAATCTGTAATTTCCAAAGAAACTAGACATTTCCTTAGTGAAATGCAAAATTTCCTCTGTTGGTCTTGAAATTGAATCTATACTGCACGATTTCAAGAGGAACCGATTCCTGTGACGGAATCGATTCTGGCGTTGGAACCGACTCTTATAATGGAACCGATTCTCTATTGGAACCGGATACCCGAGTGAAACCGACTTAAATCGGGCACCCGGGTGAGAACCGGATACCCGGGTAGGAACCGGGTACCCGCAGGTCGGGTTTCTGAGAGCTCTATTATTTAGTACTTAAGTAGTTATTGCTCAGTCTGTAAGATCATTGTTATCGGTAGACTATGACGACGAAACGCTTCGAAAAAGATAGGTCGTGCTCTTGAAGCATAAAAATATGTTGAAAATTTTGATTTCAATTTTCGGAGACTTTACAATAACTTCCTTATATATTAGAAAGTTAATAATTAGAAGTAGCTTAGTCAAAACCGAAGTCTATCTGTTGTTTTTTAAGAGAGCATGTCTAACTGCAAGCGCAGAAATAAACACGTAACTTTGGGAATTTAAAAAAAAACTAAACAAGCTTTTATATATAATATAAATAAAGGAAAAATGATTTTTTACCAAGAAGCTGATATAGTTTCTTTAAAATTTCCAAAATTACGTGATTTTTCTCCGCTTGCACGTGCGACCAAGAAGGTCTTTTGTGCTACAACCCCTTCTACTGCAAAAGATGCTCAACCTTCCTTAGCTAGGTGAGGAGGAAGGTAGATAACATCACTAATTCATGTATAAACCTTATGCAAAACAACAAGTCTGTAGGTCTTATCGTTAAAAAAACGCAAAATAGTGGTCAAAGTTTTCCATTTTCGGTTGCCTAGCCTCGTTAAAACAGGGTTCCCAATCGTTAAAAAATGTCGTTACAAATCGCTCCGGTTCGATATCTGGATCGATTCAGCCTGGAGCGTTACGGTAATATCGAACCGTCTTGAGTTGTTCAGTGTGGGTAAGTTGTTAGCTGGTGGCTGAAAGAAGTACAGAGTGGCGCACATAAATTCTTCTTTCTTTTTGAATTAACAACACTACCTGTTAAACGCCACCTTTTCGCTAAACCCTGAATCATTGATTTTACTGAAAAATCACTTTCAGGAAATTTTTTACACATCTCTGATAATAATCACTGAATACAGTTATACTGTAGCGGAACACTATACAGTCGCTACTAGCTACTAGGTATTCGGGCCGGTCTCCGCCGAGCGGTGCGCCATCTGTACATTGTATAAAAATTTCAGATGTGTTAAAGTCTCTAAAAATAACCGGACTCATTCCTTTGATTCCGTGAAACGATATTCTAATCGAGCCGAATCGATTAAAGAGCTGTTCAGTGCGATTGATGTATGGTATTGGTAGAACTGGGAAGGTACTGATAGTTCCGGCAGCGTACTATTAATATTGGTATGATACTGATGACTACCAGTACCAATACCAGTGTTGGTATTTTTATCTTCTTACAATACCAATATCGTTACAGGTACTGATATTGAAAATTTTTATAAATACACGTATGAAATTATTTTTTATAGCTCTGGATGTAACCAAAACACGTTGGTCTGAACTGATACGTGCAGCAGAGTGATAAATTAGATTGATTTGGAATGCTGCCTTAAGAACTATAGCACAAGTCTACAAAAAACGGGGTCAGGACTGTTGCTGGGTAGCTGGAGGTCATTTCCGAAGTAATTTGCTGCGTAGAATCCGAATCCGAGGTCAGAATTGGACCACTACGTGAGGATTTTAAAATATTTGAGGTTATGTACTCGAAAAATGTGTTTTTTTGGCTACTTTTACCAAATAGAATATTGACGTCACCATACCAAAAAAATGTATTAATTTTTTCGATGCCGAGATAAGTCAAGCAAAACATTTCATGTTGAATTACGTTAACTATATGAATAGGTAAGAATCAACAGATTGTGAGTATTTCTAAAGAAGTTGTGATGCTGTCCCAACCTCACCTAAAGACTTCCTGTGTGTTCTTGCACAAAACAGACCTCTCTAACAAGCACAAAGTGATAAATTTCTTTGAAACCGGGTTAATGTTTTTAGGTCTAATAATAAACGTATAAAATAAATTTGTATCACGCAGAGTTTATTTCAGTTTAGTCTGTTTAATTTTTACAAGAAAAGACGAAAGCTTATAGTGTGCTTTCGTCTTTCATTGCATTAAATTGTCTTGATTATATCGAAGAGACGTCGTCGACACTAAATCTCGTCAATTTATAACGATGCCATACCTACTATAAACAGAAAGCGTAATTTAGAAATGTTCTAAATGTGTATTCTATCAATTACACCTAATACGTATATGCCAAATATGAAAACACGACATTTATCATGAAGTTCCTAATTTTCCGAAATAACAATACTAAATAGCATAGCAAGTTTTATTTTTCACTTATGTGAAGTCTCAGACTAAACAGTGAAAATCCAAGGTTGTCTCGATTGGAAGGGATCCAAGTGATATTTCTGGCACTTGTTCAACTGAAAGTATAAAAACAAACACTTCATATTCTCCTCCTTAATGAATGAGTTATATAATGCAATTGCGAAAAACACCAAGCTGTACCTTGTTTGTTTCCGTCTCCACGCATAACCTCAAGACGTGCCAGTTACTACAGGTTACTATTACGCGTAAGGTCACTTCCTGCAAACAATCCAAATAACTAACCAAATATAGATTATTTAGTCGAAATTGATTATTTTAGTAATTCAGGACAAGGACTATAATAATAGTTAATTATCATCGCAAATGGAGCGAAATAGAACAAACTGCTTAAAAATCCATTTTATCAGAACATAACGTCCCTATAACTAACCACTTAACTAGATAACTTCCTCATCAGGATAACAAAATCATTAAGGTACAATCTACATCTAATTGCACAAAGTATACGTAAACTGTTCATGTGAGCATACAAAGCGGAATAATTGATAATTTTTAGGTGTGCCTAGATAACTCCACCTTCACCTTAACCTTTGCCATCATTTGAGCTCAATTTTATTTCAAGCGGAAAATGTTTATTTTTACTTCAAACATCACGCAAGCTTTCTACTTAGGACATTCCGGCAATAAATATTCAGTCAGCGATTGGGTCTTTGGAGATAATGGAAGTTGGCGCCGGTATTATTGAAAAACTATTTTTTGGAATTCTGAGTAGATTAGATCGCTATTTTGAATACTTCTAGGAAATATAGTATATATATATATATACTTCTAGCAAATTTAGACACTAACTTTACGTATCCAATATTCTTTTCGCACTGTACATGCCATATCCTTATAAAAACTTCCAGTAAAAGAAGTTGCAGTCAGAACTGCTATGCATTAGAAATCTCTCTCTATCCCATGCTCCACTTATGGGGCATGGAACGGGGGAGAAACGGCACCCTATTCGCGACTATGATTGCAAGTGGACCTACAATTTAGGATGAATTCTGAAACACCGACATTACTCTGCAAGCCTCAATGGCCTTTTTTATCGTAATTTGTTGTCAACAGAAAACCGGTGGGATTCGATTCGAACCTGGGACCTCCGGGATGGAAGGCTCACACGTTATCACCTAATCCAGCGACGGCTTAGAGACTTAATGCACGTTTCCAGTATTATTGTTGCTGGTATGATTGCAGCTTACTATCATGTAAAACTGATAAAATCTACAATCAGGGTGATATCATATCGTTGTGCAAGCGATGGCTCTCGAGGTGAAATTGTAATTGTTGGTTACAAGCACGCTAAAAATCACTAGTCGTCGAACTACAAACACAATCACTGATTGTAGGCATAGGGTGCGATTGACACAGCTTTCATTGCGATTTTGATGTGCCATTTGTGCAGGCACATGATTGTACAATCATATTGGAAACCCAACTGTAAAGGTCAAGAATAGAAAAAATATATATTCATCGTAGAGGACTATTTGTTCGTTTCTTTTTGAACTTACTGATAAAACTACATCCTTCGATAGTGCACCTTTCGATTATTTATGGATAGTAATTTAAACAAAATAGCTGCCGCAGCTGGCTGGGATTATCGTACCTGCTAATCCAATTTTTCAGTACACTGTCGTTTGTTCATAGGTTCTGAGTAGCTCAATGTTTACGGATAGTTGGAGTAACAATGGTTCTTATTACGTTCACGACAGCGTGTCACATATATGCGACATCGATCTAATCTAATATAAATCAGTGTTATTGCGTTTTGTGGGAGAATGGGGAAGAGACTGAAAGATAGAGGAGGAGAAGACGACGAGAAAGAAAGAGGGGAGAGGAAGATGATAGAGGAAGAGAAGGAGCGTGAGAAAGGGAAAGGGGAAGAGGCAGAAGAAGTAAGGAAGAGAGAAAAAGGAAAAAGAGTTTTAAAGTAAGAGGGAAGAGAGAACAGGAAGAGAGGAGAAGAGGGGAGAGTTAGAGGAGAGGGAGACGAGAATGGGGAGGGAAAGGGAGAATTCTTATAATGAAATTAGTGCTTGATCTTATTTCTACTCAAGCTGCTTATTTGAGGCACAGTGTGCGGAGAATTTTATTACTGCAGGCCAGACCCGCATATGTGCGACACGTCCATAGGAAACAGGATATCAGCAAATTCACAATTTCGAGCACCAAACGATATTGTTTAAAAAGGAATAAGTGGCATAGAAAAAATTTTAAAGTTTGGTTTGAGGCTCAGGCATGCGCATGCCTTACAGAAATTCGCGACAGTACTGAAGATAAGGGTCGTGGTAGGCCTAGTAGTCGCCTAAGGAGCAGAACCCTTTCCAGGCCTTACTTTTTAGGTTTTTAAGATGTCGTAAGAAGCCGTCCATCCAGGGCTGAGACGAGTAGAGGGAACCAGAAGAGGCGACCGGTTCACATTGGGTATATCATGTATAGTGGACGTTATAAAATGAGCAAACAGCCTGGTCGATGTCGGACTCGGCGAATACATTCGCCCAGTCATAGCCCAGAAGACAGTCATTGAGGATAGAGAAGTCAGCTGCCTTGAAGAGAAAAGATCAGCTGCCAAGTGAAGAATAAGAGCAGTCAGAGGCCTCGAAACAAAAAAGAACCTGGAGCGCAGTATCATGGTTGGACTTGGATCATGTATAGTGGACGTTATAAAATGAGCAAACAGCCTGGTCGATGTCGGACTCGGCGAATACATTCGCCCAGTCATAGCCCAGAAGCCAGTCATTGAGGATAGAGAAGTCAGCTGCCTTGAAGAGAAAAGATCTACCGCCAAGTGAAGAAGAAGAGCAGTCGGAGGCCTCGAAACAAAAGAGAACCTGGAGCGCTGTATCATGGTTGGACTTCGGGATTAATGCTACACCTACTCACCAGCGCGCCCCCGCAGCTGGTCGAGATAAGAAAGTCCAGCAGCCTTCCCGCCTCGTTAGCGACATCGCTAATACTGCGTAAGACCAACTGAGATGTCCAAAAAGGACACCTCAGAGAATTGAGTTTAGCCCACTGTGGGAAGGTTGAAGTCGCCGACTTTTTTTTGCACTTTTTCTGACTTTTTTTTGACTTTTTTCTCGTGATCCCCACAAATAAAAGTCAAGTGGGGTTAGGTAGGCAGAACGATCCGGCCAAGGAAAAGTATCTTGCGGTCGTATTTACCGTAATTAGCATTCAATCGCTAGAGTATGGTTCTTTCGCAATGGGCGCTCCGTCATCTTTATGAGGCCTGTTCCTGGACAGGTGTCATTTGGAAGAGATAAAATCCTTCTCTTCGTAATAGTCTTCTTTCTGTCGATGCATCCACCTCTACGCCACACACTATGTCCCTTGTAATTGTAGTAGGATCAGTTCTGCTTGCCTAAAGAATTATCTCTTCCATTTCCCTTGAAATAGGCGAAAGTGTATGAGCGCTTTCAGTTTCTCGAAACTGTGAAACTCTCTTTGAAAGAAACCTTTTCTGTCTGGGAATCGCAGTTGATATTCAAGCTCTGCTTTGATGGAATTTCCGCTACTAAATTTGTAACAGAAAATTATGTTCGCTTCATATGTAAATTGCACTACTCTCAACTATTAATTGCAAGCTATCAAAACGACTTATCACTTCGAAATATTATGTGCTATTAAAAATGGCACTGCGCTTGTATCTCATACTGGAGATCATAGCATTTTCATTCCAAGTACAGCAACAATAATTTTTGCTAGGGGAAATGTTTGCAAAACAATAATTTTATGACCTACGGTAAATGTTTTATTACACTTCTTCCTCCCAGAAAGTCTAATAAAAATTTGACGGAACACGGAGTACACGGATCGGTGTACTCCGTGTAAAAGTTCGTTTACACGGGCACCTAAAAAATATTCATTTCATTCTGAGATTTTTAACGTAAATCCGCCGAAAAACGAACAAATTGAAAAAACCAAATTATAAAAAAAAGTTGATTTTTCGATTTTTTACAGCCAAAAAACCAGGTGACCCTGAAAGTAAACAATTACCAAATTTTATTACAAACGTTGGGGCCTAATCCGTCAAAATCTGCCCACCACAGTTTTTAAGCTTAAAACATTTCTCAAAACATGAAAAGAAGTTTCTGGAGCTTAAGACTTTCAAATATTTATACCCACCCGTTGCGTGTCGTTAGAGTGTTGCTCCGGAGCAGATTATAATGCAAATATTTTAAAATCACAGTAAGAAACGTCAATTTTGTTTCATCTGTATGTACATATTATGTATGGGACTGATGAGCAATTGTATCCCACACTGTCCGCAGTATTCTAAAGTCTAGAACTGAAATTTCCAATCAAAGCATTTATTGCTCATTAAAAACAAGTGAGTGCTTTGATTTTCTAGCGATTGAATATTTGACCTCCATGACTTCTCATTGGCCGTACCATGCCATCGCTTTACTTAATTGCTCTGGGAACAAGGTTCACAAATGAATCAAATATTTACTTTCAACATTTTATCTGTAAAGTATAATATTTGCATATTATAATCTACTCCACGTATATCTATATTTGTTCTAGCAGAAGATTTAAGATTTTAATACGGGTAATTAAGATAAAAACGTTTATAATAAATAAAAACTTAAACTTTATTTATGTGCATTTTGAATCCACTTATCAAAAAAAAAAGAAAAAAAAAAGAAGATTCTCAATTCGATCCGTAACTTCTCGTAAGGCATGAACCGGTGTGGATGATATTTTTCCTTTATAGAGTCTGCTCCCCCATTTCTGCTAAGAGAAAAATTTAGCACCTGTATATGTGTGTTACGCGTGGACTGATTTTGATGATTTTGTTAGTCCCCCCCTCATTGCTACTAAGAGAAATATGTTGCAATTTTGGCGGAGCTATGTAGGGGAAGTGGCACCAAACTAAGTAATGTTGTTTAGAATGATTTTTTGTTGTTGTATAGAGTAAGTTCCCCGACACCGTATGTTGGGATGTAGGACGAGAGAGGCGGTCGTGGTAGAGAGAGGGCAAAACCTATCTTCGTAAGGCGTAGACCGATTTGGATGATCCTTTTTTGGTTGTATAGAGTAAGTTTCCCTTTTGCTACTATCAGAAAAGTTTAGGAGCTAGGCTACGGTTGAGAGGAGCCTAATTTCGTAACGCGTTGGTCGATTTGGATGATATATTTTTTTGTTTACAATATGTTCCTCCATTGAAACAATGTCAAAAAATTTTTTGCATCTAACTTTCTAAGTTGTAGACCGATTTTAATGAACTTGATTCTCTTGTACAGAATACGGCACCTTATTTTTTATATATATATATATATATATGATGTTGCCAAAGCTCAGGGGATGCCCTATGATGCTAAAGCACAGCCTTGGCAAGAAAGGAATTAAGGATGAGGGAAATGGGTTAGGATTTTGAGTGAAGGAGATGTCGCTGTACGCTCCGTTTGAAAGTTTCAGTTTCATAAGACGAGGGATAAACAGAAGATGGCAAACTGTTCCACATTCGAGTTGTTCTGCTTAGAAAATATTCCCGAAATTTGACGGTACGTCCGAATTTGACCTGGAGAGTATAGGGATGGCAGCAACTTGTAGATCTTGTATCGCGCGTTGTCATGTGTCTACAAGGAATCAGGCTAGCAATTTCGTTAGAGCAATTTCCATGGAAATAGCGATAGAAGAGTGAGAGACAACCGACATTCCGTCGATGCTCCAGAGGTTCAAGGCCCTCAGAGATTGAGGAATCGCCAATAAGTTTAATAGCCTTAGCTCCCTTAGAGCCGTTAGTAAGTCTCCGGTTGAGCGGCCAGCGCGAAAACCGTACTGTTAATCGTTGATAAGATGGTTATTTTTTAGATATTTCAACAACTGAGAGTTGATGAGTGATTCAAAAACTATAGATATGATCGAGGTTAGTTCAATTGGTCTGTAGTTAGAGGGGTCGCATGCCTCCCCTTTTATAAGTATCGGCTGGACATGAGCAAGTTTTCATACACTTGGATAACATTCCTGTTGAATATGACAGG
The DNA here is from genome assembly GCA_964036015.1 of Leptarthrus brevirostris. NCBI lineage: Eukaryota > Metazoa > Arthropoda > Insecta > Diptera > Asilidae > Leptarthrus > Leptarthrus brevirostris. The sequence goes on along the minus strand of OZ038373.1, from coordinate 113,848,089 downwards.
TGAAAAAGTTGGCGCAGAGGTTTAGCCAAAGCAGAGGCGCAGCATTTTAAAACAAGGGGCGAGAAACCATCAGGCCCAGTAGGTTTGGACACGTCGAGTTTCGAAAGTACTCTAAAAACTTCCCGAGTGCGAAAGTGTAGCGGCTTTTGCCTACTAGTGCACTGTGATTTAGATGGAAGTGGCTGCGATGATGGTGGCAAGTACGAATTAGCAGCAAAAGTAGCAGCAAACAGGTTGGCCTTGTCCAATGAGTCAGTAAAAACATTCCCATTATAAATGAGTGGTGGTGTTGACGAGCAGGTGAAATTATGCTTTACGGTTTTTACTACTACCCTTTTGAGTAGAAAATACCTTCCGTCTAACGCTCTGGTCGAAATCGAACTTTGCCCGACTAATTACTGACTTGCAAATATTCCGCGGATCTCTACAGATACGTCTCAATTCCTTTGAAGGGCACAATTTATATGCCTGGAAGGCTGCTTCCTTGTTTTTAATGGCTGCGAAACAGTCATTATTGAACCAATTGGTGTTAGTTGGTTTGAAGTTCTTGAAGCTAAGAGGAATAAAGCGATGCATTCCAAACCAAAGGATGTTCAAGATATAATCGGTGCTTCTGTTAAAGTTTCTCATAGAAAAGCAATCAGACCAATCCCGTCAGGGGAGAGGCAGTGCTAGCTTTCCGATAGCTGGCACGGGAAATTACAACTGTGATTTGCCGTGTTAATTATCGAGCACAAAATTTTTTATTTGGGCACAAAATTAGCACATAAAGAGCACATTATTTTGGCTTGTCGCTCTTTAAATGTTTAGTACAGTGCCACCTTGACCCACCCGGCTGTGTGGAAACTTACGCGAATTGAAATTTACCCATCGTAGTTTTCTTCATAAAATTATTAAATTTTCAAGTCTAGGACTAGATCGTCCCGAATTTTTCCGCGAACCCTTTCTATTCAGCGTTCTTCGATTCATGGTGAATAACTTGGCAACTACAAACGATGTTTTCCACTTCACAGTAGTTGACAAATTGATTAGGCATCGATATGAAGACGCTACCGCACCTCTTGATAGCTGGCAATATTGGTCAGGATTTCATATCCATAGAATTTATACGTGGGGAGTTTGAAAAGCCTAACCAGGAAAATGAAAAGCTATAATTTTTAAATTTATTTATTTTTCAACGTATTCTTCACCTAAGCTCTCAAAATATGGCATCGATAGCAGCTTTGAGCATTTTTGGAACCTCCTAAGTGGTTTTTAAGCTTTGGAAATAGATAAAAGTCTGATAGAGCTAAATTAGGTGAATACGGGGCGTGGGGGTAACAATTCAAAGCCACACTGATGGATTTCTGCCATGCTTTCAACTGATGTGTGAACTCGCGCATTATCCTGGTGAAACACAACTTTTCTTCTTAGCAAACGTCCTTCAATTCTTTAATTTTTTCTCTTAAACGTCGCAGCAAATTGCAATAGTAAGCAGAGTTTATAGTTTCACATTTTTCTCAGTAGTCCAATAAGTATACTCTTTGAATTCCAGAAAACTGAGGCAATTACTTTTTTGGCGGATAAAACCTGGTCTTTTCCATTTATTAGACTGAAATTTGGTCTCTGGAGTATATTGACGTATCCAGGTTTCATCCATGGTTACAAATTTTCCATTAAATTATTGTGGATCAGCCTCAAACAGCTCTAAGCAATCGCGGGAAATCGTCATTCGAACGCGTTTTTCTTCAACTGAAAGCAGCCGAGGCACCCATCGTGCAGACACCTTCGAAAAATGTAATTCATTGGTGATTATGTGATGCGTTCGTTCAGTTGAGATACCAATAGTGTCAGCTATCTACTTAACAGTCAATCTTCGATCAGATAAAGTCACAAATTTTTTCAATGTTATCGTCGGTGGTTGACGTTGATGGTCGGCCACTACGTGTCATCTTCAACGATTTAATGACCACTTTTAAACTCCGCCGCCACCCACTTTTTCACGGTAGCATACGAAGGCGCTGATTCACTTAAAGTTTTTAACATGTCTTCATAAATCTCTTTTGGTGTTAAACCTTTCTTATTCAAGTACTTAATCACTGCACGAAACTCGATTTTTTCCATTTTCAAAAATCGTCAACACTTGTTCGACGGGAATCGGAATCGTAACGAATGCAAATAAACGAACGACATTTTATAGCCTTACTATTGAATAATTTAGCTTTAAAATGAGGGAAGTTTGAAAAATATATGACGTTCCGATCTACGTTAGGCTACGAACTTTCCAAATGCCCCATGTAGGAATGAGTCATACAACTGGAGAAACCCTATATTCACCAAAAACTGTAGGATGGTAGGTATCTGTTGTATTTGTATACAACGTTCGGTTCGACCGTCTACGTCTACCTATGCTTCAGGGTCTTAGTTTGCTAAAAATGCTATAACTCAAAAAATTTATTCAATGCCGACATTAATCTTTCTGCACAAGAATCTTAACAGTCCATACTATATTTGAACGAAGAAAAACATTTTTGGTTTTCTTTTTTGCCCAGTAGGATAACCCCTTAAATTGTTCTAAATTTTTAATAGAGAAACCAAGTAATATTTTATATTTTCCCTAAGTCAACCAATAGGAATGCACGTCCTATCCCATGAAGCTGAACAGACTCTAAGAAAGCAGTGGTTCTCTTTAGTACTTGGGTGAAGCTGTGTGAAGTTGGCACCCACTTTTTTTGAATTTTGAAATTTACTAATTTTAATATGGGTGGACAAACGTGGACTCACGATGGATAAACGATCTATGGAGTTCAAAAACGTTTTTCCGAATTTGGGGGTGCTGGTGAAAAAATATGCAAAAAAAAGTTTTTTGTTTTAAAAAAAGTTTCCAGCAATTTTGGAGTTTTGGTGAAAAAATAATGCAAAAAAAGTGTTTGTCCGCCATTTTGAAATGGAGCTTGGACAAACGTGGACTAACGGTCGACAAACGAATGTACCAAAAAAGTTTTTGAAATTCAAAAAAAGGGGTGCCAACTTCACACTTTTTGAAAATTTATATAATTAATTACAATTAATCTGTGGGTGGACAAATGAAACTAATGGGTGGACAAACGTGGACTAACGATGAACAAACGATCTATGGAGTTAAAAAACGTTTTTCCAAATTTGGGGGTGCTGGTGAAAAAATATGCAAAAAAAAGTTTTTTGTTTCAAAAAAGGGGTGCCAACTTCACACAGCTCTTGGGTCAGTCTGTTGGGAAGTGAAAAGCAAAGAAAACTCTTGATAACAATTTTCTCAATTAAAATTTTCTAATCATTCCAATGTGTTATATGTATCATACAAAATTCTCACATAAAATTTACTCGTCGTTATTAGGGCAACAGGTGGTCGGTATTCAAGTCAGAGATGGCTAACGTTTTTTTTTCAAAAACTATATTAAATATATTATTAGTATAATGAACAAATGAGAATCAATTATTGTTATTGAGAATCGTTTGTACATATGAAAAACACTGCCACATTAAAAGAAGTTCTTATATTACTCAGTACATATAAATTAATGTAGTGATCCTTAATCGGTAGATATTCGGTGCCATGACGTTATTCCTGTTTAATTTATGTGCATTTTTAAACGATTTCCTGAAAAAAGAGAAAAGGTCCAAATGTATGTACCTGGTTTGAAGAAATCTCTAGTGTAATCCCTTGTAGAGCCCAGCCCTCTCGCAATGAGCTACAAACACTAAGATGTATTAAAATGGAGTCAATTATAAGCTATCTCATATGTGAACGACTTTACTGTCAGCGGAGGAAAGCCATTTTTAATTTTCAATGTTTACTGTGACTTTGCAGCTGTTGTTACTGAAATAAAAATTACAAAAAAAGGTTGTTCTGTAAAGTTCTTACCCAAAAAGAGATATAAGATGATTTTGAATATTGTCATCTATAATATTTCTATCGCCTGCATTTAGTAGGTGTCGGCGGTGGAATAAGTGGTAACGTGTCGGCCTACCAATCCGGAGACACTGACAACAGATTACGATAGAGGGGCCATGGGGGTTGCGGAGATAATGTCAGTGGTTTGGAATCCACTTTATAATGTAGGATGAGATTTAATGAAGAAATTTAGTTTAGGGGTGTATCAAAAGTAAACCTGTCATTCAGCAAACATATAGTTAGCCTAATAGTTCTGCAGTCATTCATAATGAAGTCATATAATTTTGTACTCCATTCAAACGAACGAAGTGGCCAGGGATAGTTATCATAAGTTTTATATTTGGATTATATTTGAAAAATTGGTTTTGAATCCTATTTCAACGAAATAATTAATATTATTACATTCCTAAAAATATTTTGTATTGCTAAGTTATGAATAAACGGAAAAAGAAAAAAAACAGCGGAGAAGTGATTGAACATTTTACGAAATTGATTAACCTCTGCCCAAATTACTCAGAAACTCGTGGTTCATAACAGGAAATTATATTGCGATAGGGACACTTATATACAAAATAAAACTCAGTAATATCAATTCCGCTGTTAAGTTCTTTTTATCTGAGCTTCACCTATAATAAGTAATATATCAATCACTTCATACACACTTAAGTTGATATCAGCCGTAGAGATTGCATTATCTATATATGATAATTCAGGTAGTTCATGTGCTCAGTAATTGTATCTCCTTGAATTTTTTTTTTTGTGATAAAGCATATAGGATAATTTCGTTTAGTTACCGTATGTATTAATGGCAATTATACCTTACTGAATTTATTTTATTTTTATTTGATTGACAAACAGTTTCGCCAACTGGCTACAAAATACAGAATATAAAAGCTTATTAAATAATAAGCCTCAATTGGCCGTCTTTGACATGCATTCCATAAAGCGTTCGATGGTGTGGAATATGAAAAAAGTACGTGTTTCTCAAGGACCTAGTAGGATAGGAAAGAAGGAATAAAGAATCGCGCTAGGGAAGACCGCGGAGAGCGAACCTAAGGAATCTGCGCTGAGCAGCCTCGATGCGGTTCTGCTAGTGGTACTGGTACTATTGAAGGTCTAGTTGAAATTATTAAACGCTCTTCCGCACAGGCCCCTCAGAGCAAATTGATCTGTAAGCAAAAATTGTTTGACAATGATTGCCTGCTGGCAAGAAAGCTTTCGTTTAAATGGTTAAACTTATTTCGAAGGACTGCTTCAAGTTTAGCGAGACAAAATTACTCACTTTATAATAAGCGCTATAAGGAACTCTATAGAGCTAAGAAGGTACAATACCATGTAAAAACCATTGCAAAACTAAAAGAGGTAAAAGATTCGAAATCATGGTGGAGTCTAGCAAATGAAGTTAATGGTAAGAAATTCTTTACCGGTGCATCTATAAACGTAGAGGATTTTAGAAAACATTTTAAATCACTATTAAATCCTGTACTCACTTCTCACACAATTCTCTACGCAACCCCATTATTTCAAGACGATTTATTGGATAGTAATTTTGAAATTAATGAGCTTCGCGAGGTACTAGACAAGGCTAAGAACAATAAGGCTCCTGGTATTGATAGGGTACCGTATGAGTTCTATAAGAACGCGCCTGATAACTTTTTGAACTGTCTTTTGAAATGCTACAATAGGATTTATGAGAAGGCTGATATCCCACGAAGTTTCACTAAATCTGTAATTTTCCCAATACATAAGAAAGGAAATGTAAATTGTGTGGAGAATTATCGAGGGTTGTCTTTTATGGACACTGCAACAAAGCTTTTTATTGGTATGCTTCATAATAGGGTGACATTATGGGAGAGGAGACACAGAATCTTATCCGAAAGCAAAGCGGGCTTTCGCTCTGGTTACTCGACGGTGGACAACATATTCAATTTACTAAATGTTATTAGGCTTTGCCATTTTTCAAATATAAGAAAGGTATATGCCTTTTTTATTGACTTCAAGTCTGCCTTCGATACTATAGATAGAAATTCTCTATTCTATAAACTTTATAAAGTGGGAATGTCAACTAAATTTATAAAAGTGTTACAAAGCATATATGAAACTACGCAACCCAAATCTGGAACGGTGACAAACTCTCTGAAATATTCCTTACTAAGGCAGGCGTCAGACAGGGTTGTATATTCTAAGTCCGTTGTTATTCTCTTTCTCTATCAATGATCTGAAAAAAAGTCTGGAAACTGGAATTATTGTTGAAGATATAGAAATAAAAGCTCTCATGTACGCAAATGACATAGTTATTCTCTCTGACGACCCCGTTAAATTGCAGAGAATGCTTAATCAAGTGGAGGCGTATTGCCAAATGTGGAATCTCGTTGTAAATTTAGAGAAATCGAAGGTCATGATTTTCCAACGTGGTGGAGGAAGAAGAAAGCATAATGAGAACTGGAAATTAATTGACAAGGATATAGAAATTGTGAAAGAATATACCTACTTGGGTATTGTACTTACACCCAAGCTTTCCATGACAACAAACTTCAAGAACCGCCTGGACTCTGCAAAAGTAAGCATAAATGCAACATGGAATAATTTTTTCAGAAATCACAATACAAAGCATTCAGATAAACTTAAGCTATTTGATGCTGTCTCCAAATCTATTCTATGTTACGGAGCACAGATTTGGGGATATGAGCAGAACGAGATAATTGAGAAGCTACAAAGATTTTTTATTAAAAAAATGTTTAAGTTGTCGCGGCATACACCTAATTATATGATAAATTTAGAAACTGGCTTGTCATGTATTTATGTCTACACTTTAAAGTGCCACTTCGGTTATCTAACGAAGGTACTGTATAAGTACAGTAGTGAAAGACTGCCAGGAGACTTTTAATTCCTTCAGGTCTAAGGTTGCGGAGTTGATTAAAAAGAAGGAGACGTGGACTAGAAGCAGAGTCATTAATCAAGCTAGAGGCACAGTTCGGCACGAGCTGTATGATAAATTGCATTACTTTTCAGGACAAAGTTATATTAGGGATTGCTTCTCCGTTGAAAAGATCAATGTAATCTGGAGGTGTAGGGGGGGCTTACTAAATTTAAATAGCAGTCCATGGAAAAGAGATGGAAGCAGTCTATGCTCGTTATGTAATTTAAACGAAGCTGAGACCTTGTTGCACTTTTTTGGCATATGTCCTATCCTCACAGAGTTTCGTGTGCAAATTTTTCGTAAACGTAACTTAAACGAATCCGAGGTAATAGATCTTTTAAATGGTAAAAATAACTATGGCGATTTATTCCTTTATGCTAAGAGGGCCTGGTCGTATAGAAAATACCTTGTAGATCAATATAACAACTAATCTCATGTGCAACTTCATTACAAGTCAAGCTTTCCTCCCTTTTCTCACTAAGCATTACTTTATTGGTTTATTTTCATTTCTTAATTGTTCTTACTTAATTAGTTGCTTTATAGTTATATCTAATTCATAAACAGATTGAATTTATTTTTTGTATGTTTGCTAATCTTGACAGACGGCCTCGGTGCCATTGTCTAAGTTTATTTGTAGTACTTTGAATTTTGATATGTATGTAAATTACTGAATTGGATTTAATTTAATTTTCTTAATGGAGTATGTAATTTAATGTAGGTTTTTTTTGCAATAAACATTACTACCATTACTACTACCGGGCAAGCATACTCCAGAATGGGTCTAACGAAAGTGCAGCTAAGAGGAGCTTAGTTAAGTAGGGATCACCAATCTCTCTGGACTACCTTATTATACATCACATAAGATAATTTAGTTTAGTTTCCGCATATATTAGAGCCATTATTTTTTATTGAATATATTTACCAAATCATAACTATATAATGGGAGTTGCTAGATAAATTTCAGAAACCCCAAGGAACTTCTTCTCCTTCTTGCTTCCCACATCCCTTCTCCCTCATTCCCAAAGTTTTATATTTATGTACTCCTTTATTACTTACTTCAACTCAAAACTGTAACAATCAGCACCTGGTTACAACAATGGATACAATCGAGAGTAAAATTCCCGAAGGAAATTTTTGTCAACGGACTTAATTTCATTTAATGTTTATCAGATTTGAAAACTTTGTTATCTGTATTAATACAGAATAATGTCATAAACATAAGACTTACCTAAAAATTTGGCAATTAAAAGTTAGCAGAACTGTGCTATTCGTACTTGATTTTCGATAATTGTGATTTTTTGATTTTTGTGATAATTGTGATAAATTTTATCTAAGTTAGGTAAAATTTGGGTTAGATTCTAGAAAAATTTAAATTGTTACCTCTTCAGTTCGTTGGGGATTCTTTAGTATATTTTTCATTTTTGTTTGATTGTTAACAGGTGTGTGATTCAGCGAAGGCTTCACTTCTACGACACTACCTTCACTGTCTACGACACAACGCCAAAATCTATACAGAAGCGTGAATGTCGGGCCGTACACCAAGGACGTACATAAGAATTGCTCATTATCTGAAAAATTGCTCAGACTTCTTGATAAGTCTTAAGGTATTAAAACTTATCAAACTTTTCTACATGTTTGAGATTGGTTAGCTGATAAGTGTTCGAATTAAATGGAGGCACAGAAAATAATTGAAACTCTTTTGCTTGTATGAATTGCTGAAACTGATGATGAAGGCGCATCAACCGAAACAGGAACTGAATATTTCAAAATGGTGAAAGGAAAGGTCAACGCAACGTCAGAAGAAGCATCTAGTTGGTCTGCAGAGAAAGAAGAATAAATTGAAAATGAAGATTTACAGGAAGGTAACGATCAATTGAAAAGTTGGGGCAAGTCGATGGAATCACGGGCACATGGTGTCATTGCAACTGGAGAATTAAGAAATTTAAACGGGAGAAATTGCCCAAAATTCAAAACTTCAAATATTTTCAGAATCCGAAGATTCCGACAAGGAAAATACTTTCGAAAAATATATTCCTGATCCTCGAAACAAAATGTCAGATAACCAATCAATAACTGAAAGAAGCACTCTAAAAGATCTCGATGAACAAAAAACAGTGCAGAATATCTTTGTGTCCTGCGTGTGAAAACGGATATTTTCCTGGCGGGGCGCAGGAATGTATCCCATGCAAATGCAAAGTACACGCCATCGAAGGATGTTCAATCACTGTTTTAAACGAAGGGATAGGGACAAGGACGCATATGCATTCAGTGTTGACAAAGTTCTGCCAGGGAAGTGAGGCTCGCGTTCCACGATTTCAAAAATTGGAGAAATAAGGTAGATCAGGCAGGAAAAACTCGACATTTTTCTATCTGTATACAGAAAATCGGGATTGGATAGATGCTATTATTGCTCCAACATTCACACTACTGATGATCTCAAAAAATGGAAATCTTCCAGAATTGTGGTATGTTAGGATTGGGAAAGCCAAACTAACTTTTGCAAACACATGTGGCTTCGACAGCATACACAAAAAATACACAAAAAACTACATTCAAAGTTATGAAAACGTGTATAAAGCCGGAGGAAAATTACTCTTAAAATTCTTGAAGAAGAATCCTGATTAAAACACGATTGAGGTCGTACACTGCCAATTTAATGTAGTATTATTAGTCAACTTCATTTTCAAAGATGTACCAAGCTTCAAAGAAAAGCTTACCTGCTCCGCCGGATGTCAAGAAAGAGTAAATAAGCTTATGCCGAATCAACAGCTGTCAACGAGTATTGGACAGTGAACTCGATTTCATAGGTATGATTTTTAGTTCAATAAAAAAAACTGTAAGTAGTGTCTTAATTAATTCGTCAAGCCGAAGAGCCCCAGTTACTTTACAATTGGTGTCAGAAGTGGGATTAATTAAGAAAGATTAAAAAGTAAAAAAAAAGGTGTGATTGTGAAGTTGAAGAGAAATAGTGCAGTCAATCTGAGTTAAGTAAACGTTCCATATTTACAATCGGAAATAAATGTGCCCTGGTAGCGTTACTACAGAAAGCTATGGAAAAGGAAGGAAAGGATCCAGAGGCTTTTGTTTTTGAAGACGAGCTAGAAGAAGCAGAAGCAAATACTTCAAGCATGACAGATCTTCTCAATGCTCTGATGTGTGAAATGAAATCTTCCAAGGAAGAATTAAAAGCATCAATGTCTGAACAGAAATCATCAACAGCAGAGTTGAAATCGGAAGAACAGAAGTCATCAGTACCGGAACTTAAAGCCTCGGTTGAAAAAGTGAAAGCCGAGATGGAAATTTCTATGCAGAAACAATTTGAAGGTTTGGAATCAACTGTAGAGAAGAACCTGGAGACCATAAAGAACTTGAGCAAAACCAACCTCGAAAGTCATATGGATTATAAAATGGGAGAGATAAAGTCAGATATTGAAAAGAGATTAGAAGAGGAAAGTTTCTGAACAACGCAAAATAAAAGAAGCTAAATATGAAATAGAACTCTCAATGAAGAAAAATTTCGAAGAAATTAGGACTGAACTAAAGAGTGTCCAGAAACGGCATTCAGCGACTTTATCTAGAGATGTGACTGTGAACAAAAGACTTCATTCTCCAACATTTGACGGCCAGACACCCTGGCAAACATACCGACTTCAGTGCGAGACAGCAGCGGCAATGAACTCTTGGACTGACGAGGAAAAAGCTACAGCTCTTGTCTTGGCACTTACGAGGTGGAACAGCAAAATTGTTGCAGACCATCCCGACGAAGCAAAGGTATCATCTCTACCACATCTCATCACATGCAAGAGGTTTACCGTCTTCAGATACGGAGAGAGCCTGGAGAGCAGTTATGTGCAAATATAGAAAGGCTGACACATTTGGCTTATCCCACGTTTAGCCAAGATTATGTCAACGAGGTCACCACAGAAGCATTTATTGATTCAACTGCAGACGGTGACCTGCAGCAAGCAGTACGACTGGCTGGAAAGAACACCAACGCTGAGGTTTTGGCTTACACTCTGGCTTGGGAGGTAGCAAAACAACCCTCAAGAAGACCTATTTACCAAAGAGAAGGAACCAAAATAAGATATTTGTTACCGAATCAATACCCAGGTCAATCGTTGTTGTTCTAGGTTCTGGACATACCGCCAGGAAGGTCATCTCCGACGAGATTGCTGGAAGCACAGGAGATCAATCCTTCCAGGATATGACACGAGGAAGACTGGTTGCACAAAGTGCAGAAAAAGAGAACGGGGAGAATTTGAATTTAAGAGAAGTACAGACTATAACAACGAAGCTACAGTTCCCCGAAGCAAGTATAGATGTTGGTCCTGCGGTAAACAAGGTCAACTGTGATTGTATAAGAAAGACCATTTACGACTTGTTACAGGAGTACAGCCTAACTAAAGGTAAACAAAGTGATAGAGGTGTTTCGATAGAAACCCGACCACGTCAATCGCTATATACCAATCAAGAGGAACTAATGAAGAAAGAAGTGTCGCAGAAAGTAAGCGAGTCAAGAAGCTGCTGGAAGTGCGGAGAAGAACTACTCGGAGATGTGAATATTGGGAATGTGTCACCAGACGAGAAGATTGAACCAGTACGAAGACTGACTGTCTTATCGACATCGAGCAAATGAAAGTGAAAGCTGCAGACTGTGGAAGAAAGCCCTGAATTGACGGAGGTGGAAAGTCAAGAATGTAAGCCAATTAACGCCCAAGCGGAAGAAGATGAGATGATGATGTTCAACTACACCGTAAATTGAAGGAAGCAGGAGAGTGCATGAAAAGTTTACGTTCTCAGGTGGAGTCGCTTTCATGGTTCTACTGGGATCTTCAGCTACATATTAGCCAGCTAGAAGAGAAATGTGCAAATATGCAAGCAAACCGCGAAGAGAGCACCAACATGAAGGAATTTGAGATAAGTGACCTTAATTGTTTGTTCAAAGAAGAGAAATCCGCTGGACGACAGAAGCATACAGAAGATGCAAAGGCTAATGTAAAATAATTAAAACTGAAGAGAAAGGCCATAGAGAATAAAAGCAAATAGTTCTAAGGTAACGTAATTGGGGCTAAGATACTACTTTCAATCGCAAGTGTTCACAATTTTTATTCACTTCACTGATTATTCGTTGCACAATTTTCTTCACAATATAACGTTTCACTTTAATAATTAGCACTTATCACTTCACTGGTGAAAATACAACTGACCATTCGCAGTATCACATATAAGCACGTCGCAGTCTAAATCAGGACTAAACTAACCAGGCTGCTACAAAGCCCTATTTATAGTACTCAGCTTAATTCTATAAACTTCTGCCACTTAGTTCTAGATGCTTCCGTTATACATGTTCACCTCACATATGCACCATAGGTTCGAGTCGTCTTTGACTTTCCAAGTTTGATATTTCCTTCCCTTGATTTCTGACCACCTGGGGCATGCACATTACATGGTTCACTATTTCCCTTTTCGTGGCCCACCTCGTGCACGTTACAATATACAGGGTGAGCCATTTTAACCGATGCACCCAAATATCTCGATAACTGAGTGGAATCAGAAAAAATCTTTGGGACAAAAGTTGTAGGTTGCGGAGGGGTCCTTTAAATGACCTTGAAATCATTTTTTGTTTTTTGTTAACTTCTTTTTTTTAAATGGAACCCGATATTTTTTTATTGCAAATTCGAATTCTTTGGGTAAAATTGAACAACTTTTGTTCCGATTTGAACCGTCGGCTTAAGTTATGTGCATACTATGAAAACTGCAAAATTTATGAACTATAACTCTCAAACGGTTGAAATTGCCCCCCCCCCCCCTGCCATACCATTTTTTATTTCGCTAGGTGAGAGATCTATCGCCCCACTTATTTTGGCAAACCAGATCTGAAACACCCTGTATAGGTGTCAGTGGTTACATTACAAGTCGCTCTCATTTTTAACCGACTTCCCAAAACAAAGAGGTTCTAAATTTGCCACGTACTTTTTTTTATTTTTTTAATGTATATTTTATAACGCGTGGACCGATTTTGATGATTGTATAGAGCCTGTTCACCGACTGGTACTATGTCAAAAAAATTTTTGGTGGGGAAGGGAAGAAACCTAACTTCGTAATGCGTGAACCGATTTGGATGATTCTTTTTTTGTTGTATAGAATGTGCCTATTGTTAATAATGTAATAAATTCTTCTTTGGTGACGGGACGGTGGGGAGGGGGTTGGGGAGAAGGAAGTCTAACTTCGTAACGCGTAGGCCGATTTGGCTTCTGAACGCGTAGACCGATTTAAATGACTCTTCTTCTGAAGTGTAGAATATGTTGCCCCATTGGTACCACGACAAAAATTTATGTGATGGGGTGGGGGGGGGGGGAGGGGTCGTTAACCAACAGTTTAACACATAGACCCATTTGGATGATTGCTACTATAAGGAAAAATGTTGACTAAGGATTGTGGTGTTGGTCGTCTAACCTTGTAACGCTTGAACTGATTTAGATGATACTGAATGCATAGAGTATTTATTAGTGGCATGACAAAAATCTGGCTTATAGTGAGAATTGGAGGAGGGCGGCGCTTAGCTTCGTAAGGCGTAAACCGATTTCGATGATTTTGATTCTGTTGTACAGAATACGCTTCCTGATTCGTAAATGATAAAAAGTTTATACCTAGAATGACTACGATGATTCTCTCTTGCTGTATAGAGTAGTGGCGGTGGTAAAAATTTTGTATCTAAGAAAAAGGTATAAAAGAGTAGCCGTGACTAATTTCATATAAGTATGTTGTCGGATTTGGATAATTCTGTTTCCATTCTTTAGAGTGCACTACCTCTGCAATTTTCGAAATTGCTTTGTTCGTATGAATAGCATTCTTCGAGTCGTATACCTATAAAACTACCTGAACCCTTCAGCTCACGGGACGAATAAATACTTTTGTTGTAGTTGTTTGGTTTGTTTAATGTCAAAATGTCGTAATAGATATAAAATGAAAAATTATTTTAATCCTTGTATTGCTTTTTGAGAGCTGTGTGAAGCTGGCCCCCCAAAATTCGATAATTCGGAATTAAAATAGTCGATTCGATTGACCACCGAGTGACCACTATTGACCAGCAGTAATTTTGATTGACCACCCTCCAGCCACGAAATATGCAAAAAAAATGTTTTCAAGGTAATCATCACTGCTGCCCCCGAAATGTTATATTTACTCGTTTTTATTACTGGATAGGATTGACCATCGATTGACCACTTTTGACCACTCATTACATTTTTTGACCAAAATAAAAAAAAATTCCGCATAATATATCTCGAACCCGGCAATTCCAGTTCGACGGGGTGGTCAAACATGGAAAACGATTATGATGAATGCCTTTGTATGTTTAAAATAGACACCTACTGCTTTTGGCGTTTGACCAACTGTCAAAATTTAAAAAAAATCAAAAGAAGTCGGTATAGCAAAAACGTATAATTTTAAGTTCTGTATTCAGTTTCCAGTGGATGGTCAAACGTTGAAATCGCTTAGGATGTCTGTCCTCGTATGTTTAGAATAGATTTCGACTGCTTTCAACGTTTGCCCAACCGTCAAAATATAAAAAAAAGAAGCAAAATAGTCGGTATAGCTAAAACGTCTACTTTCATATGTTGTATTCGGTTTTCAGTGGGTGTTCAAACATTGAAATCGCCTTAGATCTCTATCTTCGTATATAAATATCCTGTTAAACAACAACAATTTCGTGCACCAATGGTTGAAGAAAGTATGGAATTTCCCCCCGATTTTATTGTGAAAAAAAATTTATAAAGTAATTAAATCTCCAAATTTTCCATTCTTTTTTTGTTCAAAAGCACAGGGTGTTTCAGATCTGACGTGTCAAAATGAATGGGGTGATAGATCTCACCTAGTCAAACAAAAAATTGTATGGGAGGGTCAGGAGGGAACTCTCAACCGTTTGGGAGTTACAGGGTGATTCATAAAATTTAGTTTTTCATGATATGCACATTACTTTTTTATTTTTATCTTTTGATCTACTCAACATAGCGACATCAAGCAAACGCTAAAATACTACTACCCCAATGACCTTTCCAAAAATGTCAGCAATGTTGATCTCACTACTACCACTGCAGGTACAGTCACGGCCAAAATTGAAAAATTGTTTTGAAATTACCAAAATTTCAGCATTTTCTCAAATTTTCTCCAAAATTTATGTAATTAGTATACCTCTTTTTTATTTTTATTGGATTGCTTATTACCTTTCCAAAAAGGTGCAATATGCCAAGGTAGATAAAGAATTAGAAAAACCGCATTTTTAGAAATCTCTGACTAGCTGATTATTTTTTTGCACTTTAGGTAGCAAATTCTTTAAGTAAACAAAATTTTTATGATAAAGAATCGAAAATGTTTCTTTTGGGTTAACAGGTAATTAATTTTAATTATGGCTGCAAGAAAGTTTTAAAAATGTTAGCGTAATTTTGTTTTATTAGCATGTGTTAGCCAGAATTCACATCCTTGTATCCTGGCGTTTTGTTACTCGTACCTGATGAACATTTTGCTATAAAAAAGGGTCAGTCAGCAAGAATACCTATCATAGTTGAAAAAACAAATCAATAAGTACGGGTGTTTTTAAGCAAAAAATATTAGAAAATGGTAGAATTTACATTTGAGGAATACGCGGATATTATTTACATTTATGGTGTAGTAGACGGAAAAGAGAGAGCGTCTGTACTCGAATATCAAAGGAGGAGTTTGCACGGACTTTCGAAAGGCTAGCAGAAAGAGGAAGTGTAAGTTCACACGACATGGAGACACGACCAGCGTTACCACTATGACACAAATGTGCCATTTGTGACACATTTTTATTTTTTTATTTAAATTTGGCACAATGACACATTTTTTTCTTAAATGGCACATATTATCTTTGTCAAGGAAATAATTGTGATAATGTGGTATTTTTTACCACTTACGAAATTTTTTGTATTAATTAATTTGCTTTCACACAAAAGCAAAGAATTTAAAAGATTTCAAAATCTTCAGTGCAAACGTTTTTCAACTTCTTTCATATAAACCTAGACAAGTCTAAGACTATGACAGATTTAGATTATTCGCTTTGAAGCGTCTTACTTTGCAGAAACGAAGATAGTGTCTCTTTCTAGGACGCACACTTGAAGGAGGCAGCAAGTCCATTTATGCATTGAGAATAAATCAAAACATTGCTTCAATCTTATATCATATTCCTTAATAAAAACTAAACTCAGAAATAAGCTATAGAAAATATCATGGCTGCTAAGGAATCGACTAGATAAGATAAAATATGGTCAGGGAAAAGCATTGTATAACATGTACACAATGTACGAAATAAACACATGACCCGAGCAAATTTTCAAAAAATTTTAATAACTTGGAATTGTAAAAAAAAATCCGAACTAAACTCGAGCGAAGTAAGAAAATATTAAAATATTTCTTAACGCGATCGGCTTTTCTAACTTTGTTGTTGACTCTTCGTCAACAGCAGCACCAAAGGGTTAGCTTTTCCTTAGCTGCTGTTAATTGTTTTAATAAAATATATTTCATAAATTGTTTTGACACATTTTGGCACATTTTTCTTTCCTCGCTGGCACATTTAAAAAATATCATGTGGCAACGCTGGACACGACCCGAAGCTTCGGGAACTTCTGCCGACGTCGAGCACCAAATAATCACCATCGTGAGGCAGGACCCTGAGACGGGCACAAAACGAGTCGCAAGGCGATTAGAAGTGTCGTCATCTAAGGTTTGGAGGGTTATTCATCGAGGGGGATTACGTCCATATCATCATCACCCAGCCGAAGGACTAGTGGAAGCATGTTTCTAGAGAAGACTGGAATTTAGCACTTGGCTTCTGGAACGCGACATTGACGGCAGAGCGATTCTGGACCGAATTCTGTGGACAGATGAATGTCAATACACCAGGAATGATATCAGGAACTTCCATAACCTCCATAGCTGGTCGAACACTAACCCACAGAGGGCACAGGTTACCTTATTCCAGCAGAGATTCAGTGTCAATGTTTGGGCTGGTATCATCGGCAACCATTTGGTAGGACCATTCATTTTGCCGCAAGTGCTTAATAGTAAAATTTATGCGGACTTTTTGGACAATTCACTGTCAGATCTACAGATCTAATAGAGCAGAACCTTATGGATAATCTTAGGTAAATGTTTCACCAACACGATGGAGTACCAGCGCATATGGCTAACATTGTGAAGGTAATACTAAGTGAAAAATTTCCTAACCGCTGGATTGGACGAGGTGCACCGATTCCTTGGCCTGCTGGATCTCCATACCTTACCCCATTGGAGCCCATCAAGCCCAGTTAACATTAGGGAAGATTTAGTTGGCCGAATTGGGAGTGCAGCGACGAAAATACGGGAGAGGCTGGCTGCAATACGCCTTAGACAGAGACTTAGAAGGAGGTTGTGGAAATGCATCGAAAGTTGCGTTGGACATTTTTAACGGCTTTTGTTACTTATCAAGATTAATTGTAACTATTTTTAAATTCAATAAAAAGAATTTTTGAGTTAATATTAGTTTAATTTTCTTAATTTGTTGATTTTTATAATATTCTCCGATAGGATTTCTACGTATAAATTGTTAAATACTTTCCCTACGTGGACATGTTGCACCTTTTTGGAAAGATAATAAGACGGGTAATCCAATAAAAATAAAAAAGAAGTATACTTATTACATAAATTTCGTAGAAAATTTGAGAAAATGCTGAACTTTTGGTAATTTCAAAACATTTCCTTTTCAATTTTGGCCGTGACTGTACCTGCACTGGTAGTAGTGAGATCAACATTGTTGACATTTTTGGAAAGGTTATTAGGATAGTTGTTTTTTAGCGTTGGTTTAATGTGGCTGTGTTGGGTAGATGAAAAGATAAAATAAACGAGTAATGTGCATACCATGAAAAACTGAAATTTATGAATCACTCTGTAACTCCTAAACGGTTGAGAGTTCCCCTCCCCCCTTGCCATACAATTTTTTGTTTGACTAGGTGAGATCTATCACCCCATTAATTTTGGCCCGTCAGATCTGAAACACCCTGTATTTCAATATCAAAATTGAAAAAAAACTTAATTTTAACCTTGGATACTGATACCCAAAATTATAAGGAAACATAGTCTTTATTAGAGAATTCTGCGTTTGTGATTATAAAAATGATGCGTAAAAGTAAGTCGAAAAATCTGAACTCTTCGTCTTTAGTGGGTTAGTAAGTATACTAAATGTATGCAAATACTATTATTAACCGATTTCCACGCTTTACCATACCCGAAAACCGCCACAGTGTTTGAAAATAGTCCGTCTATACGTTTTCCTGTTTTACTACATAGAAACCGGGTAGCGATTCTCACACAATTTGGTTGCCTAACCGTTTCAATAAATTAAGCGCATGCCCAAAAAATTTTGTGGCAACAGAAAAATATTTCATAGCAACGAATAAATATGTCAAGTTTGTGCGCATGATCTGTAATTCTCCCATGCCGTTCCCCGGAGCTTGCATCTAAATACTCAGTCGCCTGGCTGGGAGCTGGCGTGTGATTTTAACACTTCATAGCGCTTGGACTGCCATGAGTAAAAATTTTGTAAAACGGTAGGCATTCCACTTCAATTTTGTAAAACGGTAGGCATTTCCTTCAACCGATTGAACACACACTTGTTAAATTCAAGCTCTACACATTTTTACAATTTTGCGTACTTACAAGGCAACCAGGTTGTCTGAAACAACAAATTTCGTGAGAATTCCTACCCCGATTTATACGTTTGATCAACCGCTGAAAAGAGATTATAGAACTCAAAAGTAGATGTTTTCCCTATGCACCGGCATTTTTTCAAATTTCAACAGTTGGTGAAACGTCGAAAGGAGTTGGTGTCTACTCTAAACATACGAAAACAGACATCGTAACCGATTTCAACATTTGATAACTCACTGAAAACCGAATACAGCGTTTAAAAGACGTTTCAGCTGTATCGACTTTTTAGATTTTTTTTTTAATTTTGACGGTTGGTAAGACACTAACTCTTTTTTTAATATACGAAGACAAAGATCTAACTAAAGCGATTTCAACGTTCGCCCACCTACGAAAAACCGAATACAGAACTTAAAATTAGACGTTTCAGCTATACCGATTTTTTTATTTAGTTTTTATTTTGACGGTTGGTAAGACACTAACTCTTTTTTTAATATACGAAGACAAAGATCTAACTAAAGCGATTTCAACGTTCGCCCACCTACGAAAAACCGAATACAGAACTTAAAATTAGACGTTTCAGCTATACCGATTTTTTTATTTAGTTTTTATTTTGACGGTTGGTCAAACGTCAAAAACAGTTGGTGTCTATTCTAAACATACGAAAACAGACATCGTAGCGATTTTAACGTTTGCCACCCACTGAAAACCAACTACAGCGCTTAAAATTACAAGTTTTAGCTATACCGACTATTTTGCTTTTCTTTTTCTTTTTTAACCGACTTCCCAAAAACAAAGAGGTTCTAAGTTCGACGCGTATTTTTTTTTGTATTTTTTTATGTCTGACCGGGCATAACTTCTTAACGCGTCGACCGATTTTGATGATTCTTCTTTTGTTGGGTAGAGTATGTTCCGTGGTTGATACCAGGTGAAAAATTTTTGGGGGGGATGGGAGTGGGGGTTGGGGTGGAACCTAATTTTTAACAGGAGAATAATTTGGTCCTATGGTGAAAGGTGAGGGTGGGGGGGAGGGGTAGCCTAACTTCGTAACGCGTGGACCGATTTGGATAATTCTTTTTCTATTGGGTAGAATATGATCCTTGGTTGATACTACGAGAAAACAAATGTTGGTGGGGTGGGGGTGGGAGTAGGGGGGTGGAAACTAACTTTGTAACGCGTGGATCGATTTGGATGGTTCTTTTGCTGTTGTATAGTGTGATCCCCCATTGCTAATAAGAGAACAATTTCGTCCTATGGTGGGGGTGGGGGAGGGGTAGTAACTTCGTAACGCGTGAACCGATTTCGATGATTCCTTTTCTGTTCGGTAGAGTATTTTCTCTGATTGATACCATGAGAAAAAAAATTTAGTGGAATGGGGTGAGGTAGGGGGTTAAAACTAACTTTTAACGTGTGGACCGATTTGGATGGTTCTTTCTTCGTTGTATAGAGTAGAAGACACTAAAAAGTGAAAAATAAAATAGTTTTTTAAAAAAAAGTTGAACCCCGACTTCACAAAAAGCGCTAAAAAGCATAAAATAATTTTTAATTTTATATCTATTACGACATTTTGAAGTCGGTGCAAATTAAACAAATAAAACAACTACAGAACCACAATTGAAAATAATACATAATACTACCTGAACGTTTCAGCTTACGGGATCAGTAGAAATGACGATTAAATATTTTTGTTGAAGTTGTTTGATTTGCACCGACTTCAAAATATCGTAATAGATATAAAATTAAAAATTATTTTATGCTTTTTAGCGCTTTTTGTGAAGTCGGTTCAACTTTTTTTTAAAAAACTATTTTTATATTTTGGCGGTTGGGCAAACGTTGAAAGCAGTCGATATCTATTCTAAACATATGAGGACAGACATCCTAAGCGATTTCAACGTTTGACCATCCACTGAAAACTGAATACAGAACTTAGTTTAGTTTTTAAGTTTTTGCTTTACCGACTTCTTTTGACTTTTTTTAATTTTAAACATACAAAGGCACTCAACATAAGCGATTTCCACGTTTGACCACCCCGCCGAATTAGAATTACCGGGTTCGAAACATATTATGGGGAATTTTTTATTTTATGGGAGTTTTTTTTTTGGGTTGGTGAAAAAATGTAATGGGTGGTCAAAAGTGGTCAATCGATTGTCAATCAAATCCAGTAATGAAAACGAGTGAATATAACATTTCTGGGGCAGTAGACCTTGAAAAGATATTTTTCGCATATTTCGTGACTGGAGGGTGGTCAATCAAAATTACTGCTGGTCAATATTGGTCACTCGGTGATCAACCGAATCGACTTTTTTGATTTCAAATTCTCGAATTTGGGGGGGGGGGGGGGGGGGGGGGGGGTTCAGCTTCACACAGCAGAAGTCAGATCAACTTTTTTTCAACTATTTTATTTTAAACCGTAAAAATTCAGAAATTTTTTCTAAATTGACTAGTACGAATGTAGAGCATCGAGCCCGACCCTTTAATCCAGTACTCTCATTCTTTTTTACTTTCCTGCCTTTCCTTCATTACAGAGTATTCTCTTATCATCGCCATAAAAAAACTAAGGCCTTTATAGAGTGAAATTAAGCCTATTAGTTACTGTTCTACGCCACAACGAACATTACCATATTTTCTATTCTGCCTTACTATCTTTTTTCTTAGAAATTTTATTTATTTTTACGCTTTAAGAAAACTTTAACGCATCATCAGCCGGTTGCCAAGGGAAATGTTTTCCTTTCGCTACATTTCTCGAGAGATCGATAATTTTTTCAACAAAAACAAGATGAAAAAAAGTGAGGATCTCTGACTGACTTAATGACGCCTAGCATCATCTCCATACCACAGGAAAATTTCAATGCCAGCTGAAGTCGCATACACATTAGTCATGGGACGGAATAATCCCAGATAACGAAAGATTTTGTAAACGTCACCCAGCTACAGATTCCACGTCCCGTCCTCTTCCCGTTTGTTTACGCAAAAAACGAAGTAACATTCAAGGGAGCTGAACATGCTTTGATTGGGAGACTACCAGATGACCATGTAAAGATGCTTGATGACGTCAAAGACATGTCACATTCCTGTAAAAGAACTCTTATGGAAATTCCCACATAATAAAGCGTAGCCCAGGTAAGTTACGAGCTCCGACGAACTTAAATGTTGCATTAGTCGCCTTTTCTGATTTTCAGTGCATAAAGTCGGCTCTTAACGATTTGCAAACACAATCTCTTACTATTTACAGTTTATTTCTTAATTGCCTGATGTAATCTCAGCCGACGCGAGTTGGTTATGAATTTAACCTGGCCTGCTGGCCGGGACCGCTATTGTATGATGCAACTTATGTAAGTCAATGAACCAGCGGCTACTTTTTATGCTTAGGAAAATTAACTAAGAAAATCTTACCTGAGTGTCTCAGATCTCCACACACCTCTTCTTGTGCCTTGAAGTGCACTTGTAGAATCCTGGGAAATTATCGTCCTGACACTTTTACCCTGAGTGGTTTCTTATTTAAACATTCTTTTGGACAGCAATTCAAGAATTGTAAATCTAATTTTGTGTTAATTCCGCTTGAAGCAGCAAAAACTTTAAAATTTTATGGAAGCTTTAAAAAGGGTGATGATGAGATTTAACCAGGGAGACGACGCCTTTTTTTCTCTCAAAACATCCTGGCTGAAGGCAGCGCACTTCTTTAAACGCTCAATAAATTTTCGCACACAACACTGCACACAATTATTAAATACACTGATTCGCTTCTTTTATTATAAACATATTTCTGATAAAACGACTTTATTTGTTTATAAAATTTTCACAGCACTTTTCTAAACGAATGCAACCACCCGCACACCAGACAACTTGAGCATGTGAAATTGAACTGTCCGAGCCGCCAGGTACAAATTGCGCGAAATAGAAGCGGAACGGAGGATTTCTCTTTATTGCCTGAATTAGGAGTTTTCTAGCTTTAGGCAGTGATTCTTCCGGTTCCCATTAGCGGCCGATTTACGCGGTTGACTTAACAATCACTTTATACTGCACAGTTTTGATATATCCAGGAAAATTGCAGCCACATTTAACGCAAATATATCGCACCGACAAAAGCCAAACCACTCGACGAGGTGTTATCAAGTCACGGAGCAACGAGCAACTGAAAACGCAATTCACTAACACTTTTAAATTAATTTAGAGAGCTTTACAACAACAATGCCATAGTAGGTAGATTAAGTTGGTTGCATTTCAATTAAAATAACCGTCATTTTATTTATATGTTATTTTTAAAATACAATTCGCGTTTATTTAAGGAAAGAAATTTGGGCGCATGTAGTCCTCCTCTTCATATATCGTGTGGTTGCCTACCAATTTCATTTTAAATATGTAGTGCAGCAAAAACATCATAATTAATTCAACGTTTAAATTGAACTGTTGCCAACTTAATCCACCTACTATGGCATTGTTGTTGTAAGCGCCTCCCTTTCGAATGAAAGTTTTTGTGTACGAAAAGTTGTTAAATTGCAACATGAATCTAAATCGAAAATGATGTTGCTAGGAACATTTCAATAATGTTCGTTCACTAGCAAATGTTTTTTCCAACACAACAAATTAGTGGACCGATGAAGTTGGTTCCAGTTTTAATTGAAAATTAACCGTCATTTCAATTATATGACTTATTTAAAATAAAATTCGGATTAATTGAAAGAAATACATTAGGGCTTAGGGCGCATAAAGATTCCACCTCTTAATACAGAATTTTTTTAGCAATAGGGAGTCCACCTCTTAATACAGAATGCGGTTGCCTACTAATTTCATTTTAAATATATAGTGCTGCCAAATAATTCAAATAAACTTTACGTTTAAATTGAACTGGAGCCAACTTCATTGGTGCACATTTTTGTTGTTGTTGGAAAGCTCTCCCAATATACACAGCTGTCATTTCTGACAATCAGCTGATTGGCTTCAATCTTTAATTTGTGTAGATAGAATAAATTAATTCTAAAGTAAATTAAAGATGCCTGCAGAAATTGAAAATTTGAATCCAAATGTCTACCGAATAACTGATGAGCGTATAAAAACAGCTTCTGACGAAGATGAAGATGTCGCAGATCCATTTGATCAACGAGAAATTTTTGGTAAATTATAAATAATTTTACATTTTTGTTTACTAATTTTAATAGAATTTGTAATGCATTTGATTGGAGTTAGTGTCGTCTTTGATGTGGTGATAACATATCAGTTAAGTCCATAGGAGATTGAAGAGTAATATTACCTTAAATTTTAGGCAGTGTCTATTTACGCCGCCGTGTCCGTGTCGATTGTAGGACCTACACGGATGACACGGAGTTCGGTCAACCTCTGCTCAGTCCTTGTCACCGTGTATTCCGCCGAGTCCGTGTCAATCGCAGCTGTGTAAAAACAACGATTGTTTATAATGTTCTAGATATAAACCTGGCGGGGGGAGGCTGCCACCCAGTTAATAAAGCAACTAAAAGCCTGATTAATATACCTCTTCCTCCCAGAAAGTCTAATAAAAATTTGACGGAACGTGTTGAGTACTGAGTACACGGACACGAGCGCCGCAAATAGACACCGAACTCTGTGTCGTCCGTGTAAACCCTACAACCGACACGGACACGGGCGATGCAAATGGACACCGAACTCCGTGTCGGTTGCAGGATTTACACGGCGGCGCAAATAGATGCTGCCTAAATTTTAAGTGGTTCAATCATGTTCACTTTTCCGGCCTTCATGGATTCCATTGCCTCTTGCGGTTGACGTGATGAATGACTCGGGCAGGTACGTGGATTTGGTGTTCTCATCTGACTGCTCGAGTACTGTCGTGGAGCACTGTCTGTCTCCCCTGGTTCCTGAATCTCGTCATCATCCAGCACTGCATATCATTTTTGGTTTTACTGTACTGACGGCATCTTCTGACTCAACTAATTTTTGTTATAACTTTAGCAAGGCTGATTATTCTAAACTTAATAATTGGCTCTTTGCCTGTGATTGGTCGAATGTTCTCAATGAACGTGATATTGATAACGCTGTAAAATTATTTTACGATTCTCTTTCTGTTTGTTTTGCTACTTGTGTTCCTGTTTCAAGGTCTCGTGATTTGCGTTCATATCAGCCTTGGCTCAATAGTTCCGTGAAGCACTTAAAGAATCTGAAGAATAAAGCTTGGAAGCGGTTTTGTTCCTCAAGGAGTGATGCTGACTACTTCACTTACTCCATGTTACGCAACCAATTTTGCTCTGCACTTGATATTTCTTATTCTGGCTATTTAGAGAGAATTAAATCGACTTTGCGTGTTGAGCCTAAACAGTTCTGGAGGTTCGTAAATTCTAAGCGCAATTGTGATGGCTACCCTTACGTGTTAAGTTTTGGTGATGTCGAGAGCGACGACACCCTGACGACTGTGATACTAGTGATAAGGATTTTACTCATATGACGAGGTTAGCTCCGACCACTCTTGAAACCAAAGACCTTGTGTTTGACGAGGATGCTGCTTTGTAAAAAACTCTCGCTCGTCCCTGGTTTCTATACTTTGTCGCTACTTATCTATTTGTTGTGGTATTTTTCCGAAATCCTGGAAAGTATCTGTCATCATTCCCCTACATAAAAAAGAAAGTAAAAAGGACATCAAACTACCGCCCCATTGCCAATTTATGTTGTATCGGTGAAATGTTTGAGGCTCTCGTGTGCAATGCTCTTAACTACCACTGCAAACCTTTTCTAGGTTCCTTTCAGCATGGCTTCATGAAGGGTAGATCTACTGCGACTAACTTGCTGGAATTCTCTAATTGCTGTATTTCTGCCATTGAAGCTTTCAAGCAGGTCGACTGCATTTTTACTGATTTTAGCAAGGCTTTTGACAGAATTAACCATAGTGTTCTTGTTCGTAAGTTGTCTTTTCTAGGGTTTCCATCAATTTTTGTTAATTGGATTCGTTCCTATCTGTCTGATCGCACGCAACGTTTGCTACCTCCGGTGTTCCTCAAGGAAGTCATCTAGGACCATTGCTTTTTATAATTTACATCAATGATGTATCCTTAATTCTCCCGAATTCCAGAATTCTATGTTACGCCGATGACGCCAAAATTTTCCGCGTTATTTCAAATACGAATGACTGTGCACTATTAAACTCGGACTTAGACGCCTTTCATAATTGGTGTTCTATAAACTCCTTCCCCTAAATATTAGCAAGTGCACTACTATGTCATTCTCTCGATCAAGGAATCCAGTGCACTTTAACTACACCTTAGACGGTGGCTCTCTAAACAGACTTGACAAGACCAACATTTAGGGGTAGTGCTAATTACGACCTTTTCATTTGACGACCATATCAACACTATTGTAAACAAAGCTAATTCTGCTCGTACGCGTCATAATAATATACGTTTCCATTGAGTAACCCAGTAATGAGTTGGTAAATTGGCTTACATGATCAAATCGCCTTAAGCCATATATGCAATAAGTGAAATGAGGAATTATAATTATATATGAGCTTTTTTCGGAGTTCAGTTGGTAGAAGATAAGCTGAAAGCCATAGCTGTCGAAGACCAGCATAGATCTTCTGTAACGTGAATGAAACCTGATCACAACAGGAGAGCTTGCTGTTTAAAATGATTCCCAGGTTTTTCAATTTGTTTACATACGGCAGTACTGCATGATTTAAATGTATGTGTGGTAAACTGTAAATATCTAATGCTGTTCTCGGTAGGAATTCGCAGCCAAATGGTTGCCTCCCGACAACCAAGCCGTTTCAATAAATAAAGCGCATGACCAAACAATTTTGTGGCAACGGAAAAAAATTTCATAGCAACGAATAAATTTATCTAGTTTATGCGCATGATCTGTAATTTCCCATGCCGTTCCCCGGAACTTGCATCTAAATCCTCAGTCGCCTATTTGGAAGCTGGCGTGTGATTGTGATACTTCAGAGCGCTTGGACTGCCATGAGTAAAAATTTTGTAAAACGGTTGGCATTCCCCTTCAACCGATTGAACACACACTTGTTAAATTCAACCTCTACACATTTTTACATTTTTTCGTACTTACAAGGCAACCAGGTTGTCTGAAAGCAACCAACCTGTACAAAGCAATACTTGGACTTTTTTGGATGGGTAAGTTTGTTTGCCGTAGACCAAGCGAATATGCGAGCAATATCTCGGTTTGTGCGCTCGATGCAGTCTTATGTTAACCCCATAGGTTTAGAAAGATAGATCTGTACATCATCAGCATACATGTGTATATTCGCATCCTCAATTACATCAGGGAGATCATTTATAAATAATGCAAACAGCAGTGGGCCTAATATGGATCCTTGGGGAACCCCTGAAAAAACAGGTAGAGGATTAGATATATCATGAGGAGTTTTAACTTGCTGCCACCGATCTGATAAAAAGCTTTTTATGAACTTGGCCCCAGTGATACCGAACCGAAACTTATTAAGAAGTTTTGAGATCAAGATCCTATGATTGATACTATCAAAGGTCTTCGAAAAGTCTAGGAATGTCAAAATTACTAGGTGATCGATGTCAAGCTTATAACGAATGTCCGTTGTAACCTTTAAAAGCGCGGACTCACAACTATGTCCCGGTCTAAAGCCTGACTGCTATTTGGACAATAAATTATTGTCAGATACAAATTCACTTATTTGAATACTCATGAGTTTTTCTAACACTCTAAATCTACAACCTCTGCATTAAAACGGATTTTTAGGTTTATCTTTTAACGGGGCACGGAGCTTTGCACGTGTACTTATATTAAATGTACAAGTAGCCATTACCTTTTTCCACTTGGCGATGGCTGCTTTCGACTGAGCACCATAAAGTTTTTGTAAACTTAATAATAATAAGTTGAAATATGTGTCCACAATACAGTGTCCACACTTGGTAAAGCTCGCTACTATGTGTGCTTTAAAGATGATTTCAGCAAGCTTCGTCGAATCTTCTTTCTCAAGCACAAGAGTGAAGTCAGCACCGTCCTAGAGCAGTTCCTGAATGAAGCCAAAAGGAATGGTCACCTTGTCAAACAGTTTAGATGTGACGGAGGAAGAGAGTTTGACAATAAGAAAATTGTAGAGCTACTTGCGGGTCGAGGTATAGAACACTGTATAACTCCACCGTATACACCGCAGCAGAATGGAGTTGCGGAGCGAAAAAACCGTACCATTGTGGAATGTGCGAGGTCCACGTTGAATCCAAGTAAGTTGCCAAAGGAGCAATGATACTCCCATAAGTATTCGTAAAGAATCGCCAAAGGCGGACTAACCGCATCGGCTCACCACAAAAGCAGCGAGCGCTGGGTTACGGGCTCGATAACTGCTAACTGTAAGTTTTTTTTTAAGAAAATATTCTTACACAAAGTAGACGTTAATACACTGGTAAAAAAACCTGCACAGAATTTTATTATTAATATGTGAAAATTTAAAACGTGATCCTCTAGATTGTGCCACGGTCCCTTCAACTAGACATTCACCGTCGCTTTGCCTTCAGTTATCTCATAACACATTAAGCCAATCGTAGGTGGTTTGAGTATCTTACAGAATTATAATAACCCTATAACAGGAATTTCATAAAAACTGACTTGTTTTAAACAGGATATTATATAATTTAAGTAATATTTCGACTTTTATATAATTTCAGATCTTATTCGAGTCATTAACGATCCTGAACATCCATTAACACTGGAAGAACTTCACGTTGTGCAAGAGGAACTCGTTAAAGTAGACAATAAAGGAAACGAGATAAAAGTTAATTTTACGCCAACAATACCACACTGCAGTATGGCAACTCTTATAGGACTTTCAATTCGAGTAAAATTAATGCGCTCATTACCACCTCGATTTAAGGTCACTGTGGAAATTACACCAGGAACTCATGCTTCAGAAAATGCAGTTAATAAACAGCTTGCAGACAAGGAGAGAGTAGCGGCAGCACTTGAAAATTCCCATTTGATCGAAGTAATAAACCAATGCATTTCTAATTCTCATTAATTTATGTAAGAAATCACTTGTACATACATAAATTACACCTTACACACTAGATGGATGTCATTTTGTTTTTGCTTCTACAGTTGACACCGGACTGGTTTTTGTTGGATCGTGTTTGTAGGTTTTAATTAGTGGGCCCTTTCCAGCTCTGGCAAATTTAATTTCGTCGATTCGTTGTCGTTCCTCCAGTTCTTTTGTTATCTTCATATTACTCCAAGCTAAAATAAAATGTTAAATTAATATGCATGTAAAGCTTTCATTTTTATTAAAAATATTAGTTGTAAGAAAAATTTTTGGTGGGGTGGGGGTGAAACCTAATTTCGTAATGGATGGACGCATTTAGATAATTCTTTTTTTTTTTTTGTATAGAGTATGATCTCCCACTGCTAATAATGAAAAAATATGTTCCTAGAAGAGGGTGGGAAGAGGGAGTACAGTCTAACTTCGTAACGCGTGGACAGAATTGGATGATTCTTTTTCTGATGTATAGAGTATGTTCCCCCATTGCTACCGCGACACAATTTTAAACGGTGGGGTTGTAGTAAGAAATAGAAAAAGTAACCCTAACAAAGCTGATTGTTCAGTTGAGATCTCGACAAGTGAAAATCGATAAACACAAAATGATTATTAAAGAGACGAGACATAGATGTAATATGCTCATGCATGCCATAATTATTGCGGTGGTGGGGAATATGCAGAAAGCATTGATTCCTCAAGGGGCGAGTAGGAATCGATAAATATAGATCAATAAATGCAGTAGACCTGCTTGCCAGCTTTAATAGCAGAAATACAGCAATTAGAGAATTCTAGCAAATTAGTCGTAGTAGATCTAACTTTAATGAAGCCATGCTGAAACGAACCCGAAAAGGTTTGCACTGGAAGTTAAGAGCATTGCACACCCGAGCTTCAAAAAGGTTTACAATACAATATAAATTGGCAATGGGGCGATAGTTTGATATGTCACATTTTCTTCCCTTCTTATGTAGGGGAATGATGACAGATGCTTTTCAAGATTTCGGAAAAACACCACAACAAATAAATAAGTTAAATAAGTGACAAAGTATTGAAACCAGGGACGAGCGACAGTTTTTTACAAAGCAAGCAGGGATACCATCAGGACCGCACGAGAAACTATCAGCCAAACCAGAAATATGCTTTAGCACAGCATCCTCATCAAACACTTGGTCTTTGGTTTCAAGAGTAGTCAGAGCAAACCTCGTCATATGAGTAAAATCCTTATTTCTAGTATCACAGTCTGTAGTCAAAATGCGGTGCTAAAAAAGTCACCAAATAGATTGTCAGTTGTCAGAGGATCTTCACTCTCGACGTCATCAAAACTCAACACAGAAAGGTAGCCATCGCAATTACGCTTAGAATTTACGAACCTCCAGAACTGTTTAGGTTCAACACGATGTAATTGATTTAATTCTCACCAAATAGTCACAATAAGATAAATAAAGTGCAGAGCAAAATTGGTAGCGTAACATGGAGTACTTCGCTTACTCCAGCTTACTCAGCTTCACTCCTTGAGAAACGAAACCGCTTTTAATCTATATTCTTTACGTTCCTTGTGCTTCACGGAACAGGAACACAATTAGCAAAATAAACAGAAAGAGAATCGTAAAATAATTTTACAGCATTATTGATGTCACGCTCATTCAGACCATTTGTCCAATCACAGGCAAAAAGCCAATTATTAAGTTTAGAATAATCAGCCTTGCTAAAGTTATAACCAAAATTACTTTAATCATAAGATGCCGTTAATACAGGATCAAAACCAAGAATGATATGCAATGCCGGATGATGATGAGATTCAGGAACCAAGGGAGATATACAGTGCTTCGCGACAGTACTCGAGAAGTCAGATGAAAACACCAAATTCAGAAACTTGCCCGAGTCATTCATCACGTTACAGGCCTGTGATAAACCGCAAGAGGCAATGGAATCTGTAGCTGCGTTCCATTGGGCCATGCAGAGTACTCCGGCGTACACCCAACTACGCTCAGCTACCCTAGATTATAGGTTGGTGTAGTTTCTAAGTGTAGTTACGCGGAGTTTTTCCGCTAGGGTTTTTGTGCTTTAAAAGCTCTCAATAGGTGGCTTTTTCGTAGTTTTCATTTTTCACAAATATTAAAAGTGTTTAAAAAGAAGTATCGGCTTCCCGTAAATATCAAAGACGTTAAAACTTTTTGCAAAATTACTGCACTTATCGCATAACATCATATTTTTCACAGCACATAAAAAATCTGCAAGTACAATTTATGAAATGCCAAACTTGACAGCGGCTCGAAGTAGTCGGGTAAAGAAAAAGCGTTCCATTGGGGAAGTACGCCGGAGTACTCTGCTTGGCCCAATGGAACGCAGCTAGCTGAAATGTACTGTGGAGCAGCCGAAAAAAATGGTAGTAGGCAATCCATGTTCAAGGAGCGCT
Source organism: Leptarthrus brevirostris (assembly GCA_964036015.1). Classification (NCBI taxonomy): domain Eukaryota; kingdom Metazoa; phylum Arthropoda; class Insecta; order Diptera; family Asilidae; genus Leptarthrus; species Leptarthrus brevirostris. Next base: position 113,817,152 of record OZ038373.1, on the reverse strand, counting down.
CTCAACCAACCCAAGGCATAGACATCAACTCATAGCAAACAATGGGCGATCCTGGTAGAATATATACCGTGGCAATGTATAAGTTTTTCTGTGGGAGCCTGAGAACCAAACAAAAGAACTCGAGGGGATCAGATCCCGCAACATCAACAACCATGCAAGGAATATCACGGCGGACAGCGCAGAGAACACCACTGCCAACCGGAGCATCAGGAGCGGAAAGGTGGCGGTCGCTGCAGAAAACCAAATACTCAGAGCCAAAAGGCTCAGTGTCTGCAATTATTCAACAAAGCCAATTCTCAGTCAGGCAGACCACGTCGAAAGAATTACTCATCGAGCCAATGAAGAGCCGAGTCGTTTTTGAGCGCAGTCAGGTTAAGCTGGCATAGTAAAGGGATAACTCACTGATGCGTTTTTTGATGTAATGAATTCACAGAAGATAGACTTACATGACCAGATGTCGGGGCAAAGTACCAAATGAAAAACAGCATCCGGTACAAGAAGTTTAAATGAAGCAGAGAAGGAACGACCCTGTTGTCCGTGCCATGCATCAATTCGTTAGCAGACAATCAAGCTCCGCCAGTACCCATGCATGATGAAATAAAATTCACAATGTCATCCTCAGTAGTGTCGTGATGCAATCGTGACAAGAAAATATTACGCTGCAGTCACAGGTCTCGCGCCGTTGACCACGCTGCAATCAGGCGCAAGATTTTGATACAGCGTCAGCAACCTCGCAAGAAGTTGAAACTGTTGATGAGGTACTGGAAGCCGGATGTGAACTCAAGATACCACCCCTAGTAGAAGAGGGTGCACGAGCAAGAGAGGGAGTAGCAGTCAACCTCGGCGATATATTAGGAAAGCATATGTGCTCCGGAGTGCTAGCAAGCAGAGCCTGATCCCTTATGCGTCTTTGCCTAGATTGTGACTCCTCCATCGGCCCGCACCGTATCGAGAGACACACTAACGACATCCAAAATCGCAGGCCGATCAAATAAGATCCGAATTAACCTTCGCAGCCGATGACAACGACTCCGCATCCCTTCTAAGAAATTACTCCCAATATCATCAATAGGGAGAACAGGATTTGCGGCAGCATTGGCACAATGTGCAGGATGAATGGTTGTACCATGTATTCCTAGGCATAGTTGTTATCTTATAAGAGGCATAGGCATAGTTGTTATCTTATAAGAGATATCACGCGACTTATCCAGCAGCAGGTCATAGCTAGCTCCAGATTTTTTCACTCAGGCCAACAAGTCATCAAACTTTCGGTTCAACACACTGAAATCGGAGACGGAGTTGGATCAATTCAATGAGCCGCGCGACCACAATGTCATGGGTCCCGGGTTCGAGACCAGATCTCCCCGTGGGTTTTTATTAAGAAATTAAAATAATCCACTCCGTCTCTGGGCTGTTGTCTAGCTCGCAGCAATGCAAAAAACAAGACATTAAAGTTTCCTCACTTCCCTTCCCGTCAAAACCATGCTAACGCATCAAAGGGTTGTCCCCTAGGATTTGGCCAGATCGTATAAAAAATACTAGAAGATGGTAGCTGTTTATGCAGTTCTGGTAAGAGACACAAGATAAGCTACAGTCAACAACGACAGCAATCCTCAATAAAACCTTTAACGGTACAGCTCGGACAATTAATAAAAATCATCATAAAAATCACGAAACAGAAGTAACATAAAACAATTTAACAAAAATGATGAGTAAAGCAACAATAAATAACATGTGGCCATGTCAAGAATTTTCTAAAGTGAGGGTATGAAAGGGTGACCGTGACTTATTTCACAATATGTTGCCGGATTTTCGAGTGCACTACCTTTGCAACTTTTGAAATTGCTTCGTTCGTAAAAGCAGCATTCTTCGAGTTGTGTACAGGATGTTCGGAAAATGTGTAGGAAACGCTATACCAATGGATTCTTTGAAGTGTCCTGATCACAATTTTCTTCCATAACCCCCACCCAAATGAACCCTTCCCCTTCAAAATCGCGTTTTAAAATATTGGTTCCTTCTAAGAAGGTGTGCTCACTTAATTGCTTGTAAGTCCTCTCAAGGACATCACAAGACCAACATTTGAAGCTTCTTTGAGAGATGACACTATTCGAGTTATTGAACCTTAAATATGAATATTGGGAAAATTTTGCACAAAATTTTGGTATGTTATCGTTTATCCTGTAAAACTTTTACACCAAGAATATCATTTATTTTTTTCCTTAAGAGGATCTCAGGAAGATATTTACAACAAAAAAGGATTAAATCGATATCTGCAGCCATTCAAAAGTTATTAACATTTTTATGCTGCTCGAGAATATCAAGAGCGCCTTGAAGCGTCCCCACAAAAAATTTGGTGGTCATTTTCTTGTTGAACGGAATTGAGGGTAGTTATCTGAGTTATTAATGTGTTCTTTGAATTGTTTTCTTTATTCATTACGACTTGTGCTTGAATTTGTTAAAGATTTGTATTTCAATTTCGCTTGTTGTTTTTGAATTTTCTGGTTTTTGAGATTTACGGTAACGACAATTGGATTACGGATTTGGTTTTAGATTTTGGATACGGATTTCGATTTGGAATTTTACATAATGACTAACAATTCCTTCACAAATGAAGAGTATGTGAACATGCCGCTCATTTATGGTGAGGCTGTAAGGAGTACTTCTTTAGCCCGACAATTGTATCGAGAAGACGCGATCTACAAAGCTCAACATTTGAAGCTATCCGCCGAAGGTTAGCAGAAACTGGGTGTTTTCGTGCCTGTTTCTATGACAGAGGCAGGCAGCAAATACCTGGGGTGGAAGGCCGTGTATTGGGGTTAGTTGCTGACAATCCCCGCATAAGCACAAGAAGAATTGCCGTTAGGATTAGTGTATCAAACAGCTCAGTTCATAATGTTTTGCGAAGGCACCAGTATCATCCATTACATTCCAATATTCTTTTAAAATAAATATTTGGTGTAGAATTATTGGTGGTCGAAAATTGGGACCAGTTCAGTTACCCGTTATTAATGGGAATACTTATTTGAAGTTCTTACGTGACCCGCTTGAAGACGAATTAGATGAGCATATTCCACTAACCTTGCGAAGAAATATGTAGTTTATGCACGATGGCGCTTGTGCCCATTTCTCGGTTCAGGTGTGACAGTACCTGACCGAAGCTTATGGAATGAGATGGATTGGTCGCGACGGACCGTATGTTTGGTCGGCAAGATTTCCTGATCTGAATCCATTACATTTTTATGTATGGGGTCATTTAAAACACCTTGTCTATGGTTCAGATGATCTTATTAGAGCAATTGTGACCAAAAATCTGTAAAGCTTGTGAACAAATAAACCTAGACTTGGAGGTGTCATCAAAACGTCTCTTATTTCGAGAGCAGAAATATGTGTTCTGCAGGATTGGGGCCACGTAGAACACTTAATTTAAAAATAGCATTTCTCGAGCAGCATAAAAATGTCAATGACTTCTGAATGGCTGCAGATATCGAGTTAATCGTTTTTTTGTTGTAAAGAGCTTCCTGAGACCCTCTTAAGGAAAAAAAGGATGTCCTTGGCGTAAAAAATTTACAGGATCAAGGATAACATTCTAAAATTTTGTGCAAAATTTTCCCAATATTCATGTTTGAGGTCCAATAACTCGAAAATTTGTTAGTGGATTATGGCATGTTGGGACCTCCTGTCCTGTTTAAAAAAAGCTTTAAATGTTGGTCTTGCCATGTCCTTGAAAGGACTTATAAGCATTTAAGTCAGCACACCTCCTTTGAAGGAACCAACATTTTCAACGCGAAAACGACTACCCCAATACAACCGAAGGTACTATATAAAACTACCTGAACGTACGAGATCATAAGGATCGGCGATTAAATACTTTTGTTGTAGTTGTTTGCTTTGTTTGATTTGCACCGACTTCAAAATAGGTCTGTCTATTTACTCGAAAGTTTTTACACAAAACCGAAAGTTTTCGTCCACACTGCGTCTGTTTACTTTTGGACTTGGAGAAATTTGACAGTAGAGTAATTTCCCCTTTTGTCCAAATTTTACACAAGGTCTGTTCCCTGACTTACAGTGCCAAAAAGTGCAGTGATGTTGGTGGGAATAACACTTCACTGAGTTGAGGAACGCAGAGTGCTTTACAGTGCCAAGAATGAGAAATGTCAACTGACAATTCAATGCAATTGACAATTAATAACACGGAGCATTCTAGAAGGGAAGTTGATTTGATGAATCAAATAGAGCTTTCAGTGTCTTTTAGTGAGCACGAGTTATCACTAGTGCTTGTTAGGGAACAGACTTACAGGCTGATGAGTATAAACAAAATTTCGGCAGAATTCTTCTTTTATGGTTGACAGCTGATTGATGTTTGGCAAGTTACAGCCTACGAGGAAGTAACTAAAGGAGAGGCCGTAACGTACAAATACCATGTGTGTGATCATCGCAAATTTTCAATTTTCTGCGGGGAATGAGGAGGCAAGTAATTCCAAACTGGTCCACTGGCTGTCACTTTTGTTTACGTTTCTCCGGTTCGAAGTAAAATTGAGAAATAAAATGTAAGGAATATTACACATTGTTTTGATAAACATATATAATTATTTACACATTGTTTTGATAAACATATATAATTATTATGCTGTGAAGTGCTAAAAGAGTGTCTAAACAAGTTAAGACAATTTATTAATATCATTAACAGAGAAAAGTGCGTTTCTTTTCAGAAAAACTGAAAATGAAGTGTTCAGTGAATTCCGGTGATAACAGCAAACACCACATGCTTTCCGTAACTATCTACATCTTTCAATCCTAAAATCATGCATACTTCTCAATCTATATGGTTGGACCTCACCCACAAATCTTAAATTACTTCTTAGATAATCAGGTAACATTCCATATTTCATCTTAAAGACATACAAAAGAACATTAAATATAATTCTCCGCTTCAAAGTATTCAGCATCCATTTCACAGGTGTATACCTATTACATCTTAATATAATACGCATGGCCCTATTTTGCAATTTTTGCAATTTTTTTCTTTCAAACATTTCTCCATTCACAAGAAATAACACCGTTGGACAGAATTCAAAATGGGGTTTCACAATTACATTGTACACATGTATCAAATCATTCAAAGAGAAATTGTTCGTAATACGCCTTAAAAACCCAGTCTTTTTTGACACCTTTTTTCACACATAAGCCACATGTTCTTTAAAATTAAGGTACTAGGTATTTTATATTGTCCACACATTCAATTATGTTTCCATCAATTTCAATATTCACATTAAAACTAGTATTCACAACCATACATTTAGTTTTTGTTACGTTCAGTTTGAGCTTATTCATATTCAACCACTTATATATCTCTTTTACATCTTCCTTTATCATTCGCTCACACTTAGGACCATTCTCACCTACTGCATATAATAACCCATCATCCGCAAACAATGCAATTTTGCAATTTTTTAGGACACTAAACACATCATTAATGTAAAGCAGAAATAAAGTTACTCCAAGTATTGACCCTTGTGCAACCCCCAGATTCACATTCACACTTTTCGAAATAGATTCATTAACTTTTGTTTTTTGTGTCCTTCCATTCAAATATGACGAAAACCAGTTTAATTCTTTAACCGAAATTCCATACGCCTGTATTTTTTTCAACAAAATGTTTCTGTCCACAGTTTCAAACGCTTTTTTAAAATTTAAAAACACCGCAATCACACATTTCTTATTATCTATTTCCCTTTTCCAGTCCATAATTGTACAATTCAACGCAGATTCGCACGAATTTCCCTTTCTAAAACCAGATTGCTGCGGTATAAGCAATCCATTGCCTTCTATAAACTCCTCTAATTGTATCTGTATTACCTTTTCGATAATTTTTTCATACACAGGTAACATATTTACCGGCCTGAAATCCATACATTGCTTAGCCCTCTTCAGTTTTTCCACAGGTACTACTACTGACTCTTTCCACGATTCAGCGAACACTCCATTGTCCATTGATCCATTGATAATATCCAGAAAAATATCTCATATTTCTGGCATCGCGTCCAACAGCATATCAGGACCAACTTGATTGTAGTCCCTATCTCGCTTCAGCATCGTGATTGTATCAATAAGTCCATACATATCAATATATTTAAAGATCTTTTGTTGTGTACTTCTACATTTGACTCATCGTACCTCTCATTCGTAATTGATTCATTAATCTGTTGCACACTCTCTACAAAATACATGTTAAATTTTTCTGCTTTAACCTGATTATCATTCACTGTCACTCCGTCAAACATTACTTCATTTATCTCAGCTTTACTTTCTCTCAAGACTAAATTCTTTATTATCCTCCACATAGTCCTTTGATTCATTGATCTCCAATTTGCTCTTTAATAAAGTAAGCCTTGTTTCTTCTTACACTCTCTTTATACATATTTCTAATTTTTTTGAATTTTAATTTGAACTTTATTTATTATGAAATACAAATTTCACTTAACCCTAGAAATTATTTTTAACAAATTCCATAATGCTATATTTAAACCTATTATAATTCGTTTCCTCTTTTATTTCCATCGGCAAAGAATTGAAAATTATAAAACCTTTATATACTAAGCTATTCTGGGCTATTTCATTCCTATAGGAAGGCAATCTAAAATCGTTAGCATTTCTTAAATAATATGACTGTACATCTCTTACATAATTAATCAAACCAGTTAGGTACCTAGGCATATTTCCTGCCTTAATCTTAAACACAAACAATAGAACATTCATTGTTATTTTCTGTTTAATACTTAGCCATCCTAGACTATTCAACATAGTTAAAATACTCGTGTATCTATTACATTTAAGAATTATCCTCATTGCTCTATTCTGCAGCTTTTGTTATCTGTATATTTCACTACTATTTGCTAAAAATAATATTGTTGAACAATATTCAAAATGAGGTCTTATAATTACATTATATACTAAAACCATTGTAACACAATCCAATCGCTTCCTTATACGTCCGAAAAAAAGCTATTTTCTTAGCCAATTTCTTAACAATATAATTCAAATGTTGATCCAATTTTAACTTACAGTTCACCAATACACCTAAATATTTAATTGAGTTCAAGTTTTAGCGTATTGGCACTAAGCCAGACACTGAGTCTATTCAAATCATCTTGAATCCTTCGTTCCCATTCATCTACTTCTTTGCCCACTATGTCGACAAAGGCGTCATCCGCAAATAATACTATTTTACTATGTCGAAGAACCATATTTATTTCATTGATGTATACAGTGAACAGAAGTGGTCCCAATATTGTATCCTGTGGCACCCCCCAAAGAGTCTGAAGGCTCTCTGACATCGTCCCATTTATTGACATTCTGTGCGTTCTATTACTCAAATATGATTTAAACCATTTCAGCTTAATATCTTGAATTCCATATTTATATAACTGTTGAATCAAAATCCCTCGATCAATAGTTTCAAAAGCTCTTTTAAGATCCAAAAATACAGCAATTATTTTGTTACGTCTGCTAAGTTCCTCTTTCCAGTTCACCATTACGTAATTTAATGCTGATTCACATGAGTGATGTCTTCTAAAACCGGATTGATATTCAAGTATTAACTCATTCTCATCAAAATACTTTTCAAGTTGCAAATGTACAATATTTTCAATGACCTTCTCAAACGTTGGCAATGCATTTACCGGACGAAAATCTTTTGATTGTTTTGCTCCTTTTACTTTTTCGATAGACTGTTTGCACTCATCCGGAAAGATTCCCATAGTCAGTGATTTATTCACCAAATGAACAAAGGCTGGTCCTGCTGTCTCAAACGCGTCTACCAACATGCTGGGGCTAATAAGATTGTAATCTCTCTTCTGGTTTAGGCCGTGCAATATTTCTCTAATATCGGGTAATGCCACTAACGAAAATTTGAAACAACTCCCCTTTTCAATAATATAATTAGCATATGGAGCAACATTTATGTGTTGTCGTATATCATCTATACTCATCACAAAATACTTATTGAATTCGTTCGCCATCTCCTCTCCATCGCCTCTGATCTCCTATAGCTTAACCTTTAAAAATTATGTCGCCTTCAATGTTATTTTTGCTTACTCTTAGAACGTATTTCTTTAATGTTCTCCACATTCCTGTATGTCTGAGCAGCCTACTTTTAATAAACTCAGCCTTACTTCTATCTATCTCTCTTTTGTACTTATTCCGATTCATCTTGTTAATCTTCCAATCACTTCTGGTCTCTGAATAAATTGCCCTTTGATAGCTCCGAATTTTTTCCATTTTTAACCGACTTCCCAAAAACAAAGAGGTTCTAAGTTCGACGCGTATTTTATTTTTTTTTATGTCTGACCGGGCATAACTTCGTAACGCGTCGACCGATTTTGATGATTCTTTTTTTGTTGGGTAGAGTATGTTCACCGATTGGTACCATGTCAAAAGGGTGGGGGTGAAACCTAACTTTGTAACGCGTGGTCCGATTTGGATGGTTCTTTTTTTGTTGTACAGAGTATGATCCGTCATTGCTAATAGGAGAAAAAAAATCGGCCTAGGGTGGGGGGAGGGGTAGTCTAACTTTGTAACGCGTGGACCGATTTGGATAATTCTCTTTCTGTTTGGTAGAATATGATCCTTGGTTGATACTACGAGAAAACAAATGTTGCTGGGGTGGGGGTGGGAGAAGGGGGTGGAACATAACTTTGTAACGCGTGGATCGATTTGGATGCTTCTTTTGCTGTTGTATAGAGTGTGATCCCCCGTTGCTAATAGGAGAATAATTTGGTCCTATAGTGGTGGTGGGGAAGGGGGAGGGGTTAGTAACTTCGTAACGCGTGAACCGATATCGATGATTCCTTTTCTGTTCGGTAGAGTATGTTCCTTTATTGATACCATGAGAAAAAAAGTTTAGTGGAATGGGGGTGAGGTATGGGGTTAAAACAAACTTTTAACGCGTGGGCCGATTTGCATGGTTCTTTCTTCGTTGTATAGAGTAGAAGACACTAAAAAGTGAAAAATAAAACAGTTTTTAAAAAAAAAGTTGAACCGACTTCACAAAAAGCGCTAAAAAGCATAAAATAATTTTTAATTGCATATCTATTACGACATTTTGAAGTAGATGCAAATTAAACAAATAAAACAACTACATAACCACAATTGAAAATAATACATAATACTACCTGAACGTTTCAGCTTACGGGATCAGTAGAAATGACGATTAAATATTTTTGTTGTAGTTGTTTGTTTGGTTTGTTTGATTTGCACCGACTTCAAAATGTCGTAATAGATATAAAATTAAAAATTATTTTATGCTTTTTAGCGCTTTTTGTGAAGTCGGTTCAACTTTTTTTTTAAAAACTATTTTTAGTAAGTTTAATTGATCACTAAACCACTCCGTCTTATGTATATTCGTCACAGACTTTATATTAACATAACTGTTTATAATTCTTAGCAATTCCTCGGATAAAACATTTGCAGATAAATTAACGTCATTAAAATTAACTACCTTGACAATTGCACTTTGATTTACATCGCTAATAAACGCGTCCTTATTATATCTTAAACTTTTAACTAATTTTCTTTGCTCACTTGGTCTTGGCATATCAGAATCCGACTTAACTTTTACTGTAATAGACTCATGATCTGAAACCTTTAACTCATTATCGACTTTTGCCGTAACAAAAACGGAATTAGTGACTACATAATCAATCAAGGTCTTGGAATCACTCGTTATCCGCGTTGGATTGTCAATTAATTGCTTACACGCATTTTCTTCCACAATTATTCTCTCAATTTCTTTTTTGTACTTACAATTATAATTCAACCAGTTTATATTAAAGTCCCCTACTATAATTAACTCTTTTCTTTTATCACTAAGTCTGTCTAATAATTCAGAAAATCTGTCGCAAAACATACTACTCGATGCGCTGGGTGATTTATATAAAACAGTCACTACGGCTGAATATTTCTTGGAACATATATCAATCACTAACCCCCAATAGTCTAAAACATTCCTCTTCTGAGTCTGACAAAGCTGCTCTGTTATACTGATCTGTTTTTTTTGCCTTACCCAAAAAGCGTCTGTTAACTTTGGCATTTTCATCGCCTCCACCAAAAGAACGATTTTTACTCACGTTTTACACACAAAAATAAACAGATGTCAAAAAGTAAAGTAATGTCGTAATAAATATGAAATTAAAAATTATTTAAGCTTTTTAGCGCTTTTTGTGAAGTCGGTTCAACTTTTGTTTTTAAACTATTAGTTTCAAAGGTAACACTTATTTTAATGGAAAATAACTCAAAATGGTTAGTGACATATAATAATAATAATATATATATATATATATTTCATGGATGATGTACACAAGATTTGAAAATCTTTTATACGTACTAATAAATAGAAACTGGAACTAGAAATTGTTGAATTTTAGGGAAAATATACTAACTAACTAACATTTCATATGTAACCATTAACATTGCAAGAAAGAAAAAATTAGAAGAAAAAAATAAAATAAACAAAACTAATCGATAAAAGCTAAACAATTAAAACTAGACAATAAAGATAAAATTATTAAATTATTATATGTATATAAATTTTATTACCAAAAAAAAAAATAAGTAAAGTATAAGTCAATTGACTCGCAGATAGGCATCTAAAAGTGTTTACGTACTGGCATTTAAGACAATGTTTAGGGAATATGAGCTTTGAGCAACGGCCTAAATGCATTGACAGAGTGTGCCGACTGAACGAAAGAAGGAAGACCATTCCAAAGACGGGCAGCTCTCCATTACAGCTTTACTGAACCTAGGTATTATAATGTTACGGTGACGTCTAGAAATGGAAACCTGAAAGAATTCTCTGAGATACTCCGGCTCATTACTGTTCAAAATATTATAAAGGAGAATTAGTATTCTATGTTTTAGATAAGAGTTTATAGATAAACCAAGCACTGCAGTTGTATAAGGTGAAACATGATCGAACCTACGTAGACCAAAAATGAAGCGAATACAGTCGTTGAAGGCTACTTCAACTTTTCGGGAACATATTCAATCCAATTTAGGGTAAACTGATTTTTGAAGTAAGGCATAATTAATGTTTCTACCAACTTAAGCTTCATACCAGTACTCAAAATACTTGCCGAAAGCCATAGTCTACGTAAACCAGCATAAACCCTACTGAGCATTTTATTAATGTAATCACATGCTGCTATTCAGGACAATTCCCAAATCCGTAACTTTGCTAAATTTAGGCAGTTCAAAGCCATTCAGGGTAACAGGTGGAACATCAATATGATCCAATGCATTACTATAGAAATACATGCACTGTGACTTTGCAGGATTAAGTGATAGTCCGTTCAGCACAGACCATTCATATATGTTACCTAAATCTATATTAACACGTGCAATGCAGTCCTCGAGCAATCCGATAGGTCTACCCAAATACAGCTGAACATCATCTGCGTACATATGAATCTTGCTACTCTCAACAACCCGCGGGAGATCATCAATAAAAAGGCTAAACAGCAATGGGCCAAGTACGGAACCTTGCGGAACACCACACTTTACCATATGAACTCGAAAGAGAGCCACCAACCCTTACTCGCTGATGACGGTCCGAAATAGATGCCCTTATCAAAGAAATTGCAGAGCTGCTGAAATTGTACCTGGTCAAAAGCTTCCAAAGGAGAATTCTGTGATCAACGCTGTCGAAAGCTTTAGAGAAATCAAGAAGGACCAAAGTGATGAAATTGTTCTGGTCCATTGCGGCCCTTATATCAGTTGAGACCTTTAATATTGAAGTTTCGCAACTACGAAAAGAACGGAATCCCGACTGCCAAGGGGTCATCCAGTTGCCAGCCTCTATAGAGACAATTACCTGTCGACACATAAGTTTCTCCAGAACCTTAGACAAAAACGATACAATACTTATGGGCCGAAAATCGGCAGGACATTCAGCATTAGACTTTTAAGGGACCGGCAGGACAGCAAGTGTTCATAATATGAAGAATATACTTGTCAATTAGAGGTAGCAACAACTTAATAAATCGTGGTGGTATATAGTCTGGCCCAATGGCTTCGGATTTCACGGAGAAAATTGCAGTAATCAGCTCATCCCGACTAACGCCGCAAAAATAAAATTCATTAATGCTATTATGTAGATCCTGGCTGACATGCGAGATAGGGTAGCTGCCTATTACAGGTTTGTTCGAAGACAAAAAGTGAGAGTTAAGCTCATCAGGATTTAACAAACAGTCAATACTATCAGTTCCATATACTCCAGACTCCCGCAAATTACGCCAAAGAACTTTAGGTTTCAGTCCAACATTCAATTTAGCACTGAAGTAGCGTCTTTTCGCATTTCTAATAGCCAATGTAGCTTTATTACGCGCAACTTTATATTGTAATCGAGCCTCATTTGTTCTTAAGCGCCTAAAACGTTGGTACAAGTACTCACGTTCGGCTATAAGTGAACGAACGAGAGAACCAAGGCCAGCCATCCCTCTGGGACCGCCTGAATCTTTTCGAAACATATGTCTCGAACAAGTATTCAATTAGCAACGATAAAATGTTAACTTGCTCATCAACCGAAGTACAATTGAACAAAGTCCGCCAAGGAAGTTGCGTACATTCCTGAAACAAGGCATCAGTACAGATATTGTTGTGGAGATTTAGGTTGCCTCACAAAATCATAACTTATGAAAAGAAGATCATGATCCATAGTACTGATTGGGCTAATCTGGTTCAGAAATAATACTTTGTCTAAATCGGCTACCAAGAACAGGTCAAGAAGAGAGGGATTAGCTGTATTAAAAAATTTAGGCTCAGTATTAACCATACCAAGAAGAAGCGATTGAAAGAAATGCATGAAAATTGGTAAGCTAGAGCGTCATGGCGTAGAATATTCACATTGAAATCCCCACTTACCACCACATCAGTGTAATGCTTTGTGCCAGATGAAAAGAAAAGATTTTCCCCAGTCTATGCTGTTTAAGAGCCTCCCGATAAAGAGCATTATTAGCTTGAGTCAAGCTCTCACTGACATATACCCGGCTGGCAGAAGAGAATCCATCCAGTTGCGACAACTGCAGACCCTTATGTTTACGAAAAGCTGTCAAGAATGTTCGCTGCTCAGCATGACCAGAAAAACGCACGACCACGGGAGAATTATTAGCTGACGACTTAGGATTTAGGCGAAAAGCATCAATAAATGGCGTTACGGGATGTTTAACTACTGCAGCAATATTCTTAATAATGTTCACGACATTCTCTTCAGGGCTTTTAGGTATACCACGAATGATGACGTCGTTTAACCTCTGTATTCGCTGTATGTCCGCAGTTTGCTTAAGTACTAATCTCTGATTATTTTTTAACTCCAATATAGCATTTTCACGTTTGCTTATACGGTCATTTGTGCAGCGTATGAACTCCTCAATTTTGTCAATTTTGTTGATGATTCGCTCTTCAAACTGGCGAAGGAGATCACCCATTCTGTCAACAAATGTTTCCAGATGATCTATGCCTTTCTCAGAAATAGACAGCGGGGATTGTAAAGCAGATTCAATTTTTTATTAAATATCGAATTCAGGAATCACCACATGAACTCACTGCACACCACTTGTTCCAACGAAATGTTATTTGCATTAGGATATTAAAAATTGATGGAAAAAACACCGTTCACTGTTGTAAAAATTGAAAAAATGCGGGAGCCGATAACAAACACGTCTAACCTCTAGCCATAACACGTACGTACAACATACATTTAACCAATAATACTAACTCAAAGAAAATTCTTAATACTTACAATCTTTTACTCCTTCAACAAATCCTTTTTTCTTCTGTGGCAAGGCCTCTTTTTTATGTATCACCATTTTGTCAATCTTAAAGTAATCACGGACTGCTGGTATTCTTAATATAGCCACCTAGGGGTAAAATTTTGTAAGTTAAAGGATCTAGCAGATTAGGCTTAAACTTGTACCTGTCCTAACGATATGAAATTACTGCACACCCAATAAACTAATATACCTCCGGGGAAATTCATGATAAATGGAAATATTGCAATAGGAAGTGCCCTTAAAACATATTTCATAAGATGTAAATTCTGAGACGAGAGCCTTGCGCTGTCTGTACCTATTTCTATTGTTAAAAATAATGTCGCACTGGTTATAATAGGTAAAAGAAAATACGGATCTGGAACAGTGAGATCTGTAAACCAAAACATTCCCCCGTCGCGCATCGATTCCACCGGAGTATTAGCCATACCGCGTAGCGCCATAAAAAAAGAAATAAATAATGGCGCCTGTGCTAAAGGGACAATCATATTCTTTAACGGATTAAGGTTCTTTTCTTTCATAAAAATCATCATTTCCTGTGCATATCTAGCTGATTCTATGGCATTTCCAGTCTGTCTAGCTTCGGTCATCTTCATTTGTAGCACTTGCATTTGAGGCATATGGTTATTCATTTTTGCGGCGTTTCTTTGAGATAGAATAACTAAAGGGAAAATCAAACATCGAACAACTACTGTGCCTATCGCGATAGCCCCCCACCAAGGTAAGTCAAGCCCTATGTGAAGATACTCCATGCAATTTTGTACAAGTCCAACGGGAGACCAACCTCCTAGCCCGATTGAGCTAAATGTGGGTTCACCGCTTGCAGTTAAAACATCTGTTACATCCACCTTTGGTGGTGCAGGGGCTTCGGGTATTGATGTTAAGTCAATTACCCGTTTGGACGCATCTTCGCTTGAAAATCGCACAGATGTATTGCCAGCCATTGTAAAGGCAACCGAGATTTTGGAAATCTCATCCTTTTGTAAAGGTAAACATCGTGATCTGGAATACCTACCGGTTTGTGTCAATAGTGTGACTTTTAAATTTGAAGACGAACTTAACTGTGGGATAAAAGGTTAGAAATTTCGTTTTTGCGGCTTAGAAAACACACCTTACGTTCTGTACAAATAAGGACATTTTTGAGCTGCCTTAGAGGCAACACACGATTCTTCCACATTATTGTGGCAAATAGTATACCTTTTAATCTTTTTTAACTTTTCTCCGGTATTTCCTAGCTCGTGCTACAAGTTTTCACAGGTTTTCATAGAACTATAAAATATATAAATGACATTTAGAGCTTCTTATTCTTCTTGAAAAAACATAGAAAAGCTTGCAGGCACTAATCTTGTCAAAAACGTAAATTTTAAAATCAAAGAGAATTTCGTTTATTTTTATTACAAATCCTTCTTTCGGAGGAGAATTATATATTTTACGAGAATAATTTAAAATAATAAACCGAATATAATGATGTAAATTTGCTTTATTTAAAATGTGACACGAAAATGTTTTGAGAAACGCAACGTACAACAGCTGTGAATTTTCGGTGTTCTTATTTCCTTTGCAAGTCGAGTTAATTTTGATATTTTCAAAAATTCGCAGGGCGCAGGGTGAAATTTCGAAAAATCTGAAGCAAATTTCACCTTGCGCAAAGCTTTGCACTTGGCAGCATTTGATTTGATTTCTCCTTTTGAAAGCTTTAAAAGTTTGTTTACAAGGCGAACTTGTTTGGTGGTGAGGACTTGTTTAACTTTCTTAAGAATTTAAATAAGATAGTAGAATTTCGGTGGTTTAAATGAAATTTTAACTTTATTTCCCTATTTGATTTTTGAATTTGCAAATACATTGGCTACCAAAAAATCCTGAAAATAAATAAAAATCAGCTGACAAGAAGTAGAGTGCTTTCAACTTTCAAGTTTGTGGTGAAAACGTCAACTTTTTGTCCGTAAGCAAATGTCAAAACTAGAAATTCTTCAGCTTGTTCGTTTAATTGTGAAAATAACAAAAATTTGTTAGATTTTCGGTGCAATTTTATAGAAATATAAGTAGGCACGGAGGGTGAATAAACAGTCGGTACGTGATTGCGAAAATCTGTCGTTTTGCTAAATTCAAAAACTTTCTTTGGATTTCTCGAAACTAGAGTGTGTCATTTGTCATTTCACTTCTCGTCTGCGGAAAAAAATAAATCCTTATTGAAATGTTTTCTGTGTAGGTTGCTACATAATTTGGAAATCTGTTCGTTTACACGTCTAAATTTTAAATGGTAAGACTTGAGAAACATTGATTCGTGTTCGTTTACGATCGCACAGAAGATTTTTAATGCGCCACAGAATACCGATTTGGACCTTTCGCCATTTGAATTTTCGTTTTTATTTTTAGCACCATTTTCTTTAAGGAGTTTTTGATGGGATTTTTAGAGTCAAACATTTAGACCGTAAAAGGATTTTGTAAAAAGTGGCAAGAATGAGTGGACGGGTTCGGTTGAAAGCCAATGGAGCTCTCGACGAAGACCTTCCGACCTTGCAGGAAATTGTCTATAACTACCTGTCCAACAACCTGCATGTACTATGTGATCAATATCCTGAGTCATCCCTGAAGTGGCTAAGATCTGGGATTGTTATTCCTTCAGAAATTTGTGATAGGTTTTTAGAGAACCACCAGAGAAGCAATCGTGAAGTAGACGACTCTTTTGTAAATTTGTTTAGGGATACTCAAAGGACACCACTAAAATTTGTTCATTTGAGGAACAGCACAATTACAAGCGAAGGTACTGTCTAAACAATTTTAAATACATTCTAACCCGAAAATCTTTTCAGGCCTTGAAACACTTTTCCGGCATAATCTAATATCCCTGTCTATGTGGTATTGCGACAATATCACAGTTCAATCTCGTCATCTGCTAGCAAAATATGGAGCCAGCCTGAAAAATTTGGAATTAGGTCTTAATGTAGAATTGCTGCGATATGCTGAACCGAACGAAAAAGCTCCGGTTGATTTTCAACTAAATTTTCCTAACTTAAGACGTTTGGTTTTAAATGGAGTTGTAATGCATCACCGGCTACAATTCAATCACCTCCAAGACCTTAGCTATTTAGATCTTACGTCTTGCGTTGTAACAAATTTTAACTTGGACTCGCTTTGTAATCTTCCACACCTATCTACTTTAATCCTCTTTAATGTTTGGCCTATAGCCAATCAATTTCATACAATATGTCGAATGAAGAGGTTACAAACACTTGATATATCAATTAGTAGCTCTGGAAATGGACATGGGACATATGATCTACCTGACCAGGTTTGATTTATTTTAAATCTGTGAGAATTTATCTTAATTTCAATTATTAAAAGACTCTAGGAATGCTGGTTGAGAATTTACCTAATTTAACTCATTTGGACATATCCGGAACAAACTTGGCTGGTACCGGGGTTGCTCAGAAAGGAGCTACAGAAAAGATGGCTTCCGATATTCCTGGCTTGACCAGTCGGACTAATAAGCCTTTACAATTTTTGGGTCTCTATCATACCGCCCACTGGGCTTGCAAAAGACATGATATACCTGCTATACAAGTATTACACATTTGTTCTTTATCCAAATAGTTTATACCTCAAAATAATTTATTGTAGATCGCTGGAGATGCAAATGAAGAACAAATTTTAACGGCTGCCCTATATTACCAAGACAGACCAGTAGTACTCACAAGGGTAAATTAGAAACTTTATTTTATGTTACCTTTTAGACAAAATATTATTCCAGGTTTTAAATGATTTATATCACTTATTCCGGTTTGAGTCCTGTAAAGCAATTCACACTGCTCTTGATATTGTGTTGACTGCAATGGATAGGCATCTTCGATTTAAGCACATGCAGATATCTGGAAGGTAAGTTTAGTTTTGTTTATTCGAAATTGTGAAAAACTTGAAAATGAGTTTAAATGTTATTTTGGGTGTCCTCTGTATGTCTCTGCCTCTGAATCGATTTTTAATTTACCCAACTTTACATAATATAGTTCATATCGCAACACATGATTATCATCATTAAATTTGTGGTTCTATTTCAAAACCTTATATATGCATTGAGATAAACTTTGCACGGTGTACAATAAATTGGAATAGAAATTCTTAAGATATCAAATTTATCAGTTATCAGTCCATATGCTATGATAAAAAATTAGAATTTGTCAGTTTTATTTAAAAAGTGAAGTGCAATGGAAGTTTTACGGAAGAGTATTGTGAACAAATTCATTAAAAGAGTGAAACCTTGCGGGATTTCATATGTGAAACCATTCAACGTTTTAACCTTGCGGGATTTCATATATAAAACCATTTAACGTTAATATTTTACTGAATTAACCCTTCCAACACAAAAGTCGGACTTCGTAGTCAGGGGCCCAGAATCATTTCACCTATTCCATCAAAAGGATGAAATGAGGCTCCCAGCCCAAAATGCAAAGGAAAAACTAACAAGCAAATGAAAGGAACAGGAAGGAAACAAGTAAGGAAACCCAGAACACACTATGCATAACAGAGAGTCACGGGAGCACAGAAAATAGATAGTTCTTAAACGACACCTTGCTAAGAGTTAAATCAAAATTAGGATATGTATTAACATAATTTGATCTAAATGGTTCAACATGCAATAAAGGCAGTCTTCGAAGGTTATGTTGGGACTGTCTGAAGGAAACCTTGCTAACAAGCAAACCGCAGTCTGTATTAGAGTTCAAGAGCTTTTCTCAAGCGAGGGCAAACCGAGCAACCGGAGGTGGCACGGATTCGATACGCTTCACAGTGGTTCCACGCCCATTTTTAGGTCCGACAAAAATCCAAATTGCATGATTTATACGTTTTCATGTGTAAAACAAAAGTAGTTTGGTGAAATAAATATTTATTAAAAGAAAAAACAATGAAAATATTCATAGAGAACATTAAGTAAATAATTGAAATGCCACAAAGAAAACCAAAAATAGTCCAATTACTATCTAACAAAATAATTTCTTAAAACTAATGAATTAAAAAGAATATTTAACTAGAAATTAATAAAATATCTTCATTACTTCAACTACTACTATCTACTTGCTAATAATAACTAATAAATTTGATAAATAAACAATTTAAAAACATAGTAGTTCCAGGGCAGCTTTTGACAATATGGAATTCTTTTTCCGAGGCAAATGCCTAATTTCTGTGATTACGGGGTCGAACTTAGGAGAAGCCTATTTAATAAGTCAGTATTCTTTACGATCCTGGACATTTTTCGTGTAAACTACTCAAAACAATTAAAGGGGTCCTCTACTCTCGCGGTTTCAAAAAATCGATATTTTTTTTAATTTCAATCTTTGTGTCTGAGAATGCGCCACAGAAAGGATTTCGTGAAAATCACATTCCTTTGCATGTTTCTAGGAAATTTTTAATGTATTCAGTAGATCCTTCGCAATTTATTCCCCAAAAACCCGCTCAATTTCAGGCCTCGAGAGTAGAGGACACAGTAAAGGAACAAAAAAAAAATATCTAAATTTTTTAGTGATTTTTGACTTGCTGTATCTAAACGAGAGATTATCGTATCGAGGATCTGAAAAAAACATCGTAAAGCTCCAGAACTCTAGTTTCTGAAACTTTCAGCCAAACAATTTTAAAGGCCACGTTGCTCACGCAATCCAAAGGAATAGCGTAAAAAAAATTTCGAAATTTTTAGTCATTTTTTTTTGGTCCACGGACTCGGAAATTTTTTTTATTTCACCACCCAATGGACCAGATAGCCTGTTAATTCAGCTTTAATTATCTTTTTTCAAATCCTTGATACGTCGATTTGTCGCGGAGATATCCGATATTAAACGAAAAAGGACAAACAATTTTGAAATTTTTTAGAAAATAATAATAATAATAATACTTTATTAAAAAACACATTTGAGCTATAAAGCTCTTTTACATGCGCAAACTCTAAAGAAAATTCTACTGGAAACAATTAAAATCAAAAAAAGTAACAAAGCAAACTAAGCATTAATGAAAGCTGATGAAAGTAAGATTAAAACATATTAACGAAAAAGAGAATCATAGTATAGAAAGTGACTATAAGTTAAGAGAATAAACTAGAAAGGAAATGATGAGAAGTATAAGGTCAAAAAAACAAAAAAGAAAGAAAGGAAAAAGCAGATCATGCATGCATATAAGAGAAGGAGACTATCTATGTGAAGAGCAGAAATATAATAAAGTCTTTAACTTGAAACTTCCGAGGCACCGAAGGGTGCGGACACCCAAAGGAAGAGAATTCCAAATTCTGACACCATGAATGAAGAAAGTGCGTGAACCGAGTAATGTGCGAAACCTTGGTACCAAAAGATACCGTGTACGGCGTGAGGACAAAGACATATTACTGTCCTTCAGATAACCAGGAGTCAGATCATTTATAATTTTAAACATCATGACGCATAGCCGATATCTGAGGTAATCATCGAATGAGCATCCAAAGATTTGCCTGGAAATTTCCGAAATATGATCATACCTACGCAGACCAAAGATGTACCTAGAGCAAGAATTAAACGCAACGTTCAGCTTTCTGCGACTCCGGGAATCTACATTACAAAAAACAACATCTCCATAAGTTAATATAGGAATAAGCAGAGCTTTAACTAACCTTAAACGAAGGTGTCGCGGTGTGCAGTCAGCATGGCGCCATAGACTTCGTAACCCTCGGTAAACTCTTGAAACCTGGGCGTCAATATGCTGATGCCAAGTAAGCTTAGCGTCAATAGTCATGCCCAAACTTCTAACAGTTTCCAAATAGTTGATACGCATGTTATTCAGATACAGTGGGGGGATCGTAGAAGATAAATCAATCGTTCGATTATGCAAAACAATGCTCTGGGTCTTGACTGGATTTAGTGATAGCTTATTGTTAAGAGCCCAAGAGCTGATTCGCCTTAAATCCTCGTTAAAATCAGCTATACAGGATGGTATATCATTTAAAGGAGAGGAGTGGAACAGTTGCACGTCATCTGCATAGAGCAATACAGTACAATATTTGGGAATTGTCACAAGATCATTAATATACATGATAAATAATATGGGACCAAGTATTGATCCTTGAGGAACTCCTGAGTGTACTGCTAGCATCCTAGAACAGTTAGAGCCAGCGACCGTAACCTGACTTCGCTCAGTAAGGTATGAGTGCAAAAATGTAGCAGCAGAACTGGAGAAGTTAAATTGCGCTTCTAATTTTTTACGCAGAATAGTGTTATCAACAGAGTCAAATGCTTTTGAAAAATCCAGTAAACATAAGATAGTAGGCTGACCCAACTCAATGTTACACCTAATCCTCTCAATAAGATATAGAAGAGTTGTGACAGTACTATGCTTCGACCTGAATCCATTCTGAAGTCTGGAAATCAAGTCATAACGATCAAGATATGATTTAATTTGATCAAAGAGCAAACGTTCCAGCATCTTTGAGAGAACTGAGAGAATACTTATGGGCCTAAAGTCCTGGGGCCCCCTAACTTTATCACTCTCTTCTTAATAGGATGAATCATAGCAATTTTCCAAATCGAAGGAAATGAAGAAGTGGTGATAGCCGAGTTAAAGATATGTTGAATTGGCTTAATTATGAAATGGAGAATTAATTTCAAAAAGCGCAGATCGATACCGTCAAACCCAGTAGCATTAGACTTAAGTGATTTAAAAGCAAAAATTATTTCATTAATTGAGACATTTCGAAATGAAAACTGGGATTGAGTGTCTGGAAGGCAAAGATGGATCAAATCTTCCCTGGTAGTAATAAATTTTGGCTTTCCGAATTTCTGCTGTAGTTTTATTGCGGAGCCTTTTATATTTCGAGTATAACTCGTTCGTCCTGTATTTTTTCCAAAGATGGTAGGCGAAATCTCGTTCAGTTATCAAATCCCTGACTAAACGATTGAACCAAGGTGAGTGTTTACTAGCTGTAAAGGATACTTCAGGAACATGTTCATTATATATTCTAGAGACAGTTCCATTGAAAAAATTGACTTGATCATTTACACTTATAGTGTGAAAAATATAATCTTATTTTACCTGAAGCAATGTATCGATTAAATTATCTGTGTTTACTCTTTTGTAATCCCGAAATTTAATGATCTTCCGGCAGAGCTTAGCAGAGGGTACAATTCTTAATGAAGCTAAAACAGCATGATGGTCACTAATCCCAGAAAATGAAATACTGAGATGTTCTTACAAAACAGTTGTTGGAGGTTTCCGCAGTCGATGATTCGAAACTGCATTTCGAATATGCGTGACAGGCTGGAGGCAGTGTTTAAAAGCCGAGGGACAACACGAGGTATAAACACACACATAACAAATGAGTTTGGAGTCACAAAATACTGTGGAATTGACGAACCACGGGGTCTCATTTTTTAAAAGCACCACACACACACACGTGCGTAAGCACAAAATAAGCATAAATCCGACCATGAAACCTCCAAGAACTGTTTTGTAAGAACATCTCAGTATTTCATTTTCTAAAAAATCTAAATTTTTTTTTTATTTTAGATTTTTTTTAAATTTACCAAGTGACTGATGCATAATTGTGAGAAAAGTCGAAAAAAAACGATTTTTCCATTTTTATGAAGATTACACGATGTTTGAAATCACAATTCTCGTTAATTTAATTTTTTCCAAAACTTTGACCAATCGGGCCGAAGGAACCGTCCAATGGATCGATCTGCGGATTTATAGGGCTATTCCGCGTACATTGTAAAAATTCGTACAAACCGTAGCCTTTCCATCAGTATTTGCAAAGATGCGGTCAATTTACCAAAACAAGGAAAAATTACTTTTTTTGACTTTTTCAAAATTGAAATTACGGATAAAATAAAATAATTTTTTTTATGAATTTTTTTTTTACTCTATTCCTTTGGATTGCGTGAGCACCGTGACCTTTAACATTTTTTGGCTGAAAGTTTCAAAAACTAGATAGAGCTCTAAGATGTTCTAGAGCTTTAAGATGTTTTTTTGAGATCCTCGATACGATTATTTCTCGCTTAGATACAGCCCGTCAAAAATCACTAAAAAATTTAGATATTTTTATTGTTCCCTTAATTGTTTTGAGTAGTGTATTTTGAAGCCTAAACGATTTAATGTCCTTATTTTTGGCTTCTGCTGCTTCTTCCGAAAGTTCACCGATAGATACTAATGCATGTTCTATAACATCAGATCCATGCAATAATATCTTATGAACAGAAGCTGGCAGATAGTAATAGGGATATATCTCGACAATTTTCCTAGCAGTCTCCAAGGCAAATTCTTTGAACTTATCCGTATTTATTTTTTAGCCAAAACCTAAAGCCTGCAAAATGGTTGCACACCTTTCAATAAAATTTTTATCAATTCCTGTAATTTCAGCAGAAATATCAGAATTCTCAAAAAAATTTTTTGCGCTACTGCCATCATTAAATGTCCCACTACCCCCCGCTTTAGGTTTATCAACTATCAAACCCAATTGTTGTCTGAATTGAGTTTTAATATGTTTTTTTCTCTCTGCGAATTGTTCCTTTCTTCCTGGCCTCTTACTTGCCATTTTTTATATTTAATCTATACGAAACATGAACTTCAGCATTATTAGTGATTCTACTGGAATTTTGGATGTGATTGAACTATCACTTGATGCAGAGGCCACATACTGGTTTATCTCTAAAATTTCAGCTATTCTTCTTTGTTTTGTCCGTTTCGAACACTCCAAAATTTGTCATTGCTCGTCCTCGTTTCAGGCTTGACTGAGATTGGTTGGCCACTTCTAAGATCACCGTTTGTGGACTATCTAACCAAGTAGTATGGTTCTTTATAAACTTCGCTTTAATGGAATGGTTTTTCCGCCACAATTCCGTAATTTTCTTGCATATATATTTTAAACGAGTAATTAGGCTTTCAAAATTGGTATTCTCCTTGTCTTCAAAGGATAAATTATCAATTATATAATCACAAACGTGCTGGATTGTTTCCGTATGTGTCAGTCGTTTTCCAGAATATTTAAGCTAAGTATTAAAAATATACATGCGTGAAAACACGCAGTGATGGCTTGTACCTGTAATAAAAGAAAAATCTGATTAGGTACCTACTACAAATAAATTAAAAATAAAACAAATAAGGCACAACTTGCAAAAGATATAACTCGAAAAGTTAGAAAAAGTAGAAAAAATCGCTAGCAGTTTTCAAAAAGGTAAGGTTTCAGCTATCTATGCTCAAAAATTTATTACGGGACAACAAAGGACAAGTACCTTAAACACTGCAAGAAATTGTGAGGTATCTTAAAAATATAAGCAAAAAATTGAATGTCTTAGCAGGCACTTTGCAACTACAATAAGTCACAAATAGGAAAATTTATTTATGAAAAATATTATACATACCTTGCCTCTCAATATCCATTTGTAAAACACTTGACACAAATACCCACTTTCTCAAAATCAATTACTGAACAATATCGTGCGCTAGCGTGAGTCACTGATAAGAAAATCAGTGGATGTTGGATGCGCTCACTATCTTACTCCTGTACTTTCTTATTTGTTTAACTTGTCCTTGTCCTGCGGTATTTTTCCCAAACTGTGGAAATCGTTTACCATTTTTCCTCTTCATAAAAAGGGTAAGAAGGATGATATCTCTAATTATAGGCCTATTGCTAATTTGTCTGTCATTCCCAAGCTTTTCGAAGCAATGATCTGTGATGTCCTTACTTTTCACTGTAAACCGTTCTTGGGATCCTTCCAGCACGGTTTTATTAAAGGCAGATCAACGACTACTAACCTTGTTGAGTTCTCTAATTATTGCATGTCCGCCATTGAGGCTGGTGAACAGATTGATTGTATTTATACCGATTGATCGCATTGACCACAAGTTACTTCTTTTGAAGCTTACTATGTTAGGTTTTCCATCTCTTTTCGTCCAATGGATTTCTTTTTATCTCTCCGACCGAACACAGCGTGTTCTGTTTCGCGGTTCCGTCTTTCGTGAAATTTCGGTCACTTCCAGGGTGTCTCAGGGCAGCCATTTGGGTCCGTTTCTATTTATTATTTTTATTAACGACATGTGCTCCATCTTAGCGAACTCGAAAATTTTATGTTATGCTGACGATGCTAAAATTTTTCGTGTTGCCTCTGACTTCAACGATTATTTTACGCTGAACTGTGATCTTCAATCTTTTAATTCTTAGTGTATTGCGTCTCGAATTCAAGAAAATAACCTCCATTGATGTATGACTATTCTGTCAGTGGCAACTTGCTAACAAGATTGGATAAAGCAAGGGATCTTGGTGTTATTTTTGATCCACATTTGTCTTTCATCGATCACATCAATTACATTGTTAACAGGGCCAACGTTTCCTTGGGATTCGTTAAGAGATGGTCTAAGGAATTTAATAATCCCTTTATCACCAAGCTTATCTTTTGTACCTTCGTCCGGCCCGTTTTAGAGTATGCTTGTCCCCTGTGGTCTCCGTCCTATGCGATTCATAGCGCTCGTATTGAGGCTGCTCAGCGCAGGTTCCTCAAATTTGTATTGCGTGGCCTTCCATGGAATAACCCCTTGATTCTCCCCGCTTATAAAGAAAGACTTGGGCTACTCTCTTTGGACTCCATCCATGTTCCTATTTGTTTCTTTAGACATAGTGACTTTCTCCAGGCTCCGTTTCACCGCACTAACTATGGTTTGAATGAGCCATTGTCGTCAATGTCTCGCCTTTTTAATCGTTTTAACAACCGTCTCGATTTTAATCTTTCTAAGTTAAATGAGAGATATCAGCTCCGTTTGAGTCGTTTTAAGCTAAATGTGTTATTTTGTTATATTTTTATTTAGTTTATATACTTTTTTTTTTAAATTTTAATTTGTAAGTTTATTTGGACCGTTATTTTCAGTCTATTGTTGTTTTCGTTTGCTATTGTTATTTTTATTCTTGCTTTTTTCTATCTTTTTTCGCTTCCACTTTCATTTTTGCTTTCGCTTCTGTTGTTGAGTAATCAGCCTATGATGAAACAATGTAAATAAATAACGAAATCAGAATGAATACACTTTTAACACAGATATGCCCATGGCCTTGCTACGGTATGGAAAGTTTGTTTAGTTTGTGAAACAATTAAGTTTGCTTTAAATTAATAAATTTTTTGACTTATAACAATTAAAAACAGTTTTTTTAGTAATCGTCGCTCATACTACCTGTAGTCTACTCGGCATTAAGGTATCTGTCAACTAAAACAATTTATTACTAAGACTTCCAGAATTTCCGTCTGCACAGTACTGTACAAGATCACATTTTTCCCATTTCCATGTTACCTCACTTCGTTTTGTTTTAGCCAGCTGTTGCAGCGATATGTTATCTTCTTTGTCGATAGAATTTTCACCGTGATGCAAAGTGACCAGTGTGACTTCCCCCTCGAGCAAAATCGAAGGAAATTTTTGAATATTTATGTCGCGTTCATCTCCTGAGTCTTCTACATCAGCTTGGAAAACTTCTATATTATATCATAACCGGTAACATCTGCGAATTCTTTATCGTTGGTTTAAATTTTATTCAACAACTCATTCAGAGTTGATATTCTAGAATATAAAATTAAATAAGGATATCTTAACATAACAGCATTGCATTTGCCCAATACACTACATGTAGTATGTCAACAAATGAACAAAAAAAATCACATAATTATTCAGTTTTTTAGAAAACTGATATAACGCACAGTAAGTAGATAATGTGAAGTATGAATACGATTGCATGTGATTGCAAAAGATCTAATAGTCATTTCACAATACTCACCGTTTTCGAGACATTTTTGAGAAAAGAAAAAATTTCAAAAGCACTCTTTCGCAAATTAAATTTTTTAATAGAACTTCACAGATCTATCGCAAAATTTTAACCGTACACTTCTGTTTGACTCATGAGCAGTCGCAAACACCTGACGGAAATGATAACGGTACGAGTAGACTACATGTAGTCTACTGGGCATATCGGGGTAATATTACACTTAATTTATAGTTCCATTAAGCCCACACCTACTAGATGTTATGGCAATAAGAAAATATGAAAAACATTGGAGTAACTTGTTTTATTTTTGTCGTATGGAAGGAACCACCGTGCGCTTGGAATGAACAGCGTAGTAGGGCGACCAGACCTGAGATGCATACTCTAGAATAGTTCTAACCAGGGCTTGAAACGTTCGCAAAAATTGGTCTTTTCTGGTTTTTTTTTGATTTTGTTTGGAACAAAACCAAAAATTTTAAAATGTTTGTTCAATAAAAAACAAAAAAAGAATTCTGGTTTTGCTCTCAAAAGAACAAAAATAAATTTTGTACTGTTCAGCTAGCTCTGTAAAGACCTTTATTTATAAACCGGTAGGGAAAACGTTCAGACCATAGTTGTTCCTTCGTCTATTCGTCAGCTCGATTAAGGGAAAATGAAGCATGGTAAGGATTTAAAATTTAGTTGGAGTACTGCTTGGTTTTATTTATTATGAAATCGAGTTCGTAAATGGGCGAAATACACCCACAAGAACACACTCCCCATCACCCACATGCTGTTTTTCACTTCAAGTAATATTACTAAAGAACGGCTTAACGTAGAGAGTTGATTTTTGGATCACAAGCTGTTTGTAACAGGATCAATAGGTGTATGTAAAAGATTCAAAATGTATACACCTAAAACCCATTCCACCCCCGTTTCAGCCACAATACTAATAAATACAAGGATAAGGAATTTTGGAGCAGGGGGGTGAGAGGTGTGTGGGGAGGTTGGTATACATCGTAGGTTACAGTTATATCGATTACCTAAAATACCTATGGAAACAAAAACTGGTGCAGGCTATTAAATTAAACACACGCGGTGAAGAGGTGGGGGGGGGGGGGGGGGGGGTAATGGTTTGATTTCGCCCAGTTACGAACTCGATCTCACAAGTACACCAGGAAGTACTCCCACCAAATTTTAACCCTCTACTATGCTCTCTTGTGATCGTGCGGACGGGCGGATGTACAAATATGCATAAATCAATGATAACTATTTGTCGCGAGCATACTTTTTTCGGAACTAGGTATATGATTGTGTCTGCGAACAATTCCTAAAGGCATTACAAACGTTTGACTAAATTTATGAGGCATGTCTACTTGTCTAGAGTAGAGCCTTAAATTGTATCCAAAAGGAGCAGGAGTGCCTAAGCTTCTATTTCATTCTTTTCTGAAAAGTTTAAAAAGACAAAGAAAAGACAAGGTTCAGTGCAAACTATGTTTTTCGGAAAAAACTGCCAGCTCATTCAACAGGGACAACCGGTCAAACGGACAAAGGTTTTCTGTAAGTCCACATATGTATGTAAATTTCAGAGAAGTGAAAATTTAAATTTAAAAAAATAATAATGTCGAAATTCGCTCAATAGTAAATCAAAGAATTTTAAATAAATTCTAGTCAACATACACAATTTATTCTTCCATTCTAATCAAATTTTGAATCCCAATCGATTCATCTCAAGTCTCTGTGGACTAACTACCACTCCCCACAAAGTTGTAATCCCAAGCTTGTGGATTAGGGCTCCTGGAAAAGGTCATAGCCTCACAATGCTCAAAATTGAGGTGTAAGCCATTATGCTCGCACCAATCCAGAAACGTATCTAGTCCTTTTGAATAAGGGCGTAGATTAGAGCATTAGGGAGCAGCCTCTATGAAAGATCGTAAGAAAAGTGAACGCTCACGCACTGTACGCATAAAGCAACACATTAGGGTCATAAGAAAGCAGCTTCGAAGGAAAAAAGGACGTTCTGTAAGAAAACTCGAGAATCTGAAAATCTTCAGCACTATTAATATTAAGGAAAGGCATTGGTAGAAGTGCTTACAAAAATCAAAAGGTTCATGGAGTTACAACATCATCGAAAGAAAACAGAGCTACGAGAGTTGTCAATATTCTTACTCAGCGCGTGTGG
This sequence comes from Leptarthrus brevirostris, assembly GCA_964036015.1. NCBI lineage: Eukaryota > Metazoa > Arthropoda > Insecta > Diptera > Asilidae > Leptarthrus > Leptarthrus brevirostris. The sequence goes on along the minus strand of OZ038373.1, from coordinate 113,788,426 downwards.
TCAATAAGAGTAGAGCATATTTTCGAATATGAACTTTAGGCGCCCAGGTACTAAAAAGAATCCTCAGTTATAGTTTAAAAAGAGGGAGCCAATGTAAATGCCCAATATTGCAAGAATGAAGTTTTCCAAGCAGTTGCACTTCCAAACTGCCGACAATTATTTGGAAATATTTTTTTTGTGTTGAAAATTTAGTGACTTTTCGCCGAAGGATGAATGGCCTCCTAGCAGTTCTGACTAAAATCCTCTACATGTTTTTCTTGGGGCTATGTGATGGCGAAACTAAGGGATTGATTTGGACCAACTAAAGACAGTAATTTAAAAAATTTGGGAAAAAATGCAACTGTAGGACGTGTAACTACTGTGAAGAAAGATTAAAGTTAGTAAATAAAGCAAAAGGAGGAAATATAAAAAAATATTTGCCGTAAATTACTCACTAGATGTGCAGCATCTAATATAAATAAAGTTTTTGAAAATTATTATTTTTCTTTCTTTTTCATATCAAACTTCGAAAGCCTCAAAAGGGAGAGACATGCGACCACTCCAACTACAGACCAATTGCACTCATTTTGTTTTTGTCTAAGGTTTCTGAATCACTCATCAACTGTCACCTTATCAACGATTTTCAGTATGGTTTCCGCAATAATCGGTCTACCGGAGACTTATTAACGACTCTAACGGAGCGTTGGAATCATTGTCTCAATAATTTTGGTGAGTCAGAAATCGTCACTCTTGATATTTCAAAGGCTTTTGATAGTGCCTGGCATGCTGTCGTTTTAGCCAAACTTCAAGCATTTGGTCTGGATCTTCACCTCTTCAATGGATAGAGTTTTTTGTCAGGTCGTTCAATCCGTGTAATAATAGATCAAGTTACACCTGATCCCTACGAAATAAATGCCGGTGTACCTCAGGGTTCAGTTCTCTCACCAACCTTATTTCTTTCTTTCATCAATGATCTTTTTGATTCTGTAATGAATTCTCGTTGGAACTCGACAGAAATCAATCGAGAACGCATGTTTAGACTCAAATGCTATTTTATGTCTCTTAAAAAAACACCCAGCTCATCTTCAACCCGTTTCTATCGACGGAGTGAATTTACCCAATTCTTCCTCTTTAAATATCTTGAGATATCCAGTTTCAGCTGGATCAACCATATATTTTCTATCGCCAAAAATGAGATGAAATGCTTGGGTTTTCTACAGAGATATAAGAAAGACTTCACCCCGTTTGACTTGGCACTGATTTACAAGTCCCACATCAGGCCTAGACTCGAATATAATTCCCATATTTGGACAGGGACGGGTACATCGCAATGTTCGCGTTAGATAAAATGCAACGTAAGGCTATTAAACTTATTGGCGATCCCTCAATCTCTGAGAACAGTGACTCTCTGGAGCATCGACGGAATGTGGGCTGTATCTCACTCTTCTATCGCTCTTTCCACGGCCAATGTTCTAACGAAATTGCTAGCCTGATATCTTGTTACACATTATATATATATATTATATATATACATTACAATGTGTAATACAAGAGCTTCAAGTCGCTCCCACTCCTATACTCCAAGTCAAATTTGGACGTACCCTAAAATTTGGGAAATATTTTCTAAGCAGAACAACGCGAATGTGGAACAGTTTACCATCTTCTGTTTTTCGCTCGTCTTATGAGCCCGAAACTTTCAAGCGAGACGTACATCGACATCTCCTTCACTCAACTCCTTAACCCATTTCCCTTACGCTTAATTCCTTTCCTGTCAAAACTGTGCTTTAGCATCATAGGGCATCGCCTGAGCTTTGGCATTAAAAAATTATCTCAATTTGTTTTTGTATTCAAATAGATGGGACACTGTGCATAGGAGAGAACTAACACCTAGTTGGTGATAGTCTCGCTCAGTGTACTTACTACGCTTAAATATGTGAACATTTTTGCAAATTTTAAAGTTACAGCTTCGGGAGTCTTCTTGTTTGATATAGCTCTGCTGTGTAAATCCGAAAATTTGGAAAAAACCATATTTCACACAAAATGTTCCTTAATGGGTTTTTAAACGGGACAGCTGAAATGTTTAATTTGCATTTGTGTGAATTTATTTGTATGAGGACATGAATGGTGAAACCGAATTAATGTATTATTTTAACGCCTCAGTCGCGAGATGTGCGCCCATATAATTCCTGTAGTCTTGCACATTTTCAATACATGTTTGACCACTTCTGAATTTCCGATATGTTGGAAAAATGCCATTGTATTGGCCAGATTTTGGAGTACTTGAATGGGAGTAATTTCTTAACCAGATGGCAGTCAGGCTTCCGCGCTTTCCACAGTTGCGAAACTGCTCTTTTAAAAGTCACCAATGACATTAGATGGATAGAGACAACTTTGGAGTTTTGGCTTTGCTGGACTTCTCTAGGGCTTTTGACAACAACCACAAAAATTTAAATAAGTTAGTTTCTAAATTTAATTTTTCTTTATCAGCAACCGTCTTGATTCACAGTATTTTAAGTTATAGGACACAACAGGTGAAGGTTGGCATCTGTTTTTCAGAGGCACTATCTCTAGGTTGTGGAGTGCCTCAAGGATCGGTTCTCGGTCCACTCTTATTGGGCCTGTATATTAATGACCTCCCTGATATTATTCAAGACTGTAACATTCATCTGTATGCAGATGACGTTCAACTTTACCTAAGCAGACCTATTGGTCTTATGGAGGACTGTGTGGACCGTCTTAGCTCTTACTCGAGTTTCACAATGGGCGTCAAAAAAACCACCTCATATTAAACCCCAATAAATCTCAGTCAATGATAGTATACAGACACGATATTGATGCCAGCGATATACCACCAGTTATACCTGACGGTAGTGTCCTATTTTTCGTTGATTCTGTGAAAAGTCTTGGCGTTACTCTGAATTCGTCCATGAGCTGTTGTGATCACATTAACGGTATCATACGCAAAATCTATGGTGGTCTTCGTAGACTGTGGTTGTCGGCTGGAATTTTATCGAAGCCAGCTCGAACTAAACTTGTAAACACGCTTCTATTGCCACATTTTACTAGCAGAAGCTTGATTTTTCCGCATTTGGATTCTTCCTGTGCTAGAAAACTGAGATCGTTACTTTTTCTGTACAAAATTGTCCAAAATTCCAGCTAAAATATTAAATGTAATTTTAATTAAAAAATTTTCTTTTTGGTTTTCAGCGCTACACTTTTTTATATAGTTAAAGGTAGAGATAAGGGAAAATTTGGAACACCTCTAAAAAATCACATCATCAGAACTTTGTTAAATGGAATGCAAATGCACTTATCCGACGACACTATGCTACGTAATGGGTACCTTACACTTTGTCAATTCTCTATGCCTGGTGACGTGGTGAGTACAAGGATACATTGGCACATTGATTGATTTCAGTTTTAAATGGTCTTTCTTTTTTTTTAGCTCTTTGAATATGAAAGGTTAATTACTATTCTATTGCATGGCGTCTCAAAGACGGAACAAGAAGGATTTGTACAAAGGATAGCAATTTATCTTTTAAATACATTGGCATGCCAAGTGGATGGCCGTCAAAAACTTTTTCTAGGTGATCTCGGAGTTATAAGCGTAAGTTTGTTTTCTATACACGTACACAGTAATTAGACGAATTGATTATAATTTGTTTATAGACTATGCTAAACTTAATTAAGGAACGCTTAACAAGGTCTGTGTTTGATGATGTTATGGAAGTTGCTTGGTCAACTATGTGGAATGTGACTGATGAGACTGCTATTAATTGTAAACGATTTTTGGATGGTCAGGGTATGGAATATTTTCTAAGATGTTTACATGTAAGTGAAATATTTCATTACCACAATGTACTTTAAATATTCAATTTTGTTGTTAGTGTTTTCCAGACAGGGAAGAATTGCTTAGAAATATGATGGGCCTTCTAGGAAATGTAGCAGAAGTGAAGTGGCTGCGACATCGGTTAATGACAAAAGAGTTTATTAAGGTGTTTTCGGATTTACTAGATTCGGACAGCGATGGCATAGAGGTAAGTGGCATTTTACGAATAATTAACTTTTTTATTTATTATGAATAAATGGCGTTACGTACGTGTGACAGCCTGAAAATAAAGCTATTTTCACAATTTTTTTACCATTACAACAATATGTAAGAACATTTTATGGTAAAAGGAACTTTCAAAGAACAGACAATTATTTGATGTCTCAAATGTTTATTAAATACTACTTACTTACGAATTTAAAATGCAAAAGAAAATCGCAACCGTTATATTCGGTATACGTTTAACTATGGTCAGTACTAAAATCGATAATTATTGTCGCAAATATAAACAATTATAACGAATTTGAAATAAGCCCTGATTTTTCAAAGATATGCTAACTAACCTGCGAAGTTTTGTAATGTAGGAATAACCTTTCACCTTCTTAAAAAAAATTGTTGAATATGGTGCACAATTGATTGTCAATTATTAATTTAAATTTTATCGAAATGACACCCTTTTACTTTTTCAATATGAGTGAATTTAGAAGGAGGAATTTTTCAGTCGGTAATTTTCTGAGCCAAGCTAATGTTATATCCTCCTCTGTTAAAGACCTCCTTTCCTGCCTGAGGTTAGCTGAGCGTCTTTTACAGTAGCAGGGGTTTTGTCACAAAATACCTTCTTGGGCGTAGTGCCAACCATATTATTAATAAAAATAATAATATTACTTTGCCGAATTGGTTATTTTATGTTTAGACACTACGTAGGGGAGTCAAAATGCTACATCATCTTATCATCAAATATCATCCACTACCAATTGGAGAACTACTTGATAAGGCCTAGAAAATATAGAAAACAACGCATCAAAATATCGTGAATGATTTAAAATAGGAACCGCTGCTTTCCTCATCCGATCCCTTTATTTCCAGCTTATGGCATAAAAGAACTATTAAAACGTAGCAATAGGAAATTGTGAATCTATTTCTATCCACACCTATTTAAATATTTTTGTTTCAATTCCACTTTTTTTTTATATATATATGATGATGCCAAAGCTCATGCCCTATGATGCTTAAGCACAGCCTTGGCAGGAAAGGAATTAAGGATGAGGGAAATGGGTTAGGAGGTTGAGTGAAGGAGGTGTCGATGTACTCCCCGTTTGAAAGTTTCAGGCTGATAAGACGAGGGAAAAACAGAAGATGGTAAACTGTTCCACATTCGTGTTGTTCTGCTTAGAAAAGATTCCCGAAATTTGACGGTACGTACAAATTTGACCTGGAGAGTATAGGGGTGGGAGCGATTTGTAGATCTTGTATCACGCGTTGCCATGTCTCTACAAGGAATCAGGCCAGCAATTTCGTTAGAACAACGAACATGGAAATAACGATAGAAGAGTGAGAGACAACCGACATTACGTCGATGCTCCAGAGAGTCAAGGCCCTCAGAGATTGAGGGATCGCCAATAAGTTTAATAGCTTTACGCTGGACTTTGTCTAACGCGGACAGTGCGGTGTGTCCGGCGCCTGCCCAAATATGGGAATTATATTCAAGTCTAGGCCTAATGTGGGACTTGTAGATCAGCGCTAAGTCAGGTGGGGTGAATATTTCTTACATCTCTGTAGAAAACCCAAACATTTCATCGCACTTTTAGCGATTGCAAATATATGATCAGTCCAGCTGAGATTGCTGGATATCTCGATACCCAAGATATTAAGGGAGGGCAAATTAGGTATATTCACTCCGTCGACTTTAATGGGTTGGGGGAGAACCGGGCATTAAACAGGGATTGAATTTTGGATGCATTAAACGTAACACGATTTGCTCTGCCCCAAGCAAGGACCATAGAAATGTCGTTGTTTAATGATCTAAACATGCGTTCCCGATTGGCTTCTGTAGCATTTCCACGTGAATTCGTTACAGAATCAAATGAGTACGCGAAATCAAGGGTGCTGTCGTCGGCGAAACTATGAATAGGATTGAGAGTAAGGGATAAGAGATTATTAATAAAAAGAAGAAATAAGGTTGGTGAAAGAACTGAACCCTGAGGTACACCGGCATTTATTTCGTAGGAATTAGATGTAACTCCGTCAATTACTACACGAATTGCACGGCCTGACAAAAAACTCTCTATCCATTTAACGAGGGTAGGGTGCAGACCAAAAGTTTGAAGTTTGGCTAAAAGGGCAGCATGCCAGACTCTATCAAAAGCCTTTGCAATATCAAGAGCGACGATTTCGGACTCACCAAAATTGTGAAGACAATGATTCCAATGTTCCGTTAGAGCCGTTAGTAAGTCTCCGGTTGAGCGGCCAGTGCGGAAACCGTACTGGCAATCGTTGATAAGATGGTTGTTTTCTAGATATTTCAACAACTTAGAGTTGATGTGTGATTCAAAAACTTTAGATATGATCGAGGTTAGTGCAATTGGTCTGTAGTTAGAGGGGTCGCATGCCTCTCCTTTTTTAAGTATCGGCTGTACATGAGCAAGTTTCCATACACTTGGAAACATTCCTGTTGAATATGACAGGTGAAAAAGTTTGCGCAGAGGTTTAGCCAAAGCAGAGGCGCTGCATTTGAAAACAAGGGGCGAGAAACCATCAGGCCCAGTAGCTTTGGACACGTCGAGTTTTGAAAGTACTCTAAAAACTTCGCGAGTGCGAAAGTGTAGCGTCTTTTGCCTACTAGTACATTGAGATGGAGATGGAAGTAGCTGCGATGAAGGTGGTAAGTATGAATTAGCAGCAAAATTAGCAGCAAACAGGTTGGCCTTGTCCAATGAGTCAGTAAAAACATTCCCATTATAAATGAGTGGTGGTGTTGACGAATAGGTGAAATTGTTCTTTACGGTTTTTACTAGAGACCAGAAGCCCTTACTACCCTTTTGGGTAGAAAAAACCTTCCGTCTGATGTTCTGGTGAACTTTGCCCGACTAATTGCTCAGTTGCAAATATACCGCGCAACTCTATAGATACGTCTCAATTCCTTTGAAGGGCACAATTTATATGCCTGGAAGGCTGCTTCCTTATTTTTAATGGCTGCGAAACAGTCATTATTGAACCAATCGGTGTTAGTGGGTTTAATGTTCTTGAAGCTATGAGGAATAAAGCGATGCATTCCAAACCAAAGGATGTTTAAGATATTATCGGTGCATTTGTTAACGTCCACTTGCATGCGCTTAAAGTCTTGAATGATATTTTTAAATATTATGTATCTTTACACCCTGTAAAATCAGTAAAAATCCTGTAAATTCAAATCGATATATGTTTTAGTTTAAAGCTTAGATCTGATTCAATTATCTCATCAACATTGCCGTGCGAGCTTCACAGTTTTTGCACGAGGTTCACAGTTTTCGCACGACCTTTGGTACTTGTAATTGTGATATTGCTAATCTTATTCCACTATATTCTCTCTACATTCCCTATTGCTAATCTTATGTCGCAAAATGTCAGCTTTCATGTCTAAAAGAAATTCTTCAAATGCTTAGCATAATTTTTTTTTTCGGCCAAAAAATGCCGCTCGTGTGACAACAAAGAGTTTTCAATCATGAAGTGTGGGCGATCAAACTCGCGGTTATTTTAAAGATCGTGTGACATTGACCAAAGAGTTGGCATAGGATATCTACCCTGCTGTCGGCTAGAAATAGCCATGGATGACCGGCTAAAAAAAAATCGTGGTCAAAAGTATTAAGTTAATGAAACGAATTTGAGGTTCTATAGGAAAATTACTTATCTCCAAATATTTAATTTTGAATTAATTAAACTAACTTTTTTTAAATTAAATGAACCACAAATTACGTCATTAATTTTTCAAAATTTGGTCCTATTAACTAGATACTTCTAAGAATGAACAGGTAAGTACATGATAAGATAACTTCTTTTTATGACTTCCTTAAAAAAATTTAAAGCAGCATAGCTGCACATACAATTTTTTTACGATGTTGCCAAGGCTTATAGACATATATCAGTTTGTAATATATAAATTCATAGAAAAATAATACACAAGCATGTTCTGTTTTTTTGAAAATAAAATTATTTTGATTCAACTATTAATTTGCACAATGTAACATTTTTGAATATTTCCTCAGATTTTAAGGCTATAAAATCGATAAGGATAAAAGACAAGGCACAATACTTAAATACTTTCAATTCTCATATAAAAGAACAACTAAAATGTGTTCACTAATATGGGGGTTCAATCTAAAGGTTTTAAGAGTTACAGGGTGATGACACCTTAATCACTCCACTGGAACTCATCTTCAACAAATCTCTTCAGGCCGGTAGGTTTCCAACGGTATGGGAGAGTTCCTTTATAATTCCTGTTTATATAAAAGATCATAAAAGCTTGATAACAAATTCCGCCAAACGCGAAGCTTTCCTACATATTCAAGTTCGAATCTTGTATACATATAGTCACAGCTTATGGGGCAGTGTAAGGGGCTAATTTCGTCTAATCAGCATGCATTTCTGCCTGGTAGATCGACGACAACTAACTTGCTTGAATTTCCATCCCACATAATTTCTGCCTTCTTACAGACCGACTGCGTCTACACCGACTTTAGTAAAGCATTTGATAAACTCCCTTACTCTGTGAATATGCTCAAAATTGAAAAGTTGGATATCTACAACTGGATCTGCTCTGTTTTTTCTTGACATTGACGACATTGTCAATATCTTCAAGGTGGTGTGGATCTAATGGCCTGCAACTTAACTTGGATAAATGTGAAGTTATATCATTCTCTAAGAACCTAAATCAGCGTCTTTGATTATACCTTTGCGGAATATAACTCGCGTGCAGTCCGTTACTGCCCTTGGCCTGAAGCTTGACAAAAAACTCGACTTCACTCTGCACATAAACTACATACAGATGGTACCATAATTAAGTTGACACATGAAAATTAGATCCTTATTTTATAACCACTCTGAAAGTATTGCAAAAATTCATATTATTTCCACTTAATTGTGAGCTTGGGCATGTTATAAATACGACGCAAAAAATTCGGTGAACTTCCGACAATTTCCAGGGCAAAAAAATTGTTCCATTTCGCCAACGTGCCTAAATTAGTGACTCATAAGTAAGTAGACAATAGATTTTGTTTAAGATTATTCCGCGTAAAAAGAGAATCGCTGTTAGATTTCTTACTGGATTTATATTGATGCAGTTATTTATGCATTCAGTTATCAAAAAGCAGTTATTGGAAAATTCTTTGGGTAATTCTTTTTTATTTTATATACGAAAGAAATTATTGACGCATAGTTATTTATTGCAGTTAAGAAAAATTTATTTAAGATGGGAAAATTTATGCAGTTAACTTTTCACGAGCGACAGATAATTATAAGAATGCACCAAGAAAACAAATCAACTAGAAATATTGCGAAACTTGTTGGAAAAAGTCATCAAGCTGTTGCGAAGATTATCAAAATTTTCAAGGAGGAAGGACGAGTCGCTCCGAAAAAACGTCCAGGCCGACCTAAAAAAACAACTGAGAGAGTTGATTCTAGAATTGTAGCGCTGTCCTTATCAAATCCGTTTTTATCTGCTCCAGAAATACGATCACATCTTATTTCTGAAGGGAAGGATGCTCCATCTAAATCAACGGTGCGAAGAAGGTTGTAAGAAAATAGTATACATGACCGTGTCGCGCGAAAAATATCTCTTTTATCGAAGAAAAATATTCAAAAGAGAATGAGATTTTACACCGAAAATATATTAAAACCTGAATCTTACTGGTCTTATATATTATTTACTGACGAAAGCATGATTAGATTGAGGTACAGCCATGGACAGGTATATGTTTGGAGAAATAGAGGTGAATCGCTATCTTTAAAGTGCACAAGACCAACAGTAAAAGGCCCAAGAGAAGGGCATTATGGTTTGGAGCTGCCTTTCCATATATGGCGTAGGAAAAATGATATGCTTAGAGGGAAGAGTAACGGCTGCAGCGTACTTGAAACTTCTACAAGAAGTTATTATACCAGAAGGACAGCGTTTGATTGGTCCGGACTTTATATTGCAACAGGACACTGTGCCTGTACACAAGGCAAAAATTGTCTCGCAATATTTAAAGGAGCAAGAAATAAACGTTTTAAATTGGCCACCTCAAAGTTCGGACCTGTCGCCCATAGAAAATGCTTGGGCATGGCTAACAGAGAAGGCATCTGAAAAAAAACCTAAGAACGTCGCAGAGCTAAAAAAGTATATTAAAGATACTTCGCCAACTTTTACCGCAAAAGACTGCCGAAAGTATACAGGTTCGGTTCCAGGTCGCCTGGCAGCCATGTCAACTCGTAGAGTTTCCGGACATTAAGTCGTGTGTCAACTTATTTATGGAGCATAAATTTCATAGTTTTACTCTTTTGTTGATGTTTTCTATTTTTAAATGAATAAGAGTTCTATTACTTTATGTTATTCTTATTCTGAAGACATAGTTTTATTTAAATATATTTGACTTCCCAACGTTATTACTTTTATTTGAATTTCTCCGAATAGAAAGAAAAAAAAATTATGTGTCTACTTAATTCTGGTACCATCTGTATATTGTTTCTAAGAGTAATTCAGTTCTTAATTGTGTAGATCGGTGGTCTGATCGGCAGACTTTAATTCACTTATTATTTTCCTTGATTTGGCCAATTCTGGAGTATTCATTTCAGTTTTGGTCACTTTGCTATGCTGTTCATTCTAGACGCATTGAGTCGGTACAGCGGAGCTTTGATAGGTTCTTGTTGGCGATTGATAGTTTTTGCATGCCGGTCTGAGAGCCTCATTCCCTTCAATATATTATTATATTCTGGTAAATAGGTCAACTGTTTCTGAACTCCTGCCGAGAAGTGCACCTTCTGAGTTATAAGGGAAATTCTATATGTAAATTTGGGAAACGTTAGCGATTAAACGATGAATGTTTGTTTTTTTGCCAATTGCCTACTACTACGCCGTTTAGTGAGGCTAGAATATTTTTTGCCTTGAAATCTATTAACGCTCCCATGGATGTGCATATATTTACGCCAAAGAAGATATTTGACTCTGAAAATGACTGCAGTTAGAGAAATTTGTACAGTTCGTTTAATTCTGAAAAAATTGACAGAACAAGAAATAAAAAATGGCAGGTTAAAGCGCAACAAAAACGGTATGCAAAATAAAAACGAGGTGCGAGCGAAAGTGCAACAACAAGAAATTTCTTTTTTTAATTTATTTTTTGGGTCGTGTGCGTTAAAGCACATGTTGTCTCATAATTAGGGAGAAATGAGATTGTATGTATGGAGGATAAGCGAGAAGACGAGTGGCGGTGAAAGCAGGAAGTTTCGGGTCAGAAGGGTGAGTTATTTATTTAATATTCATCAACAGGTTGATTACTTACTTGCTAAACGTAAATTACCAATATTGATAGGCTCGTTTAAACCGTAATTTGTGCGATGTTGCGGAGTTTTAAGATATTCGTAATCGATATATTAAAGGCAGCCAGCAACACTGCCTTGAAGACACTCAAAAGCGAAAACCGCTTTAGAGATGTTACGTCTAAATTCAAGAGATTCCAGTTTTATAAGATTGAGCCTATGTAAGTACGGAGGCAAACTGAGAGGGCTACTCCAAGAAAACCTACGAAGTGCAAAGCCAGTCCGCGGCGCTGGACTGCCTCTACTCGGTCAATATAGTCATGATAAAATGGTGAGCACACAAAGCAGCCATACTGCAGAATTTACCTAACGAAAAGCGCAATAAAGGAGCCGTGTAATATAAGGGTCATCAAATTCCTTAGCCCATCTTTTAATAAAACTTAGGGAGGGGGTCTTGTGAAACGTTACGGTGCGTTAGGAGGGGGGGGGGGGGCGTCAAGCAACGCATTAACGTGCTCGTGACTCACGGCTCAGCTTATACCATATAACTTCTACGCATATTTTTTTTATATACGAAAAGAGTCGCGTCACTGAGTATACAGAAGTATATATATGGTAAATAACTACAATAAGCCGTGTACCACGAGCCCATAGTTTGGACTCTAAGAGTCCGACCGTTGCGGTCAAGCAAAACCACCTAAACTACAAGCTATGAACTTACGAATTTCAGGCACACACATTAGGACCAAAGTGGGCTGAAATTTCGTTTAATTTACATTAGGTCTGTTCACGTACTTTTTGATCAAAAATATTCTGAGTAAAAATGTTAAATAGGAGAAGTTACCAAATACCAAGAGTACGTGAACAAGTTTGAGTAGTCTTGGACGAAAACTAAAGCAAAGTGTCAACTAGCTGTCAAAGTGACAATTAGTGGCTTTATAACAAAACTTAACAAAAGTGCTCAACTTATTTCTTCGGGTAAATTTGGACTATCATTTTTAAGTAGGGGAAATGTTACTTCAGCAAATTTTCCCCCATTTCATGAGTATGTGAACGCGTTTGAATAAAAATATCATAATGCATTTACCCAAAACTAAGTACGTGAACAGACCTATTGCTTTTTATTCCAGTATTTTGGTAAATTGATAATAAACTTGGATAGGGATCCACGGAAAGACACACGTCGGGCACGATTCAATAAGTAACACCAAACCCAGTTTATTAACAAGGATGGAAACCCGAGGGCAGTCAACTTTTGAATCAAAATTTGGTGGTTTATTCTGTCGAATGTCTTGCTGAAATCTGTAAGGATACAATCGACTTGGCCAGGTTCGATTTCGGATAAGCAGAAATAAGGGAATTCCAGAAGGTTAGTCGTGATAGCTCTTCCTTTCATCACCCCGTACTGGAAAGTTCCAAAGAAAATGACAGTAAAGTATTTCGCAAAATAATGCCTCAAAAATCTTAGGAATGCAACACAAGTTAGCAATGAGTATGTAGTTGGAAATATCACACCTCTTACCTTTTTTGTGTAGAGGAATAACAAAGAGATAATTTTTAAAATTTTGGACACCACAAGAAATTGATAAATTAAATAAATGACAAGGAACAGAAATTAGAGAAGAAGTTCTTAAAAGAGGAAACAGGAATACTATCAGGACCGCAAGAGAAACTATTTGCCGAATTAGTTAAAGTACAATGCTGTAAAGTTACAATGCTGCCAAATTATTAATTTCTTTCATTTCCAGTGAAGAAGGAGGAAATAATGTCAAGAAACTAAAATCTTTAGAGCTAGTATATCAGTTGTCATAAAGAAAAACGGTCTTAAAAAGTCGCCAAAAAGGTTCGCAATCGTTAAGGGATCGTAGGGTAGCCGTTGCTGCTTAGTTTCGAGTTAACAAATCTCTAAAACTGCTTAGGCTTACCACGTCTATTAGACTTCATTCTGTCAATATAATTATTGTAAGAGGCATGAATGTCCGAATTGCATTTATCACGTAAATGTGAGTAGATATAAAAACCGCTCTTTGATGAGCTGAACAGAACCGCTTCCAAGCTTTATTTTTTAAATTTTTAAGATGATTTAGTGAGCTATTCAGCTAAGGCGGACTAGAAATAAGCATATGATCGAAAAATGGGAACACTATGTAAGAAACAAGTAAATAGATTGTCATATAAACCTCTTACCGCTACATCAATGTCCCGCTCGCTTAAAACATTAGATTAATTACAATTCAACCAAAATTATTCAAAACAGAAAAATCAGCCTTTTTAAAATTAAAAGAGAAGTCACTGTCAATCGGAGATCAAAGCAATATGAAGAGCCGAATGATGAGACGTTTCAGGATCTAAAGGAACCGGACAGCGCCTAACCAGGTGCCCCATGAATCAGTGATGAACATCAAATCCCAGAAACTATCAGAATCATTAGCTATGCTGAAACACTGTACCAGCCCGGAAGAAGAAAGGCTGTCGATGAAACATAGAGGACCCTGCGATGCCGACGAATGGGATAGAATCAGTTCGTCAACATCTGATGGCACCCAGATAATAGTTAACACGTTGAAGCTTCCGAGGAGCAACAACTCATCCTGGACACAAGGCAGAGAATAGAGTGTGATGGAAGAAGCAAGGAGAAAAATAAAAGGAGAAATGTAAGAAGTAGCAATATACTTATTATTATCCGGCAATATAAGAACAATACATAAAAGTTCCAAATCATTCGAGTCCAAAAGCTCAATACCAGTCGCGACGAACAGCACATAGTACTCCTCCCCCGACAGGGGCATTCACTGTAGACAGATATCGATCACGCCGAAAGACCATGTATTCCGGGATGAAGGAGTGACGACATAAGGTTAGATGTAAAAAGGGGGAAGTAATGGGTTTTTGAAAAAGAGGACGAGGAAGAAGTTCAGGTTGAGGTCGAGGACGAGATTGTTGTCGAGATCATGGTTAAGGTTGGCGTTAAAATTCAAGTCCAGGTCGAAGTTGAAGTCGAGGTCGAGTTAAAGATCGACGACGAGGTCGAGGGTGCGAGTTATTATCACACGTGTACAACTAATCGCAATTGGCATTGAAATGAAATAGAATTGTTCGTGCTCAGTCGCTAGTATATCTTTTTTATTTAAATGAATAATTATGTCATCTATTAAATAAATGTAAATAGATAAAACTAACCATAAACTTTCTCATCTTGGAAGCCCAGCTGCTTTGACCCCAATGATACATACTGTGATCAAAAAATAGTAAGACTTTTTAAATAAAACACAAACGGCTTATTATTCTTCCAAATTTATTTCATCCCCTTCAAAGTAATCCCATCCGGATACAATACACTTATGCCAAAGTTTTTTCCAGTCTTCGAAACAGTTGTTGAAGTCGATTTCTGGAATGGCCTTTAAAACCTTCTTCGATTCGGCTTGTCTCTTCAATCGCGTCAAAACGATGTCCTGGAGCGGGTTTTTGAGTTTCGGGAATAGCCAGAAGTTAGACGGAGCTAAATCAGGCGAATAGGGCGGTTGCGGAACGATATGAGTCGAATTTTTGGCCAAATAGTTGCGAATAACCAATGCAGTGTGAGAAGAGTGTTGAGTTTTCTGCCCATAATTCTGGCCGCTCTTGGCGGCTTCTGGCGAATAGCTTCACGCAAACGACGCATAACGCTCAAATAATATTCCTTGTTAACAGTTTGGCCCAGCGGAAGGAATTCATAATGCACCACACCACGAAAATCAAAGAAAACTGTCAACATCACCTTGATTTTGGACTTGTTTTTTTTCAGTCTTGGCTCACCTTTGGCACGATATTGGTCGGCGGTTTCCGGGTCTTATAAATAGATCCATGTTTCATCTCCCGTAATAATGCGTTTGATGACACAATGAAACAATGATTGCTGACTACCAAATCAGGAATCATTGTTTCACAGACATTAACACGACGCTCTTTTTCGAAAAAATTGGGTGTTTTTGAAACCAAACGAGATGCGACGCGTCTGAGGCCCAAATGGTATTCCAAAATCGATTGTATCGACCCAAACGATATTTGCGTAATGTCAACAAGGTCTCTTATTGTCAATCAACGATTTTTGAGCACCAAATCCTTGACTTCCTTGACGTTGTGTTTATCGGTAGACGTTGAAGGACGGCCAGGACGTTCATAGTCTTCAACACGTTCTCTGCTTTCTTTGAACAACGTATACCAATCAAAAACACTCGCTCTCGACAGTGCATTATCACCAAAAGCCGAAATTCCATTTTTGACGCAAAATTTAATGCAACTTCTTTGCTGAACTTTTTCACTCATTTAAAAAACCGAAAAATGCACTTATTTAGATGACAGTAAACAAGCGTATCTCATTAACTACTGAAGATATTGGCATGAAATTTGACACAGATGTCTAGTAACAGTGCTACTAATCCTAAGAAGAAATAACTACTCGTTTGGATAAGCCCGCGCGATTTAAATATGAAAAGTCTTACTATTTTTTGATCACAGTAGTATAAGAGCAAATGTGCAAATTGTGCCACATATTTACTTAATTAATTGACTTAAGTGTATTTTTAAAGCTTGTTTAGACAATATCCTTACTTTTCAGTATCATTATCTTGAAAACAAGTGTTTTGTTCGTAAAATATTGAATTTAGTTCACAATTAAAAGAAATCACCGCCATTAGATCTTGTCAAATTTTTTAATTATTTTGATTTAATTATTTTACTAAACCATTTCTTTTTTGTAGGTAAGTTACAATGCTGCAGGTGTTTTGGCGCATATTGCTTCGGATGGCGATGAGGCCTGGACAATAGATATCCCCACAAGATCAGATGTGTTAGTTCGGATGGTTAATGCAATTGAGCGTTGGAATTTAAGCAGTGAGCGAAATATCAATTATAGAAGTTTTGAACCAATTTTAGGCCTAGTACGGTGTTATGAAACTCCAGAATGCCAACATTGGGCGGTGTGGGCTTTAGCTAATCTAACAAAAGTAAAATTATATTTGAATTTTATTCAATTTAATTTCTCATTATATATAAACATTTTCAGGTATATCCCGAAAAATACTGTCGACTTGTTGAACAAGAAAATGGCATTCAAATTTTATCCGATCTAATGAGTCATCCGCGACCCTACGATCGAATAAAAGAACTAGCACAAATGGTGATTGAACGCTGCTTTATGGCAAAGGCAGAAAGCACGAATTTAGAGGGATAACAGATGAATTAAATCCGTAGCTCTCTTAACTCCATCCAGCTCAGTTTTTCTTTAGGTTTAAGTTAAGCGAAAATTTTTTTTTATTATACCTATCCCCTGCAATAATTTGTATGTAATCACTTAATGAGAACGATGAAATAAAATAATTTAGTTTTTTATTTAAACACTAAAATAATCATGTTATTTGAAGAAAATACATACTGTAATTACTCGTAAAAGTGAATAGTAATATAGTTATAATTGACAGAGATTATATTAAAATGGTAGGTAAATAATGTATCTAAGTAAACTGACTTCTGATAACAACATAAATAACGCAATTTTGATTACCTAGATTGTGTCCAAAATAACTGTAAATATTTATTGATTATAATGCTAAAAATAAATTGCAGAATTATGATATGTCTTTAAAAATATCTGACATACAAAGAATAAAGAAGAAAAGAGTATAAAAAATTCATATACATTCAATGTAGCGCTTTTTATTGTATTTGAGTATTTTAGACTGAAAATAAAGAAATGGTTGAATGTTAAACTCAGAGTTATCTTTGTTAACGGTTACAGATAATAAAATTTGAAGGACAAATATTAGAACTCCGTATTACCGCATGACGATATAATTGAGTGTTAATGAAATTATTTCCGCAGAGGACGTTAAGGAAAGAATACAATATAAAAGATGTTAAAATAGGAAAACGGGAGACGTCTTTCCGGAGGTCCCAGGTTTGAACCCTACCGGCGGCGACCCATCGTTGTTTTCTGCTAATAAATATTATTATAATCAGACTGTTGGGGTTTGCAGCGTAATGCCGGTGGTTCAGAATCTACCTTATATTGTAGGTCCACTTGCAATCGGTTCAGTTCAGTTTCATGGTGTGGTTTTGTCTAAATTTCGAAATTTTATATGCGAGTATTTTTCTGTTTTCGGCGGTGGGCTGAATATAAACCTTGTTACCGCGGTAATCACTTTAAGTTTCCCGGGATAATTCATCTGTGAGTGGAAAAGGTCGCAATAATACAGACATATCAACCAATGCTTCGGCGTTGGCATCTGGTGTCTTTACACGTAGTAGGAAAACATCTGCGAGTACCACTGGTTCTAGTCCGGTTGGGACAACAGTTGCTGCGTCATCGAGCTCATCTATTTCTCTCAACCTAGAGGGCAATGTTGGAGTTGAGAATTTATTTAGCAAATTAAATAATATGCTAGAAACACGATAAACATGAATGATCATTCGAGGAGGAACGATCATTGCACAGCCTGTGTGTCATCATGTCATGGAAACAATTATCATTCCTGTCGTCATTGCATGAATTACGTCCCTGCAAGCTCATTTAATGCCAATGAGCATTCCTACTTGTTGTTTGGGGCGGTTCCTATAGTAAAATATGACAACTTATTGGAAAAATTGGAAAAGATGTACACGACCGTCAGAGCACGAATCATCATCGCTCGAATGACGTCACTGAAGCAATGAGCATTCCTGCTTGATGACGCAATGGGTAATTTAACTGCTCGTTTGGATGCATATGAAGTGAAATTGTCTCAACTTGAAATTAAATGCAGTAAGCTGGCCAAAGAAAACGATGTCGTGCGGCGCACTGGACGGTTGAATGAGGCAATAGGTCTGTTCTCTGATAAAAATGCGGGATTCCGCATGTGCACGAACTTACACATTTTGCGTTCCATAGCGCTTCGTGCCAGGCAAAATGGCGGAGAAATAATCGACGTCACATGTTCCCCTGCTTCACGAACTTACCCAAACTTTTTAGCTGGATCATGATCGGCCATCTTTTCTTGCAAAAGTGAGGTTAGATTAAGTGCCAGTTTCAAAGTGAATTAGTGAATTGATTGAATAAAGTTTTTTTTTTTTTTTTTTTTTTTTATACGATGTGGCCAAATCCTAGGGGACAACCCTTTGATGCGTGAGCATGGTTTTGGCCGGAAGGGAATTAGGGTAAGGGAAGTGAGGAAACTTGAGTCTTGTTTGCATTGCTGCGAGCTAGACAACAGCCCAGAGACGGAGTGGATTATTTTTAATTTCTTAATAAATGCTCCCGGTCATCAGGTCTCGAACCCGGGACCCATGGCATGTTGGTCTTGCCGCTTAACACATTGATCCAACTCCGTCTCCAGTTATTAATAAAGCACAATTTGGTGATTGAAAATTGATTAGATTAATAATTTATAATTAGAAGTGCGGTTTAAATAAATTCCTCGTGTTCCGTGAATTTTCGTCTTCTTGATTTTAACGAGTTTGCGCGAAACATGTTCCCTGGACTTCTTGGTTTGTGTACACTTTTTCTCCCACCATATGAGTAAGTATTTACACGGAATGTTTGTACACGAAAATCGGTGGAACAGACCTAATTATAAGAGGCATTCCTGAGTTACTTAACGAGGTCCCAAAGAATTTGCTAAACGAGCTGGCTGTCATTCTTAACCAAGAACTATCCCGTTATACCGAGGCCTTTCGCATCGGGAGCAAGCATAGCAAAACAATGACAGCTAAACGTCCGATTCTCTTGTGAGGAAAGCATTCTTGCCGGCATATCGGCCACGTAAACAAAATGAGGTTGCGGGACCTCAAAGGCTTTTCCTCAGATTAGATTGCTTACATCAATGAAAGTCTGACTCATCAGAATCAACATCTCCTGCGTGAGGCTCTTAAATGGCTTAAGCTGAAAAAACTTACTTCGGTTTATACAAATAATGCCATCGTTCACGTGAAGCATGGGATAGATGAACCACCGATTAAGCTATTGGAGTTAGATCAGCTGACTGCCCTGGTTAATTCTGGACAAACTGTGGATGCGGAATAAGTCGATTAATGTTTCGATTTTTAATGGATTTGTTTTTTCTTTTCTTGTTTGTTTATTTTTCTCGAATAACTTCTTTTTCCTACAACCATTTTTATTTTAAATTTTTCTTATTTTCTACTTTCTCTATTAACATTTATTATGTCAGTTTCATTGCTTGTGTTACCGTTGCGTGTGCTAATCATCTGTTAATCCTTTGCTTCTTATGCTTTTACTGGTGGGTGCTCGACTTACTTGCGTGGATTTATTTGAGTATGGATAGTGACCCATACCTGGCAGCAAGGTGAGAACTATGATAAACATATTGAGTGATGATATGTCGGGTCTAAACATCTGCTATCTCAATGCTAGAAGTGTCAGATCGAAAATGGATGAGTTGAGGGAAATGTTTTCGGGTACTGGACTTCACGCGATCTTTATCAGTGAGTCGTGGCCTACACCCAGTGTACCTTCCGCATTTGTCGCGATACCCGGTTTCAGGCTATTCCGTTGTAATAGGGAAGCGATGGCAGTTGGCAATTTATGTTCGGGAGTGCTTCAAGTCCAGATTCCTAAGTTGCTCGCACTCCAATGCTTTAGAATTTATCTGTATCGAGGTGAATACCGAACTTGAAAAATGCGTGCTGTGCTCTGTGTACTGTCCACCTAATATATTTAACGTTGACAATGTTGTTGATTTTGAAGTGTCCTTATCCCCGCTCTCTCATAGGTATTCCAACATTATTGTGGCAGGCGACTTTAATGTCAATATCCTTAGTAACAACAATAAATTATAAGACTTCCTGGCTCTTGCACATTCGCTGCATCTTCGAGTGATTAATGATTCTCCAACATACTTTAACACTGCTTCTCCCTTTCAATTGGATCTTTTACTAACTGCTGATTCCGCAAGTGCAATACGTCATTCTGAACTCTTCCCCCCCTTCCCCCTGCAATCCTTGATCATGACATACTATTCCTTAAATATAAATTAGCCATACCTAATCAATCAACTCCTTTTCGAACTATGACATTTAGGGATTTTGCAGGCATTAACACGAATCTTCATTTTGATTAGTGCAGCAACAACAACTGGAATCTATTTTTGGATTTGAATATAACCTCTTCTTCGCATACTCTTGACACAGGTGTACTGGCTTTTAGTAACGTCTTGTTGAACCTGATGAAAAAATACACTCTCCTGCAGTGCAGAGTTGTAAAAATAAATGGCTGCCCGTGGTTTTCGCCTGAAATCAAGAAGTTAATTGCTGAACGTGACTTTTAATTTCGCCAGCATAAAAGACTCAGATCCTCAAATAGTCGTCTCCATTTCAGGACCCCTCTAACTACAGACCAACTGCACTAACCTCGATCATATCCAAAGTTTTTGAATCACTCATCAACTCTCAGTTGTTGAAATATCTAGAAAATAACCATCTTATTAACGATTGCCAGTACGGTTTCCGCGCTGGCCGCTCAACCGGAGACTTACTAACTGCTCTAACGGAGCGTTGGAATCATTGTCTCCATAATTTCGGTGAGTCCGAAATCGTCGCTCTTGATATTTCAAAGGCTTTTGATAGAGTCTGGCATGCTGCCCTGTTGGCCAAACTTCAAACATTTGGTCTGCACCCAACCCTCGTTAAATGGATAGAGAGCTTTTTGTCAGGCCGTTCAATCCGTGTAGTAATTGACGGAGTTACATCTGATTCCTACGAAATAAATGCCGGTGTACCTCAGGGTTCAGTTCTTTCACCAACCTTATTTCTTCTTTTTATTAATGATCTCTTATCCCTTACTCTCAATCCTATTCATAGTTTTGCCGACGACAGCACCCTTGATTTCGCGTACTCATTTGATTCTGTAATGAATTCACGTGGAAATGCTACAGAAGTCAATCGGGAACGCATGTTTAGATCATTAAACAAAGACATTTCTATGGTCCTCGCTTGGGGCAGAGCAAATCGTGTTACGTTTAATGCATCCAAAACTCAATGCTGTTTAATGTCCCTTAAAAAACGCCCAGTTCACCCCCAACCCATTTCAGTCGACGGAGTGAATATACCCAATTCACCCTCCCTAAAGATCTTGGGTATTGAGATATCCAGCAATCTTAGCTGGACGGATCATATATTTGCAATCGCTAAAAGTGCGATGAAATGTTTGGGTTTTCTACAGAGATGTAAGAAATATTTCACCCCACCCGACTTAGCGTTGATCTACAAGTCCCACATTAGGCCTAGACTTGAATATAATTCCCATATTTGGGCAGGGGCAGGACACACCGCGTTGTCCGCGTTAGACAAAGTTCAGCGTAAGGCTGTTAAACTTATTGGCGATTCCTCAATCTCTGAGGGCCTTGACTCTCTGGAGCATCGACGGAATGTCGGTTGTCTCTCACTTTTTTATCGCTATTTCCATGGCCATTGTTCTAACGAAATTGCTAGCCTGATGCCTTGTAGACTCATTACAACGCGCGATACAAGATCTACAAGTCGCTCCCACCCCTATACTCTCCGGGTCAAATTTGGACGTACCGTCAAATTTCGGGAATCTTTTCTTAGCAGAACAACACGAATGTGGAACAGTTTACCATCTTCTGTTTTTCCCTCGTCTTATGAGCCTGAAACTTTCAAACGAGGCGTACATCGACACCTCCTTCACTCAACCTCCTAACCCATTTTCCCCAACCTTAATTCCTTTCCTGCCAAGGCTGTGCTTTAGCATCATAGGGCATCCCCTGAGCTTTGGCAACATCATATATAAAAAAAAAAAAAAAAAAAAAATCGCGGAACCTCGTAAACAAAAGGATTAGAGAAACAAAGTCAACATATTATGCTGCTATGCTGCACCCAAGAAGCTTTCTGACTCCCTGCGTAGACTGGGTCTCAGTGGAAAAGATTCCTTAGCATGTGATCTAGATGCTAACGAGCTTAATAGGTTCTTTACTTCAAATACTGGAAGATGCATAAACTCCAATACTGTATCCTCTCCACTGAATTTCTCCGTAGATCACTTTGGATCACAGTTTAGCTTTCGCTGCAGTGATGGGGTTGAGGCTGCGAACGCTATTAATTCTATTCAGTTTAATGCAACTGGGCCAGATGATATCTCCCCACGCTTTGTAAAGCTAATTTTACCTTTCAACAGTGGAGCCATCACTAAAATTTACAACAGCTGCCTCACATTCAGCGTATTTCCATCTCCTTGGAAGGGGGATTTAGTAGTTCCTATAGCTAAGAATTCTCGTCCCAATGCCCCGTCAGATTTTAGACCGATAAGTTTATTATGCTTTTTAGCGAAGGCCTAGGAGAAAATAATGGCAAAACAGATATCGGAGCATTTAAATCTAACTGGCTCTTTAAGTCGTTGGCAATCGGAATTTCGACCTAAACATAGTTGCGATACGGCTCTTCTAAAAATCACAACTGATATCAGAATTGAGTGTCGATCACGCTAAACTCCTTCTCAAACAGAAAAACTCGTTTGAATTTGGCTCACCTGCTCTGAAATTACTTGAAGGCTTTCTCGCTCATCGCTCACAGCAGATTAAAATCGACGAAATCTCCCAAGGATCAATATTAGGACCTTTGCTGTTTAGTCTTTTTATTAATGATTTGCCGGCTGTCATCAAAAATTGTTCTGTGCACTTGTATGCTGATGATGTGCAAATCTATCTAGATCGCCCTATTGGTCTTCTGGAGGATTGTTTTAGCAGAATAAATGAAGATCTTCATGGCATCTTACAATGGTCAGCAATCAATAATCTCATTCTTAACCCAAAAAAGTCGCAAGCATTAGTGATGGGCAGAGAAACTTGACCCAACCTATTTTCCTCCTTTGGAGCTGGGCTGGTCTATCATATCCTATTGCTCTAAAGCTAAAAATCTGGGAATTATGCTTAACGCTCATATAAATTGCTGTGATCACGTTAACATGAAACTGGGTCAAATTTATGGGGTACTACTTCTACTGTGGTGGGTGCTTATGTGCTCGCTACTGACCTTCACATAAAGTTAGTCAAAACGTTAATATTGCCACATATCACACATGGCTCCATTATTTATCCCAGACTCGACTCACGTTGCAAGCGCAAGCTTGAAATAGCTTACAACGATTCCATTAGGTTTGCATTCAGGTTGCGTAGGTATGATCACATCTCTCCCTTCCGATATAAAATTGAAATTGAATTGCTCATTGTAAATAGGTATACTTAAAACGTAGAGCACTACTTTTCCTTCATCAAATCCTTTATAATCGAGGTACGATCTGGTTAATTTTTCACGTGGTAATATACGCTACGACCTGCTATTACCTCGCTGTAAACATTCTGTCTTGGATAGTTCTTACCTTGTTCAAGTTGGTGGTATTTGAAACTCACTTCCTGTTCCGATCCAGCGAGCGGGTTCGACTGCTTCCTTCAAACGGTTACTTTGGTGGCATACATCTTAAGGATAATGTTGTTACCATAAATTTTAATTTACACAGAATGATCGCACGCGCATTCGTTTTTCATTTCTTTTTCTTTTTTTCGCTTTCTTTTTCTTAAAAAAATCCTTATCTTTTCTTTTGTACTTCATTTTGTATTTTGCTTTCATATAATTTACATAAACAACTTTTTGATAGGTTTGCTTTGGTTGAATTTTTATTTAGTAACTTTAGTAGTACTGATTAAAAGACTCTCTTATTGCCTTATTGTGCTCGACTTGTTGAATAAATTTATTATTATTATTAATCCAAAGCTTCCATCGAGGACTGTGTGGGGAAACTTGCGTGTAAGGCCTCTGTTTTTGGCGGAGACAAATTTGAATACAGTCTTGATCCAAACTTGTTGAATAGTTATTTTACTATTTTGCCTGTGCTTTCATGATGCGGTATTGTTGGTTATAGCAAAGGTACTTTGGATAATCCCAGGTACGCTTTTGTTTTAGGTGTTAATGCTGGAGAAGTTGTTGTGACTATTGGAGCGGCTATTGGACAAGACGGTATTCCCTCAAAATTTATAATTTGCCCTGGATAATTCAGCCCATTTTAGATATCTTAAACATATGCCTTCCCACTCCTCAGTTTCCCTCTGCTTGGAAGATTGCTGTTGTGCCTATAGCTAGGTCCAATCAGGCCAAGGTTCTTAATGATTTTCGACCGATCAGCCTACTCCCATTCCTGGCCAAAGCGTTTTAAAAATTATTATCTAAAAAGATCACCGACTATTTGGAGACATTTAACCTTCTAAAGTCCTGCCAATGTGATTACGTAAAACTGCTGTGAAACTGCTCTTCTGAGTGATGTTCGCTGTTCTTTGGATATGGATCACCTATGTGTTCTTGTATTGCTCGACTTCTCTGAAGATATGGTCAATTACTCCAATTTGTTCGAGGATTTGGCTAAAAACTTTCAGTTCCACTCCAAAGCTTCTTATCGGGTAGACTGCAGCGGGTGCGAGTGAAAGACAGTTTGTATCTTCCCTTGAATCTTACCTGTAGGGTTCCACAGGGTACCATTCTCGGGTGTTTGCTTTTCTGCCTATATATAAACGATCTCCTGGAGGTTCTTTAAGACTGAAAAGTGTAGCTGTATGTTGATAATGTGCAGGACTGCATTGACAGGTTGAACTCTGGATGACGGATGCGATTATGGGCAACAACATCAGCATTTTACGGCCAGCTAAGGTACCCAAGTATATTTTCATATCTAGAATCCATTCCGAGACTACTGAGGACGAGGTCATCACCCATCTTCTTTCTCTACTGGTGCTGTACCGGGCACCGTTGCATTTAGATGGATTGGTTCCTCACCCAATCATTCTGGCTGTTCTTTTACTTCATCGTTCATAGTGCTGGTTCCGGAGGATTTATTCAATGAAGTTCTTTCTCCTGAAATGTGGCCGCGCAATTCCATTGTGCGTGAATTTGTCCCAAGAACTCGACTTAGCTTTGCCGATGCGTTCTCAAAAAACGGATTTCGTAGATGTCGATCTTCTACGCCAACGTAACTTATCTTCGTTCCAAAACGGCTAGGCTCTTTAATGGCAACAGCGATCTTTGCTTTAACGTAATTGGTTTGACGGAAACCTGGCTGTGCTAGGGAATTTTAGATGCGGAGCTGTTTAGCTCTGAGTACATTGTTTTTCGCCGTGACCGTTACTGCAGACTGGTTGACATCCCGAACCCCGAAGAATTGGAGGTTTTATGTATCGCTATTGGACTGCCTGGTAAAACTGTGTTCCTTTCGACCGCCTATATTCCTCCAGGTTTTCCGTCTAATGTTTATGAAAGATTTGCCTCCTGCCTGGATAACCTCTCACACGCCTTGATGCCTTCCGACGAATTATTGCTTTTGGGTGACTTTAACCTGCCTGAAGTTGGCTGGGAGCTCTATCACTCAGTTTGCTTTTTCTTTTATAGATGGGCTTGCTTCTTCGGGTTTAACACAGACTTGCAGCATATCTAACGATCATGAAAGGTTCCTCGACCTCGTCCTCGGAGTAGTGTCCTCAATGAACAAGACATTAATGAGGCCGTAAGATCTTTCTATAATTTACTCTCTATCTGTTTTACTTACTGTGCCGCTATTTCTTAATCGAATAACTTACGTTCTAATTAGCCTTGGTTTAATAGTTCCTTAAAACATTTAAAGAATGTTAAATGTAAGGCCTGGAAGAGGTTTTGTTCCTCTAGGAGCGACGCTGACTGTTTAACTTATTCCAATTTACGCAGTCAATTTTTATCTGACTTAGCGTCTTCTTATAATAATTATATTAACAGAATGAAAGCATCTTTACACGTCGATCCTAAGCGATTTTAGAGGTTCGTGAACTAGAAGCGCAATTCTGATGGCTATCCATCTTCATTGTCTTTCGGAGACAGCGCAAGCAATGAGCCATTGACGATTGCAAACTTTATTTCCGATTTTTTTAAAACTGCGTTTTTGGACGATACCTGTGATATTAGCTTTAAGTATTTTACCCATTTGACGAGGTTTCTCTCGACTCCAAAGACCTTTTACTTGACGAAGCTACGATTTTGAAGAAAATCTCTACCTTGACTGATAGTTTTTCAATTGGTTCTGACGGTATTCCCGCCTCACTCGTGAAAATATGTGGTTCCGTTCTTGCTCCTATTCTGTGTTATTTAATCTCTCCACTCGTTGCGCTGTTTTTCCGAAAGCTTGGAAAACCTCATTAACTATTCCCCTTCACAAAAAAGGTGATAAATGTGAAATTTCGAACTATAGACCAATTGCTAATCTTTGTTATATATCCAAGATTTTTGAGGCACTTATCTGCGATGTTCTATACTTCTACTGCAAGCCGTTTCTGCAGTCGTTTCAACATGGATTCATTAGGGGTAAATCAACTACCACCAATTTATTGGAATTTTCAAACTTCTGTATTTCTGCAATTGAAGGTAGTAGGCAAGTTAACTGTATTTTTACTGAATTCAGCAAAGCTTTCGATAGAATAAATTATACAATTCTTGTTGATTTATTATTTATTTATTTATTCTCCCTTCTAGGGTTTCCGCGAGTTTTTGTAAATTGGACTCATTCGAACTTAACTGAAAACACTCAGCGGGTTTCTTTTCGTGGAGCTCTGTCTGATGTTATTTTCAGCACTTCCGATGTGCCGCAGGGCTCCCATCTCGGGCCATTGTTATTTATAATTTACATCAATGATGTATCTACGATTCTGTCTCACTCAAAAATTCTTTGTTATGCCGACGACGCTAAGATATTTCGCACTGTTTCAGACAATGCCGATTGCCTACTTTTAAATTCTGACTTGGACGCCTTTCAGAATTGGTGTTCCATTAACGACCTTCCCTTAAATACCAGCAAGTATATATCTATGTCTTTCTCACGAAAAAGATCTCCCTTTCAATTTAACTTTGCCATTGATGGTTGTTCTTTAACAAGAGTTACAAAGACTAAGGACCTAGGTGTCTGGCTCAATTCCCAATATTCTTTCGAGGATCATTTTGATGCCATAGTCACCAAGGCTAATAGGACTCTGGGTTTCGTGAAGAGGTGGTCAAACTAATTTAATGGCAATTACATAAATAAATAAATAAATAGATTGCTTGTGAAATCGTTGCTCCTGCCCTACTTTATCAATGGCATCCTATTTTTTCCCCGATTTTATTCTACCTGTACCAGGAAAATCAAGCTGGCTTTTAATGACTTTACAAGCTTCATTTTTCGTTTGAGCAGATGTGATCATGTATCGCAATATCGTAATAATCTGCTTGGCTGTACGTTGGAACACTTCCCATTGCGTAGGATTGTGACACCACTTTACCAAATTATTACTACAAAAATTCCTGGTTATTTGTATGAAAAATTGATATTTTTGAACTCCTCCTGGCGCCCTGACCTACTGATACCTGGTTTTCGTTTTTCAATCATGGAGGATTCTTACTTTCCTCATGCTAACCGTGCTTGGAATCGTTTAACAGCCGATACGCATCATGTAGGCTTGGTGCGGAGTTTTAGGGAACTAGTAAAGCAGTGCTGCGGTCTTGGCTTCTCTAGAATGAGTTATAGCTTTCAATTGTTACATAATTGTTTTTAACTGAGATATTTTTCGTTCGGACTGGAAATATTACGCTAGGTATATACTAAGATTGATTTACTTATTTAAGGGTTTTTCATTGATTCTGTTTTGCTAAATTGCTCATTCCGCTATTGTTTAGATTTCCAAAAACTTATTGTGTTTAATTCAGTAATAAAACTGAATTGAAATTGAATTGAATCGTTTGAAGTTTTGCTCTTTTGGAGTCAATTGTTGCTAGATTTTCTTTAATTTTATTTCCGCCTTCTAAAATTCCTGTTATGAGTTCATCTCTTGTTGCAACTTCTGACCCGTATACAATTTCTTTGATGGTCCCCCATAAATAAAAAGTGGGGTTAGGTCAGGAGAACGAGCTGGCCAAGGAAAAGTACCACGCCGCCCTATCCAAATACCCCTGTAATTAACATTAAACAACAACGTTGAACAGCCTCAATGCGGTCTATGTGAGTGAAGTAGTAAGGTGATCAGACCGGATACGCGTACTCAGGAATGGGCCTAACAAAGGTACAATATAGGAGTTTAGTAACGCATCGGTTGTTAAATTCTTTGGACCATCTCTTCACGAATCCCAAAGTAGCACTAGCCTTATTTACGATTAATTCGATATGGTCAGGGAAAGAAAAGTGAGAATTAATGACAACATCTAAGTCTTTGGTTTTAGCAAGTCTAGATAATAAGCATCCGTCAACAGTGTAGTTAAAATTGCACGACATTGCACTTGTCGATATTCAAGAAAAGACGATTATTAGGACATCGTTTCTGGAAGGCGTCCAGGTCAGAATTTAATAGAGTGTAATCGTCAACACCAAAGATATCACGAAATATTTTAGCGTTGTCAGCATAACAAAGAATTTTCTAATTTGTGAAAACAATATATACATTGTTGATGTAAATAATAAGAAGCAGCAGTCCCAAATAGCTGCCATTAGGAACCCCAGACGAGTTATAGATTCCATTCGAAAGAGCCCCACGGAATATTACACGCTGGGTGCGATCAGATAAGAAGATACCTCCGAAGACTCACAAAGACAGGAGGAAAACCAAGAGCGTAAAACTTTTCAATAAGAATTTTATGATTGTCTTGCTAAAATCAGTGAAAATACAGTCAACCTGTCGACCAGACTCGATAATAGGAATGCGACAGTTAGAAAATTCTAACAAGTTAGCTGTCGTAGACTTACCCTTAACAAAACCATGTTGAAGAGGACCAAGGAAACATTTGCAATGCAAATACAAAACATCGCAAACAAACGCTTCAAATAATTTAGCAATGCGACTAAGGTTAGTGATGGGCCTGTATTAGAGACAACGCATTAATTACCTCTTTTGTGAAGGAGTATAATCAACGAAAGTTTCCATGGATTAGGAAAAACATCACAATTAATGGATAAATGAAATAAATAACATAGAACAAGTGCTACAGACGGGTAGCAATCCTTCAGAAAGCAAGAAGGTATGCCATCGGGAGCACTGGTGAAACTATCAGCAAAATTAGGAATGTGTTTCAAAACTACAGCGTCGTAAAATAACAGGTCTTTAAACTCAAGAGGGTGGAAGGTTCGTCAAGTCAATAAAATCCTTAACATCGACTAGGAAGGCAGTCTTAAATAAGTCACCATAGAGGTTAGCAATAGTTAGGGAGTCCCCACTAGCAACGTCACCTAGGTACAAGGAAGACGGATACCCGTCAGATTTACCCATTGAGTTTACAAAGCGCCGAACCATTTTTGGGTCATATCGTAATGCAAGCTTCATTCTATCCAGGTAATTATTATAAGTACCTTCTAAGCTGAAGGTGAATTGATTACGCAAATTAGAATAAAGTAAATAGTCGGCATCACTCCTTGAGGAAGAAAACCTCCTCCAGGCCTTACCCTTAAAGTTCTTCAAATGTTTCAAGTCAGCACCAAACCACTTTTGACTAGTTCGAGAGCCCTTAGATGACGAGGAAAGCATAGATAAAGAGCGCCATAGAAAAAGGAAATAGATTTGTTAATCTAATCTCGTGCATTTAAAACAATATACCAGTTATAATTCAGGAGCCAATCATTCAGTTTTGAAAAATCAGTTCTTCTAAAATTAAAGCAATAATTATCAGATACAATACATAGAACCCAAAATAACCTGATCAAAGGTGATGATTACGTTGAACGCTGGATGATGAGTCGATTCGGGAACCAGAATTTCGCCTTGTACCACAGGGATCAGCAGAAAACACAACATCCAGAAATTTGCGAATTCATTTGAAACATTACTGGACTGCGATAAACCGGCAGAAACACCGTCGATGAAGGAAGCAGAAATCCGCAAAAAAGCACAAAATAAAGCCAGCAAGCAGTCTTCATCGCTAGAATACCCTTTAACCTCTGATTCCTTGTAGACACATGACAACGCGTGATACAAGATCTACAAATCGCTCCCACCCCTATACTCTCCAGGTCAAATTTGGACGTACCGTCAAATTTCGGGAATCTTTTCTAAGCAGAACAACACGAATGTGGAACAGTTTACCATCTTCTGTTTTTCCCTCGTCTTATGAGCCTGAAATTTTTAAACGGGGCGTACATCGACACCTCCTTCACTCAACCTCCTAACCCATTTCCCTCATTCTTAATTCCTTTCCTGCCAAGGCTGTGCTTAAGCATCATAGGGCATCCCCTGAGCTTTGGCATCATCATATATACAAAAAAAAAACTTTCATGTACCGCAAACTACAAGTAGTACAATGAAAAAAAAATCATCCAAATTGGTCAACGTGTTCCGAAATTATGCACCGCACCTTCTCCCCTCCACACTCCCAAGTCTAAGTAAAATTTTTTTATAGTGGTACCAAGAGGGGGAACATACTCTATACAACAGAAAAAGAATCATCCAAATCTGTCCACTTTTTATGAAGTTAGGCGCCCACTCCCCCAACCAAGCCCAAGGTACAAAATTGTTGTTATAGTAGCAATTGGTAAACATACTCCAGACTAAATACTACCCGTCCCCCCCTCTTTGTCAAAATTTTGTTAATTTGCAAAGTGTGAATATAAAGTTCCCGAACTGTTTTTATGCAGAACATAGAAATAGCATCAACTTGCTTTTAACTGCTAAAACCTGTAAATGCTAACCATGCGCTAAGAGTTTTGTAAGGCTACGTATCACGATTGTTTAATAGTGACGTGTCTCTGGAAGCAAGCTATCCTATTAAGTTTTATGATACACTCAGTGGGTCAGAATGTGTCTACGGTGTTGGAAATGATTCATTAACGGCCCGAAAAATCGATCCAAAAAACTCCGGTTTTAAAAATCTTGCGTAACTTTGGTAAAGTTTATTTTATGTAGGGAGAATTTGTCCTCAAGTGCCAAACAATAACTGGTAAAGCGTCAAATGGCAATTGGAGGTGAAGTGGCGAAGTGATCCCTCTATTCCATTATTGCCAACCTTTTCACCTACCCCTTTCAGCGGGTGCACCATCATGCCACCACCACCATCAAAACCATAAGGTGCAGTGCCAGGATACCCCCATTACTTTCTTACCTCCCCCACCATTTCTTCTTACAGGATTTTGATATTTCCCTAATAAGTTTACCCGAACTTTACCAGACTAGGTTATGTTTTAATAAGTGCAAAATAGAACTGAAAGCCGTCTATCGATTTTAATTTTACCAATCTACATTTTTGTCGATTTCTATCATCGCCAAAATAAGAAAGTTATTTATAAAAACATTATCCGACAATTTTATGAATGAAGCCAAGTAGATTTTAAAATTCCTCAACAGGACGATTTATAAAGCCTAAAATAGAGAATAAACAAGTAAACACAATACTTGAAGCTGGTCACGCTCTTCTCATTCAAATGCAAATTAAAATTCCGTAGTTCCGCCTGGTTCTGTGAAGCCGGAAATAGAATAATTGACGAAAGTCAAGAAAATCTCTGAATGAAAACTGTTGAAAAAAAACAAGAGCACACCCAAAATTCATCGCAATATTAACAATGAGGTAAAAGTAGATGACGTCCGCATGTTGACGTTAGCAACTAAATCAGGAAAATGGAGAAAACTTGCCATTTATTTTCAGCTTCATTATATCGTCAATTTTTCAAGTGTTTGGAATTTTTGTTAAACCATTTGCGATAGCACACATTTTTTAACTGAATATAGAAATGAAAGGATATTTTTAAAACACTCCAGTTTGTTATTTATGATTGAACTTAAAATTTTCCCGACAGTCCAAATTGAAAAAAATTAATAAAAATGTACAGTACTGGATAAAAGGGGTTTCTTACCATAGTAAGATCAGTCCATCTGTATCGGTCGGGAATAGTATAATACTTTATATGGTAAAATATGTTTTGTTCAAGTTGAATAGCCTTCAAAAAAAAGTATAATGATAAAACATCAGATTGAAGAATTAGAGTAAGGTTTCAACCTCTATTCAAATTCAGTCTGATTACAACAGGGGGGGGGGGGGGGCTGGAACTGGATGAACAGTTTATCCACCATTATCATCCGGAATTGCACATGGTGGAGCTTCAGTAGACTTAGCAATTTTTTCTCTACATCTTGAAGGAATCTCCTCTATTCTAGGAGCAGTAAATTTTATTACTACTATATAATCAATATACGATCAACAGGAATTACACTAGACCGAATACTCTTATTTGTATGATCTGTTGTTATTACTGCAATTCTTTTATTACTTTCTTTACCAGTTTTAGCAGGAGCAATTACTATATTATTAACAGATCGAAATTTAAATACCTCTTTTTTTGATCCAGCAGGAGGAGGAGATCCTATTCTTTATCAACACTCATTTTGATTTTTTGGACACCCAGAAGTATATATTTTAATTCTACCAGGATTTGGTATAATTTATCATATTATTAGTCAAGAATCAGGTAAAAAAGAAACTAGGTTTCTAGATGCATATGTTTACACTTCAGCAAGTATGTCAGACCATGGCATAGAATATGCTATGGGGCAGCTTATTGAGCAATTTACTTCAACCCTTAAATAGGTAACAAATGCAACACCTAACCTTCAGCTTTTTTCAAAATAGAACGCACTTGGCCGAAAGGAAGTCCTTGCAGTACCTAAGTAACAGATAACAAAACCTTTAATATATTAAACTAGAAAGTGTCTGACTTATTGTCCTTTCTGGACGACATCTGAATACTTTTTAATGTATAAATTACAGCAAAGACTCCTAAGTTATACAAAAAATCTAAGAAAATCGGCGTTAAGGAATTGTAAGCTAAAGGTTAGTGAAACAGTGGCAGTGAAACAAGGTAAAAACCACATTTACTTTTTTTAGAAAACTTTTTATTTTGCTACACAAATTTTGTCAGTCCTGCAAAGACTGTCTTAGGACCCAAAAAATCTGTCAAAAATACGTATCTATTTTTTCTCGAGGGGTCCATTTAGTCCAGAATTCTTGTAGAGGTTAGAAGGGAACTGGACAGAGTCGACCCCACATTCTCTCTCTCTAGTTACCGTAACCCTTTGTAGGGTATGGGGCAGGAGAAGAATTTCACCTGATTCGAGACAACAATTGCAAGTGGACCTATAATACAGGTGGATTCCGAACCACATCGTAATATGTTGTCAACAGAAAATAATTATGGGTCCTCGCCGGTAGGGTTCGAACCTGCGACCGCCGGGATGGAAGACTGATACGTTATCTCCGACTCCGCCGAGGACACCTGAATCACTGGAATTTCTCGTTTTTTTAAACACTCGTTTTTCAGGATGTAAATACGGTTGCGGTTGAGAAGAAGACTTTTTGGGCAATTACGAGCTTTTCTCGTTATTAATATCCTAGCCCTGGTGGCATATTGCACAAGTTGTAAAGCAGAGTAACTAATTGGCTAGTGGCTATATTCACAAAATCATATTTATTTCATTAAGCCTCCAGAGATGTAGACAGGTTTCAGTGGTATATATGAGTTCGCGAAGGATTTCAACCCTTAACCTTCTTTATATTGGATACAGTGAGACGAATAGCCGAAATCCATTCATTGCAAATCCTAGAAGTAGCACCACTATACAAATCTCAGCACACATACCTTATGGGATGATCTATGAAGACGTCTGTTAAAGAGGTAGTACGCACAATTGCGTAAACAATATATTACAAACTCTATAGCTTAGCCATATTTCTGGACATATATAGTAGATCGTAGCTTTAACAACATCCGTACTCAAGCTATTGGAAATTTCTTATCTAGGTAGGGTCTTACTCATTAGCTAGTAAATATGCTGCTGCCAGTAATAGCCACGTTACCAAACTGGAGTCATCTCTTCTTTATTCTGGACAGAGATAGTACTAATATGTTCATGGCCGAGGCAATATTTGTGAGCGATCCCAGAAACCAAACTTTTCAATTGCTCCTATGATACTTATTCCTTCATTGTCTGGTACCCGATTCGATAATAACGATTGTAAGTGATCTTAAAATTTAAGGTGAATCCCGAACCACCGACATTACGCTGCAACCTCTAATGGCCTTTTAGAGTGATCTATTGTCAGCATTAAACAACCATTAGGTAGCCTGTTTACAACGTTAGATTCGCCTTACTTAAGGCGGTGGTGTCATTGTACAAATTATGTCTAACAACCGCTTTGTCCTGAGTAAGCCTGAGGAAATTTCTCCAATAAAGCAGCTGTTAGCCCAATTTTCTATCAAAACTCTCGCCGATGACCAGCTGAGGCTGAGAATAAGCTCTTCCTGACTGGTTCTAGTTATGTCCGGTATGCGAGAGACCTAGTATCCAAGACCCTTAGAATAAAAATAAACCGGAAAAATGAGAGTTTGATTCGCGCACCGAGGGTTCCGTAATATTTTTTTCATATGATATAACTACAAATGAACGAGTTTCTCCTATGATTCTAGGTCAACGGGAAGTACCCTATAGGTTTTGAATTATTTGCGAGAGTCTGTCTTGACAGACGGCCGTGGTGATCCTATAAGGGTTCCTTTTTCGTTTTGAGGTACGAAATTCTAAAAACTAAAAGTAAGTGCTGAAACAAGAAAACGATGTGCTTATGAGCGTAGCATTTTTGAGGGTGCTCAGGAAAACGGACAGATACATTTGAGAAAGCGGAACGGTGTGGAACAAGAGCACACCGCCAGAAAAATCTTTTTCTTTAGGTAAGTCAATCTGGTGTATCTACTCCTCTAATCTGCTTAACAATTGCAAAGTAATACAAATTTAAATAACTTACCGCAAAGTTAAAAAATCAACTATTATCTCAGCAAAATGACTTCCAAGAAAGTTAGTTTACGTCAAAATCAGCTGTTTAGATACAACTCCTTTCCCAGGGTGCTGATTTAAAAGAGTCGTCGACTAAAACAATATTTGTGAGCGGCATGGCATAGTCAAAGAACTAATAACTGAGGAATGGCTATAACGTGTCCGTGTAATATGTGTGAGTGAAGCACGTCGAAGGGGAAATACAAAGGAGAAATTTAACCTCAGCGCGAAGAAGGCATATTTTGACGTTTGTTTGCGTTTGTACAGAATTTTAAACGGAGTGTAATTTGGGTAAATTTTGTGCTAAAATTTGAAGTGTGTTGTTCAATTTCTTTGTAGAAGTGTAGTTTAGTCGGTGTATGTGAGATGCTTCACGGAAAATCATGTTGTAGCCATTCCTTAGTTATTAGTTCTTTGGGCATAGTTAAAAGTTTTCATCGATTTCCAAGTATGTGTGATAAATGTAGATTCCTTAAAATTTGTGAAAATTAACGCAACTTAATCTAGTTTTCTTGGAGTTTAAAAAGAAAGTGTTTTAAATATTTCAAATTTAAATTACAAAAATTCAATCTTATTTTCTCCCTTTAAGATATCTCTTTTTGCGAACCTCTTTGTGAGAAGATAGTAATATCAACACCTTTCAGTGATTTATTGACGCTGAGAAGGGTGCGAATTTCCATCTAACCAACGTAGTCGTATCTGTAGTGATGGATCCAAAGACACCAGTACAACCACCATCTGCGAACCGTTTAAGGCTTCTAGGTTTAAGATTTGGTTCTCTGCCCGCCGCCCTAATCTGTATGTTTAAGAAAGAGAGTCCTGAACCACCTCCTAAAGCGTCAGTTTATTGGCCAAGTGGTCCGTTACGATGCCACATATGTGTATTGCAGGCGCTAACTGCAGTAGACATCATGATAGAGATGTGCAGAGGAGTGAGTCCCCAAGGTCTTCCGACCAGTTTTCATCAGGCCCATAGGGCTCATATAGCCTTATTTAGGGTGGAGTTAAGATGAGCATTCCAATTAAGATTAGAATTAGAATTAACCCTTCTAACTCAGAACGCGCTCTTCACATCATAAGCCAGGAATCAATTACCCACCAGAATATACAAAATATTGAGGTGAATGAGGCTCCCACACCAACATGCAAAAAAAAAAACATTAGTAAACCAAAAACCAAAAAACCCCCAAACACACTAATCAGGGGTGCACAGCCAAGCTAATACAAAAACATATACAAACCAACATACAGGAACACTACAACAGCCCTACAAAAACGAGTGAGTACAACAGGAAGATGACTACCCTGGGAAATGCCAGAAGGAGCCACAAAAGCATCAGAGAGCACGCCACGAAAACGCACTCTATAAGTCCTATTGGATAACTACGAATTAATCCATGCAATGAGTGGAGGCGGGAAACCCAATCTGGCTAATTTGAAAACGATAATAGAGTGAGACAGTTTATCAAAGGCCTTACTAAAATCGGTAAAAATGCAGTCAGTTTGGCAGCCATCCAAAAATCCACCCACATTGCCAGAAACAAACTCCAACAAGTTAGAAACCGTGGACCTATCCTGAAGGAACCCATGCTGCCGACTAGATATTAAACCCCTACATCCCATGGACAATTGGGATTGGATCATCAGTTCGAAGAGTTTTGGAATGCAAGACAATTTAGCAATAGGTCTGTAGTTAGCAATCTCTCTCCTATTGCCACTCTTAAAAACGGGGATTAAAAATGATGTCTTCCAAAGTGCAAGGAAGCGGCCCACCGAGAAAGACCGTCGGAAGAGTCAAAGTAAGGGACATAATAACGACGAAGAACACTTCTTTAAGACAACAGCAGGAACCCCGTCAGGGCCACAAGAAAAGTCATCCGGAAGATCTACAATATGCTTGGACAAGATCTCCTCCGTGATATATGGAATAGGTACGGGGGGTGTATTTCTATTATTAATGTGCGAGAAGTTGCTTCTATCTGGATAAAAATTAAATGTTTCAAATGCGCCCTAAAAAATTTAGGAAATAAATTACAAATAATCTCATAATCGCTACTGGAATTTAACCCGAATTCCATAGTCGATGGGTAGTTATCCACCCTTCTCTTCATATTAATAAAATCAAAAAATGCACGGGGGTCAGAGAATAAGCTGCCTCTTAGGTTCTGAAGGTACGGAACGAGAAATACTTATGAAATGATCGTGACAGAGAATAAATTCACGCCTAGAGTCAACACTGCCCACACGCAGGTACCTTTTCCAGAGTCTATTTTTCCTATTCCTGAGAGTTTTTAATTCTCAATTAAACCAGGGAGGAGCGGATTCTCTACTTCTAACCCGGACATAGGGGACAAACCTCCCGAAAGCTTCCTATGAAACTTCGTAGAAACCAGATACGTTCCTGTCGATGTCGTCACTAAACAGACAGCTATGGAAGTCTATATCACCAAGATATTTATTCAGAACCTCAAAATCAGCCATTCTAAAGTTAAAACTATATTCACATTCGAGATAATCGACACACACGTCCGAGAGACAATGAAAAGTGACAAGCAATGCAGGGTTAAACATGTAAAAATTCGTCAAGGGGAGGAGACTTGGTTCAACAAAAGTGTTCGTGGAATTCGTAGAGAAAACCAAATCAACCTGTCTTCCCATATTGTTACTCATATTGCTCATTTGGCCAAGTCCTAAGCTAGATAAGGTGTCGAGGAACAGTGATTGTCTCTCCGTCAAGTTATGGGGAAGATAATAATCCACTACCCATCGTAAGTTGGGAAAGTTGAAATTCCCCACATCATTTCGTCCTTAGAACCCAACTGGTCATGGATATAGTCGATATGTTGAATAAGAATATCATACCGACTTAAACCATTATTATCAACGACATTACAAATATCTGGAGGTATGTAACAACAAGTTTTTTATAGGGCGTAATGCCCAAGTGCTTAACCTCATTGAAGTACTAAATAACAATACGTTGGTACGAAATTGAACCAATGTGCAAATGGTGCCATCTGATGAATGGTACAAGAACAGTCTTGGCAGAGTTGCTAGTGAGATCTTCGTTTATGCAGTCAGTCAGTAGCCATGCGCATTAGCTGGTCTCATTAGATCAGTGACAGTCGAGTTGAACTTCCCTGCCATCCGAATATCCGATTTCCTGGTAACGTCTACTATGAGTGACCAGAGCAGCGCCGGCAGTATACCGCCTAGTGGGCACCTCTTAGCTCCACTAATGCACTTTTAACATACCACCCACTTTACAGTATGTGAATCCAGACTCCTCCTTGCGATTAAAATTTCTTTATGGTGAAGAGTAATCTCAAACTTCACTCACTAGTTCCCGTAACCCCTTGTGGGACATTGGGCGGGAGAAGAACTTCACCCGATTCGAAGTAACCACAGCAAGTGGACTTACAGTTTAAAGTGGATTTCGAACCAGTGACATTTTCCCTGCAACCCCCATGATCTTTTGATCGTAATCTGTTGTCAGCATTAAAGAACCATGAGTCGCCGTCGGTGGGAGTCGAATTTCTGACCTCCAGATTGGTACGTAGTGATGTGCCGGTCGCGAACGATTCGGTCATTTTGACCGAGTCAGAAGTCATTTTGACCGAGTCAGAAAGGTGACTCAAGAGAGCTGAGTCAATGGTTTCCTACTATATCGGTCAATCGTTCACTTATCCTTCGTATCACTTCACCGTATCATATCTCCAAGAACAAGATAGAAGGCACACCGATTCTCTCAATCTCAAACCGACCGAATCTTTTTTTTTTGAGTCACTTATGCCAAATGACTCGTATGACCTGAGTCAGCAAAGCGACCGATCTTGCTAACAAGATTATTCGTCTTCATAAGACAGCATTTACTTCTGTTGTATGAAACTTAAGTATGCTTAGCAATATTTTTTGCTTCTATTTTTTGAATACTTCTTTATTTCTAGATTAGGTTAGGTTTATGTGGCTGCCTTAAAGGGCACACTTAGACCTCAAAAGGCCCCGTTGTGATGCCACGGAATCCAAAGAATTCCCTCCACCTCCTCATTGGAACCATCCGGAGCTGTCAATGAATCGCCAAAGATCTGCAACGTCAATCGCCGCCAGATCACAGAGACTATCAAAGAAATAGTTACCCAAGAAGGACTTTCGCCTGCGTGCCAGTGCAAGGCACCGGCAGAGGTAGTGGAGAACAGTTTCCTCCTCTTCCTCGTCCATGCAGCTTCTACAAAAGTCGTTTGCGAAGATACCCAGTCTCTTTGCGTGTAAGCCAATAGGGCAATGGCCCGTGATGACCCCAATAGCTATTCTAAGG
Source organism: Leptarthrus brevirostris (assembly GCA_964036015.1). NCBI lineage: Eukaryota > Metazoa > Arthropoda > Insecta > Diptera > Asilidae > Leptarthrus > Leptarthrus brevirostris. Next base: position 113,748,999 of record OZ038373.1, on the reverse strand, counting down.
TAAGATCTGCACCTCGAAAGCAGACCCTTGGAGCGCCTAAGATCCAGCTTAGGCCAGATCTGCCTGGACGTATGGCACGTAGTACCATTTGCCCATCTGTGGTTCGCTAAGTTAATTGCCCTCGTGTTAAGCAACATCTTGCAGGTTGCCAGGAGCCTTCCAAGAGTAGTCATTTCCGGTTGGATCTCCAGGCTGGTACCCCTTCTTGCTAGCTCATCCGCCACGCGATTACCTGGAATATCCCTGTGCCCCGGGACCCACCACAGGTGAATTTGATACCGTTCAGCCAGCTCATTTAAAAGTGAGGGACAGCTATTAACAGTTTTAGATGTCGATAGGACAGAGTCTAGGGATAGCAAAGCAGCCTGGCTATCTGTAAGGATACAGATGTCCTTTGGAGCTACGTTCCCCTTTAGCCAATTTAAAGCTTCCTGAATAGCCAATTATTTCTAAAAGTTTAGACAAATTCCGTACTTAAATTTGGGAATCTACGTCAGTTGTTATTATATTTGATGAGATTATGAGAGTCACACAGGACTCATGATAAGAATTTGTTTGTAAAATTTTTACAGCAAACCCCAAAAAAGATTTCGAGATTAGATTGCAAATCGAATCGTCTTATTAAAATAAAATTACAATTTCATTGGCGTGTCATTTATTATGTATTTATTTGAATCCGTGTACATCTGGTCAAGATCATAAATTGTTTAACTTCATATGATGAACGCAGACATTTTTTCCGACCAATTTATCTTTATCTGAAATCAAGAGTTTATCAAGAAATTTGAACTTTTACTGCTGCAACGATAATGCACATAATTTCTCTTTAGGCGCCACAACTTGGAATGCATCTACAGATATTCTTGGCTGTTTCTTGAAGACAGTAGTGATGTGCAGCAAGTAGCCAGCGCCAAAAGTCCAGGGTCAATTAATCACGGTACGTGGCATGAGGGACCAAAAAATCACAACATGGCACTCGAACTCGGGATTCCAACATGCAGCATTTAACGAAGAGATTAAGTCGTTCAGATGCTCGTTGATCACGCAGTCACATACCAGATATTTAATAAGTTTAAGCGTATGTCTTTCTTGAGGATAAATTACGCGAATTTCCAACATATTCGCGAGTGGCGCCTAACCGCAATCTTGGAATTGCTCATTGATGACAACGCATTCTTCAAATTACAATCCGTGCAGACTCCTGCAGTTACGGCATCCACTTAACGGACAGTGGGAACATCAGATTTAAATTAGTGATAATTACATTGTAGAGAGTGTATATTTAGAATTGGTCACATTTGCTAGATGCTCCATTGAATATTCCGCTTACGGTCAATAATCCCATCACAGGTTTATTGCTATTTGATGACAAGATAATCTGAGAATGAGATACATACTAGTAGGCGAGAATGAGAGACCAGAAGGCGTTAATTTAGGAAATTCATATCGACAAAACTTAACTTAAATTTTCCGAAAAAGTTAAATAATAACTGTCGCAACTAATTTAAAAAAATAAGTCAATGCATTTTCACCCAACAACGAATCAGCTTTATTACATTACTTGACACATTTCATATTATAATATTTAAAATTTTCATTCGGTTCGCCATCCTCTTCTCCTTGCTAAATTCATAAGACGATGGTTCAAATCCATACAGGTGGCAAGGATGTCATTTCTTGATAGCATATAAAATATAAAAATAAAAGAGTGATGTGCATACCATGAAAATTGCAAATTTATGAATCACACTGTAACTCCCAAACGGTTCAGATTGCTGCCCCCCCCCCCCCCCTGCCATACAAAATTTTGTTTGCCTAGCTGAGATCTATCACCCCACTCATATCCGCAGGGTGTTTCAGAGCTGACGTGCGGATATGAGTGGGGTGATAGATCTCAGCTATGCAAACAAAAAATTGTATGGCAGGGGGGGGGGGGAGCAGCAATCTGAACCGTTTGGGAGTTACAGTGTGATTCATAAATTTGCAATTTTCATGGTATGCACATCACTCAGCGACACAAACGCCAAAAAACTACTATCTCAATGACCTTTCCAAAATTCTTAACAATGTTGACCTAACTTTTACCATTGCAGGTACAGTCACTTAAAGAAGTTTTGAAAATTCAGCATTTTGCCAAATTTTCTCGGAAATTCATGTTATTTATTTTTTTATTTTTGTTTGATTGCCCATCTTATTACTTTTCCAAAATGGGAGCAAATGATGTAGAAATTTATAAGTAGAAAACCTATCGGGGAATATTATAAAAATCTGCAATTGAAAGAAACTAAACTCATACTATTATTACTATTAAGAATGGATCTAAGGACTTCATCACCCTTAAGTCACTTCGACCAAGATGATCTTTTGTGACATGATCCTAATTCAGACTTAAGCCAACCAATAAAGTTTTAGTTTTTTAATTAGACCTAAAACTTCTTTAGGGGTTGCCTTAGATGGTGGTGACGGGTAAACCCCACTAAGTTGCAGACAACGGCCTGATACGGCCGAAGGCCTCACAGTGACAGAGGATGTGTTCCGCTGTCTCCTCTTCTTCTCTTTAGCTAGCCCCATCTTTTTTAGACGGTAGCCCAAGGGGAAGTGAACAGTTAGAAGTCCTGTTATGAGCCTTAAATCTGATCTTTGCTTGTCTTAATCCTGTACTATTTGTTCAGTGTGAGTGCTTGCCTTTTTCCCCCATGACTTGATGCGCATTGTTAGTCGGCTTTTCGAGTAGCCACAGAATGGTTCAATTCCCTCGTGCAATGGAACTCAGGCCAGCGTGATGCTGTTGCCCTGAGCGAGTTCTTTGTAAGCATTGAGACAGTCCCAGGCAATTCTAGACTCAAAGGTGTAGGACCCCAGAGTCATGAGTGCCGCCAGACTATCGGAGATTATGTATATTTCGGCACTGCGTATCCTCTACGGGTAATTTCATGTGCGCATCGTGGATCCATCCATGTACCAAACTAGAGATCCCTTTTCGGAGATATTCTGTTGTTAAGCCAATAATCTCTGCTCTTAAAGATCAGCTCGAATGGTATATCAAAGTTGTGCCTAATATTGACCTGATCACAGGATCATTCTTGAATTCTTCAAGAATTTTTCTGTGACCAGTCAGAGGAAATTGTTACCATGCAGCTAGAGGTAGCCTCCTTCTTTAGGTGTAAGTGTAAAGGGAGAGGATCTAGTAAAGCCTCCATAGTTGCCGTGGGGCTTGTGCGCATGGCACCCGGAACTCTTAGACATGCTGTTCTCTGCAGTTTTTGTAATAACTGTAATAACTCATACTATATCTAAAATCCTTTTTATTGAATGCAAAACGTATTACAATTAATGTTATTATTTTACAAAAGCTTTTCAAAATGTCCACTGCCACTTTGAATGCATGCCAATAACCTGTTTCTAATTCCCTGTTTAAGGCGTATTGTAGCCAGCGTTTTCCTTATTTTTGTCGCTGCATTCCCAATTCTTGTAATTAAATCCTCTCTAGTGTTGACAGTTCTGGAATAAACTTCATTCTTCATTGTTTTCCATAAGAAACAATGTACAATGGAGTAAGGTCTATCTAGTAGGCCAAGGAATCGGTTCTCCTCGTCCAATCCAGCAATTACGAAATGTTTCATTTAGTATTGACTTCACAATGCTAGCAGAATGCGCTGGTGCTCCATCGTGCTGTTGGTACTCCATGTCCGTTGGATTATGCGAAGGCAGGTCCTCTATTAGATGCGGCAGTGTATTCTCCAAGAAGTCCGCATAAATTTGACTATTGAGCACTTGCGGCAAAATAAATTGTCCTACCAAATAGCTGCCGATGGTACCAGCCTGAACATTGACACTGAATTTCGGCTGGAATGAGGTCACCCTTGTTCTATGTGGATTAGTATCCCACCAGGTATGGAGGTTGTGAAAGTTCGTGATACCTGGTGAAATGTGATTCATCCGTCCAAAGAATTCGGTCCAGAAACGCACTGTCGTCAATGGCGCGTTCCAGAAGTCATTCCCAAAATTCCAGTCTTCTGTGATATGGACGTAATCCCTCTCAATGAATGACCTCCAAACTTTAGCGGAAAGTTCGCGAAAATACTCCTCTTTGGGATGCACGTCGATTAGGGTACCTCCTTTTATAAGCCAGTATAGCCGCTCTCTTGTTTCCGTCTACTACACAATTCTACCCTTTTTTAATAATTTTTGCTTAAAAGCACCCGTAATTATTGATTTGTTTTCCAACTATGATCTATATTCTTACTCTTTTATAGCAAAATTTTCATCAGGTATGAGTTACAGAATGCCAGGATACTAGGGTGTGAACTCTGGCTAACACAAGCTTATATCGGTAATAAAACAAAATTACACTAACATTTTTATAACTTTTTTGCAGCAATAATTAAAATTAATTACCTGTTAACCGAAAACAAACATTTTCGACCCTTTATCTTAAAAATTTTGTTTATTTAAAGAATTTGCTACCTAAAGTGCAATAAAATAATTAGGTAGTCAGGGATTTCTAAGGATGCGGTTTTTCTAATCCTTTCTGTACCTAGACATGTTGTACCATTTTGGAAAGGTAATAAGACAAGAAATCTAATAAAAGTAATAAAGAGGTGTACTCATTACATGAATTTAGGAGAAAATTTAGGAATATGCTGAATTTTTGGCAATTTTAAAATACTTTTATCACTTTTGGAAATATCTGTACCTACAATGGTAGGAGTTAGATCAACATTATTGAGAATTTTTGAAAGTTAATTGAAATGTTAGTTTTTTGGCGTTTGAATTAATCAAAAGATAAAAATATAAAATAGTTTTAAAAAAAAAGTTGAACCGACTTCACAAAACGCGCTAAAAAGCATAACATATTTTTTAATTTTATATCTATTACGACATTTTGAAGTCGGTGCAAATCAAACAAACCAAACAACTACAACAAAAGTATTTCATCGTCCTTTCTTATGATCCCGTGAGCTGAAACGTTCAGTTAGTATTATTTTTTATCTTCAATTGTGGTTCTGTTATTGTTTTATTTGTTTAATTTGCACCGACTTCAAAATGTCGTAATAGATATAAAATTAAAAATTATTTTATCCTTTTTAGCGCTTTTTGTGAAGTCGATTCAACTTTTTTTTTAAAAACTATTTTATTTTTCACTTTTTAGTGTCTTTTACTCTGTACAACGACAAAAGAACCATCCAAATCAGTCCACGAGTTCAAAAGTTAGGTTCAACCCCCTACCCCACCTCCATCCCATAAAAATGTTTTTTTCTGGTGGTATCAATCAAGGAACATGCTCTACTCAACAGAAAAAAAACATCGAAATCTGTCTACGCGTTACGAAGTTAGACTACCCCTCCCCCCACCTCCACAATAGGACCACATTATTCTCCTATTAGCAATGGGGGACCACACTCTATACAACAGCAAAAGAAGCATACAAATCAGTCCACGCGTTACAAAGTTAGGTTCCACCCCACCCAACCCCCACCCCACTCCCACTCCTCACCCCACCAACATTTTTTTTCTCATGGTATCAACCAGGGAACATACTCTACCCAACAGATAAAGAATTATCCACAAATTGGTCTACGCGTTACCAAGTTAGACTACCTCTCCCCCACCCCACCACCCACCTTAGGACCAAATTATTATCCCATTAGCAATGGGGGATCACACTCTATACAAGAAATATCTCCGTGAGTTTTTATCTGAAAGAAAAATTTTTAGTTTAGATTTAAGTAGACAAAAGACATTTGTATTTATCGAGTTCGATTTTGAAAAATGTATTTTTTGGAAAAAAAAGTTACTTAAAATTAAACATGCAATTTTCATCCTTAATTTCCATCTGTTTTTATTAATAAGAAAACTAAGATACAAATCTAATAAAAAATAAAGTAAAAATAATAAAATCCAACTAGGGCTTGGACTGCTCCTTTCAAAAGGTATTAACAAGATATTGTGATAACCCTCCTGAGTGGCGTCATGGCTCAGCACGCAACTGAGCAGTCATAAAGACCTTCGACCTTCGATCTTGGAACAGCTTATTTAAGCCTTTACTCCGGTGGAACAGCTATTTCTAGCCTTTACTCCGGGTTCTGAAATTTTATAAGAGGAGTTGGGTTTTAGTTTTTTTACTTAACTTTTTATTTAAAACATTTGGGGTTTTCTCTAATTTCGCTTAAGCTCGTATCATAATAAAAGGTGTGTATAAAAATTAATTTGTAATTAGAGTCCTTAATATCTCTAATTCAGCATCAGCCCTCGCTACGCGCGGGCAAAAAATTGATCCACAATATAGATTTAAGAATATTTCTACAAAATTTTAATCAAATCAGTCGAGTAAGTCTCTAAAATATTTCTGGTACCGATTTTAGGGGGATTGAGAGGAGCCAGATCGTTCGATAATATAATTTTGCCGTTTTTGGGAATTTATAAATAAAATCTTAGGGGCATGTTATCAAAAGATAGTATTAGCCAAGTATGTAGTTCTTGACTTTTATTTGGATCTTTTAAGAGACATATAACTTAAAAGGGAACAACACTGTGAAGGGTCAAAAACATCGACTTATACTCAAGAATATGTGTATCGAATTTGATGCCAAAGTTTCCAGTAATGAAGAAGTTCCTCCTGAAAACAGGTAGAGCGGTCGAGAAGGGTTTAGCGAGATAGACTACTTCGGTCTCATGTATTACATTATACTAAAGATCTCTCTTTTGTTTAGCTATGAAATAATATTAAAAATTTATTAATTTTTTGTACCGAAAAAATAAGCTGAGACAACGTTTTCTCGAAATTACCTTTTTCAAACTTCAATTTTTAAATATAGCAAATTTTTATTTTTTATTTTTTTATAACTAAAAAAATAATAAAGTCTCAGTGACGAAATTTTAAACACTTATTACAACATAATGAAGGAATGTTTCCTGAAAATTTTGGATTTTTTAATTGTGTCCCTTCTGAGATATTTCAAATTGAAAATGCGACATTTTCGAAAAATCGCAATATTTGAAGACCCATTAAAAAAGGATATAACTGTAAAGTCTGAAACTTTTTAGGGAAGTAGTATACTATAAATGCTTTATTCAGAAAAAAAATTGAAGGTGAGTATTAGTTCTATCTTTAACATTTTTAATTTTAAAAGAGCAGGATTTTAGTTTGAAAACGTTAATATTTACCGATTTTTTTTCGTATTTACCGTTAAGATGGTCTAAATATATACCAAAACAAAAATATTGTACATTTTATGCTTTTTAACATGGTTTTGTTTGAACTAGATATGTTTAAACACCAAGAAGTTACAGCGTTTAACACAAACCTCTGTTAAATGCAAAATAGGCTGAGGAACCAATACAAAATGGCGGCTCCAAAAAAAAAAACTAAACATCTAAAAAATGAATGAATACCTTTTTTCAACTCTCTAAGTATAGTACAAATTTAGGTAAAAAATAAGAAATAAATAAACCCTAAATTGTTACACATCTTTAGAACTTTAATATTTTTAATAATCTACCTTTAAACTGTTCAAGACTAAGACGAATTGATTGACTCCAAACTTATTAAAATGGGTTGATTGGTGTAAGAAACATTAAATACAAAGAGTATTAAAGCTATAAGACTATATTAAGCTTAATTTAAAAACAAATTGAAGAGATATAATACTCGCTTTTTTGGCAGATTACTTATTACTAACAATTGGCATAAAGGAAGGCACATTCATCTATATATTTATATGTAAAAGCAAGGAAAATAAAAGAGTGTGTTTGAAAGATCACTCAAATGAAAATAGAATACATATATGTAAATAACTAAAATATTGCACAAGTAATTCTCTCTCTCTAGTTTCCGTAACCCCATTGTGAGGCATCGAACGGGATAAGAACGATTGCAAGTCGACCTACAATTTAAGGTGGATTCCGAACCACCGATAATAATCTGCAACCATTAATGGCCTTTTTATTGTAATCTGTTGCCAGCAGAAAACAACGACGGGTTACTGCCGGTGGGGTTCGAACATAGGACCTCTGAGAAGGAAAGCCATTGACGAATTCAACCAGTAATTACTTTAACGTAATAATTTACTTTTGACAATTCGTTATTCTCATGAACTTCTCTGTAATATCTATAAGCTAGAAAAATTTTACTTCAAATGTTCCTTGAAAGAAGATCATTTAATTAAAATATTTTCATTATAGTGTGGAGGTGGATAAACATTTCAATTTCATTGAAATTAACTGTTTACTCTCGATGCTAGAAGAAGCCTTTGTTATCAAAACATTAAGGATCTTCTCGGCTACTAAGGTACTTGACCTAATTATCGATACAGGGTCTTCCTTTACGTACAATTTTTTTGCTTTTTTAAAAATGGTTTTATCTAAACGGAGAGAAAATTCCAGGAAAAATTACGGCTCTAATCACCGTATTCGTGTTGCAAATAACACATTCTGTCAAAATTTAAGCAGTCACACTATAAAATGTATGTAATGTGGTTATAGAAAATTTTTAGGAAACAGCGCTGTACCAAAAAAAAATTAAGGTAGCTGACAGTTACAACACGACTACAATTGAGAACCGTAATTTTTACCGGATTTTTTATATAAAAATTCCAGAACTTCTCTTACTGTGTATCTAAGAGCCAGGAAGATCCCTAATGTATCGCTAATTGGATCAAGTACCTTACATCGTTGTCGGTGGATTAAGTGATAACGTGTCGGCCTACCAATCCGGAGGTCCCAGGTTTGATTCTCACTGGCGGCGACCCATGGTTGTTTTCTGAGAAAATGTCAGTAGGTTGGAATCAACTTTTAATTGTAGGTCCACTTGCAATCGTTATGTCGAATCGGGTGAAGTAGCTCTGGCAGCAAATACATCGGATCTGATTCTCAACTTGACCAATCTTGATTCAACCAACGTTTCTGTTGAACTGTTTTCAGTCGCCTTATTGAAAACTATTAAATTTATTTTCCCAAAGTGCTCCATTGAAAACGGAGGCAAGAAAATGTGATAATTCCATTTAATTTGTAACATTCTTCAATTTTTATGATTAATACAAAATTAGGCCGTCCCATTAATGCAGCCGCCACGCGAATCCCCTGAGATTTTGAGACTTTTTGTGGAACCACAGGGTTTCGAGAAACAGTTTGAAAACCGCTGGTCTAGAATGATTTATCTTAAATGCTATAAATGTTGAATTAAATTTATAGAGATTTGTCTTTATGATATATAAAAACGTTAAACATTTTGCTCATACCTCCCACCTTGACATGATCCAATGTTCTTGGCCAGTTTTCTTTATAAAATATCTGATACCAAAACAACTGGCTACAGAAGAGGCAGAGACTTATTTTCCTGTTGTTTTCAATTGGCGCCGGATAAGCACAACCACTTGATTGTGATGATTGATTTAAATTTTGATTACTCTAGGAGAAGTAAATGTGCCATCCAAAAATTAATTGTGTGAAATTTTTTGAATTTTTGCTAAACAAAATAAAGTGACACAATTTTATGAATAGCTTTTCTATTTTTGAAAATACTTTCATGAAAATAACTGACAAAAGTAAAAAATGTTTATATTTAGATTGCGAAAATATTTCCAGCATTTCGCACAGTTTATTTCGAAAAAGAAATTATGTCTTTACAGCGAGAAATAGAGATTGAGCGTACAGCGAGGGCATTAATCTACCTTTCGTAATTAATCAATCATTCAAAGAAAAATATGTTTGTGTCGTCGAGAACAACAAAGTTCAATATACGTACGCTAAGTATAATGAACTTGTTTTCCTAAAAGGCAGGATCTTTCCTAGTATAAATTTCTTTGAATGGGTTCACAATAATAACGTTATTAGGGTCATACTTTATTGTATCTTGTGCAAATTTGTATCTTAAAAAGCTGATGACTTTGAACTAAAACAAAATATGCTTCTTCTCAAAATTATCGTTGGTGGATTAAGGGATAACGTGTTAGTCTTTCATCATAAGAGTCCCACATGGAACCCCACCGGCGGTGGCGACCCATGCTTATTTTCTGCTGACAACAGATTACGCTAAATGGCAATTAGGGTTGCAGAGTAATGTCAGCGGTTCGGAATCAACCATATATTTTTGGTCCTTTAATAATCGTTGTTCGTCAGATCGGGTGAGGTTCTCGTGCCGCCCGTATGGTCATGCCCCACAACGAATTACATGATTTAGAGGATTTAGAGAGACTTCTCTTTATTTCAACAATATCAGAAGAAGGTGCGAAAAAATACAAGGTTGGTACGAACGCAAAAGAGGTGGCTTACGTGATTTCTTATAAAATGTTAGACATATAATGTTAATATACATTTCACTTTTTACATATGAATATTTTTTATTATGCTGCTATCAAGAAGTACCTAAATTGGTTAGCAAAATCACATATAGAGCTATAAAGACACAAAGTTCCTAACTTGTTACTAAAAAGTTTATTATAAATCCGCGGAAACTGGGTATAGTACTTTTTATAAGGAAAATCATTACCAAGCCTAGGCATCCACCAGCTGGACCGCATACCTATTTCCTAGATAGTAAAGCATTGACAGCCGTAGCCAATTCGGCATTGGCGTAAGAGACCTACCATAGCGCCACCTTCCGCCTCTGGAAGAACAACGACGGATTTTTGTACAGCTTTGCTGACAATATTAACTTTATATAATATGTCGTACCAAATAACTATGGAACAAATGAGTTTGAACAACTTATTTTGATTATAACCAATTGGCTATGTTTCTTGTATCGATATATTCGCATGGATCAGAACAAATTCAATAAAAGACGTCCTTGGTTGAATCGAAGAGCTTTCAACGCTGCGACTTGGCTTTCCCATCAGGTTGCAGAAGTTTAAAAGTAAAGTAGCTGTTTCGCTGCTAAGTGGTTGCCAAAGTGCAGGTAACGCGGCAAAAACAAAAACATAAATTTGTAGAATGACGAAAAAAAGTGTATTATGTCTAGTGAACTATTAGCAGCGTCATTCACCATTAAATTAATTTGATTGCGTGTGTTTAAGTCGTCGGTGGATTAAGTGATAACGTATCCAATTCGGAGGTCCCAGGTTGGAATCCTACCGCCGCGACCCATGGTTGTTTTCTGCTGTTGGTTGTATGGTGTTCGAAGACTGCCTTTATTGCATGTTGAACCATGCAGATCAAATTATGCCACGCACGAACCAATTAATCGTTTATGTAGGGCTGTTAATGCATGTCCTAATTTTGATTTAACTCTTAGTAAGGTGTTGTTTAAGAACTATCTATTTTCTGTGCTACCGTGACTCTCTGTTTTGCATGCTGGGTTTCCTTACTTGTTTTCTTCCTCATCCTTTCTTTTGCTTGTTATTTTTTCCTTTGCATGTTGGTGTGGGAGCCTCATTTCATCGTTTTGGTGAAATAGGTGAATTGATTCTGAGCTCCTGCCAAAGAAGTGTGCCTTCTGTGTTAGAAGGGTTAATTCTAAGTTAACATGTCAGTGGTTCGGAATCCACTTGTAATCGTTGTCTAGAATCGGGTGAAGTTCTTCTCCCACCCCATGCCCCACAATGGAAACTAGAGAAAGAGAGATATTTTAACCTTTCGTATTCGTACTATTACCATAGCCTTGACTGCGCATATCTTGTAAATCAATATTACACGATGATAAAAAATCTAATAGAAATGTGGTCAATCCCTGACCAGTAGCAACGACTTAAAACTGTTCTTCGCGGGCGATATCGGGAATACAATCTAATATGATAGAAAAGTATTTTGATTGTTTTAAGTTCGATATAGCAGTTTCCTTTATTCTTTGCTCCGAAAAATTGAATAATAATGATGAATTTTATGACCGAGATAATGAGTCATGCGTGTCTGAGTCTTCTAAACGCGAGCAACGTATTCCGCTAACATATCACCGAAATTGGAACACAACACATTCAGTAACTTTTAAAAAATTACCATTGTCAGATTGAAACATTCGATTACTGATACCTTTTTTCACGCGGTCAATTTCAGCTTGGTTAATGGTTAAAGTTTTTAAATCTAGACATTTCTTGAATAATAAATACAAGAACGAATCGCATCAATTCTGCTACCGACGTTGCAGTTAAACAACATCTCAAAACTGCATACCGATCTCTACAAAAAAGCGTCCAAAGAAATGTAGACATGACAAGCGCAATTACATCAACGCGCTAGCAGAAAAGGCAGAAGAAGCATCCTATCGCGGTGACAGTGGAGATCTATACAAGATTGCCAAGAAACTGGCTGGAAAGACTGCAACTGAACATCCTGTGAGAGAAACCAATGGATATCTTTTAGTTACGGAGGAACATCAACTGCAGAGGTGGGAGAATATTTTGTTGAAGTCCTAAACAAAACCTTCGGATCGTCGAATACCTCTTAATTCTAACCTGAACATCCGCCGATGGTGGTCAGTGTTCACATCAGAACTTCGACAAGATTGGAGCTGGCTGACACAATTAAGTCGATGGACCTCGGTAAGGCCCCAGGATTGATGGAACACTAGTGGAAGGATTCCAGTGTTGCGGCTGATATTCTTCTTTCCGTAATTCAGGAATGTTGCGAAACCGAGACCTATCCTACTTAATGGAAAACAGGCGTAATTGTGAAGATTCCCAAAAAAGGCGACCGTGGAGTTGTAGCAAATGGCGCGGTATCTACCTTTTAACTGCAGTCTCCAAATTGATGGCAAAAATCATCTTAATGCGAATCAAGCAAATTGTGGGCCGCACTCTTAGCGATAAACAAGGCAGCAGACTGTCGTGAGAGTTTTTCTTGCAGCGATCACATCAACATCCTCCGAATTATCATCGAGCAATCCACCGAATGGAGGTCCCCTTCACATCCAATGTTCGTCGATTTTGAAAAGGTGTTTGACAGCGTTGATCGCGAGTATATATGGGCAGCTTTACGTAGAATAGCCATCCCAGAAACAATTATCACCATCATAAAGGAGCCCAATGCGATGCCCCCTTACAGGGGAAAACTATCGGAGCCCTTACAAGTGCTGAACGAGTCAGACAAGGATGTAGACTATCACCTTTGCTTTTCCTGATCGTAATTAATGACGTATTGTTCAGCGCCTTAGATTACTATCCATCGCAGAGTCACGTAGCTCTAATATACGAAGCCATGTGTAGAGAAAGGCTTAAGATCAATGCTGCTAAGACCAAACTTATGAGCTTGGACTCCAGGAGACAAAACGAAATGTATCTTGAAGTGCAGCAAATAGAACAAATGGATAAATTCTTCTACCTCGGAAGTATAGTTACAGAAGACGGCACAGCTGAAGCTGATTTACAGACTCGCATCAATAAGGCTTGGACGCTTTTTAGTTATATCTGCCTTCAATTCCTACAGTTGAGAGCAGTACTTATCTGAATTGATAGCTTTTTGCTTCAGTAGTAGCTCATAAAATACAACACCTCCTCAGATCCTCCTGATGTTGAGCATAACCTTCTCCGGATGCAGACCCGACTTCGAACTCTACATTATTGTAGAGGATCTATTTCTAATCACCCGTCACAAATCTGTTTAAAAATGGACCGCTTTTGTTTTGTTGCGACGGTGAGTCGCAGATGGAAGTGCGGTCCAGAAGCTTTTTATCCGTCAAATTGTGGGTACCCAAAACGACCATTCCCATTTTCCTGATATATTTTGAAACCGATAGGCAATCTTTCCAATAGTTATTTGTCGCTCGAAATCGGTTATAGCGCTTATTTCGTTAATATCCGTGGCAACTCGGCATCCAAAGGGCGAAGAATCTTCGAAACGTTATTTCTAAGCGAAATTTGGCAAACCACTTCTGACACACGTTCACTTACGGCATTATTCTCGTACACGGTACATTTATATTTTTTAGTTTGCTAAACCGTTCGCAACTATTAATTAAGTTATTCTAACAATGCATCCGACCCCAACGGATAATCGAGCATAATGTCCGGTTTCTTTGTAATCCATTGAACCATTTTCCTCATCTGTAATATATTGAATTAGTATTGTACTTTGTAGTTATATAGCGGATGATCAGAACAATACAGATCGATGTAGGCATGGTAATGGGTATAAAGGCGTGACATAGAAGCGATACACTCGTGCATACAATAAGGCGTACGATAATATTGAACATGGAAGAAGTCGTGTTCCTCAGGAACCGGGAATGCCTCACCGTTCAGCAATTCAGTGGAGTTGATCGTCCCCTGCAATAGATCATACAGAAAAGTAATCTTATAAATTCTACGTCTCTTTACAAGGAATCGAGAGAAATCAGACCGAGCCTAGCATGATAGGATGGTAGGAAGAAAGGATCGCGCCAGGGAAGGCCGCGAAAAGCGAACCTAAGGAATCTGTGCTGAACAGCTTCCATCCAGTTGATGGGGAAAGCGAAGAGGATATCCCAAACCGGGCAAGCGTATTCCAGAATGGGTCTAACGAATGTGCAAAAGGGGAGCCTAGTTAGGTAGGGATCATAAAGCTCCCTGGACCATCATTTCACAAAACCTAGCGTGGAATTAGCCCTGGTCACTACAAAGTCAATGTAGTCCACAAAGAAAAGGCGGGAACTAAGACCCACCTAGGTCCTTGACCCTATGAAGCATACTCAAGACATTGCAAGACATCTAAATAGAAGTTGAAGAGAAAGGGATACTTTCTTCGGGTAAAAGTCATTACGGTGCATTTGTTAGTAATAAGAGGAAGACGGTTAGTGGAGTACCAGTCATGAGAAATGTGAGTGTCAGAGCTCAACAGAGCATAGTCATCATCGCGAGAGACGACAACGAATATTTTGGCGTCATCGGCATAGCACAGGATTCTGGAACTAGGAAGGAGCAACGAGACCTCATTAACAAAACTGATAAAGAGGAGTGGGCCGAGAATGTTTCCCGAGGCAGCACAGAAGAAACAGAGAATTCGTTGTATAGGGCAACGCGAAACAAGACACACTGAGTGCTCCCTAACGGGTAAGAGGACAACGAGTCAACAAAAAGCAGTGGGAACCCGAGAAGATGAAGTTAATGAGTAAGAATCCCGTGGTCAATTCTGTCGAAGGCCTTATTAAAATCTGTGAAAATTAAATTAACCTAGGATACGGAGTTGGATCAATTGGTTGAACAGCACGACCACCCATTTGCCATTGCCATTGTTCTCGGGTTCGCGACCAGGTCTTTCCGTGAGTTTTTATTGAGAAATTAACAAAAAACGCACGCCGTCTCGGGGCTTTTGTCTAGCTCGCAGCAATGCGAAAACAAGACATTCAAGTTTCCTCCCTTCCCTTACCCTAATTCCCTTCCGACAAAAACCATGCTAACCTTAGAACGAAAGGAAGTGCAATTGTATAAACCGTGTACGTGTTTTCCGATTTTTTTATTCGCCGGAAAATTGTGGGAAGGGGGTAGAAAATACGCCTTCGAAATGTCAATTTGACGTGGGCTTTCTGAAGAGTGCGCATTCAAAGTGTTTATAGAGTGTTTATTGAATAATTTTCACTGTTCACTTATTAAAAGTGGTGTAATTTTCAAATAAAGGCAATTAACATTTAAAAGACTGTTTTGGTTTAGTTTACTAAGAATCTGACGTGCTTAATTTGAACATTTTTCGTGATGAAGTGTGCGGTATTTTGTTGTTAAAATAATCGACGCATTGCGCGGGGAAAACCATTTTTCATGGAATTTAAATAATATAGTAAGCAATTATAGAGCATTTTCTTTGAAATATGTGCAAAAGCTGTATAAAAGCGAAATTATTAAAAAAATATAAACATTTCTCTTGATGGTGCTCGTTTGTTTACATTTGAGATTCATCAGAGTTTTGGGTCGCCTTGGTGGTTTCAGCGACAGCTGACGGATATTTTTGCCTGAGGGCTCTCATAAATCTTTAAAGGTATTAAAATATTTTTCTACCTTTTGGTATTTTAGGTTTGCAAAAGAAAAAGACTTCAGAGTACTGTGGTTGAAATACATCGGTAGAAGTGATTATATACCATCCAATGGTAGTAATGTTTGCGAGGACCACTTTGAATAAGTTACAAATTTACTACTTTCATGTTGAAAACTAACACATTCACACCTTTCAAACACATAAGGAAAATTCGAAAACTTTTTGAGCATGGTGCACTTCCTTTCGTTTTCTGATCTAAGATGGTAACGCATCAAAAGTTTGTCCCCTAGGCTTTGTCCACATCGTAAAAAGAACCCTGCAAGCCTGACTCAATCAGAGGTAAGCAGCAAGGCACGAATTCGAGTAAGTTGGTGGTGGTAGATTTACGCTTAATGAAGCCATGCTGGAAAGAGCCAATAAAGGTTTTGCAATGAAAACGGAGCACATCGCTTATGAACGCCTTCGCAACATGACACAAGTTGGCGATGGGTCTATAATTAGAGATGTCAGACTTGTCACCTTTGGGGCCATTCAAGTATTACGTAAGCAGTATAGGGTGGCGGGGGTCTTTGCTTTTGGGGGGGGGGGGTCTGGATGGTGATTACGTCAGGAGTATTTATTTTTTTACTTTTTCGGATTTTCTACAAAATTTAGTCGATTTTGGTTTGAACACATATGGCAACCCTACTTGTCTTGTCTATGCTTGAAAACGTTTATGCTTACTTTTTCTGACGGGGGGGGGGGGGGGTTAATAATTTTTTGTAAAGGAGAATTATCACAGAATCCACCAACGGCCACATGATAGGGACAGGTTGAACAAATGTAAAAAAATAGGGGCAACAGATGAACAGCAATTTGTCAGGAAAGACGAAGGTAGACAATCTGGCACAGGAAAAACCGTTGGAAAACAAATATTCAGTGAGGGTAACATCGTCAAAAACTAACTCTTTGAGTTCAAGGGAAGCCTAGTCAAGTGGGTAAAACCAATGGAATAGTATAACAGTCAAAACCACAGAACGAGGTAATGAAAAAGTCGGCGAAAAAATTGGTCAATTGGTCACAACGACGGGGTCGTTTGTTGAACGAAACATAGGAGGCGATAGGAGTGCATTAATCCGGCAAAAGTTGTTACCATCGCAGAACACAGAACACAGGGTAGATGACAATGTTACATAATTTAACATACATATGGACAATAGGGTCTTTTCTATATTCACAAACAAGGAAACACCAATTTATTTTGCATTATTCAGAGCTGCTTGTATACGAGGAAAGTCAAACAGTAATTCAATCGATCGTTTTTAAAGATTATGAAAGGAACATTTAAAAAAGTGTTGCAGGCTGTACATTAGCCCTGCAATTAACATATTTGCTTCCCTACATAGGATCTTATCTAATTATTAAATTTTAATCATAAAGTAGGTATCCGATCTTAAAACATTCACGATACATTGAGTTTGTAAATAAATGTTATTCCCATTGGGCGGAGTTATCCCACCTTTAAAATGCCTGCTGTGCAGTGAATTGTTCGTTATTAATCGTTCGGTGATAAAGTTTGAATGCGCTGATGTGTTTAATATTCAAACGTTTACGTTGAAAAATAGAAGATCGGGGCAAGTGTCGCCTGTGGCACGTTTCTTGATAATTCGTAAAAAATTGATCAGTGATCGCTGCCTTAATTTTGATGGAGTACAGTTCATTTCCGAACTTTCTTGCTCTCCAGTTTGGCAATAACTAACAGTAAAAATTTTGTGTGGTAAATCAGATTCTTCTATAAGCAGAGCAGTGAAGGCGGGTCTGGAAAATCTTAATTTGCCACTTTGAGGAGATTTCCCACTGGATCACATGTGCTTACGTCACAGATTACGCTAGTGGTGCTTGGAGGGTAACACATGACTGTGTGATTCGCGATTAGCGAGTATTTAGTAATTTGCTTTCTGACGTCGTGTGTTTTGGTCTGGGTTTCGATTAAGTTAAGTCCCATCCACGGATGCTGGGACTGGGATTGCTAGCGATCGATCTCCCAGTCGAATTCAGACCGTGCTGGAATGTAGACGCGAAAGCCTCTGGCAGTAGTTTCAGATAAATCTGCAAAGTGCTGTGACCAGTAAGCAGCAAAGTATCTAGTAAATGCCGCCGACGAAACGTGTAGACTCCGATATCAGACTTTGACTTGACTTTGTGATAAGTGTGTAAACATATTTACAAGAAATTGGATAATTCAAAAATTTCGAACGTTCAATTGTTGAAAAACGGAAAACAATTCGAATACCAAATTTGTCGACAGTTTGTTTTGTGAATCACAGCCGTTAGATATGGATTGAATTTTCAAAAGGGGTTTCTTTAAGTTTTGTGTAATTTGTGTGTCTTATAGTTTATTTTTTAAATATATGAATTAATAGTTAATCAGCTGATTGAAGTACTGTGTTAACAAAGTATGGCGTCTTTTGTCTACGCTGTATGGAGTATCACTAATGTGGCCTCTATGCATTGTTCGGTTCGACCGGAAATTTCACCTTGCACATGTGAACCAATGGCCCTTTCTAACAGGGTAGAATTGTCCTGTGAAAAGGTAGAATCTTTTCACCAAATAGTAGACGCATTGTCTAATAAATTTGCATCGAATGTTAGTATTAGTTTACTAATTTCCCACTCCCAATTGGAGGACTTGGAGATGAGGTCGTTTACTGAGATGAATTTGAATTTGAAGAAACTACGAATGATATCGGACAATTTGAGGTTAGTATTGCTTTCAAACTTTCATAATATCGTAATACCGTGACCAATGTGTAAAGTGGTATTAGAAAAAGATAAAGTACAAAATAATAATAAAAAAGTTATATCTTGTTAAATTATTCGGCTTGTCGCTGACAAAACAAGTAGACAAATTTTCTCTCTATAATATTTTTATAAAAAACAGTGAAAACGCTTTTGAATACTTTCCCTACTTAATTAGTTCTAACAATAGTGGAAAAATGAAAGAATAATTTTGGAGCTCTACTAATATGATATCAGCTTCAGAAAAAATAACGCAAAGGTCTACGAAAAACGATACAACTGTTTTTAATGTAAAATCAAAAATATTTTGAAAATTGTTTCTGATTTTCTGTGCATCTTTTTAAATATGAAATCAATTTGTTGATTTTGTAATTTGAGTGTATCAGGCGCAAATTTAAGTTTTTGTTTAGGGTGGGACCCTATTTTTACTAGATAGCTACAAGCAGTAAATACAGTTACCATAAACCACTAGTAATCGTTGTTAATTTTGAAAATTAATTTAATGTTTTTCATTAATCTTTTTCGCCTGCTTAATTTAAATTCATTAATAACCAAGGAGGTTCACTTTATCCATGCGCATATTGGAGGTCTGGGTTTTACGGTTCTGTAGCAACTGAAAACCATTACAGTTTCGGTCTGCCCGTCCGTCTACCCGTATGTCATTCCATCATTTATAAAACTATTGAGATGAAATTTGGTATACGAACGTTACCGAAAACAGATTTGATGAGATTTTTGGGAAAACATTTTTTTGGATCTCCTTCATAGGGTGAAAAGTGTGCTGAACATTTTATTTTACTTAGATAGGTCTCTCAAAATGCAAAGATGGTTTAGGACCTGCTGATTTTATACCTTCTTGACCTTTTTATCTGTTTGCAAAATTGTTGCCAAAGCGCATTTAGTTAGTACTTTCAACGAACTCTGTAACGAACACTGTAGAAAAATAGTTTACGCAAAATTTAGTAATACATCTACGGAACCCTATCATGTGCGTGTTGAACAAAGTTTTAAATTTTATGTAATGCCACATAATTAAGGTTAAGGGAAATCTACGCTTCCTTTGAAAGTTTTGGGCTCATTAGACGGGAGAAAAATAGAAGATGGTAATCTATTGATGCGCCACCAAATTTGACTTTTAGAGTATAGGGGTGCGAGCGATTTGAAGCAATTCTATCGCGCGTTGTAGGCACAAGGAATTAGGTTAGCAATTTCGTTAGAACAATAGCAGTGGTAATAGCGATGGAAAAGTCAAAAATCGCCGACATTCCGAGTCAAAATTCTCAATGCGGTCTGCCCGGACTCTGCCCAATTATGGAAATTATACCCTAACCAATAATAGGAATTTTTACATTTTGTAAAATAACCAAGGAATTTTTATTCGGGAATCACGTAAATTTTACTGTGCAGATCTTAAAATTTACGGTTTATATGTTTTCTTATGCGGACTGTTAAAGGTTCTGGTTACTTCTTGGTAATAAGATTATATTAGACTCTTTACTCCGGTGTAGTATAGTAACTTTAACAGTTATTTTCGGTGTAATATTTCGTGTGTGCAATTGGTTTACGACGCAGAGTTGCTGCCCTGGTTTTTATTCACCAGCTTTTGAACTCAAACATACATTCTCGTGCCCTCGCAGGTAAGGTTTCTTATAGACATACCCCGTATAGCTTTAGGGGAAACTGCCTTTACTACATGTCGTTCACTGTCGGTCTAACTATGGTATGCATAAGCATAAATCGCATGTGTAGAGCTGTGGATATGTTCCCTGTTTCGACCCAACCCTTACTAAAGATTCGCTGAAACGATCTCTGTTTTCTGTGCACTCCTGATTGTTATGTTGTGCGTAGTCTAGTTTTGATTATTTATGTTTTTTGCATGTTGGTACGGGAGCCTCATGAATAGGTGAACTGATTCTAGGCTCCTGTCTGAGAAGTGCGCCTTCTGAGTTAGAAGGGTCAATTCTATATAACGATTCTTGTAAACAGTGATAGGTGCGGACGAAGCACAACACTTTAATTAATAGAGTCGTAAGCGCTGTAACGCGTTGATTGATTTTGTACTGTTGTACAGCCTTATTATAATAACAGAATTCTGTTTGGAGTCGAGAGGAATGAGTCGTTTTACTTTGTAACACCTGAACCGATTTAGATGATTCTGTATGGAGTATATTTTCCGATTAGCACCATGATAACGATTTTGAAAGAGCGCCGCGCTGCTCCTTTTCTCCCTCCTGCGACAATCAATTAAATTTTCATTAATTTTACAAACAAGTGTCTTTGAATTGCCATGTTCACACTAGACTTGGAAATCATCCTTACAATGTGATATTTAGTATATTACGTAGTAGAATACCTATTTACTAATGTTTCTTAATGCAATAATGTAGAATAGATAAATCCAATTTCCTCAAAAGTGTAAAAATACTGATGTGACATACTTTTCTCAGAATCACTGTATACAAGAAAAGACTTACAATGGTATTTAGGAAGAAGTCAAATAAGGATACGGATACAAAACAAAATGCTTTGATCTGAAAATTCAGACTGAAATAAAACCGGGGGCCTTCGGTGTACAAAATTCCTCACGATGTATTTTTCACTGTCAAAGAAAGTGATAAATAAATTCTGATTTGCATTTGAATTCAATAAGTAAGAAGTGATGGCCTGAAAGCTTCCCGACTTTACTTAAACTTTGAAACTTAAAAGTTAAAAGTTTTTTCAACAAATTTTTTGGTTTCTGTTCTTTCCTCCCACCTCTACGCCTGAGGGTGTCTTACTACCGCAGTATCTAACGCCATCGGGAGTGTCATTACACAAATTATTAGGTATTTCACTCCAAGCCTGTTTTTAATAGCTCCAATTAATTCATTTGTGCTGTTATATTGATGACCATTTGACAAAACTCTTCTTGCCAGCCATCCCCATTTGTTTTCAAATTATATTGAGTTCGGGTGATACGGAAGGCCAGTTCAAAACTTGGATATTTTCGTCTTGAAACCATTAAGTAACCACTATTGCCGTGTGAACCGCTGTATAATCGTGTTAGAATATCCAATTATTCCCTTACATTACCTCCTCAATCCTTTCTTTAGTTGCAGCGAGTAGATCCCTGCACTTTGCCGCAGTTTGTTTGCTCTCCAAAACTACTAAGTGTAGAGGTCCATTAAATGAGATGGCCGCCCAAACTATGACACCTCCAAATCTACTGTGCCTCCTAGACAAAAACTTCTCCTGCTTGTGCAGATCATAAAAATAATAATAGAAGCCATCTGGCCTATCCAGAGAAAAACGTTTCTCGTCTGATTAAATCACCTGCCTCCATTCTCTAGTCCAAGCCATATCTTTATGTCGTTGTGTTAACATAGGGCTTTTCTGCAGTTTGCGACGCTTAAGATTAGGTGAAGCTTTCAGTAGCCTGCTGAAGTACCTGTAATCTGCCCAATTTGTCTTGCTGTAGGAGACGAATTCGACGCTTCTAAAAAAAGTCCGAGCCTCTCTCACTCTGTTGTGGCTGTTTCAACGCCTGCTTTTTACCGCTTTCCGTAAGTTTCAGGAGATTTTTAAGAAATTGTTAATTACTCGAGGACTACCAAGTCTGCGAGCAATTTCTCTATTTGATAAGCTTTCTTCCTTGAAGGCTTTAATTTTTTCTATCGCCTCCTGGTTTAACCTTTTCCGCTTCCCATTTCCTGCGAAAAATGTTAAATATAAAAAAAAAATTTTCAAGGCGAATTCTATATTTGACTTAATCATTTTGAGGTCAATGGAGTCAAACAGTTGTCACGTTTTATATAGGAGGATTTTAGAAAAAAATTCCCAGAAATTTTTAACGTAAAATTGTATGACAATGATGGGGTATTCCCATGAATGATTCGTAAGAAATTCAAGGTCAAACAATCGGTTATTAGTACATATCACTCTATTCCTCCCCCCCCATATTCCTAGGGGTGTGTTATCGCCAAATTATTTAATGGCATCGGGAGTTTCAGTATGAATTCTATATTAATATCGGTAGTTTCGATAAAATATTGTATTATAACCTCCACCCCGGCAGTGCTAGGGGTATCTTATAGTGTGCTTGGCGTTCCTCAAAGTCAATGTCGTTTCCGATTGTTTTTAGATGTCACTCCATTCCCACACCTACCGCCTAGGGTATAGTATCCAATGACATTTAGAGTGCGATTGTTCATCTCAGTGATCCAGAAAACTGCGGAGTCGACACTAACATTGGTCGTTTCGGTTATTGAAGTAAAACTTCTTTACGCACGCTTGACTTGGGGAGTAAGCTGGTGAATGCGTGACGAGAGCGTTACGAAAATTGTGATCGGGCGAGGCGAACGAAAGTTGAGAGGGAGATATACGGTGATTTCTTGATTATTTCGTAATTTCATTCGTTTATCAATGAAAACCGATAATAAATTTAAATATATGTAGAATATGTATATGTATATACATGTATATCTTATACATATATACATATATAAACATATATATATACATACATATAGATGGTCTAAAGCACACTCGTATTCACGTCAACCCCTACCCGCTCGCTAGTACCATAATTTTGTATTCCCACCCGAACTGAAGAGTGCGCAAAATTTCAAATCAATACAAAAACTTTCGGTGAGGGGGTCAAGGTCATCCAAGGTTTACATTTTTTTTAAATGGGAACTCCCATTTTTTATTGCAGATCCTTTTTTTGGGAAAAAGTAACTTTTGTCCCAAATATTGAAAAATTGAAAATGTTGGAATTTTGAACATTTTTTCGTTGGAAGGAAAAGGAAATGCATAAAAATATTTTCAAAAAATTTCAGTCTGTACATTTTTTCCCCTGCAACTTTTCTGTTAATCTAAATATTTCCGCGAAAACAATGCTCAAAGTTTTCAATTTTTTTTTCGAAAAAACCAAAACAATTGACGTTATCAAAAAAAATGTTTGGGACAAAAGTTGTTTACGTTTACCCAAATTAACTCATTAAAAAACGACCTTGTATGACGTCCCCCAGGGTCAAAGTGACACACACCCTCGAACTACTCCCATGCAGTTCTACAAGTTTATTTTTTGTACAAATTTGAATTGAGAACCTCTTTTTCACAACTCAAGAAGTGAAAATAGTAATTTTTGCTGGAGAACCTAATTTATTAAAAAATACCGACCAAGCTCAAGTTATAAAGATAAAATATAAAAAATTTTAACTAAGAGAGAGAACGAGGAGATGTAATGTTTCAATTTCTCGGCCTTTTTATACCATATTCCATTTTTGTGTTGTACTTTTTGATTGGGTAGGGAGACAGCAAGTTGTAGTAATTTTTTAAAATTAATATGAAGAAAAATTTGTGCAGGTATATATATTTTTTTATTTATTCATATATATATATTTTGAAATCGTGATTTTACAAGTTTACATGAAAAAAAAATGTGTACACTTTCGATTTCAACCTCCAAAACTAACGTGTGCTCAGTTTGATAGATTGATGATAGTTTTCAGATTTTTCTGACCGATATTTTTGGAAATAAGACCGGGGAGCAATTCTTGAGGGTTTTTTTTCGAAAAAGTGTTTTAATTGACTTTAATTAGGCTACCAATTCTTATCTTTGCACCAAATTTTAACTCAAATTTTACTCAAATAGTTTCAGAGAAAATCAGCTACGAGAGACAGATGCCCAACAAAAAATTTATCTCCTTCAACTAAATTAAAGAAGTTTTAGCTAAAGCAGATAACTTTGAAAAATTATTCGTATAGAAATCTTGAAGAGCATTACTAGCAAGGAAGTGGCCTATGAAATTGATAATGCTCTGCAAGATAACTTGAATAATTCCTGAATGCAATTTTAAGAGTGCGCTAAAATCTGATATTAAGTATTTATATGTACCTATTACATACTTGCTGATGCATGCTATGCGAACTTGTACTTATAATAACTTCAGTTAAGGATTTGACACAACCTTAATATTCTATTCATTTTCATTTGCATTTCATTGTATTTACTTGTTTTGTAGGAAATGTTGAACGCGCACTTATAGTTTACTTTTACAGGAGTTTAAAAAAGCTGAAGCAAATAATTAGTCTGCTAAGTCCATTTTTATTAAATGACTAGAATCGTAATTTACTTTCGTCGTATTTTCGAACCGTCATAGCTTCGGTTTGGATAATACTAGAGAGCCCAAATTGTCAGGATAAGATGTAGTTAGTAGACTAATAAAACACACTAAGTTTCCTTTAATTAGCTTTTATATTTTCGATTTTATTAATACCTACCTAAAATACGTCGATTTTGTCACTGACTCACTCATGATCATCAAAACCTCTAGGGTACTTTCTGAAGCCCTAGAAGATGAAATTTGGTATGCAGGCTAGGATTTGCACACAAACAAGGAAAAAATTATAAAAACTGTAATTTCACCCTCTAACCCCCAATGGGTTGCAGGTATGCATATATATAGAAAGCTGAAATTTGATATGAAAGCTAGATGTTATAGATCGCGATCGTCACACAGACACTTCCATGGACTTTGGTAAAATGTTATGTCCCACAATAGTTCCTTGAAATGCCGAAGCCATACTTTTTGACCAAGATGTAGGGTTTGTAGAGTTAGGGCTTGTAGAGTTAGGGGCTTGGCTCTACATGAGATCTGATAACTTTTTAACAGTGAGAGCGGTATGAGCTTAGTGGGATAATAAATGATAATTGAAATTTTGCTGCCAAAGAAATTACATTAATCAAAACAAATGTGATACCTCCATAACGAACTTTTACCTCTCACAATTTTGTGAATAAATTCCCTCGAAATAATAAGTAAAAATAATTTAATTTTTATTGTTTTTCAAAATATTTTCTATGAAGATCAATACACTTTTAAATGCGTTTGAACTAATTTTCGAAGCACTTTTTCCACTAAGATTGAGGTACCTCCAAAACATATGATTTGAACGCATCAATCGCTTCTTCAGGCGTCGAAAAACGTTGATCTCGCATTTTATTTTTGATCTCCGGGAATAAGAAGAAATCATTGGGTGCCAAATCAGAACTGTACGACGGATGACACATCAATTCGAATGCTCAAAAATTCACTTGTTTGAGCCGATGTGTGAGAGCTTACATTGTCGTGGTTGAGAATGATTCGTCTTCTGCGATTGGTGATTCTGCAAATGGTGGTGTATCATTCAGAATTGACCGGTCTACGTTGCTGTAATGGCACGGTGGCGACATGTCCAATTATTCCGAAAAAACAGGCTTCGCTTCGAAGTTCTTCGTGCGCAAACAACTTTTGTTTTATTTGGCTCGTCTGCATAGCTCCATGATTCGTTGCCTGTCATGATCTTACATAAGTGTTTTAAGCATCGCTATTGAATTTTTTCAACATTTATTTGCACCAATCGACACGAGTCTTTTTGTGATCAATTGTCAAATTATGCGGTATCCAACGCGAACAAATGTTTTACAATATTGAATATGTATGAATATGCGAGTGGAACTAATGCCCAAGCATGCCGCAATCTCACGGTATGTCAATCTTGCAATATCAGTTTACGCACAGTATAAATTTTTTTTTTTGCACAACAACCGATGTAGGACGACCTTCACGAAATTCGTCCTGTAGCGAAGTGCGACCACGATTGAATTCGGAAAACCAGAGAAACACGATGGCTTGAGATGATGCTTCGTGAGCGAGTTGATCGGCACATTGTTGTTGATTTAGTAAACGTCGAAAGTCATAGAAAATCATCGCATGAAAATGTTCACGATTTAATACCATTTTTTGACCAGGATGAATGTTTCAAGTACCTGTAAACAACACAAATAACACTCGTATGACAAAACGTTCTGAGTACGATTACCATTAAAAACGTCAAACTCTACCATGAAAATGTCAGATTTGACATATGCACACTGGTGTTGCCATATCTCAAAACTTAAGTAGCAACCTTCATATGAGTGTTTTCGATTTTGCCACCGAGACATAACACCGGGGACAACTGGAGTTACTGTGACCCTGCACCAAAGTGTCATCTGCTTCCAAGTGCGAAACCCTGTGTTCGAGTTTATTAGTGCCACCCGCTGTCAAATTGCATTTGAAAATTATGGATTAATAAAAAATCAGCAATTTCAGCAATTATATTTATTATAATTATTGGTTGGTTGGGAAAGAGTAAAGATTTTTCGTTTTTTCTCGTTTTTATTATAACAGGACAGTAAAAATGATTAATTAAATATAAAAAATCGCAGCACATAAGCACAATGCCAGTTATTTTTACTCATCTACTTCATTTGTGTTAGTAGTGTCACAGCTGTTCCTGGTCCAAACCAGGGGCAATCGGTGCTAGCACCAAGGGCAAAATGTGGGAAAAACGAACAATCCAAAGCAAAACTCGAGTCATGGCACCGCAATCTCGAACATGCATTTGCTTCTTCAAGGCATAAGTGTTAACACCGAAGCAAAATCGAAAACACCCTATGTATGTTCAAATTGTTGTAAATATGCCATATAACAGAGCAATACGTCAATAAGACGCGAACAAATTTAGAATTGCAAAATATTTAATTTTAAAAATATTGTTTTTCTTGGTGGAACACTTTTTTTAAAGTATGTGTTCATTAGAGTCTTTATAAGCTTATGGTCCCATTCATAAACGCAGGTTTGCGCATCATTTGCACAATCCAGCTGTACAGAGTGTATTGCTGAATTATGCAGATGCAGAGCAAAGCTGCGTTTATGAATGAACCCTATTTTACGCAATTACTCGTAATTCTGCCCCTTATTATTCATCTACAAAAGTTAATTCGCATTAAATTCTCTCTCAATAGTGTTAGAGTCAGTAATACTTGACTATTATTTTAATATTACTGTTTCAAGAATTTATTCTTGAAATGTTCTTAATCAACGTTATTACATGAGTACTATAAAAAGTGGTCATAAAGTGTACTTAAGTGAGAATGTTATAAACATGTAATTAAAAGGCACTCTTGTTTAAATTTGCTACAGGAATATTACGAACAAAAATGTACTCTAGTATATTAAACGGATCATAAGTCTGTTATAAGTGTAAGATAATAGACTTTCCTATTCTTTTTTTTTTATACGATGTGGCCAAAGCTTAAGGGACAACACTCTTATGCATTAGCATGGTTTTGGCCGGAAGGGAATTATTTTTGCATTGCTACGAGCTAGACAACAACCCAGAGACGGAGTGGATTATTTTAATTTCTTAATAAAAGCTCACGAGGAGACCTGGTCTCGAACCCAGGACCCATGGCATGGCCGAACAAGTGTGGAAGTCTATCTCACCTAGATAATCATTCAAAGCCTTAAAATCGGCCGCTCTGAAGTTAAAATGATATTGGCAATCGAGGTTATCGACAAGCACGTCTGACAAGGAAAGGAGGCTGGGTTCAACAAAAGTGAGAATGAGCAATGTTATTAACAATATGGGAAGACAGCTTGATTTGGTGTTCTCTACGAACTTGGTTATTGCAATAATGTGTCTGGCGATTCACAACCCACCTAGAGTTTTAAGCTAGTTTCATATAAATGGCTAAATTCTGGAAATTTTATTTTATGAATTAACTAGTAGAAAGTATGATTTTATTAACATTGGCTTTTGAACTACCGCTATTAATTTGGAAAATCAAATGGCCTTTTATCTTCCTTTTTTTATATGATATGACCAAAGCCTAGGGGACAACCCTTTGATGCGTTAGCATGATTTTGGCCGCAAGCGAATTAGGGCAAGGGAAGTGAGGGAACTTGAGTTTTGTTTTTTGCATTGCTGCGAGCTAGACAACAGCCCAGAGACGTAGTGGATTATTTTAATTTCTTAATAAAAGCTTACAGGGAGACCTGGTCTCGAACCCGGGGCCCTTGGCATGGTGGTCGTGCCGCTCAACAAATTCATCCAACTCTGCTGTCCGCAGGAAGCAATCATGGAATTCGGTGGAATTCGAACCTCTAACGATAAAAAGCTAGCTTATACACTACCAGTGACGAGTCGCTTGTTTTCAATTTTTTTAATTGTTATTTATTTAAAGAGTAGTCTCTTCAGTCAAAGAAATGTATGAATCCAACAAGTTACAAGCTTATAAAGGATGCACACTAAGTGTTTGAAAAACTAGAACTCCACGAAACTAAAACTACTAATTGTCTTAAGACTGTGAACGTAATGATTGCATTTCGCATAAAGTTGTACCTAAATAATTTCTTATCTTATCAGTCGCGAGTTTAATGAGAACTCTATGAAATTTTGTGTTAGGGTTGATGCATATAAACTTGATATTTTCGCAGGCTTATAGGGATATCGAACCACTCCAGTTCTTGTTAATCAAAATTCCAGAACTATCACGTTTTGATGGGGTTTTCAGCATCAAAAGTTCAGATGAACTTTGAAATTAGTGATTTACCGACTTATTTGACTTCTCTGCCTATGCCGTCTGACGCAAGACAATCCGTCGCAGCGGTGAGAACTTAATTGCTAGTAATTGTGTTTGTGGCCGTTGTACCGAGAGGGAAATTTTGTTTGTAATTTCGAGAACTCGAGTTTTGTTTCGAGCACATAATTTGTAAATTAGTCTGTTCTATCATTTACTTGGCACACGCGGGCTTTCTGGTATGCGTTCGCTGATGCCCACGCCGGTCAATGTCAATTTTATCAAAAAATCAGGATGTGATGTGTTAAGCTGCTCTTCTCAATCGATTTGTTGCTAAATGGTAATGAAATTATTCAGACGACAAATACTTAATTGTATTCGACGTACTAGATCAGTGAGGGTTATTAGTCTAACCATTTCTTTTCAGTCTTTTGTTTCCCACTAATAAGTGGAAATAACCCTAGATCAACCTTTGAGACCTTCTAGCGAGTGAAGGAGGACTTTTGCATCACGTGGCCTTGATTTTTATACATATAGCATGACCGTATCAGCGTTGTCAACCACATCATAATTTTGATAAATGTATCATAATTTTGGCGTTAGTAGCATACACTATTATGATGCGTGGAAACATGTATTATACTTTTATCAAAATAGCATAAAAAAGTCTTCTTTCTCAATAATTTTTTTAATTTTTCGTCTTGTTGTTATTCACCGTTTAGCGAGTATGGTTAATCGCGATCTATCGCTCCTATTTAGCAGGAGTTTCAGTTTCCACCGAAAATTTGACAAACGAGGGTTCAAAAAAGAAAAAGAAAAGAAGACTAGTGGAATGAAAATTGTATAGATGACGTTTCAATCATATGACAAGCTGAGAGTAAAAATGACCAATCTGCAAAGTTCGAGCAAAAATGGCTCAGAAATTATTCCGCGCAAAACCGACCCGCGTTAGATTTCGGGCAAAAACGAATTAGAGAAAAACTCCGGGCAAAAACGACTTAGCTACTGATTGGATTCAAATGTACACTGAATACAACAGTAGCGTTCTTTTCTTTGCTGAAAGTATTATCTAAAACTTCAGATATACTTTCAGAAAAATACGCTACGGTTGCATTCAGTGTACATTTGAATACCGCATATAAGTAGTTAAGTCATTTTTACCCGAAGTTTTTCTCTAATTCGGTTTTGCCCGGAATCTCAAGCGGTTCGCTTTAGCGCGGAACATTTGCTAAGATACTCTTGCTCGGATCTTGCAGATAGGTCATTTTTACTCTCAGCCTGCCATTCAGGGAGAGCGCCATAATGCTTTAGTAATAATATAATTTAAAATTGTGCTTTTTGAAGTGAATATTTCTGTAAAATTACTTCCCATACTGGGAGCATTATTAAAAACTGATGATAACGAAATCGAGAGATACAGTTTTGTATTGTAGGTCAAAAACTATCGTTTACATCGAAAATCAAATTATACCATATTATCGTTAAAGAATTTAAGAACTTATTTTACAAAGTAAAAATTCTGACTGCATGCGCGCGACGGAGTTTTGTGCGCTACAACGATATCATAGTTTCGCAACATATGGAATCTTTCAATCAGTATAACTTTTGACTGACTGAAACTATGACGCTCATTTTAATAGTTGTAATCCACAGATATTATATAAGAAAACATTATATTCGAGTTGTTCTGATGAAGTGGTGAAATTAGGAGTAAACATAATTCAAAAACAAAATGGAAATATGCTTGCAAAAAGGCTAAGTAAAAATAGAAAAAATATTACAGACATATTCATGTTATCTGTCCGTGCCTGCAGACGAAGCAGCACCTGATAGTGTTTGCCATTTTCTCGCTTGAGCAATTGCTAATACAACTTATGTGAAAATTACAGAAACTGATATGATTTACATATCAAATGGTCTCTTCCGCAATCTCCTATCGTAATTACATTTATTTTAAAGGATGTACGACGAGGTGCCTCAATCCAAAATAAAGTAAATTTGACAGAAAAATGAAAAAAAAAATCCAGATAAAAGGAGAAGAATATAAAATTGTCCTAAATGAGTGAAAAATTGTTTGGAGTCGATTAGGGTTAGAGCGCCACTTCTAATGTAATTACTAAACTGCCAAGTGGAGATCTTGTATGGCACACTAGTTTTTCTAGCTGGTTAGAGTTGGTAAGCATAAGCATGATTTGTTGCTACATTGACAGACAATAAATTTAAATTTTTGGACGTTACAAATGGCGGATTTAAATTTTCTCATATTAAAAATGCTTTAGCAAATCTGCTTCAGTGTCATATTTACTCCTCTTCATTTAAAAAGGATTCATCCAAAATTTAAGTTTTTTCTACGTAGTTCTGCCACTTCCATTAGTTTTAACTCCTTTAAAGCTTTCAACTTGACAATGATGTGTTCAAAGACATTTTTTAAATGAAATGATTTACCAAAGTTTGCCCATGTACAAAATTTGACACTTTATAAAAATAATGACGTTTACTTTATTTACCAGAAAATCTGTTAAGTGCAGGCACCGTGTAATACACAACAATTGTTTTGCCATCTGCAATAAGTGCCTTTTTGCCAAAACACTCTCTAATTTTACACCTTTTGGCCGTCATGTTGAAATGTAATATTATAACTAAACACGATTATAAAACCAAGTTGTCGGTGGAGTAAGTGATAACGTATCGGTGTCTACCGGTCTACCTGTTCCTAGATTAAATAATGTTATGCACAATAGGCAATTGTGGTTATGGTTGAAAAGTTACGTCGAAAATGTTTAGTTGGGGTTCTGCAATTGCAGCCAACGATTAAAATAGTTATTTCAAGGATGTATTAAATCCTATGATTAAAGTAAATGCTATCTATTTCACAGAACAATGGATTGGTGTACCTGAGCTGGACAATTCCATTACGTTAGATGGAGTGCTTTAAGTGTGGCTTAGATTAAATATAAAAAAGCGCTGAGCAAGTTCCTCAAAAATGCCCTCACCACTTTCTCAGAAGCAATGTATGTGTTTTCTATACATAAAAGAGGCGATCTGAATTGTGTCCAAAGCTGCAGAGGAATATCCTTTATAGTAAATATATTTATATTTCTAGTCGATAGGCTCAAATCGGAGAAAGGGTAGTCGAGCACTCCTGGATAGGAAATTCTAGATACAAGCCCAGATCACACAAACAGCTGAGCATCGGTGGTGTAAACAAACTGAAACTTGCCACAGTAAACACTAGGAGTATTTCTCGCAATACTTTAGTAGTCTTTCTTGCAATATTTTTAAAGTCTCAACTTGGAATTTACTTGAGGTTAACCTACAAATATTCTGAACATGTGGTCACGATAAGAAGTGTGAGCATTTACCATTTTTATGTGTTTTAAACCGAGGATTCACGGGGGTTTAAAACGTCGCATGTGACTGTAATTTGATTGGCAGAAGTTATATACTTGTCACTTGACATGCTGGGTTTGTCTTACGTCGCTGCGATGGTAAAAATAATCGCAGCAATGCTCTTGATTTGGTGCGATTGTTGAACATAACCAAACTTAATTTACCTTTTTCAAAAGTGATTGTTGAATGAAAACCGGCTTGAATAAATATAATGTACGTATTATATGTTATTAGTTATAAAAATTAATTATTATTATTATTTTACAGCAAATAAATAAATAGGACTAAAACAAATGTTCCCTTTTCTTCTTTAAAAAAAAGTATTAACGACATTAATTTAAATTCGCGTTCCCGATTCACTGTAAATATTTATATTTGGAATGATATATATTAGGGACCGTTCAAGTATTACATTACGTAACGCAGTTTTTGAAGATTTCTGCCCCCCCCCCCTGTAACGCCACTCAGATGATTATTTTTACCTAAGAATGTCAATTATGTTGGGACTTTTAATTTTAACAAAAACTTAATGTTGCGTAACGCGTTGCTTGACCCCCCCCCCCCCCCGCCTATAACACCCTAACGTTTCACAAAACCCTTCCCTCCCCTCTAACTGCGTTACGTAATAATTTAACGGCCCCTTACTTAAAAATTACTAATTATGAGCAAATTCATATGTAAACAAAAAATTTTCGTTGGTCAACCTTGTGAACGGGCATACGATGAGAAATAATCGCAGACTGAGACAAAGGTTGTGTCAACTGGTTGAGTACGAAGCAGGCTTAGGGCCGGATACTCCACTGTAGACAATTTCTATGACCCAATGGGGCTTATTAATATTTTATGGAGCTGTGGCATTAAAAGAGTAAATTGCGCTTTTATTGATTTTAAAACAGCCTTTGATACCATTAGTAGGCAGGCGTTATTTTGCAAATTTTATGCATTACAAATATCTTATAAATTTCTTAAAAACCTATACACGAACACATGTGCTGCAGTATGGAATGGGTCTGGGCTATCTGCATGATCTTCCACGGATTTGGTTCTCCGGTAAACTCACTCCTCCACTCCGTTGTTATAAATGATCTGTACGACTCTCTATGCGGAGGAATTACTGTTGAGGGGGTTCAAATGACAGTTTTACTGTATGCGGAAAGCAAAAATGATATTAGACGATTTTCACACTTATCGAAGGTTGTGAAGCTTGATGGTGAATCTTCAGAAATCGAAGATTTACGGGTCGTGGGAGAAGAAAGCCTTCGGAAGAGTGGACAAGCAATGAGATGGAGATAGAAGTCGTTTCTTTCTATAAGTATCTACCAGGAGCCATCTAATCAACCAAATTATCAATTCACTTAGAGGAAAAACAGATTACTGCTAAAAATTCGATCGATATGACATGGGGTGACTTTATTCAAAATAACGCAGTACCTTCTTCAACAAAAGTACAGTTATTTAATGCAGCTTCTAGGTACATGCTCTATGGAAAAAATTTCAGAGAACGCCGGAAATATGTTCGGGCAATTGTTGGGCATTCCTTTATTCAAGGCGTCAGTCCCGTAAAGTTCATGATTGGGTATTTGAAATAAAATTGTTTAATAGTAAAGAGTTTATTCTTAATCGAATTCACCCAATCAAATTCATCAATTTTGAAAAATAATTTACATCATTTATAAATAACACCTTTCGCGTAAGATTCTGTAGGGTACTTAGGCGGCAACTTTCGGGCAAACCCGGATTGAATAGAGCTGGGCATACTAATTTTATAAGTGCATGATATTTCAACTTATTTAAATCAAAGATGTTTTTCTTAATAAAAAATATTGATTTTCACTAACGTTTTCATTTAATCATTAATTAGTCGGTTTGTTTCCATTGAGAATTCTGGAGCTCAGGGCTTTCCATGAGAGGGCCTTTAAGAATCACCATAACATTCCATTCTAGGCATTATATGGGCGATCAAGAGAGTGGAAATATATGTTAAAATATTGGTTGGTCACACATACAGGTGTTTTAGTGTTATTTCTAAATTTTTCATAAACTGTGTAACAATAATTGGTATAATTTTATTTTAAATTCATTTGTACTAAATAAGATTAGAGGGGGACCCTTTTGCATTTTAGGAGACCTTGCTAAAGACACCCCACTCAATGGATTAGGTGAAAAAAGTTTGAGTTCACTTTGCACTGTATGGGATGGGGTGGTCGAAAAAATTATTTTTCCAAAAATCTGATCATTTCTGTTTTCTGGTCAGCAATCTACCTCGTATACCATATTTCATCTTAAGAAGCATATCAATGAGAGAATGGGAGGGCTGTGACACAGAGACAAATTGTCGCACGGACAGAACCAAAAAAATTGCCGCAACACAGCGCCCCTTCCGGAGCCACCGCAGTTTCCTGCACATCAGGTGCAGCCCCCCCCCCCCCCCCCTGCAGATGTGCAGGAAACTGCGGTGGCCCCGGAAGGGGCGCTGTGTTGCGGCAATTTTTTTGGTTCTGTCCGTGCGACAATTTGTCTGTGTGTCACAGCCCTCCCATTCTCTCATTGATATGCTTCTTACATACATATTAATTCTGTTACCTATGCAGTTTATTTTATTCTATAGATTCTATTCCGAGCACGAGTATGAGTATATTAGAGGGAATAGTTGTCCCTTTCTCTGTAAGCATCTCTTTTTTCAACCCGGTTTTCTTAATTGTCGACGTCATGTTGCCTACTAAATGCAGGCGGTAGAAATAGATGACAATATTCACATTCATTTTGTATCTCTTTCTGTGTAAGCATTTTACAGGTTAGAACAACCTTTTTTTGTAATTTTTATTTTAGTAATTCGAATGATTTTTAGATTTTCCTTACAAAAATGTGAAAGATTAAGATTAAATATATCATTTCGTATATATTTTAGGACTGTTCATCTTCGCGTACTAAGAATCTGCAAAGCTTCGAAGATTTTGAAGCTTCGAAGGTAACATCGGAACGTCGGAACTTTGAAGATGTCTAAGTTGAAGCTTCGAAGGCCATTCTTCGAAGGATATCATATTCGAAGATTTCAATATGCAAAGTTTCGAAGGCTGCGCGGTATAAAGGGTAAATGCATAATACATAAAAGTCGTTGTTTCCGCTAATATTTTTGCTATTAACGTGCGTCTGTTTTCGTTGTTCGTCAAAAAGTGGAGGTATCTAATGGTTTGAATAATTGAACGAACCTTTGACAAAGACGCACCGAATAGCACTGTTGTTGTAACTTCGACTGGTTTTAAGAAGGGTATGACATTTTCAAGTACACTCCATATATTTTCATTCATTTATAACTTGGTGAGAAAGTATTACAGACCTATCGCCAATGTAGTAAAAAGTAGTTTTGTTTGAGCTAAATTATTTCGGAGCGTTAAAAATATGAATATCTTACAGATTTCATCTAGGGTATAAAAGTTAACCTATTCGAAGCTTCGAAGTTTTTTACTTCCAAAGGTTTTAAACGGAGCTTCGCACCTTCGAGGCCTGGAAATTCGAAGTTGTTTGATCTTCGAAGGTTTTCAACGAAGCTTCAAAAGTTCGAAGCTACGAAACTTCGAAATTCAAAACCTTCGAATTAAAGTGATACCCCTAATATATTTAGTTATTTTATTCTGCTCGCAATTTGAAATAAACATTGGAAATTATAAATGGTTTTCGTACACTGAAAGTAAAATTGAACCCATATTAGATAGCTTATAAGTCATTCCATTTTAATCCATCTCAGTGATTGGGAGCCAGCACTCCGTTGTTTTTTCCGGTGAAAAATCCAGCTCCAGTTTTGTGACAAAAAGTCGACTAGTCCTCTACAAGTCATGAAGTTTCACGACCGAAGCTTTGATGTTCTCATTGATTGTTGACATAACTGTATGCGTTATTCGCACAAACTGCAACATCGGATTAATTCAGGCACAGAGCCCCATACTGACTCCCAGCTTTCTTCGTGTGCCCGGATGATTTCCGTATCGTACCGATAACTTTGTTTGCCACTGGAAGTCGTCAGATCCACACAAAATTACGACGAGCACTGTGGAAGTCTTCTTTTCTAATCCCACTCCATAAGAAAGGCTGTAAGTCCGACGTCTCTTACTA
Source organism: Leptarthrus brevirostris (assembly GCA_964036015.1). Lineage (NCBI taxonomy): Eukaryota > Metazoa > Arthropoda > Insecta > Diptera > Asilidae > Leptarthrus > Leptarthrus brevirostris. The sequence continues at coordinate 113,712,476 of OZ038373.1, read as the reverse complement.
TAGACCGATTGCCAACCTGTGCGATGTTGCGAAGGTTTTTGAGTCCCTCGTTAGTGACATACTTCGATTTCATTTTAGGCCTTTTTTATGAACTTTCCAGCATGGCTTTCTTAAAGGGGAATCGACGACTACTAACCTTCTTGAATTTATTAATTATTCTTTACGGACCATTGAGGCTGGCAAGCAGGTGGACTGTTTATTTACTGATTTCAGTAAGGCCTTTGATAGGATCGATCATGCAATCTTTGTCTATAAGCTATCCCTTCTTGGTTTTCCTTCTTGTTTCGTTGATTGGTTGCCATCTGAGTTCAGAAGATGGATGTCTAACTCATGAGAAACAGTGCGGAAAATCTTAGCATCATAAGCATAATGGAGAATTCTACTACCGGACAAAAGAAGCGAAACATCGTTGATGTATACGATAAACAGGAGCGGTCCAAGGATACTGCCTTGAGGCACCCCCGAGGTGACAAGGGTTTGTTCGGAAAGGACTCCATGAAAAAAGACACACTGCGTGCCTGGTCGTACACAGTGTGTCTGCTTTCGTGGAGTCCTTTCCGACCAAATCCTTGTCACCTCGGGGTGCCTCAAGGCAGTATCGTATATATCAACGATGTTTCGCTTCTTTTGTCCGGTAGTAGAATTCTCTGTTATGCTGATGATGCTAAGATTTTCCGCACTGTTTCTCATCAGTTAGACATCCATCTCCTGAACTCAGATTTAGCGGTGTTTGCTCCGGTTTGACCTTTTCCCGTATAAGATATCCTGTCCTCTCCGACTACTCCATCAAGGGCGTTGTCTTGGGTATGGTTGACAGGGTGAGAGACTTGGGAGTGGTCCTCAATTCTCGTCTTTCTTTCGAGGACCATATTGACTCTATTGTTTGTTGGAATAACTCGATGATGAGCTTCGTCAAAAGACGGTCTCAGGAACTTGATGATCTCTACCTGACCAAGCTTCTACACTGTACCTTCGTTAGACCTATTTTGGAATACGCTAGCCCTGTATGGTCCCCTTACTTTGCCGTTCATATCGACCGCATCAGGGCGGTGCAGCGCAGATTCCTTAAGTTTTCCCTACGCGGGCTTCCCTGGAATGATCATTGGGTGCTTCCCTCTTATGCCGATCGTTTGGGATTGATTTCGCTGGACTCCCTGGAAATGAGGCGCAATATTTCGAAAATACTATTTATGTTCGATCTTTTGCAGGGAACTATTAAATCACCGGAACTCTTTACGGCATGCACGAATCCATCACGTCGATGTCGATGTTGGAGAATTTGTGCCACCATGACAAATATGATCACTGATAGATCTAAAGTGAAGGACGGGATGGGAGCTGGAGTCTTCTCGGATTGCCTAAACATACGTAGTCATTATCGATTACCGGACTACTGCAGTGTGTTCCAAGCAGAGATCCTGGCTATAGAAATATCGCGGCGCCGTCAAATATTAAGAGTTCTGACTTGATTTTTGTTAATTTTCTTTATGCTTGTTCCTCGTTTTCTTCATCGTCTTCAATAAGCATTTAAGTTAATAACAGCAAATTTAACTTTCTCTTTCATTACAACGCGAATATGAACGGACCGCGCTATACCCCGCTCATCTAGACGATGTCTTGAGTGACAATAAAAAAAATAGTAGCAATACATAGGGTAACTCTCTGCTGCTTCCCTGGTCACAGTGGGATTCAGAAGAATGTGGGGGCTGATACGCTTCCAAAGGAAGATTTGCAACTGAATCTTCCTATATAGACACGTGACTCGGCCGGCCTATAGAATCGGTTAAAAGAGAACTTGAACTCAAGTGTATTCATGAAAATATAAAGCAATGAAACATCAAAACAACTTGCAGTATGTCAAGAGAATTGTAGACTAATTGGGACATTAAAAATGGCGTTTCAGCTAAGAAGAAACCGCACGGACCTCCGAAATATTGTGGCCGGTGTTACTGGCCACTGTCTTTACGGCAGCCACACAGAACGTTGACGCTTCCCCCAACGACTTTTGCAGAAGCCTGGAAATCCAATACATTCAGCATTTACACTGCGATTCTCCGAGCCTGGCTCAGGAGAAGCGATAAAGGTTTAGGATCGTACTTCTTTGGGAAACGACGATTTTGCTAATAAAGGGCTGAAGCAGCTTCTTAGGTTTTTGTTTTTTAGCGGGAGAGGTGAAAATCTTCCAAAAGACAGCGGACAGCCGGTGCCCTCTGGTACTGAGAGCTTCTTACTCACTAAAAACGCCTCTATGTGGATTAGCTGAAACAGACCACATAGAATCGGGTCCCTTTTCGTCCCCTACCAGTCTCCCTTAGTGGGTTCAACCGAGTATCCAGTTATCCCACTGTGGCCACTAACCTCGGTTTCCTGCATCACTGCTAGAATCCTACCCTATCTGCAAGAATCCATGTTGTGCCACCGTCTCCAGTGTTCCTTCTTGGTCCATGCGTTAATTATAACCTTCACCCCTTCTCTGCCTACGGTTTTGAAGGGTTCCAGGCCGTAAAGCTTTAGTCCAGAGCCAGGACAAATAATCTCCTCCGGATTAACCGCAGCTAACCATTCGGAAGGCAGGTCTTCTACTGGTACGTGTACCGCGGAGATAACGAATTCGGATCTACCATTTCTGCCACCGCCACACCTGAGGAAGTTCTAGTTATTATTTTGCCAATAGCACCTTCTTCCAGGAATGCTACAGCATTTTCAGCCGGCACAAGCCAGCCTCCATAGCCGCCGCAGAACCTTTGAAAGGTAACTTTCCCAAAGCTGCTTCTGGTGTGGTGTGGGTACCGTGGGTATAGCCAACTTGTTAGTGTCTACCATACTCTCTACCTCCACTCCTACAGAAGTGCCTGAGGAAACGCCATTCGCGACCCAATTACCCCTGGGTCCTGCAGACGGGACGACAACACTATACACTTGGCATGGCCTTGGAGTTAGGGGGATTTTTCAAGAGGTTATCTTCTCCCGCTTTACTTACTTGGCTACATTCTATGATGCATTGTCCGGTTGCTTGGAGGTGTAACTGACGGGCTGAGAGTAAAAGTGACCTATTTTTAAGGTTCGGGCAAAAGTGGCTTAGAAAATGTTCCGCGCAAAAACGAATCGCGTGAGATTCCGGGCAAAAACGAATCATAGAAAATTTCTGGGCAAAAACGATTTAACTACAAAAAGTAATGCAAAGTTTTTTTTTTTTTTTTTTTTTATATATGATGATGCCAAAGCTCAGGGGATGCCCTATGATGCTTAAGCACAGCCTTGGCAGGAAAGGAATTAAGGATGAGGGAAATGGGTTAGGAGTTTGGGTGAAGGAGGTGTCGATGTACGCCCCGTTTGAAAGTTTCAGGCTGATAAGACGAGGGAAAAACAGAAGATGGTAAACTGTTCCACATTCGTGTTGTTCTGCTTAGAAAAGATTCCCGAAATTTTACGGTACGTCCAAATTTGACCTGGAGAGTATAGGGGTGGGAGCGACTTGTTGATCTTGTATCGCGCGTTGTCATGAGTCTACAAGGAATCAGGCTAGCAATTTCGTTAGAACAACGGCCATGGAAATAACGATAGAAGAGTGAGAGACAACCGACATTCCGTCGATGCTCCAGAGAGTCAAGACCCTCAGAGATTGAGGGATCGCCAATAAGCTTAACAGCTTTACGCTGAACTTTGTCTAACGCGGACAGTGCGGTGTGTCCGGCCCCTGCCCAAATATGGGAATTATATTCAAGTCTAGGCCTAATGTGGGACTTGTAGATCAGCGCTAAGTCAGGTGGGGTGAAATATTTCTTACATCTCTGTAGAAAACCCAAACATTTCATCGCATTTTTAGCGATTGCAAATATATGATCAGTCCAGCTAAGATTGCTGGATATCTCGATACCCAAGATGTTTAGGGAGGGTGAATTGGGTATATTCACTCCGTCGACTGAAATGGGTTGGGGGTGAACTGGGCGTTTTTTAAGGGACATTAAACAGCATTGGGTTTTGGATGCATTAAACGTAACACGATTTGCTCTGCCCCAAGCAAGGACCTTGGAAATGTCGTTGTTTAATGATCTAAACATGCGTTCCCGATTGGCTTCTGTAGCATTTCCACGTGAGTTCATAACAGAATCAAATGAGTACGCGAAATCAAGGGTGCTGTCGTCGGCGAAACTATGAATAGGATTGAGAGTAAGGGATAAGAGATCATTAATAAAAAGAAGAAATAAGGTTGGTGAAAGAACTGAACCCTGAGGTACACCGGCATTTATTTCGTAGGAATCAGATGTAACTCCGTCAATTACTACACGAATTGAACGGCCTGACAAAAAACTCTCTATCCATTTAACGAGGGTAGGGTGCAGACCAAATGTTTGAAGTTTGGCTAAAAGGGCAGCATGCCAGGCTCTATCAAAAGCCTTTGAAATATCAAGAGCGACGATTTCAGACTCACCAAAATTATGAAGACAATGATTCCAACGTTCCGTTAGAGCCGTTAGTAAGTCTCCGGTTGAGCGGCCAGTGCGGAAACCGTACTGGCAATCGTTGATAAGATGGTTGTTTTCTAGATATTTCAACAACTGAGAGTTGATGAGTGATTCAAAAACTTTAGATATGATCGAGGTTAGTGCAATTGGTCTGTAGTTAGAGGGGTCGCATGCCTATCCTTTTTTAAGTATCGGCTGGACATGAGCAAGTTAAGTAGTTAAGCCGTTTTTGCCCGGAAATTTTCTGCGATTCGTTTTTGCCCGAAATCTCACGCGATTCGGTTTTGCGCGGAACATTTTCTAAGCCACCTTTGCCCGAACCTTATAAATAGGTCACTTTTACTCTCAGCCTGTCAACTAACACTTGAGAATGTCCAGATGAGGATCGCCATATCCTAGAAGGCTTCAACTCGTCCGTCCTTCTCAGGTTTACTAACAGTTCTGGCTGGTTTAATATTAGGTTAATTGTCATTTTGTTGTACAGTTGAACATCTTAATATATAGCAAAGGGATGAAAAGGAAATGAAATCAAATTGCAATAGAAGGTTAACCGGCAAAATTACGGTGGGCTTTATGTTTTCTTGTGATCGAATTTTATCTGTCATTGGAAAAACTTTATTTTCGTGGAAAAAAGCAGAAGCATGCAATACAAGGCAATCCCGCAGTCAGCATAGTAAGATTGATTTGATTTGCGACACATTCGCCTTCAGAGTGCCTTATCTGCGGTAGCTTCTTCAAGGTGCTATAAATAATTAAATAGCTTTACAAGATTTTTTCATATATGTTTGCTCAAAGTGGGGATCCAATATCAACAAGAATCTCAGTTGTACATGAGCGATAAGTTATGAAAGTCGTAGTAATTCGACACAAACTTGATTAGTTTAATAAAATTGTCACACGACCCTACCAAAGCCTTTGCCCCTATTGATCACAATTGATCTTTATTTAATTTAGTTAGGAAAAAACTCGTCACCGCGGTATTGAACTGATCGCTTCCATGTGTGCAGTGTCTGCACTTCAATTTGGCGCGTATTCCTAAGACAGATCGGTGATGATCACACAACAGCGACAGCAATAGCAATATTGGTCAATGGTAGACGGACATGAATGAAAGTTTAGTGATTGTAAGTGAAGTGCCAAAGTCTGCATAAAACTTTCCTTGAAAATTCCGATTTGAACTAGAACAGGAAAAAAGATAACGTCGGTGTAAACTTGAAAGCCCGAATTTCTAAAATTACCCCAAAAATCGCGCAAGTCCAACACTTTTCGACTCTATCATATTTGCTGCGGGCGGAAAAACAAACGGTGGCGAGTAATTAATCCCGCTTGACATTATTTACAAATAAACGTCGAAAATTCAATTAATTCGTTTAAGGCACACAGCAAAAATGTGTGAAAAAGAGTGTTGGTGATCATCAATATGAAATAAATTTTCAATTTTCGTTGCGATAGCGCTTATCAGCTGGAATTTTATTACCGAGCGATCTTCTGGCGACTGAATGATTTTACTTGACACTTCCAGAGGAGAGCAAGACACCGAAATGCGAGAGATGTCAATATCTTGAACGACTTATCGTCAATAAATGTGAATTCATTAGAAGGAGCCCAAACGATCTTGTTTTAGTGCCTCCGTTATTGCCAAGATCACTCTAATCGCAGAGGCCCATGTCACCGATACAGACAAATTATTGAATTATCAGCACGAGATAACTTTTTTATGAGCCTTGCGTTTACGATCGGCGCCAACGGCGTTATTTTTTCCGTCATTTTATAGTTTAATTGCTCTAAAGTTGTCTTACATTAACGGATTTGTTATTGCCGCTCCATTGTAACTTTCATTCAAATTCGCGATCACTTAGTATTTTTCCCGGGGGTACAAAGAACCGAGACAATGTTTTGATTGTTGCACTTCAGCTCCTCACTTTCGTTTTTCGCTATTTTCTGCTGATTACTTGAATGACAATTAGTTTTTCAATAATTTGAAGACCTAATTAAGACACTGATTGATGGGATACAGAAAATTTAATGTCGATCAGTTCAGATAGAAGCAAATTGTTGATTAAAAGTAGTACATATGTACTTTCTTTAGAAAAACAAGATAATACAATTAATAGGATTATAACTATTGAGTTACATTTATCATTTGCTTTAATGAACACCTTTTCTCGTAAATATAAGGATATCTGCTTGTCCCTGGTAATAAACAACAAAAAGTAAATCGATTTATGTATTGTAAGGTAGCTTTAACTCCCTTAAGAGGATAACGTTTTAACAATTATTAAAATTTAACTCTTTACCTCTTTCTGGGCATTGCTGTTATGGAAAGCACATTACTAAACCACCACAGGATCCACACTTTGGACATGCACATTACTTACCTTTTTGATTCTGCCTTTATAGTTTATTTCGAGCATGTTGCAACGCCCCATTTTATAGCTATTCGCACCGAACACATTTTCCAGTTATTGTTATTATTTCTTAGAGGATCGTAAAGGTGTTGTAGCCGCCACACCTGTATTGCGATCAATGAGATCTTTTGTAACCTCACCCTGTACTATCGAACCAAGTCAAGATTTAGGTCCTTGATGAATGATGTGATATGATTGTTCTGAGAGCCGCTTTTATATCATCATCTGAAGATAGAAATGCTATTTTTAGAGGCTTGAATCTTATGCGGTCAAAGACTTCACAGGATATACTTTGGTGTCTTGTGGTTTTCCATTCAAAAGCGACATGTTTCGTCGTCAGCTTATGCTATTGTCTTCTGTTGTGTATGCTTTTGTCTTCTGTTGCGAGTAGTTACTAAACATTTTTGCTTGTCTTAGTCCTAGGAGATTTTCACAGTATGTTTGTTTATTCCTGTTTTACAGGACCTGGTTTGTCTCACGATCTGGCTTTTTGAGTGCCCACAGAATGGATCAGGGCCGACAAATAAGGATTTGGCGCCTTCTTTTGTAAGGTTGTCCGAAATTTCGTTTCCTTCTTGACCTAACACCCATACTAATGTAATCCTGTTGGTTTTTGCCAGTTGTTTGAGTACGATTAGGCAGTCCCAGGTCAGCATTTAAAGGTATATTCCCTCACTGCTTTAAGCACCGGGACATTTTATATATCTTAACACCAGATACCCCGCCGGATTATCCCGTACTTCGAATTCAGGTCCGAATACTCCAAAGTTTTTTGATACCAGAACTCTCTGGCCTCTATGACTACCCTAAATGGTTTTTTAAATTTATACTCTCAGAATTTCGTCCGCTATCGAGTTAACGATCACTAAGTATTTTTCCCGTGGGTACAAAGAAACGAGACAATGTTTTGATTGTTGCTACAACACCGTAGGTCGCCTTTTTTTAGGAATCTTTACAATTGTTATGCGACTGTTTTATATTCAGTGAGATATGGCCCCTGTTTCCCAACATCCCTGGAACTATGAACTCCTTGACGATTCTTTCATGTTCAGCTGGGTAATTAGATTTTAGGAGACCTGTCCTATGTAGCCTAATAGCACTAAGAGCTTCGTCTTTCCTTACAGTAGTAGGCTTTGAAGCCCTTATAAGGCTGAGTTTGGGCAGGTTCGCATGGCACCAGCCACTCTTAGACATGCCAGTCCCTGCAGACTTGTAATTTCGTCTGTGTCTTCCTTTTTTGGCCAGCATAACAGCACTGTGTATGTCACCAGCAGTCTTATAATTACCTGATAGGCCCATAGGAGCATTTTAGGCTTGAGTCTCTAAGTCTTTCTAAATAGCCGTCAAGCTATTGTTTCTTTCCTTAGGTCGGCTTCCAGACGAGGGTTCCAGTTGGTGGTATAGGGTTATGCCTAGGAATTTAAGCTCTCTGGAGAATTCCAGCTCTGTGCCCTCGGACTCAGTTTCTTCTTCCTCGTGATTGCGAGTGCAACTGTTTTACTGGTTGGCATAAAGGCCTTCCAGCCAACACCAGATTTGCACTATGTCTAGGGCCTTTTGCATTCGTTCAGAGATTGCTCGATCATTTCTCTAATTCCTTTAACACCTTGTGGGGCACAGGGCGTCTACTACACCGTCTCAGCACCAGCTGCGGTTCTGCGCCAACGTCTTTAACTGAAGCGCTTAAGCCAATTCGGCGTCTTCCTTGGCTCCCGTGCGGGTTCCAATTAAGGGCCTGTTCAACGATGTTGCTTGGCTGTTTTCTTAATGTGTGGCCTATCCATTGCCACTTTCGCCTGCGAATACTGTTGCCTATCCTGTCTTGGCCTATTAGCCTGTGTAGGTCTTCGTTGGTAATGACCTCCGGAAAATGGATGGTTGACAAAGGCTTGTACCTAAGATGTTTTTTGACAGGTCACTTTTCATGTTGAACAGCCGTACAACAGAACGGAGATGTTGTTATTGCGCAATATCTCAGCAAGAGTATTAATACCCAAATTACATGACAAAATGAAAGTAAACTGAACTCAATTTTAACTGAGTTCGCAATTTGGGTCTCTTGTTACATGACACCTTCAAAAATGAACTTTAAATATCATATGAGTGTGTTAGATGCCAGTTCGGTGTTTAAGTTTATTCCCTGGGTCGCTAGTTACATGGACGTCAAAGCGAAAAGTGTACTCAACCAAGCAAAATTTTTAAACCGAACTCGGTTTACTTTCAGTGCACTTTTCGACTTAGTTTCTGATTACATGTCAGTTCGAAAATTGAAAAGTGTGTTCAGTTGCAATTGAGTTTGTCATGTAACAAGGGTATAAGTGTAAGTCGAGCTTTATTGATGCGAGCAGGTACATCAGCTCGAAAACTACGAACATTAGATGTAAAAGGGACTTCCATTGGGCGGATAGCTAGATGATAATTCGGAGGGTGTTGATGGGATCCCTGCAGGAGAAACTGTCACGAAAGTCAGCCTGTTTATGATTTAGAGTGCTCTCGATTGTTTGCTTGATTTGTACTAAGATGATTTTTGCCATCAATTTGGAGACTACTGTTAAAGAGTAGATGGCGCGCCAATTGCTACAACTTCACAGGTCGCTTTTTTTAGGAATCTTTATAATTACGACTGTTTTCTCTTTAGTGAGATATGCTCTCTGTTTCCGAACATTCCTGGATTACGGAAAGAAGGATATCACCCGCAGCAATATCTCCTCCTATAGTAGTTCCACTGGTATTTTATTAGTCCTTGGGACCTTATCGAGGTCTATCGACTTAATTGTCGAAGTTCTAATGTTAATGTTGGCCACAGCCGGTGGATGTTCAGGCTCGGGTGAAGAGGAATTCTATGATCCAAAGGTGTTGTTTATAATTTATTCTCTCCACTTCCGCAGTTGGTGTTCCTCCTTGACCAGAAAGTAACCATTGGTATCTGTCACAGAATGCTCAGTTGCAAGAGCTTTCCTGCCAGTCTGTTGGAAATCTTTGATAGATCTCCACTGTCACCGCGGAAAGAAAGAAAAATTCATCCACCTCGGGTTGTTGTAACTGCCAAATGGTTCTTAAATCACGCAAGGTTTAAGTTTCCTAATAAAGTTGGAAAATCTAGCCAGCAACTAGCCACATCTGTCGTCCTTTAGTCTAACAAATTTTTTTTCGGAAAACCTTAGAAACAATTGTAGACGAATATGTGAGATCTACATGTCTTGTAGGCTTCGCTTTACATGTTAGACAACATGCGTATCGTAATGGAAAATCAACCGAATCGGCATGACATAATACAGTGGACTTTATTGAAAAAGGGTTGTAAGTATTTTTATCGACATCGAAGGAGCCTTTGATAATGCTACCTTCGAATGCATAAAAGAAGTAATGTAGAAGCAGGACATTGATAATGCTACGGTGGTATGGGCGGATAGCACGCTCCGCAATCGTACGGTGACACGGTGTCAGTCTGGTCGGAGGATATGACGCCATGAGAAGGGTTAACAGAGGGCGCACGCAAGGGGGAAACCCACTCCTCTGGATTCTAGTTGTCGACGATCTAATCAGAGAATTGACTAAACTAGGTTTCTACATACACTGTTTAGTCTACAGTGTTTAGAGAACACAATCGGAGATGGAATGGCAAAGAGGACTATAAAGTCGAAGCTGCTCTTTCCTAAAATAGACGGAACTAAAAACGAATGGTTGATCAATAATAATAAAAAGAACATTAAGCTTGCATTAGACATAGTTATTGGCCATTGAGGGCTGAACACTTATGCGCTTGTGTGACATAGAAAGCAAGACAATAACCCATTTTTAAGGTAGCTGTCCTTGTTATGTTAATGAAAGATTTAATATTTTCGGGCATTAACTCTAACCAAAACGTTACCCAAAATTGTAAGTTTCCGTAGGCGATTCAATCGCCTAGATCCTAGTGAGCCATTCTGGGCGACGAGATTAAAATAGAACGCGGGCTTTCTTCCTGAGGCAAGTACAGTGGTCCTTGCGTTCTATGTACATACAAAGGAAACTAGTACTAAGTCTTCTTAAAATCTACATCTATCTAGATACTACACGTATTCAGATTCAATGTAAGGAATATCGACAATCTACTATGATAAATTAACAGGCAAAGTCCTTATTGATAAACCCATCTGCATTGAAGTTAGTTACGATAATATCTTTCAATGAAAATCGGTTGCATATCAAGTTTTGTTTTAAAAAATAAATAAACTATAATAAATCTGCGAGATTACATTTAAATGTGTTACAAATTACAATTTACATATTTCATCTCAGTGAACTCCAAGTATTGAAAAATTCGAAGTAATTGGGTATATTTTCCATCAATCAAGCAATATAGAAGGCGCGCGCCGCATAATTTATTTTGAAAAGGGGCGACCAGAGTCTACCACAAAAAAGTAGGAATTACAAGAGCTCACGCGTGTATCCACTTGTGTTATAAATGCAATCGGAGCATGGCTACATGGAAAAGTTGTTGCTGTCCTCCATTAGCTCTTGGCGCCTGGCGCCAATCGCCTTACTTTCCTTATTTAGCCAGCGATCTAAAAGCGCAAATTTTCAACCAACAACACCCTGTCAGTGATCAACAGCCAAGAAAGTTTGCTGAGGATTTCTTCCATTTCTTTTAATTAAAAATGCAGGAACTGAAGATTAATGGCAAATACCTTTGTACATGATTTAGCATGGCGCATGCGCTGATATCTTAATCTTTCTACATCGGTTAATTAATTAATTGCAAATGCGTAACTGCGTTCAGTGGCAAGAACATCGTAAGATTATTCTTGGAGATGACTTGTATACTAAACACCTTGTGATTGGATACGTCGCCAGAAGGGCTCCGTTCAACTTGTCAAGATAATGTATAGGTGAAAATATCTTGAATTCCTGGACAGATTTATCTCGGACAAGATTAAAAATTAGTTGCGGCTATTTATAGCCTCATCTTGTCGCGGACGCCGTATCAATTACTTCCGCAAGCGCAAATGTCCTGTTATCTGCTTGTGAAAAATACCTATGAGTTTAACCGTAAGTAGGGTAGTTCAGTAAGAGCAATTCTAAAAATATAATGGGTAATAAGGATTAGGTAGACAATACGGTTTAGTGATTGCAAGAAAAGGTTGACAATGGGTTTGTTCCCACCCAATTATCTTATGACGACTTAAACGAAAAATGCTTCTCAGTAGGCAATATATCTCTCTAGTTCCCGTAACCTCGAATCGGGTGAAGTTCTTCTCCCCTGTGGGACATGTCACACAAGGGGCGGGAGAAGAACTTCACCCGATTCGAGGCAACGATTACAAGTGGACCTACAATTTAAAATGGATTCCAAACGTACTGCTATTATCGTAATCTGTTGTCAGCAACCTAGGTCACCGCCGGTGGGATTCGAACCTGTAACCTCCTGATTGATAAGCGGACAGGTTACACTTACCCTACCGACGAATTTTTAATCAATTAATGGATAAACTAGGAAGATACAAAGATAAACAGACATTTAATATGTTATTTTGCAATGCTATTGGAACAATATAGCTTAGCTATAAATGGGATTAAAAGTGACAGGTAAAAGATGATTAATCAAAAGGATAAATAAGGTAGCTGAAAGGACTGAACCCTGAGGTTTATCAGAATTAATACCATAGGGATCTGATATGACTCCGCCTTTTATTACACGAATAGAACGAGCTGACATAAACCTCTATAATCATTTTAAAAGATTAGGGTGCAGACCAAATGCTTAAAGTTGGCAAGTTGAGGACAGCATGCTATTCTCTATCAGAAGCCCTTGAAATATCTACAGCGACGATTTCGGCCTGTCCAAAATTACGGAGACAATGATTCCAACGCTCCATTTGAGTTAAAGGAAACATCAAGACGAATGGGTGAAATTTATTAAAATAACGCTATACATTTTTAGCAGAGCAAATAAAATTTGGAAACTGCTCAGAAGGAAATTGTCGGCGAGGATGTACCGAAAAAAAGCTTTTTTTAGGAATTTTTTTTCGTGAAAGTATTCACTATATAAATTCGATTTTTATTTAATTTAATAATACATCTTTTTAAAAACACTTTGTGAAATTTTGATTAAAAAAGCAAAGAAGAAAGCGGTGCTGTACCCGTTTCTCTGCGACCCTTATTTTAAGAAGCTTTGTGGTGTTCCTGATTACACATCGCAAACATCTGATTTCAAAACTTCCAAAGAACGAACGAACAATTAAAAAACATATTTCATTTTTAACATAAACAAATTATACTAAAGAAAAATACTAAGAAATACTATCTAATAAAATTAGCAAAAGCTAAGCAGCTCACAATGGGACATGTTAATAAACAAAACCCACCAAGTTTCATTAAAATCGGTTCAATCGATCCGGATATTATCTCTCGGCCATTTAAAAAAACGTAATTTCGAGAAAACAGTAGTTGTTGATAATTGTTGTGCTGATGCACTCGTAAATGATGTCCTGCGCTGGGAAATATATCGATTATCACGGAATTGAGGCTTGAGCAGGGGGAGTCAAGGTCCTCGCATTCGCGGACGATGTGGTGATCCTGGTATCAGGGTTGTTTCCCTTATTACCAGCGAGATTGTGAAGAATGCCCTGAAGAAGGTGAGCAGTTGGTCCAAGGACTGTGGACTGGCTGTAAATCCAGGGAAAACTTACTTACTTACAACAGCGGATATAGACATAAATTACAAATTTAGTGCCGATGAATTTTCAAAGTTTCAAAGTAAAGGAGAAGGAGTAAAAGACATCATTTAGTTAGGCAATGGAAAAGGAACAGGCTCATAAAATTAAATTGCATAGAGACTTGATTGTACTTCAATGAGATTTCTACAGCTACCTTTGCTGGTAAGTACTAATTGAGAAGTCGTCGGATTTCTGTTTTGGTAAAAGCACTTGCAGCAACTGCTTATTTATAGGGAAGGAAAAGTAATCAACGCTTGAATTGAATACTAAATTAAATTATCAAAAGATGATTACCAAAAAACCAAACTACCATACTTTCCTCTACCTGAATTAAACGGGCAACATCTCCTAATATCCTCTAGTGCCAGGTATTTCGGATTAATCCTAGATACCAAACTGAGCTGGAGGGTAAACATAGAGAAGCGGGTAAAAATGGCATGTCTCCAGACGTACCTTTGGTAAAATGTAGGGTCTGTAACGTAAGAATATTCTATTGTTATACACAGTGGTGGTGTGTCCAATTCTCACCTACGATTTGCTGGTTTGATTGACCTGCGATGAGTAAGGATTATAATCAAACCAAGCTAAGTAGAGTCGAGAGAACCGCGTGCAGTGGCACTACCGGTGCCATGCGTTCCACTCCAACCGAAGTCCTAATATGCTTCTGCATCTGCTTTTACGTGATCACAAGATCAAATTCCAGGCGTCATAGTGATCGAGCGCCCTGAAAGAATGTAGTATATTCAGGACAACCTGGGCAAGTTATAATAAAAGTTGGACATGTGATCTACTCAACAGGCCACTGTCTAATAGCCAAATATGCTGCTAGGCTGGGCGCCCCTTACAATACACATGGTCGCAGTTGCGTCGAACGAAGTGAACGAAAAAGAAACCACTATTCACCTTCTTTGTAAATGCTCGGCTCTTGTCAGGGTCAGAAAGAGGGCTATAAGGGAGTACTTCTTTGAAAACCTTAAGGCAATCTCGTAAAGATTAAGGAAATACTTAGTTTTCTAAATTCGTCTGTTTGGCCTTGGCCCTTTCCATAATAAACTTCGTCTTCAAGCATTATTCTAGATAATAATTAGGTGTTGCCAGCGAAACTGAGTCCAAAATCACCGAGTATTAATAGGTGTAGCATCAAAACGGCGCTATATCAGCTCTAATTGGAGTGTTACCATGAAGGTGACGCTCACCAAACCAACTTAACCAACCTTCTTTTCGTCAGTTAGCTAGATCTTTTAGTTTTGACTCGTTTTTTATTTACTCTTTAAGAGTTTTTTTTGTTATAAGGACCATTTTATCGACCCACAAATCCTTTTATAAACAACCAAACCAAAACTCAGAACGTGTGAGAAAACCGAACTACGAGCGACTGCGGAGAGCCGAAAATGCATGCGTATATAGTATATTTCATTATCTTGAAATTTTAACGGGATTTCGAAGTAATGTCGGTAGTCCGCAATCTACCTTAAATTGTAGGTCCACTTGCAATCGTTGTCATTATATCGGGGTCTTCATCTGCTCCATGTCTTGTAAGGTTTTGCAAGAACTAGAGATGAATGAATATTGGGTAGACTTAGGCTTATTATCCGGTCAAAGTACAAAAGTTACAATTCCATTTTATCAATATTATAAATTTATTCTTTTAAGTAAAATAGTTTTAGTCAGTGGCGGATTTACCATTCGATGTTTTTTTCATTTATTATTGTTTTATTTATTACTTATTGCTCTTATCCTCATTAATATTATTAATTTTTATTGTTGTTATTTGAAAGGGTTAGGGATTTAAGAAATTTCAAATTGGTTGTTCTAACGTGATTTTACGTTTGTTAGGTTACAAAATGAAGTATAACGAAAAAAAGGGAATTCATGTATTGTTGTTGTCTTCCCGTGCATTTTGCAACCGGCACTATCTCCATTGTATTTATCTCAGTGTTTTTATCTCAATTGAGACCCGTGGCCCCTTCGAGCAACCTGTAAAAAGTAAACAGCAATTAAAACAGATTAAGATATTTTTTTCGAATGAGGGCCCCAGTCCCCTTCGAGCTGCATTTGTAAAAAGCATTGAAAGCTTTATTTCATTTATATACACCTAAGAAGTAAATGGGGCCGGGGGCCATATACTTAATAAATAAGAAACCGATGAGGGATAAAATATAATATTAATTTGCACTGACTTCAAAATATCGTAATAGGTATAAAATGCAATTTCAAAAGTTGCAGATGTAGTGCACTAACTAACAAAATTATCCAAATGCAGCAACATATTACGAAATAAGTCAGGGTCACCCTTTAGTACCCTCACCTTAGAAAATTCTTAAAATTCCTAGTGCGCCTTTTTTCTCTATACAGTAAGAGAGAATTATCGTAATCAGAGAATCATCGTAGTCACTCTAGGTACAAAATTGTTATCATTTATCAATCAGGAAACGTATTCTGCACAACCGAACAAAAATCGGTATATGCCGTATGAAGCTAAGGGCGCCCATCCTCCAACTCTCGCCATAAGCCACAATTTTTGTTAATCTAAATCAGTCCACGCGTTACAAAGTTAGGTTTCCCTTCCCCCCACCCCAACCTTAGATCAACATTTTTCCATAGAGTAGCAATGGGGGATCATATAATACACAACAAAAAAAAAACTTCCAAATAGGTGTGTGAATTAAGAAATTGTGTAACGCCGCCTCCGCACACCAACCAACTTATAAATTTCTCGTCGTATCATTGGGTTACACATCAAAAGAAGAATCATCGAAATCGGTTCACGCGTTCTCCCTTCCCCCAACCTAGGCCAAATTTTTTTTCCTTTTACCAATGGGGGATCATACTCTGTACAATAAAAAAGGAACCATCCAAATTGGTCCACGCGTTACAAAGTTAGGTTTCACCTCCACCGCACCAACATTTTGTTTACATATTTTTTTATATATGATATTGCCAAAGCTCAGGGGATGCCCTATGATGCTAAAGCACAGCATTGGCAGGAAAGGAATTAACTGTGAGGGATATGTGTTATGAGGTTGAGTGAAGCAGGTGTCGATGTACGCCCCGTTTAAAAGTTTCGGACTAATATGAAGAGGGAAAAATAGAAGATGGTCAACTATTCCACATTCGTGTTGTTCGGCGTAGAAAAGATTCCCAAAATTGTATGGTTCGTCCAAATTTGACCTGGAGAGTATAGGGGTGGGAGCGACTTGTAGCTCTTGTATCGCGCGTTGTCATGCGTCTACAAGGGATCAGGCTAGAATTTTTTTTAGAAAAATGGCCATAGAAATAGCGATAGAGGAGTGAGAGACAACCAACATTCGGTGGATGCTCTAGAGAGTCAAGCCCCTTACAGATTGAGGAATCGCCAATAACTTTAATAGCCTTACGATGGACTTTGTCTAACGAGAACAATGCGGTGTGTCCGGCCCTTCCCAAACACGAAAATTATATTCAAGTCTAGGCCTAATGTGGGACTTGTAGATCAGCGCTAAATCAGGTGGGGTGAAATATTTCTTACATCTCTGTAGAAAACCCAAGCATTTCATCGCAATTTTGGCGATTGCAAATATATGATCAGTCCAGCTAAGATTGCTGGATATCTCAATACCCAAGATGTTCACTTCGTCGACTGAAATGGGTTGCGGGTGAACTGTGCGTTTTTTAAGGCACATTAAACAGCATTGAGTTTTGCATGTATTAAGCGAAACAGGATTTGCTCTGCCCCAAGCGAGTACCATAGAAATGTCGTCGTGTAATGATCTAAACATAAGTTCTCGATTGACTTCACCTAAATTCATTACAGAATTAATGAGTACGCGAAATCAAGGGTGCTGTCGTCGGCGAAACTATGGATAGGATTGCGAGTAAGGTATAACAGATCATTAATAAAGAGAAAAAATGAGGTTGGTGAAAGAACTGAACCCTGAGGTACACCGGCATTTATTTCGTAGGAATCAGATGTAACTCCGTCAATTACTGCACGGATTGAACGGTCTGACAAAAAACTCTCTATCCATTTAATGAGGGTAGGGTGCAGACGAAATGTTTAACGTTTGGCTAAAAGGGCAGCATGCCAGACTCTATCAAAAGCCTTTGAAATATCAAGAGCGACGATTTCGGACTTACCAAAATTATGGCGACAATGATTCCAATGCTTTATTAGAGCCATTAGTTAGTCTCCGGTTGAGCGGCCAGCGCGGAACCGTACCTACCTAGATATTTCATCAACTGAGAATTGATGAGCGATTCACAAACTTTAGATATGATCGAAGTTAGTGCAATTGGTCTGTAGTTAGAGGGGTCGCATGCCTCTCCTTTTTGAAATATCGGCTGGACATCAGCAAGTTTCCATGCACTTGGAAACATTTCTGTTGAATATGACAGGTTAAAAAGTTTGCACAGAGGTTTAGCCAAAGCAGAGGCGCAGCATTTTGAAACCAGGGGCGAGAAACCATCAGGCCCAGCACGTTGAGTTTCGAAAGTACCCTAAAAACTTCCCGAGTGCGAAGGTGTAGCGGCTTTTGCCTACTAGTGCACTGTGATGGAGATAGAAGTGGCTGCGATCAAGGTGGTAAGGACGAATTAGCAGCAAAATTAGCAGCAAACAGGTTGGCCTTGTTCAATGAGTCAGTAAAAACATTCCCGTTATAAATGAGTGGTGGGGTTGACGAACAGGTGGAATTGTTCTTTACGGTTTTTACAGGGACCAGGCCTTTTCCTGCAGGTTTAAGCGTAGTCCACACCATTTTCACATCAATTGTTTTATTGGTTTTCTTTCTCAATGACAAACAAAACACCTTATAGCGATTTCGATGGAACTTTTACAGCACGGTTACCATAGCGTAATTATTTTCACATAGGCCTGATTGGCTAGTCGATTGGATCAGTCGAACATGATTTTGACATTGTCGTATCCACATAAACTGGTTATGCTGATAGCTTTGCTTAGAGTTCTCAAAGTACTTATAAACGTAATAGTAATACTGAGATGAAATCTCAATTGGCTCCAGCGTTGGTGTTATCACAATCCTCATTGAACATTTTTGGACCGCGATAGGATAGGAAATTGAAAATATAACACAATTCTGAATCCCGCAGTGTATTTCCACCACATTTTTGATTATAAAAAATTGTCTACCTACATTATATCTAAACAATAATATTTATTCTGATTATGAAATGAACGGTGTCGCAGTTTTTTTTAAACTGATATGCATATTCGTTGAAAAACAAATAGCGAAGTTCTGTAAAAAAAAACGAGAGGCCACTTATGTGACCGTTTCACTTATAATGGAATGTGTGACAATCTTTCAAACGAAAATGACTAAAATAGAAAACACAATTATGAACAAAATAAAGATCAAGTGAGATTAATAGTATAATTTTAGGAAAATTTTAAAATTAAATCAATCTAGACGTTTGCAAAGACAATACAGATTAAATTTAGATCCGGTGTACACGAGCGAGAAGTGTCGCGCGACACTTTGCTATTAGGTATTCGTTTACAAAAACTTAACTTACATGAGTTACTGAGTCACAACGACATTCGGAATGCCAGTATTTGAGCGGAACCAAACTATGCATTATTTTCTCTTCTATCATTTCAAAACTACAGCGGTACCGAAGCTATACTTTGCACTAAAATGTGTATACTTGTATACAGGGTGAGTCGGGAGAAATGAATTAAACTCTTAAAAATTAAAAGTAATTAAAAAAATGCAATAGTTGTTTTCCGATTTTTATTTGTTTTTGAGTTACAGTTTCCGAGGAGAAGAAGAAAAACTTTAAAAAATGTACTCATCTTGATTTGACTCTTTACTAAAACTGAGATAACTATCTATTTAGCCTATTTTACAGCAGTTTGTTGTTCGCGTTAGCTTTTATATCCTTGTACGGATGTTTTCAAAATTTCTTCTTAACGAAAACAAAACAAATAAAAGTTAGATTGCAACTTCGGAGACGGAGTTGGATCAATTCGTTGATCCGCACGACCACCATGCCATGGGCCCCGGGTTCGAAACCAGGTCTCCCCGTGGGCTTTTATTAAGAATTAAGAAATTAAAATAATCCACTTCGTCTCTGGGCTGTTGTCTAGCTCGCAGCAATGCAAAAACAAGACTTTCAAGTTTCTTCACTTCCCTTACCCTAATTCCCTTTCGGCCAAAACCATGCTAACGCATCAAAGGGTTGTCCCCTAGGATTTGGCCACATCGTATAAAAAAAACTAATAAAAAAACTATCTATTTAGCCTATTTTATATTCGTTTTTTCTCACTGTAATTCAATTTCAATTCAATTCAACTTTATTAGTGGATTAAGTACAATAAGAAAATACATTCTTTTAAATAGTACTTATAAAAGTTTTTGGAGAACAAACAATATGTTAATGAGCAATTTAACAAAAGAATTACTTAATGAAAAATCCTTAAAACTATATCAAGTTTAGTAAATACTATATATACCTAAATGTAATATTTTTAATACAAAAGAAAAATAGAAGAATAACTCAATTTCAAAGTAATAATGTTACGATTTAAAGCTACAAACCACACTAGAGAAGCCAAGACCGCACTTAACGAGAGAAAAAGGAAAAAGTTCCAAACAAACTTAATCTATATTAATACAGTACTGCGTTACTAGATCCCTAAAACTCCGCACCGAGCCTACACGCTGCATATCGGCTGTTAAACGATTCCAAGCACGGATTGCACGAACAAAGTAAGAATCCTCCATGACTGAAGAACGAAAACTAGGTATCAGCAGGTCAGAGCGCCTTGGGGAGTTCAAAAAAATCAATTTTTCATGTAAGTAACCAGGATTCTTTGACGTAATAATTTGGTAAAGGGATGTCACAAGCCTACGCAATAAAAACTGCTCCAGCGAACAACCCAGCAGATGGTTACTATATCCCGACACATGATCAAATCTCCTCAAACGAAATATGAATCTTACACAGTCATTAAAAGCCACCTTGACTTTCCTTGAACAGATAGAACAAAGACGTGGGAAAAGTAGGCTGCCATTGATAAAGTAAGGCAGTAGCACTTTTCATGTTGAACAGCCGTTTAACAGAACAGATTTTAGTTCGACTCGAAGATCCGGAGTTTTGTGTGTCTTGTTATAGCCAGATTTCAGCAAGAGTAGTAAATGCAACTCGAGCCTTATTGATGCGAACCTGTACATTAGCGCCAGCTCCGTCGTCTGGTGTAACTATGTTTTCGAGATAGCAAAATTTATATACTTGTTCTGTTTGCTGCTTTTCAAGATAAATTTCGTTTTGTTTACTTGAGTCCAAACTCATAAGTTTGGTTTTAGCAGCATTGATCTTAAACCCTGCTCTGAGACCTTTTTTGCTCAGGGCTTCAGATATTTGGGCTGAATGAATCCGTTTGTTGGATAGGAGATATACATCGTCGGCATACTTCATTCAGCGCTTGGAAGGGTTCTGACAGTTTTCCCTGGTGTAGGACGTGATATTGGGCTCCTGAGTAGGACTCCTTGATGATGGTGATATTGTTTTCTGGGATGCTTCTACTACGTAAAGCTCTTCGTATGAATCCGCGAACATGAGATGTAAAGGGAACCTACATTGTTCGATTATAATTCTAAGAGTGTTGATGTGATCGCTGTAGGAGAATCCCTTACGAAAGCCTGCCTGTTCATTGTTAAGAGTGCGCTTGATCGTATTTTTGATTCGCATTAAAATGATTTTAGTCATCAATATGGAGACTGCAGGTAAAATACAGATATCGCGCAAATTGCTACAATTCGCCTTTTTTGGGTATCTTCACAATTACGCGTGTTTCCATTCAGTGGGATAGATCTCGGTTTCCCAACATTCCGGGATTACAGGGAGAAGAATATCAGCCGCAGGAATGGGATCCATCTTAAGTAGTTCCACTGGTATTCCATCAATCTCTGGGGCCTTACCGAGGTACATCGGTTTAATTGCGTCAGTCAACTCCAATCTTTAAGGAGTTCTGGTGTTAATGTTTGCCGCAACCGGCGGGTATTCACGCTCGTGTAAAGAGGTATTCGACGCTCCAAAGGCATTCTTTAGGACTTCAACAAAATATTCTTTCTACCTCCATTAGTATCTCTTAGAGGATATTGTGTTGTAAGAGTCCTGTCAGTTTTTTGGCAATCTTGTAAAGATTTCTACTTCTGTCTTTTCTTCTAGCGCGTTAATGTAATTGCGCTTGTCGCCTCTTACACTTCTTTGAACGCCTTTCTGTGGAAATCGGTATGCAGTTCTGAGATGTTGTTCAACTAGAACTTTGGTAGCAGAATTGATACGTTCTCTACCTGCTTCCGTTCCTGTATTTTGCAGGATGTTTTGACAGTTTGAATTGTGAGACGATTTTTTAGTGGTTTACAAAGTTGTTTGTTGACTAGCCATGCTTAAAATGTTATCCAAGCAAAATAATTTCATATAACAAAATTTTAAAATGCTTTGTAATAAATTTTTCCAAAAAAGTCAAAGAGAAATGTTCCATTGATCAGTGGGCCACTACAATTCGTTGAGCGGCACGACCACCATGCCATGGGTCCCGGGTTTGAGAACAGATACCCCCGTGAGTTTTTATTAAGAAATTAAAATAATCCACTCCGTCTCTGGACTGTTGTCTAGCTCGCAAGACACGTTTATTTTAATTTTATTTTAAATAGTTGTCAATAAATATTATTTGGTTTGAGAGATTACGTGAACTGTATCATAATCTATGGGAACAGCCCAGAAATTTACTTTTTGGAGGGAATTTTGGCCACAAACACCTCCCAGCACTGCGTGTACATATAATTCTCTTTTTCTTCGTTTCAAAACCTAAGTGATACTTATCGCTCCGTTCGTGAGCATCGGACCTTAAAGGTCATTGCGGATTAACCTGTGGTGGTTCGAAATCCCCATAAGCTACTAGTCCACCTAAAAGAACTGGTCGTTTACGTAAAATTTTTAAAGTTTAATTATTCGTCATGCGGGGAATTTTCCTAAATTTTTAAAATAACAGAAACAATAATTGATTATTAATAATGTTTGTCTTAAATAAAAAATTATCGTTAATGCAAATCTTAAGATTATGTATTTTTTTTTCAATTTTTTTATAAAATTTCATCACTTCCTACGGAGTGAAGAAACAAAAATCCCACCAAGGGATTCGATCTAACCCCCATATCAACAGGTCGAGATTATAATTCGCGCGCTACAAATTATTTTTACAGCATCATGTGACGAAATCCACTAATAAATCGATCAATTGAATGCTCGAGCTGACATATTCAATTTGCAATATGTGTGAACAATCTTAATCTTATCTGCCTTTTCGTTTTAAATATAGATTATATACGTAGAAATATACTATATGCTATATATACATGGTTGCAAAAACTGCAATTAATTATGTAAAGCGATGCTGTTTATAGCACTTTATCGGGGGAGAATTAAACAGAAGCGTGTTCTGAGGTGAACGTGTTCTTGGTACTTGAATGCAGAAATGCGTATAGGCGTGTATGAGTAAAACTCATAGTATTTTTAAGAACTCTTATCTGATCCGCGATAAAGCGTCATTTTGACCAGTTTAAACGAGAAAATTGAAGAAATATGGTATTTCGTTTAATGGAAATATCTAGAAAATTCCGCTTCGACAAATTAATATTTTTAAGTCGGGCCATTATTTTTCAGAAGGTTCATTATTTTGTTTTTCGGGGCTTCCATATTTCTCCTGTTTCCTTTAAGCCCTTTTGTCTACTTCGACCGAGCTAAAGGGCACAATAATTTGGATAGAAAATTATTATTCGCAATCTAGTATTAAACCTAATTGCAGGATACTCCTGAAAAGGGCTCTGCGAAGTTAGTACTAATAGGAGAGTTTAGATGCGACACGACAAGCCTTATGTTAAAAACAAAGAATTTTCTTTACTTGAAGGTGAGCTAATACGTAGTGAAGGGGATGCGTTCCATGTAGTATGGAATATTAACCAATTTCCGAAAAATGTGCCTAGGGTAATTAACAACGCAGAGGCAAGCCAAAATAAAAATAGAAAGAAAGAATAAAGCATTATGTCGTAATACCCCATTGCTGGAAAACAATCCAACCCCTAAAAATTGCCACCAGCCACTTCGCTACTTAAAGTCAGATAGGTGGTGTAGCATTATTGATAAAATAGTTTTAAAAAAAAAAGTTATACCAACTTCACAAAAAGCGTTGAAAAGCATAAAATAATTTTTAATTTTATATCTATTACGACATTTTGAAGTCGGTGCAAATCAAACAAACCAAACAACTACTACCAAAGTACTTAATCGTCCTTTCTTATGATCCCGTGACCTGAAACGTTCAGGTGGTATTATTACCTACAATTATGGTTCTGTATTTATTTTATTTGTTTAATGTGCACCGACTTCAAATGTTTTTTTTAAAAACTATTTTATTTTTCACTTTTTAGTGTGTTGTACTCTATAAAACGAAGAAAGAACCATCCAAATCGGTCCACGCGTTAAAAAGTTGGGTTTAACCCCCTACCCTACCTCCATTCGACAAAATTTTTTTTTCATGGATCAAGGAACATACTCTACCAAACAGAAAAAGAATCATCGAAATCGGTCCACGCGTTACGAAGTTACTACCCCTCCCCCACCACCACTATAGGACCACATTATTCTCCTATTAGCAATGGGGGATCATACTCTATAACTATAAGAACCATCCAAATCGGTCAACGCGTTACAAAGTTAGGTTCCCCCCACAACACCACCAACATTGTTTTTTCTCGTGGTATCAACCAGGGAGCATACTCTACCCAAAAGAAAAGGAATTATCCAAATCGGTCCACGCGTTACAAAGTTAGTTTCCACCCGCCTCCTCCCCCCAACCCACCAACATTTTTTTTCTCGTGGTATCAACCAGGGAGCATACTCTACCCAACAGAAAAAGACTTATCCAAATCGGTCCACGCGTTACGAAGTGAGACTACTCCCCCCAACCCCACCCCTCACCCTCAACAGAAAAAGAACCAACGAAATCAGACTACGCGTTACAAAGTTAGGTTCCACCCCCACCCACCACTTCCACCCCCCTCCCCCCCCCCTCCCCAATGTTGTTCTCGTGTTATCAACCAGGGAACATACTCTACCCAACAGAAAAAGAATTATCCAAATTGGTCCACGCATTACGAAGTTAGACCACCCCTCCCCTCTCCCCCACTAGGCAAATTTTTTTCTCCTATTAGAAATGGGGGATCATACTCTGGACAACAAAAACAGAACCATCCAAATCGGTCCACGCGTTATAAAGTTAGGTTTCACCCCCACCCTACTAAAAAAAATTTTTGACATGGTACCAATCGGTGAACATACTCTACCTAACAAAAAAAGAATCATCAAAATCGGGCGACGCGTTACGAAGTTATGCCCGGTCAGACATAAAAAAAATAAATAAATAAAAAATAAACGTCGAACTTAGAACATCTTTGTTTTTGGGAAGTCGGTTAAAAAGATTTCATCTGGCTCAGGGGATTATAGTGGGTGAAGCTGTTTATAGCCCAATCAGTTCTCCCGTGATCTTAGAATAAAGAACTAGAGGAAAGGACATCATTCGGAAAAATGTAAGCATTTTGTTATATGTGGTAGAACCCAAGCGATGTGTTCGTTTCGAACATGAAAGTAGTAAAATTATGCTTGTATACAGGAGGGGCCAACTCATTTTGATAATATTTTAACTTAGGTGTTTTTAAAATATATTCTTATAACACTTTTAATATAATATAACTTTGCCCGACAATATTTTATTAATTTACTTAATTTTCTAATTAAAAACACTTTGCTTATGCCCCCAAATATTTCTGTACTACGGAGACGACTTTGATTTCAAGGCGACATTCGGTCCAATTTGACATTTCAGGCGACATTCCCCCTTAACCCACTCGCCACTTGGCCCAGAAGCAAAAATGCTTATCACACGTACAGGGTTTTTACTTAAGATAGCCTTTCCTCTCGTTCTTTATTCTAAGCCCGTGATAGATGTTGAAGATGTCCTGAGTTATCTTCCTCATATTGGAGAAATCTTCATTCCACCTGCCAGGCTGTACTGTTAGGGAAAGGGGGATGTGAAATGCAGTTTTTATGGCTTTCTCAAATGTTATTATTCTTGACGCCAGCTCTTAAGTTGCTTATGTTGTTCTTAACTCAGATATCTTAGAAAGTCTTGATTTGATTATTTCACTGAATTTGTTCCAGTAAGTTCTCCTGGGGTTTATGAAATATTACCAGAGTAAGGTTAAATAGTATATTCAGTTATGGTCGTTCTATCTAGTCAACAACTGTGCTACATCAAGCACATCTTTCCAATCGACGAAGTTATTCGTATTCGGATACTTGAAGATGGGAGAGATGCCTTTGTTATAGACTACGAGGTTAGCATTGATTATAAAATTAAAAAGAAACGCACCTCGTTCATTGCTTCCTGCGCTGTCCCGTAATGCGTGTCTCGCATTGGCGTCGCAGCAATACAGCAGGTCTTCTCCTTTATCTTTATCCAGAATGAACGGCGTTACACGAAAGAGAAATATAAACGGAAGAAATGTCATCTGCCGAGATGAATGTTGGTTAGTGTTGGCGGCATTTTTGCAGCCTCCACTGTATTTTTTTTGTATAGAATTAGATGTTTTAACAACATTTCAGTTAAATGTTCCTAAAAGTTTTAATTTTTTTCATTTCTTTTAAGAACTAAATAAAAAAAAACCGCCCTAGTGACCATTTTGTTCACGTTGTAAAAACAATAGTTGTCAAATGACTCCGTTAAGGTAAAAGGTTAACCAACTTTTGCATTACAGTACGTTCAATTGTGGTTACAGGGATAGCCTTAATGCCGTTTGTTGGCACCTCCACTTCCGATGGCAGGTGTAGGTCGAGGCTGTGTCCCCATTGCTGTTGTCCTCGAACGTGACAAATATCAAGTCTGTTGAGCTGTAATTAGGGTAAAGCAAAACTTTTAGTTTCTTTTCAGCCAGAATGTAGGTTCTAGTCTTACCTGCAGATTCGTTTTGGCTATAAAAAGTTTATATTTAGCATCATCCAGTTCCCTACCTATCAGATGTCTGACCCAAGGTTCCTAGATGAAGGAAAATCACTGTCCTCTTCCCCTAGGAAGAATAATCTGTATATACCTCAGCAATCAGCATTACTTAACTACCGGAAAACCTTCCACTTAGCTTGCTGCTTATTAAAAGCATGGATGACAAGCTTTTATTCTGCAGCTCTGATACCCACATAGCCATCCACATAAACTACAGGATTACAAAGCTTAAGGCACTGCAACAGCTTTCCTTTGACCAACACCACGATAGGTAACCAGATTTGGTCTTCAGTCTTCAACTTTGGAGCTCGCTCAAGCGTCGCTGATCTTAGCGGCACACCTGTTGCAAGAATCCCTGGCGAATTGGTCATCACGATCTCTTTTTGGTTTCTAATGATCTCCGCGGAATTGAAGCAGACTAGCTTACCTCTGGTTGGTTAACGGGTGATCCATCACCACTTCTAAGAGGTTTGCTTCCACGCGCGCCACAGTTCAGTAAAGACTTTACCACTCGTTGCACTCTGATACATAAGAGCAACCTGTAAATGGTCTCGAACCATTTCGCTTATCAGCCTTTTTAGATCCTGGGTGCCAGCCGATGGTGGTATGGGTTTTCTCCGCGCTACTCAGTTTCTTTTAGCGGTCTGCGCAGACTTACCTGCTTCAAGTTGCCTCTTTGTAGCCAACGCTTCGAACTTTGCCACTATGACGGAGTATTTTATTTTGACTGCCTGGTCCCGCTCGTTAACAGCGCAATTTACCTCATGGTTTGTAATCTTACCAACAATGAATTTGGTCTTCTGATACTGCTTCCTGAGCGTGCTCCCGGCAGAAATTTTCTTTTTTGCTGGCTGGTTTCTGTTTGGTTGAGCTGGTTAGCATGAGTTTCACGGGAGTACTATGGCTGGTACTCCACCAGTTTCTGTAATAGTCTGGAGGCCAATAGTTCGTCTTCTGTCGAAGGGGTGATCTATAAGGAGATCGAAGGTGTCATTGATTCGGGTGAAGTTCTTCCCCATTGGCCCTCCCTCTCCATTTTTATTGGGGTTACAGAAAGTAGTGGCTACAGCAATTGCTCTGTTCCCTGACGACCACTAGTGATAACTCGTGCTCACTAAATGACACTAAAAGCATTCCCCAACTTTCAGTGCTCGCTATTTGAATTGTTAAATCAACTTCCACTTTTTATTACTGAAAATTTTCTCAGTCCTATTGAGTGTTCCGTGTTATGAATTGTTAGTTGACATTTCTCATTCTTGGCACTGAAAAGTACTCTGCGTTCCTCAACTCAGTGAAGTATTATCCCCACCTGCTAGCACTTTTTATCACTGAACCTTTTGTCACTGTTTTTACGGCACCTAAAAGTGCCTAAAAGAAACAATTACGAATAGTATGTTCAAAACCAGAAGCTAATTGAAGTTCATCATTCAGTTATTTAATGCTCAAAATAAACAGAGGTGTTATATAAAAAGTTATATAAAATTTTTTTTAAGTCGAATTTCGTAAAAGCCCTTTAGAAATATACTCAAGACATATTAAACTATTGAAAAAAATAAAAAAAAATTTTAAAAAGAAAACAAATCTAATGAATTTCATTCTTTATTTCAGGGCCCTTCCAGAACTACCATTTAGAGGATTATCAAATGTGGAATATCTGAGCTTAGCAGAGAATGACTTAGAAGAAATTCCGAAACATGTTTTGAACCACTTGCCGAAAATAACAACTCTCGACCTAGGAAAGGGTCGTGTTAGGGCTGTAAATCACGAAGATTTTAAAGGGGTACCAAATGTGCGATACCTAATTCTTGTAAGCAACAATATTACACGAATGGACAAAGGTTCTTTTCCGAAAAGTCTTTACACCTTGCATTTGGGACGAAACCAAATTCAAACTCTGAATGGTACTCTGCGAGATTTGCACGACTTGGAATCTTTATTTATTAATATGAACAACATCAGTTCATTAGAAAACGAGCTACCTCCTGCTTCAAATAATTTGAAAATGATCTTGGCCTTGAATAACAGTCTTGAAAGGCTACCGCAGAGTATGAAGGAATACCCAAATCTAGAGTCGCTTTTCTTTCAATTCAACAAATTAAAATCTTTTGATGGAGTTCTGAAACATGGAAAGCACATACTTTGGCTATATGCTTTTCACAATCAAATTGAATATTTAGCCGAAGATGAATTCCAAGATGCCGAAAATATGGAAGAGCTTGATCTATCATATAACAATATCAAATCACTTAATAAATCCTTGCTGCCACTGAAAAAATTACAATCCGTGAATTTTTCTTTTAATCAACTAACGGAATTTTCGATTAATGAAATTCGAGGACTGGAGAACTTAATATCTCTTGATATATCTCACAATCAAATTAGTAAATTAACTGGACGAATGGAGAATCTAATCGAACCAAACTCATTTCTTGTGGAACTTAGACTACAACACAACAAACTCAAATCACTTGATGGAGCACTCATGGGTCTGAACAAATTAAGGATACTGAGCCTGACACACAACGAAATTGAAAGGATTTTACCAGATGACTTTATTGGTTTGGAAAGCTTAGAGATTTTGGATTTGTCATTCAATCAATTAGTGACACTAGAAGAAACATCAACGGTAAATATTTTATTATTTTTAACTTACCTAAATTTTGATCTAAAAACAACTCTATAATCTGTTCCAAAAAGATTGGCAGTACACGCTCTTATGGAGTATTGCTGTCTGCTTTATTTCCCCATTATTTTCCTTTGCATCTATTCCTCTTCCCCAGCGCGCTGTTGCCACGATTTCAACTCAGAACATTTCCAAATGTTTCCTCGTGGAACATCGTGTAAATATAACAAGTTTCTTGATGAATCCATAACCATTCATTAACCAAAAATATATACATATTTCAAAATAAATAATTCAAAACAATTTGTAATAAGTAAATTCAAGCATTTCTACAAATCTACTGCTAAAAGATATAATCTGGCTACACTAAATGTGCTTTCCGACCATTCCAGTCACTCGAATTCGCATTGCATTGAGAACTTCGCATGTAAAAACACCCACCACCCACCACTGAGTGCTGATCATTGTCGGTCGTCCAGCAGCATCTGGCTGCTGAGTGAGACAATCAGTCAGAGTTCTCAACCGTCCTATAATTATAGTACGTGTACTATAATTGGACTAGTTGTACTATCCGCAATCCTGATTCCATTATAGTACGCAATTGTACTATAATTTCACTTCGTCGAAATTCTAGGTTCTTTACTTCAAATACTGGAATTTGTATAAACTCCAATACTCTATCCTCTCCACTTAATTTCTCCGTAGATCACTCTGGATCACAGTGTAGCTTTCGCTGCATTGATGAGGTTGAGGCTGCGAACGCTATTAATTCTATTCAGTCGAATGCAACTGGGCCAGATGATATCTCCCCACGCTTTGTAAAGCTAATTTTACCTTTCATCATTTAGAATTTGCAACAGCTGCCTCACATTCAGCGTGTTTCCATCTCCTTGGAAGGAGGCTTTAGTAGTCCCTATAGCTAAGAATTCTCGTCCCAATGCCCCGTCAGATTTTAGACCGATAAATCTATTATGTTTTTTAGCGCAGGCCTTAGAGAAGATAATGGTAAAACAGATATCGGAGCATTTAAATCTAACTGGCTCTTTAAGTCGTTGGCAATCGGGATTTCGCCCTAAACATAGTTGCGATACGGCTCTTCTAAAAATCGCAACTGATATCAGAACTGCTTTTGATAAGGATCGAGTAGTGTTTTTAGTCCTCTTAGACTTCACGAAGGCTTTTGACAGTGTCGATCACGCTAAACTCCTTCTCAAACTGAAAAACTCTTTTGGATTTGGCTCATCTGCTCTGAAATTACTGAAATGCTTTCTGACTCATCGCTCACAGCGGGTTAAAATCGACGAAATCATCTCGCTAAAGCTTTTGCTCTATACTGGTGTCGCCCACGGATCAATATTAGGACCTTTGCTGTTCAGTCTTTTTTTTAATGATTTGCCGTCTGTCATTAAAAATTGTTCTGTGCACTTGTATGCTGACGATGTGCAAACCTATCTAGATCACTACACATTAGTTTTTACGCCTTAAATATATTAAATTAAATCACAACATCTTACACTCGAGATATAGGGATTTATACGGTTTTGTATTGGTGTTATCGTTTTTACCAAGCATACTATAATTCTAAGGTTGGTACTATAATTTCACCACCACGATACTATCTCCCACTCTAGCCGACCTGAGAACTCTGCAATCAGTGCCTCTTGGTTTCTCGACCAATAAAGATCGGAAGGATGGCTGTACACGGTTTTTGGCGAGTTTGAGAAATTCGGCATCATAACTGCCCATTTACCGTGTGCTGCCAATGTGTGTTAATCTTTTTGGAACAGGGTATAGCTCTTCATTTGAAGGGATTTTTAGGGTTGCGTGCCTCAAAAGAGGAAAAAAAACGGAACCATTATATGATCAATCTTGCGTCCGTCCTGTCTATCGCAGACGTTTTCCTCGAAAACGACGGGTCGTAGGAATTTTAAATTTGGCATTTGGCGCACATATTTCGGCAGTCAAATTTATGAAATTCTTATAGTCCGTCCCCTTCCCTTCAATCTTCTAAGCCCCTCATGCTGAAATTTCGATATTATCAGGGTTAGTAGGTAGTCGTAGCTAACACTAAAATTTCAGCTTTTTTCGTCAGTCCCATAGCCGCTGAAAAAATAAATGTATTTGTGTTAACTTGTAAGACCACTCGTACTAATAAGGACAACTCTTATAAGATCACTCTTGCATCCGGCTGTTTGTATATTGGTTTTACAATAATGGGCTGTTGCGGAACCTTGATTGAGCGAGCTTGGCTCACTCTTGACCGCCTTTTCTTTTTCATAAGTCATGTTTTCATATTGGGGAACAGAGGAAATAGCAGAAAGTAAGCTGGGGCGAGTACGATGGATGCAGTAGCAGTTCATACCGTAATTCATGAAATTTGACCGTGACTATTCCGGATAAATGAGCTGGTGCATTGTCACGGCGGAACAGCACTTTTTTCTTTGTTAAATGGGGCTTTGTCTCCTTCAATCTTGTGGAGTCGATTCAATAACTCATTATAGCGCTGTCCGGCAAAAGCGATCATTTTTTCATAAATTTCATGAGGATTATTTCTTTCGATTTAAAAAAAAATCGTGGCCATGAACTTTTCGACCGATGTACCGATGTGCCGATGGGACCTTTGAGCAGATTTGCTCATTGTTTTAACTCTTTACCTCTGACGTATAATAATGGATTCAGGTTTCATCAACGAATTTCGCTTAGAAATGTCCAGAACCTGTTCTGAAAATGACAATCTTTTCCGCTTATTGTCCACTGTAAGCCATCGTGGTACCCAGTGGGCCGACAGCTTTTTCACAGTATTAGCGTATTCGTCGATGGAGTAAGTGATAACGTGTCGGCCTACCAATTCGGAGGTCCCACGTTCGAATTCCACCAGCGACGACAATAAATCACCTGGCCTCGAACCCGGGACCCATGGCATGGTGGTCGTGCCGCTCAATGAATTGATCCAACTCCGTCTCTCCGTCATTGTCCCGAATCAGGTGAAGTTCTTCTCACTCCCCATGCCCCACAAGGCGTTCGGGAACTAGAGAGAGAGAAAGAGAGAGAGGGAGAGATTGGAGTGCCTATATCCAATGAATTTGTGTATTTTATTTATCTATATCTTTACTAACATTGTAAAGAGAGAGAGAGAGAGTTTCTTTGTTTACAAGTAAGAGGTAATCTCGAAAGGAGTTGTAGCAATCTGCATGGTATGTGTCATTTAACTGCAGTGAGACAAGGATGCATACTGTCACCTTTAATTTTCCTGATCGTCATTAATGACGTATTGGGCAGCGCCCAAGATAACCTTACGCATCTAGATTATGTCGCCTATTCAACAAACAGAGTCATGTGGCTTTAATGTTCGAAGCCCAGAAGAGAGGTCGCAGAGCAGGGCTGTTTTTTTTATACGATGTGGCCAAATCTTAGGAGACAACCCTTTGGTGGAAGTAAGGGAAGTGAGGAAACTTGGGTCTTGTTATTGCATTGCTGCGAGCTAGACAACAGCCCAGAGACGGAGTGGATTATTTTAATTTCTTAATAACAGCTCACGGCGTCATCTTGGTCGTGCCGCTTAACGAATTGATCCAACTCCGTCTCCAAGATCAATGTTGCGAAAACCAAGCTTATGAGCTTGAACTCCAGGAGATAAAATGAAATTTATCTTGAAGAATTGCAAATACAATAAGTAGATAAATTTTGCTAACTCGGAAATATCGTTACAGCAAATTAAGTTGAAACTGATGTACAGGCTCGCATTAACAAGGCCTGAGTTGCATTTAATACTCCTGCTGATATATGGTGCAATAATAACATCTCCAGATGCACAAAACTCCTGTAACCTGTCAAATAACATTTAAGCTACAAGACTTTGGCAACCGGTGATTCTGGCGCATCCTTAACATCCATTGGCCGGAGGTCATTCCCAACGAAGACCTACAGAGACTTACAGGCCAAGATGAAATAGGCAATGGATTTGCCATACATTGAGAAATGATCCAAACATAATCGCACAACAGGCTCTAGATTAGGACCTGTACAGCACCCAAGGAAGACGCCGAATTCGATGACCGCGCAACAAATGGAGAAGATCCGGAGATAAGGAAGGTACCTTGATCAACAGATCGTGGCAACAGTTAAAAACTTTGAAGCAGAACTAAAACAGGTGGAGAGTCGGTGCAGCCGACGCCCAATGCCTGTGGGGTTAAGGGAACTAGAGAGAGAATCTCGAAAACTGCTGGAACAATTTTCAAAGTTCTTCCACAGTTAAAAGTGGATTTAATGTAGATAGTCTTAGGCTATATTTTATCCCGCGAAGATGTGGGGTCCCTACGGGAAATATATACTATAACTTATAACTATACTCTATATTCTACTAATAATATCTATTTGACCTCCATCGTAGCTTCTTTCATCTTCATGGCAGTGCACTAGCAGTCAAGCTTTCGCGTACGGGAAGTTCTTAAGGTACTTGCTCTCTGCTTTGGATAAACCTCTGTGCGAGCTTTTCACATGTCATACTTAACAGAAGTGTTTCCGTGTTTAAGAAAACTTGCTCATGTTTAGCCTAGAGGCATGCGACCCCTTTAACTGCAAAGGATTTGCACTTTTATCTACAGCTTTTGAATCACTCAGTTGATGAAATATCTAGAAAGTAAATATCTTCGAAAAGATTACCGCTACGGTGTCCACTTCGGTTGCTCAACGAGAGTTACTAACTGCTCTGACGGAGCGTTGCAGTCATTACATCCATAATTTTGAAGAATCCGAAATCATCTCTCTTGATATTTCAAAACTATTGATAGAGTCTAGAATGCTGCCCTTTTAGCCAAACTTCGAGCAACTTCTTAAAATGGATAGTTTATGAAAAAATTCCGGGGTACCTCAGGGCTCATTTTTTATTTCTATTAATAACCTTTTATCTCTCTCAATCCTATAATAATTTTGCCGATGAGAGCACCATTGATTTCGCGTACTCTTTTGCTTCTGCAATCATTTTTCATGGGAACTCTAAAGAAACCAACCAAGAACACATGTTTGGATCATTAAACAATAACATTTCTACAATCCTCGCTGGAGGCAGAGATTAATACATCCAAAGCTCAGTTCTGTTTAATGTCCCTTAAAAAACTCCCAGCTCACCCTTAACCTATTTTCAATCGTGAGCATACCCAATTTGTCTTTTTTAAACATCTTGGGAATTGAGACATCCAGCAAACTGGGCTGAACCGATCAATCCCTACAATTACGATGAAATGCATGTGTTTTCTACAGAGATGTAAGAACTTCTTCAGTTCATCTACCAGTCCCACACCAGGCCTAGACTTAAATATAATTCACATAGTTGAGCAGGGGTCGGAAATACCTAATTATCCGCGTTAAAAAAGAAGTTCCAAGAAAGCCTATACAACTCTTGCGTGACTCCACAAACTCTAAGAACATTGACTCCTTGAAGCATCGCCGTTTGTCTCTCATTCTTTCCTTGTGAACATATTATAACGTTCGATACAAGATCGTCGAGTCCCTCCCAACTAAACACTCTTTAGGTCAAATCATCAAATTTTGGGAGTACTTCTTAAGCAGAACAACACGAATGTAGAACAGTTTACAATCTTCTGTTTTACCCTCATCAACACTTCTTTTACTTAACCTGTTAACCCATTTCCCTTTTCCTTAATTCCTTTCCTGCCAAGGCTGCTCTTTAGCATCATAGGGCATCCCCTGAGCTTTGGCACTGTTATGAAAAAAAAAATTAACAAAAAGAGTATTTACTCGCAAATAAGAACTTCTATTAGAATAATAACAAATACGAAAGATCTGCTTTGGCTTTCAACCTGTACTGCCTGCAGTGCCTAAGCACAGGTCCACTCTCTTACTAGTCTGCCGGGAAACTTTTAACTTTATTCTAACATCAATATACATACACACATGCGATATTATTTATTTTAAGGTTTATAATTTTTTACTTAAGTTTATAATTCTACAGTCCCCTAAAAATCGATCTTAGGACTAATACAAAGTCATTGTCAAAATAACTTTTTAAGTTTCCTTAATATGTATGCTTAAAATTAAAATTATATTAATGTTTTCTAACAAATTTCAGACATTTCTTCCTTCACTGAAAATACTAAAGGTGGCATACAATAATTTAACTAAACTCGAAAAAGATTTCCATGGTTTGCCTGTGTTGTGTTCAGCGAACTTGACCCATAATCACATAACGTCTATCTCATCAGAACTAGTATTAAAAACGCGCTGTATGAATCACGGAGTCGCTGGTAAATTAGAAATTTGGTTAGAACGTAAGTTATTTAAAATAAATTTTATTTCAAAGCATTCTAATATTTTCCTACTTAGATAATCCAATCATGTGTGATGAGCATGTCATTGAACTGTGCCCGTTGATGGAAGCTCAGGAAGCCAGAATTCGAGGAAGGTCTCATTGCGTAGAGCAACCCGCAATAGAAGAAATATGTACCGATCCCCCTATAATTTTGAAAGCACCTCTGCCGCTAATACCTCAAATCATTCAAACTCAACTTCATCAAGTTTCTAATCCAGCACTGGCCTCTCAGCCATCTTTAGTACAAGTCATTGTTCCGGCACCGCTTGTGACTTCTAAGCCTCTTATAAAATCTGAAATTATGACAACTAGTTCGACGACTACAACGACAGAAGCTTTAACGACCCAAAAGCCAACAACACCATTGCCGATAACGACTTCTTCAACGATCCAATCAACAGAAAAAGAACCTCCTATAGAATATTCCACAATAAAATATTCACCGCTTATAGATGAAAACATGACTGTATTGTCATCTGAAACAGATGACAATTCCGTCCATGAGCAGTTCTCGCCTGTAGTCTTACCGGGACCTGGTAGTTCACAACTTCTTATGCCAGATGAACCGCCCGAAACTCCGTAGATGTAGATTTTTTTATCTTTTTATTTTGATGTAAAAAGTAATTTTTATTTTTGTAAGCATTTTTTGTTTTTTGTTTTTTATGTAGACGTTGTAGTTTTAAGGCTTAGGACTAGGAAATACGAATTTCAGCGCCATGTCTTCTTGAATAAAATACAACACTTTTGAAAGTAAATCTGATAATGTAAGACACTTTTCTTAGGTGTTGCCTATTTTGAAAAATCTCAAAACTTTGAAAGTGTTGTATTTGCCTCTAATGCATTAGGCTCTATAGTTTTATGAATCATATCCATTCTTAATAGTGTATTATTGTGAAGCTTAAAATATTAGAGTGAATATGCCATCTATTTTATAAAAAAAAATTTGTAAGTTGCATTTCACAGTTGACGCAAACATTTGCACGTTTTACATACACATACATCGGAATTTTTAAAACTAATAGTAACATCGCAAATGATAAATTATTTGATTAATTTATTATTGGTGATAACACTATGAATTATGGTAAGAAGTGATATTAATGTTTAATTTTAAAAGCGGTATTACTACAAAAGAGAAAAATTTGAATCACATAAATAAAGATGCTGCTATGTTTTACTTATGTAAGTACTTTATAATTATATAATTAATAAAATAATACTATAGTCGATTTATCTATAGCCAAAACTAAAATCTCATATTCAGTAGTTTCGCGATATTCTGGGCACGCGAAATCTTTGGTGTCTTCGAACATCATATGTGCAATTTTGCTTTATCTTGAAGGACTAAATGCTTTATAATGTGAATGATTTGATTTGGAAAAAAAACGTCTAACGTCGTTGTTCGTATAAGATTTTAAATTTTAAACAAGCTGTCTTCTTGTATGGTACTGCAGAAGAAAAATCTTTTGTTCAATTCGCGTTGTAACGTATTCTCTTTTGGGCCCTTCCCCATCTTTACAGCCTGACAATTGTAATCAAACTCAGTATATTTCCCACACTTATATACATACTCAAGATTCTCGGGGACCACACTTTGAAGGTCTTTATAGCAGAACTTCCTGATATCAGGCCCGTGCGCACGGGGGGTTTCGGGGGTTCAACGCTCCCCCCCCCCCTCCCACCCCAGGAGGGTTTTTAAAATTTTCTAGACTTCTGGATTAGGCAAAATATGACTGAAATACTAAAAAATAACCTTAAATGTATATTTGAAATTAGATACCCCCTCCCCCCCAGGAGCAAATCCTAACGGGCCTGCCTGATATATCCATAAAATCCCACAGAATTTGCAGCCAAGTTCCATTGACCTCGAAAGAAGGCTCTTGGCTAGTACTCTGATGCATCTTTTTTTGTAAAGACATAGATTCTATCAAATCTAAATCATACAAGCATCCAGTACAATTACCAGTTGGCATTATTTAATATCCATTCTTGAAATGAAGAGCTTTAAAATGGAACTCCCAATTCTGAGGCCACAGGTCAATTAGTAATTATTTAATTTTTGTTATAATTTACTTTTTTAATTAAACTTCTTATTAAACTTGTATACTCATGATAATTTTATCTTCAATAGAGAAGCTGTATTGGCTGGCAAAATTTACCTTACTAACCTCAAACTGATCTGTTCAGTTCGTTTTACATAAATGT
This sequence comes from Leptarthrus brevirostris, assembly GCA_964036015.1. Taxonomy (NCBI): domain Eukaryota; kingdom Metazoa; phylum Arthropoda; class Insecta; order Diptera; family Asilidae; genus Leptarthrus; species Leptarthrus brevirostris. The sequence goes on along the minus strand of OZ038373.1, from coordinate 113,674,691 downwards.
TAAAGTGGATTTATCATTTTGTAACGTGTGGCCAAATAATTATATTTTAAATCGTGTTAAATAAATTCAAAACCGGGTCAAAAGATTAGAATGACTACACTTTCTTTGTAATTTTCAAGCATAGCAGACTATGTAACCGCAAGTTGTGACGAATTTTCAATTAAATATAATATTAAATACATTTATAAAGCAAAACTTTAAGCGCTTTTTCTCGAAACAATGTTTTTCGACACTTGATTCTTTTTGCAAGTAAAATATAATTGATTTTTGAGGCCCATTATTCGGAAAAAAATTAAACAAGGCCATTGAGGTTGTTAAAAGAAGTCAAACATTTAGTGAAACTTTCTACATATCCACCATTTTGTTTTTTTTTAGGGATTTTAATATATAAACAAATACGCGTTGAACTTATAACCTCTTGTATTTGAAGTGAAACTTCTTAGGCGGCGATTCGATAATTGGAATTGAGAGCGAAATTTCAAGGACGCATCACGTTCAGGCACATTTCGTTACATGAGAGAGAAGAAATATGTAACGAAGAGAGGAGAAAGAGAGCTATACATTGTATATCTAATACACAGTTTAGGCTGTCCGCCTTTCCTTTTTGTGAGAATAAAATAGCGAGTGACGCGCATGTGCGCGATTTGTACGCACAACTACGACGCCACGGAAGTGGAGCAAAAGAGAGCGACGTATACACTCAATACAAAGCGATAGAATAAAGCAGCGTTGCGCATGCGCGGGTTGTAGATGTACGCATCAGATGCTATATGTTTATGAACAGCTCCCAAAATTGTTTGAACTCTTATGCCTCTCCACAAAAAACTCCTTAACCTTAAACTAAATTCTTAAGATAATATCAAAGTAAAAAGTTAAATTATATACAATTAGTTTACTAGTTTATTATGTAACAATTATATTGTATATATTTAGGACATTCAGGCCATGTTGTTTATTGCTCTCCCAATCTTTACACGGCGGTTGCTTTGTTATTGTTTGAATACAGGACAAATCCGAGTTTTCATAAGGATGTCTTCCAATTAACTGCTAATAGGTCGTTTCATCATCAGAAATCGGGTTCGCGCACGTACACGAACTTATCCATTTAGTGTTCCTCCACTTTTCTTGGCAGGAAAAATGGTGAGAAAAATGTTGACGTCACATGTTTCCCTTCAGCACGAACTTACCAACATTTTTTAGTTGGTTCATGATTGGCCATGTTTTTTTGTAAATGTACAGGCAGTTATTGAAGAAATGCTCGCTGCTATTTTAAAAATTTTCTTTCTCTTCTGAGGCTATAACTTAAACAAATTGTCTTTTTAATTGTAAAATTCACTTCAGAATTTAAATGACAGAATTTTCTTCTTCTTATTTCTCAAGAGTTTTGTGTGAAACATGTTCCTTTGCTTTTCTGGGCTTTCACCAATCTTTCCCCGACCATATGAGTAAGACCTTTCAAATTTCTATCCGACAAACAGACCTAATGTTTCGTTGGGACTTGAAAGATTGATTCATTCAAAACTGTGAATATGTGTACTCTGACAAATTCCAGCCCCTATTTTTTGTGCTTTATATAAATAGAGTTTTTTTTACTTAACTCTTAAAATTAGCCTCGAAATTCATTCTTTTTACAGTTTTTATGACAATTTCACGCCATACGTATGAGCACTCGATGAGGCAAGGATTAATTTGTAAAAGCAGTTGCAATTAAATTTCCGCTCTCCTCTAGGTTCTCTCCTTAGTTTTTTGAGTAGTGAATGTTTGATTGGTTGATTGATAGCGATTTCACTAATTTAATGTTTGTCTAATATGAGGGGGGCGCGAATTCGTGGTCACCTCAAATCAATCAATTTCAGTGCATTATGATTTCAATACCCATTAAGTTTCAATTGTTGAATGAAACATTTTTACATTGACCATTAAATGTTTTATGGCCACAATAACAATAAGTAAAGAATTAAAATTTCTTATGCGATCCAAAAACACCTACATTTTGTTTATTCTTTCCTTTTATTTGGTTCATTTTTTCTCATGCTTTCTTATCAAATATGACGATAGCAAATTAGTTTTAGGCCAAATTTGCACGCAGTATGCCATTTTAATGTCACAGAAACTCGTAATTCGATTATTCGAAGATAAAGTATAGTAAAAGTTGCGAGATGAGCGATGGAAGTAAAAAAGACTTTATTTTGGCCCCTCATGAATGCAGGTGCGACAATGTGCGCTAAAAGGGATGCTAAGCCTTAGTGCCCTGACCTGTGTACACCGACGTCATCCTGGCAACGTCCCTTCGGTTCCTATTTAGGAGTTATTTCGTACATTTTATGTCTTTTATGTCCTTAGATTAAGCACAAGAGGTTAGGTCTTTTCATCTGGAGTCTGCCGGTGATAGAAAGTCTGGGACCCAGATCAAGGTAATGGTGAATCGGTCGCTCAGGCAGGTTAGTTCCTCATAGCATATCTCTACCAATTTAGAGGTGATAGTAGCTGAGTCAAGAGCCTCAGTCGTTCGAAATCTAAACATTTAGTTTTATTTTATTGTTGATATGTATGTATGTTCATGTCCGTATAAGCTAAAGTTTGATGAAAAATGTTTATTAAGTTAAAATTTTGCAAATGGTGCAACTTCAAATTTAGACATTCGATTTTCAACATATTTTTACCCCTTATTTTTGCAATAAAAAATTTGTAAGATATTATTTCTGTTAAAAAATTCGACGTTAGCTTGTAGATACAATTGTTATCTTTCAGAAAGTTTCCTTCCAAATAATAATTATTGCTGAAAAATTCTTGGTTTAAAAGCCAAATAAAAGGGTAAAAAACCATATAAGGTTCTTCTAACGCCTTATAGCAACGTGTGAAAAACACGAAACAATTATTATTATAGTTAAAAACATTGTAAAAAATAAATGGGAATGGTAGGTTTACTAAAAAGCCCAATCGCAATGAAGTACATTTGTAAAATTTTTCATGAATAAACAATTAATTGCGATTAGCCGAGATTATTTCAGAGACCGAAAATAACAATTATCAGAAAAAACTAAAATAAAAAAATCACATATAAGGAATATGCGGAGAGACGGACTATAGACGATTGACAATACTATTCACAGTTTTCGAATCCTACCATGATGAGCGAAAGAAATCGTTCTGACTTATATTTTTCAATCAGTCAGTGCTTGCTTATTTGGTAGCAATAGCTGTAAGGCTGTTATTTAGAATTTTTGAAATTATATAATACACTAACAGCTATTTAGAACGGTAAAATAAAAATCACAGAATAACAGTTATTAGATAAATGAAAAAATAAAAATCAATGAATAGCGATTATCGGTGAAAGATAGAATAGTAATCACAAAATAATTGTTAGAAAAGACATACAATTGTAAAAGTTAATCATGACTGTTTCAATGTGATTTAAAAAGAAAACACCTGGAAATAATTGTTACTCTACTGTACCGGTTTCTGGATTATTTATTTGATTTATAATTAGTTTCCAAATAATAATTAAAAATTGTATTTGCACAAAATATTGTAGCCAAGTATGTAATTTCTATACACAATTTTTACGGTTTTACAGAAAAACACGAAAATTACTGTTTCGTGATCAGGTTTTGACACAACATTATATCGAATATTGAAGAGCAAATTGAGATAAAATAATGATCAGATTTGCACTATTCTGAAGCCCTGTACTCCATTTTTAATTGATGGCTATGGAAGTCATATTGGAAAGGCTAAAAGTAAACATGACCTATGCACAAGTTCCGAGCAAAAGCGGTTTAGAAAATGATCCGCGCAAAAACGAACCGCATAAGTTTCCTGGTAAAAACGACTTATCTCCAAAAAGTAAATGTAGTTAAATGCAAAGTTAATACAGTTAAATATTTAAGTCGTTTTTGTCCAGAGTTTTTCCCTGATTTGCTTTTACCTGGAATCTCACGGACGTTGCAGATAGGTGATTTTTTACTTTCAACCTGTCACCTGCTGTTCTCTATGCCAGGGAAAAAGACTAAAACTGAGTTTTTAATTTAAAAATAATAATCAAATAAACTCAAGTCATATAAAACTGCCATTAGACTTAAAGTAAACCGAAATAACCTTTTTAGTTATTCGCAACTGGTGAAAAAAGAGATTTAATAATTAATTACAAACTAAAACGATTTTTTTGGAAATACACAATAAACGTATTTGTCTGTATATATAAAATATACTTCAAATACAAAAAATTCTTTGACTCAAGCCACATTTCTCAATAAAAATATGATAACAATTTACCGCGACCTAAAATCATATGAGGAGGGACATCCAGAAAGTAAGAGTACTCAATTTTTCTATTTTGTTTAAACAACATTTATTTAAAACAAAATTACAGGCTAAAAATCAAAACAACACTTGTTAATCTCGAGCAAACGTAAGAAATATAAGAATTTCTTAACACGGTCGGCGTTTCTAATGAAGAAAAGTTAAGCTCCCTTGGCTCGTTATCAACAGCAGCACCAAAGGGTTAACTTTCCTTCAGCTGCTGGACGCCTTCGCGACAAAACGAGAACTAGATGAAAATCCAACAAATATATATAATAAACTTTTCTTCATTAGAAACGCCGACCGTGTTAAGAAATTCTTATATTTCTTACGTTTGCTCGAGATTAACAAGTGTTGTTTTGATTTTTAGTTTAAAAATTTACTCGAGTCATGTGAATATTTCCTGCACATTTTGTGCATTTTTGAAAATTACAGGATTTTGTTAGTAGATATGTCAGTTCTTTCTCCACGTAATCGCCTCCAAGTTCTATGCAGGTTGTGAGTCGTCATACAAGCTTTTTGAAGTCCTACTCAAAGTATTTTCTCGCCATCTCATTGCTCAAATTCTGAACCTCTTGTTTCACCTCCGCGTCAGCTGAAAATTTTTTTCCACCCAAGTGAGTCTTCAGGGAGGTGAAAAGATGAAAGTCTGACGGCGCCAATCAGGGACGTTTGTGGGGTGGTTCAAAATGTCCTAACCAAAGGAAATGGTGGAGTTGGCCGCGAACGGGCGGACGTTGTCGTGAAGTAAGCGCTCACCCTTCGCCACATTCCCCTTTGTTTATATTAAATTGCTCTCTTGAGTTTTTTAAAAGTCTCATAGTATCGTGCTGCATTAATCTCTTCTCCCTGAAGCAGAAATTCGATCAAAATAATCCCTTCTTTTTTGGCAACCCATCGTGCAAAATGGAAGGGCTTCCACACCTTTGATTGTCTGGAACATTCGTACTGCCTTCGGTATACTCACGACACCACTTAAAGGCCAAAGCCGCTACACTTTCAAAGTTTTTTGGTACTTTCGTAACTCGACGTGTCCAAAGCTACTGGGTCTGATAGTTTCTCACACCTGGCTTTAAATTGCTACGCCTCTGCTTTGGCTAAATCTCTGCTCAAACACTTTCACCTGTCATATTCAACAAGAGTGTGTCCAAGTACATCAAAACTTGTTCATATTCAGCTGATACCTAAAAAAGGCGAGACATGTCACTCCTTTAACAACAGGCCAATTGCAATAATTTCAGTCCCATCTAAATTCGTTGAATCACCCATCAACTCTCAGTTGAGACGGAGTTGGATGAATTCTTTGAGCGGCACGACTACCATGCCAAGGGCCCCGGGTTCGAGACCACGTCTCCCCATGAGCTTTAATTAAGAAATTAAAATAATCCACTCCGTCTCTGTGCTGTTGCCTAGCTCGCAGCAATGTAAAAACAAGACTCAAGTTTCCCCACTTCCCTTAGCATTGCCTTCCGACCAAAACCATGCTAACGCATCAAAAAGTTGTCCCCTAGGCTTTGGTAACAGCGTATATAATCAAACAAAAAAAACACTCTCACTTGATGAAATATTTAGAAAATAACCATCTTATCAACTATTGTCAGTATGGTTTTCGCTCAACCGGAGGCTTTAACGGAGTGTTGGAATCATTGTCTCACTCACTCATTGGTGAGTCTGAAATCATCGCTCTGTATATTTCAAAAGCTTTTGATAGTCTGGCATGCTGCGCTTTTAGCCAAACTTCAAGCATTTGGTATGCACCTTGTTAAATGGATTGAGTTTTCTTTTTGTCCGGCCGTTCAGTCCGTGTAGTAATTGACTGAGTTACATCTGATCCATACAAAATAAATAGCGGTTTACCGTAGGGTTTAGTTATTTCACCAACCTTATTTCTTGTTTTTATTAATGATCTTTTATCCCTTACTCTCAATCATATTCATAGTTTCGTCGACGACAGCACCATTAATTTCATGTACTCTTTTGATTCTGTAATGAATTTTCGTGGATATGCTACATAAATCAACCGAGAACGTATTTTTGGATCATTAAACACCGGCATTTCTATGATCCTCGCTTGGGGCAGAGCAAATCGTGTTACGTTTAATGCATCCAAAACCCAATGCTGTTTAATGTCCCTTAAAAAACGCCCAGTTCACCCCCAACCCATTTCAGTCGACGGAGTGAATATACCCAATTCACCCTCCCTAAACATCTTGGGTATCGAGATATCCAGCAATCTTAGCTGGACTTCATATATTTGCAATCGCTAAAAATGCGATGAAATGTTTGGATTTTCTACAGAGATGTAAGAAATAATTCACCGCATCTGACTTAGAGCTGATCTGCATGTCCCACATTAGGCCTAGACTTGAATATAATTCACATATTTGAGCAGGGGCTGGACACACCGCATTGTCCGCGTTAGACAAAGTCCAGCGTAAGGTTATTAAACTTATCGGCGATCCCTCAATTCCTGAGACCTTTGACTCTCTGGGGCATCGACGGAATGTCGGTTGTCTCTCATTCTTCTGGCGCTATTTAGTCTGATTACTTATAGACACATCACAAGCTCAAGTCGCGCCCAACCCTATACTCTCCAAGTCAAATTTGGACGTACCGTCAAATTTCAGGAATCTCTTCTGAGCAGAAAAACACGAATGTGGAACAGTTTATCATCTTCTGATTTTCCGTCATCTTATGAGTCTGAAACTTTTAACGAGGCGTACATCAAACTTTTAAGCCATTTCACTTATCCTTAAATCCTTTCCTGGCAAGGCTGTGCGAATTAACAGAGGTTTTCTACGTAACCGCACAACATTTTAGAAGAATCTATCGATCGGTTCTCGAGATGTGAAGGGCACCGTATTGAAAAATACTGTTCTGAGAAAAACGTGTTTAAAGTCTAAGATAAAATTTTATTGCTATGTAAACTGAGCTGCAGCGCATGATAAAAAGTTTTGTATCTTTCAAGAATTTTAGAGACATCGGCTTGAAATTTTTAAGAGATACTCTTAAGTCTACATACCACAAGAAAATGTTTATATTTTCGAGGTAAATAAAAATAAAAAATCTATTTTGTTTTCGTTTCTTATAAACTACTGATATATGATTATGATTTGGTTGGCTTCGATTAATCGGCAATTTTTTTAGTTCTCTAAATAATTGCATTTTCTGGTGAAACGGCAAAAAAAGTTTAAATTTTAATTTAAAAAAAATATTTGAAAAAAATTAAAAATTTTGTAATTCAATAGACTATTAAATTAGTTGACAATCTTATTATTGAGCGCTATAAAATAATATCGCTGAAAGTGCAAACTAATGAAATTTTACACGTTATTTTAAGTTCGGTAAATATCTGTTTACAACTAAACATAATAACGCTTTATAAACATTATTTATCACTTCTTATCACCACACAAATTTTATATATAATTAGTTCTTTTTGTCAATGATTACGATACGATTGAAGGAAACTATAATATAACAACGAAATCATCGAAACATTGGAAATATGTTATCCATCTAAAATCATTCATCGAAAAGTATTCATATAAATCTGATATAGTTTCATTAATATCCCGTAGATGATATAATATAGGAAAAAGTAATTAATTAGAATAATTATAATTTATTTTTAATTTATAGGTAGCTACTAACAATTAGGTTCCGACATCTAATCATCATGAACAAAATTATAAGAACATACATATGAGAAATGAGACAAATCTGAGGAGAGTTTCTCCCTTAAAATCAGTCAAGGTGACCAACAAATTTTGGTTATGATAAGCTTTTTCAAAAACTTTTTGCTTTTAAATCTTTGCTTTATTTATGAATAAATCATTCCACGTTATCAAATATTAATCCCAATTTGTTTTCAATTAGGAAATAGACGTCTATCTTAATTTTCCAGGAATGGAATGGTTTTTTTTGCCTAAGCACACAATTCAACTAAATCGAAATTGATATGCAAAAGTTATATACATTAAAAACGATAGTTTTAAAACCGTGGATGATTACAAATGATACTTATATGAAATATCAAATATTTGAGTTGTTTATTAGTAGATCCTATATTGTACCCTATATTTGTAATAAAGTCGATTCCGATTACGACAAAACTCCTCTTCATTTCTTTTGTGATTTGGATCCTAATTCATATTTAAATTTTTTTTTTATAGTTAAAACAAAAGCTATTCTTTTCTGATTATAATTTTTAAGTATGTTAAATTAATTTAGTCCATTCTGAAAGGAAATAAAATTTTGTAAATAATAATATTGTTTCGTTTTAATGTACAGAATACAATGAGTTTGGAGACCTGCAAGGTTTTTTTTATCTTAACCGGCTTAAATAAGGAAGGTGCTTTGTTTGACTTGTGTGCATGTATACAGGGTATTTCAGATCTGGCGTGCCAAAATGAGTGGGGTGATAGATCTCAACTTAACAAACAAAAAATAATATGAGAGGGGTTGGGAGGGGCAATCTTAACCGTTTGCGAGTTACAGGGTAATTCATAATTTTCAGTTTTCATGATCCACTGCTTACAATTCAGAAGGAAAAACTTCTGGCCATCGTCCTGGCGCCGTCACAAAAATTGTTTTTGGGCGTGAAATCGTAAAAACGCACATCGGAGCATAGGAGTCCCATACGACTTCCATAAGCCTTGGGTTAATTGATTTGAGGGCTCAAGGTTATGCCAGCCGTAGCAAAGAGTCTGTAGCAGGCGAAATAAGGATCACTTCATTAACTTTGTGTTCAGGGCAGCCACCGTTTAATCTGGCGCTGAACAAATAAATCGATGTAAAAAGAATTATCGTTGTACAGGCTGAAGGAAAACACCCGGCAGTAAGGTAAGGACAAGGTAACCAAAATCCTTATTATTTATTTGCCTGGCAAACTTGTGACCCTGTCATCTCCGCAGCGCTGTTTGTGGGGCATTTAACGCGAAGCGAACAGCGAAAAAAATTTCAGGTTCTGGATTTTGTTCATATTTGGTTTAATTGTACTTCTATATGTCCTGAATGAATGTGCATTTTTATTTTTTTTTCTATGAAGCCTAGTTACCCTTTTCTAAGCCTTTAAAGAATTGACAAAATTTGAGGAGAGGGTTTTTTGAAAAAAAAATTTGCTATTATTCAAAGTGATAGAAAAAAAAGTAAATAGTGTTAGTTTAAAAAGACAAATAAATGTAGCTTATAGTTCATAAATAATATGTGTAAAATTTTAGAATGTGATCTGCATTCGTATCGGAGATAGAGAATTTAAACTTAAATTTTTTCATGTTTCCATACAAAACTATCGCACTGGCCAAACGCCGACTACGCGCTGCACTGTGTTCGAATGCAGATCCCATTATGAAACTGAACAGGCATTTACTATTCATTTTAAGTTATTTTTTGAACTATTTAAAATAAAAATTAAATATGTCGAAGTTTGTCAAAATTTAATTTTAAATATTAATTTTGGATTTTTTACATTAACAAAAATCCAATTTCGAATTCGATACCACGACTGTGAAGAGCATGCAATTTCCTATAAGTATCACTATTTTACTCATTTTTATATAAGTTTCTTAATATGACTAATTACATAACTTTTTCAAAATTGTTGGTTGTCCGCTTCGCGTGAAATGCCACTTATATTACTGTCATAAGTGAACAGATTTAACAGATCTTAGGCTCAACATATGCAAAAAAAGCACCTTTACCTCGAGAGCAGGGACACGAGACATCAATTTTTTTTATTCACTAGACAATTTAGCTTCCTTCCAGTTTAGATTTTGTCTCGGTGTCAAAAAAATAAATATAAATATGCAAGAGAAACAAGTGCAATAAGAATAAAAAAAAAGAAAAAAAAGAGCAAGGATAAAATCATTTTCAAATGAAGTTTTGAACGAATTAAATTCTGCTTGTAAATTTAAGATAAATAACAAATTCATTTCTTAACATGGAAATACTTATATAAAGAAAAAAAAACAAGTTTTAAATGTAACCGATTATTCTCATGAGAACATGAGACATTTTTTTAGTTGTTAGGAGTGAAATTACGAGAATTACATTGAGTGATAATATCTAAAAGCAAGTTTCCTACATTCGAAAAGGGTTTTCTTGTCTAATTTAACTGCCGGATTGTGAGTGATGTCTTGGCTCGGTTATTTCGTAATGCCGGGATAGTGCTGCAAGCATCTGATAGCACGGCCGTAGCAAGGGAGGGGGGGGGGGGCATTGTGGGGCAATGCCCTACCTTGAAATCACAATGCCCTACCTTAAAAATACCAAAAACTATGATAAATTATTATAATTGAATTGTTTGTACATAGTTTGAGATAATTATTCCCATATGAGTATGGTTTTCTTCTAATATATGTTGTGCTACAGCTGATTTTCCAGGTTGATTATTTTTCGCGTGGCTTATATGTTCTTTATGCCTGATTTTTATTGATCTCTTAGTTTGTCCAATGTACTTTTTGTTGCACTCTCCGCATGTGATGCTGTAAATGCCTGATTTGTCTATACTTGCTATTTTGTCCTTCGGATTGCTTAGTATGTTTAACAGTTTTTCATTATTTTCATATACTATTTCAAGGTTAGAAAATTTTGAACAAATCTGTCTCTGCTAGGTCGTCCAAGTTTGTTTTCAGCCAAGCAAATCGTCGTTCTTGCAAAGCTGGACATTCGCAGAGCAGGTGAGATATAGATTCAATTTCTCCTTCATCTCTTCGGTTTTTTTTTCACGTTGCGAATATCTTCGGCGTGAGTGCTCCGGAAATATTTTTACAGAATTTGATGCCATAGCTACTACATTATTATCATTCCATTTAAGAGTAATGATATTTTCATTGGTTGACTCGAATTCATAATAGCCCCTATTTTTCTATAGCATAAGTTTTTTGAAATTAAGGTGGAATTCGGTAAGCGATTCTCCCTTATTGTGCCCGTTCCTCTAACAGCCTTTCTTTCTAATTCCTCCAATAACGGAATTCCGGTAAAAAAATTTGTCAAAAAATATATTGTATGGATGCTTTCCTTTAGATAAGAGGACGTCGGCATAATTGAGGACGTCGGCATAATTGAGGACAACGCTTGCACCTAAACCCACATGTTTATAATTTTCTGCTATTTTTGTAGACGACCCTTGATATGGCTCCATTCAGTTTATATACCCATAATAGGTCATACCTTCCCATATTTTATAGCCATATCTAATTGGTTTATTTTTAATAAATTGTTTGCGACCATGTCTTACAAAATATTGAATCATTGCTTCATCAACACTGTGGTATTCTTCGTGTGGAGCATTTTTTAAAAATCGCTTGTTTAATCAAACAAATAGTAGCCTTACCTTTTTATTTATGATTTTTATCTATTGTTAAATTGTCACAGAATTGAATATGCGATAATATAGATTCAAATTGATACCTACTCATCGATTGTGAAGAGACTCTGTGAGAATCTTTTACACGTTCCCAATACATTCTACGTCTAGGAACACTATTATATCCGCTAAGTATAAGAATACCGATAAACACACGGATTTCAGAAGAAGTGACCGAGTCAAAGCTTCCTTGTTTTTGTAAGGCGAAATTGTTTGTGTAATGAACAATGGCGTTAATTACCTCTTCATCGAAAAACAGTGAAAACAATTCTAACGGATTTAGGTTGTTATATGCATTGTCCTCATCCATCCACCTTTCGAATTTCGGGTCGATATCACTAGATTACCAATGATATCCTTTGGGCCGTTTTCTTCTTTGTGATCGATAACGATTGGCGAGAACAGATAACGGAACATCATCATCACTGTCATACTCACTACTGTTAGATAATATTCGAACTAACTCAACTTCAGCAACAAGTTGTCGCCCAGAAAGACTGCTGAGGTCACAATACTCTTCATTTCCATCGTCCTCATCTGTTAACCCTTTGCACTCGATTTATTTTCAAAGTTGTTGGATGTCAACTTGTATTTATTTTTAGCTCAATAATGTGCTAATGCGCATTTTAGAGTATATTACTATTGTCACCTCCAGCGTGACATACGAGTTTTAGAGTAAATTAGAATTGTCACCTCCAGCGTGACATACGAGTGCAAAGGGTTAAGTCGTCTGTGGCGTTGATGAGAGGTAAAATGTTTATCGCAATTTCCTCTCGTGGATTGTCCAAATCAACTTCATCCCTTTTTATGTAGCTCTTCAATAATCTCGTTCAATGTCATTCCACTGAAAAATAAAAATAAAATTAACCGTGTATTTGCTGAACGTCCTACATGTAGGACACCTTAGTTTACACACACACAAAAACCGTAAAATTGCACAAAAATTTAAAAAAACATTTTATTTATTACTTTGTATACTTGTAAACACGATGTTATTATTATTATTATTATTTTATAAATTATATACTTACCCCATTTTTCTTGGTCAGCAAAATTTACAACGAAACAAAATGTCAACTTCAATTTCCTAGAAGTGCACTTCACTCACCGACATTGGTATGCAAACTAATATTTTTTTGAACAACAAAGTATTTTACATTTGTTCATACGCAAAACCCAATAGTTTTACAGTTAGTTTAAAATTACGTGGAAAAATTACGTGCATTTCCAAATTGAGCCAAAATCCATTTTAAAATTAATTTCTTTTTCTTTTTTCGTTTCGTTCACTGAAAATTTCATATAAGGTAGACGCGCTTGCGCTATTGCTTTCCGCAAGAAATGGAAGAATAATGTTATTAAAATATCTCCTTTTATGTATATCTTTACTCGTACTATGCAGTGATGTGTAATCTTCTGTTTCTTGCTACTTTAGCAGCGACGAGTCCAAATTTGCAGTGACATTTTCAAAGCAATGCGTTGCATGGAGGTTGCTTCTTGATTACACCCGTTTTATTAGGAAATACATTGAAGTTCCTAATATTTATTGACTTTTTTATATACGACCGTTTTTGAGCCCGTCAAAAAGGTTCTTATTCGGAAAAGTTGAAAAGTAATGGATGGACGAATTCTTTTGCGTTTCGGCTCGTACATACTTTACCCTGCACTACATCGCCCAGAAACAATTTTTTGACATACTTCAGCGCCTGGCTGTGATTTTGAATTAAAATTCATTTTTAAGATAAATAAATGTGTTCAAAAAATGCAAAAGATAGCTGTAGGTAGTTGTTTAAAATTAAGGTTCTTTACACAATTTAAAATTATTGCTTGTCTATTATGTTTCGCTTTCATATATTTGTGGAAGTTTTTTTTGGTTCTAAATTGCAACACTCAATTATAAAATGCGTTAAGAGACTGATGCTTAGTATTACTTAAATATGTTAAGTACAAATAAAATTAATGCGCTGCTTTCAAGACATTTCAGACAATTTTCAATGACGTTCAGTTTTAAAATGCTAATACTCACTTGCATCGCACGCGCGTGCAATTTATTTATTCCAGTACATGATGATGAGCTGAAATTATGTAGTGGCTCGTATTTTGTGCTCACATTATTTCGCTTCCTATTAAACTAGTAACATGAAAGTTATTATGTTAAGCTCCAGTTTAAAATCTAAATTTGAATGAAAAATGTACCTGCCTAAGGTCCTATATTAAGGAATATTGTATGAAAAAAAAAACTATAGAAAACGAAATGTAATCAAAACCTATAGGGTAGTTTTTGTGTATTATTGTCGATAGTGAAATAAATGATAATATAATAAATAAACAAATAATAAAATCGACCATGAACAGTTGAAATTAAAATCAATGAAAGCAAACTAAACAGAAGTGAGAAAAACATAAATAAAGGCACATACATAACTTGAGAATTAAAGCAAATCGTGAAAAATTAAAATCAAACAGTGCAATACATTATAACAATAAAAAATATTTAAAACTTCAAAATACAATGATGCCATTATTACAAATATTATATTCTCTTGATCAAATTTCTTTTATTCCACACTGATACTATATTTCATGAGTTACACTGTTTTAAACGCCGCCCACTAAAGATTTTTCATCGATGTTGACGGATATTACAATAAATAGTTATTTATGGATAAGGACAAAGGAATAATTGCATAAATACATTAAATAGTCTACGAAAATATTAAAAAATGTTTCATTTCGGTGCTTACTTATATTTTTCTCTTAACAAACGCGTTCTATTATAAATTTTTTCAGTCATCCAATACGTACATTAAATATTTTATAGATACTGCAAAAAATTAAATGATGACAATTTCGTGTCTTTCGTGAAGTCTCTCACTATCTACTAAGTAGATCTACAAATTAACTAGTACGCTAGAAACCAGTAAAAAACAAAGCATTAACCACCAGAGGATTATTTCTTGCGTGAAGGTTATTTACAGTAATAAATCTGTATTCATAATAGAAAAAAGCCAAAGTAAAAATAAATATTAAATAAAAGCTAAAAACGCGACTATCGTGATATTATAATTGCAGGAATTCTCTGATTGTTGATATAAATCATTTTAGCTTTTATTTGGTGAAATAAGTTGAGCAGTTGGGAAATTTGTCTTTAGAATAATCAGAATCTGTTCGAAGCCTCTGGCAAATACTTGTCCGCAAAGCTTCTTTGTATGATAATTGAGCCGCTGGATCGGTGCCTATTGCTGTTGAAATTTCTTCAGCTGTTAACTCATTTGAAACAATTCCTGTAGATTCAATGACTTTTTTCACGCCTTCTGTAAGAAGTGTTTCAACGTCTGTGGGGAGTTTGGAACTTTGCACCATTTTTCTTCGTTTTGCTGACATTCCCGATATATAAGCGTCTGAGTAGGGAGCTTGTGGTTTCTACAATTAAGCAGTTGTTATTTAAATTCAAATTTTTATTGTAATTTATGTTTCTTTACCTGCCGTCTTTGTGTTTCCATATCTCTAGTTATCATTGGAAGCCAATTAGTTGGAAAATTAAAGTGCCATGACTCGGATTCTGGTACAACATAAGGTAATGGTTCATTTGAGTGCGTCGGTTTTCGCGGTGGCAAAATGTGATCACCTATATTTAAACTTGGCTGAGAAGTTCCTGTGAAACCACGTGATGTGGATTGTGACGCAATTTTCTTTTGTGTACTGACATTTGAAGGGCCTGTTTCATCTGTTTCCATTGGCTAAAAAAGTTGAGTAAAATAACCGATGTGTTTAAAAAAATAGTTAATCTGTACTTTATAAAGGTAACAATTATTCAATACTTCATATTCGATTTCGTTTAAATTATGTATAAAATATTTTATCACTGTCCATTTTTATAGGAATAGTGTTTTAAAGTTTAATGAGAGAGAGAGAGACATGCATCAAGTTTTAAACACTAATAATGTCATTAAATTTTATCGATCAAGCGACAATTCTAGGAAGAGTGCAAACAAGTGCTAATTATTTGTTATAAAGCGAAAATGCACGCCAACATTTCATTTATTTTTTTTTCTTTGTCACAAATCCTCATTTTGTCCTTTACACCAGCCAAATATTATAGCACATTGTAAAAGTTGCGTCTCGCTAAAATACTAGAGTAGACTGAGTATGAGTAGCTCTGAGTAGACTGAGTATGAGAACCTCAATTTTTAACGGAGGGTACTTAGAGGATTTTATCTTTAAACACACCAATATATTCCATGAATACTTTATCTTACATAAAGTAATCACAAAAGTGGTAAAGTGGTAAGTGTCTTTCGTAATATTTAATACAAATTGCTACGGGTAAAATTTCTCACAAAAATGCGTAAAAAAGTTTGATGGCCGTCCAAAAATTTACACTAAACAATGCCTTACCACTCTAAATGATACATGATTTTAAAGCTAAGGGATGACAAAAATTCATGATCTAGTATTTACAAAAAAAAAAATATTTTTCAAAGTGAAGTCAATTTTCCGAAAATTATATTTTTATTCGGAAGGCTATGTAACGATCTTTACAAATCACTAAAGATCAACGTTCTACGGTGACAATAGTTATGAATTTTCAAAAAAGCTATGATCACGAGAAAAAGTGCATAAATGCAAAAGTTTACAATCCTGTACAACTTCTGTACGAAATTTGTTTTTTTTGAAAATCCTTTACCACGATAATTGCTTATATCAGTAACAATAATTTAGTGAAGTTTGGACAAAATCGGAGACATCGAATTTTTTCATCTGGTACACTTGAGGAATTTTTCCCCGTATATGAAGAGAATTTATTCTGAAAAGCCCCTTATGTTATAATGTTATACTATTAAACGAGCTATGTTTATAGTTGGGTGATCAATCTTCGTATCATCAAAATAGGACCACGCGTTACGAAGCCAGTTGCTTCTGCTACCAATGGAACAATATACTCTAAATAAAAAGAATTAACCAAATGACACAACATTCTCTAAAACAGAGATGGGCATTTTTTATTCGAATAAAGATAAAAGATAAAAGCTCAAATAGATTGAAAAATCGAATAAAAATTTATTTGATTACAAAAATTATTTGTTATTCGGAGAATTATTCGCAAAAATTATCTGTTATTTGGTGCTTTTTATTCGATTATCAAATAATTATTTGTTATTCGATCGTGCGTTATTCGATAATCAGATAATTATTCGTTATTCGATGACTTATTCGCAAATAATTATCTGTTATTTGGTGCTTTTTATTCGATTATCAAATAATTATTTGTTATTCGATCGTGCGTTATTCGATAATCAGATAATTATTCGTTATTCGATGACTTATTCGCAAATAATTATCTGTTATTTGGTGCTTTTTATTCGAATTTCAAATAATTATTTGTTATTCCATTATTAAAGAATTATTCGATAGTTCATGGCTCTTTATGAAATAAATATTTGTTGTTGGTGTTCATTAGTTCAATTTCAAAAAATTATTTCTTGGTACACGCATTTCATATCACAAGGTGTCTCGTACTTAGGAAATTAAAACTGTCTTGTTATGTTTGGGTGTTTACAGTTAAGATTTTAGTAAATGATACCATAAAACAAATAAGTATTCCATAAAGAGCCATCAACTATCGAATAATTACTTGATAATCGAATAACAAATAATTATTTGAAATTCGAATAAAAAGCACCAAATAACAGATAATTATTTGCGAATAACTTAAAATAAATTAAAAATCGAATAAAAATTTATTCGACTAATTTTTTATTCGATTTTAAAAAAAATCGTTATTTGATTGAAAATTTATTCGAATAATGCCCACCACTGCTCTAAAATCATCCAAATTGTTTTTCGCGTCATGAAGCTAAGTTCCGCCACCTTCCTCACATACAAGATTTTTGATATTGTATCAATTAGTGAACATACTGTGCATAAAAAAACAGAACCATCAGGGTACACCCGTTACAAAGTTAGGCATCCCCACCCTTGGGACAAAATATTTCAATTAGTAGCAATAGGGGAGAATACTGCATACAACAGAAAAAGAATAATACGAAGTTACGTTTCCCGCCCTTGAGTATATTCCCCATTGCTACTGAGAAAATTTTTAACCTACAGTGGGGGGTGGAAGGTGAAGTGTATTTAAGAAGTGGGGTGGAAAATGAAGGTGAAGTGTATTTAAGGAGTGGGGTGGAAAAGAAATGTCGCCTAATTTCATCTTTTTAACCGACAAAAACAAAGAGGTTCTAAGTTCGACACGTATTTTTTTATTTTTTATTTTTCGATGTATGGACCGATTTTGATGATTCTTTTTTTGTTGGGTGCAGTGTTCTCCGATTGGTACGATGTTAAAAAAATGTTAAGTTGGGTGGGGGTGAAACCTAACTTCGTAACGCATGGACCGATTTGGATGATTCTTTTTCTGTTGTATAGAGTATGATGCCCCATTGCAAGCAATGAAAACAAATTGGTCCTAGGGTGGGGTGGGAAGGAGTAGTCTAGCTCTGTAACCAGTGGACCGATTTGGATGATTCTTTTTTATGTTGGGTAGAGGCATTTTCATGTAGAATAAATGACAGACTGAGAGTTACAAAACAAGGCCCGATTAAAAGTGGCTTAGAAAACGTTCCGCGCAAACACGAACGCGAGTTTTCGGACAAAAACGAATCAGACAAAAATGACCTTCAAAAAGTAATGCAAAGTTAAGTCGTTTTTGCCCGCAGTTTTTTCTGATTCGTTTTTGCCCGAACATTTTTTAGCCACTTTTTGTTGCCTTTTGTAGATAGATCATTTTTACTCTCAGTCTATCAAATAATATAAAATTGAAGTTGATCTGATTTAAATTGAAAGAGATATACTGTGAATCAGTTCTGAAAACGTTACTTTCAGAAAAACATGTCTAAAGTGCAAAGTTTTTGTTTGTATCATGCATATAAAAGAGTTCGACGAACGAGAATATGCTGTAGCTTCGCTATTTTCATAAATTTAACCGTAATATTCTAGGAGAATAATATCCATATTTCAAACTTTCGAAGCATATTTAAAAACAAATCGAATTTTCAAAATCGTCAAAGTATTGTTCGCCCTTAATAAGCTTTAAATATATTTTCAATTATTTGTCTGTAGCTTTCTCTATCTCTAATTCCAGCAATCTCTTAAGGGACATGAGGTCGGAGAAGAACTTCACCCGATTCGAGACAACGGTTACAAGTGGACCTATAATTTAAAGTGGATTCGAACCACTTTAACATTTTCTCTGCACCCGCACGGCCGTTATAACGTAATCTGTGTCCGCAGAAAACCTGTAATTAGGTTAAGCTTATAACCTATCCCACGCCGTGAACTAGAGCACAGAAATAACTAAATTGGTGTATTGGAAAGCACCAGAAACATTAGACAGCAATTTTTTTATTCGCAAAACTTGACGTCTCGAAAGCTGTTGCCCACTATGACCATAGACCAATTGCAATAACTCTCTTATAAATAGTATGTTCATATCTTGAAATAACAATGTTATCAGCGATCGCAAGTACGGCTTATTTTCTGGTCGGTGCACTATAAGGTTTGGTTCATTCACCTACTCTATTAGTTACATTTATTAATGAACTTCTTCGCTCACTTTTAATACTTTATATGAATTCGCTGACATGATTTTGCATACTGCTTCGACTCTATAGCAGAATTCAATGAAAACGCTATAAACAATAATCGTTTGATTCATTAAGCTATGCACACATTCTCGCTTGGGGAAGAGCAGAATTGTATCATGTTTAATACTTCCAAGATGCAATGCTGTGTTCTATCTCTCAAACCTATCATACTACTAACTCACCTCCTTTAAACATTTAGGCCACCAACCTTAACTATGTAGGTACACATATTTATAAAATCACAACTGAAAAGGTGCAAAGGTCCGTTCCCGAATCATGTCAAATCAATACAAGAACGAGGTGCGTTTATAGCTTTGAAAAGTATTATATAATTTTAAGTATTTAGACTTTTATATTTTCTTTTGATTCATATTTAAAAAAGTAAAACTAGTGTTTTCTGAATAAGCTAATATGTAATATTTTTCTCATGTACTCACCGTTACACTTGCAGTTTGACTTTCGGTTGGTGGGCGCCTAATCACTAAAAATTCCTGTACATCATTTGTATTTTGTCTAGTATTATCTAATTCCCTAATTGCTGCAGCCATCAAATGCCTATGTAATGGTCTTAAAACTTCTTGTTGTAGTTCTACAAAAAATGGGATTAATTAAAATGTTATTCTTAATTGTAATTACCAACCATTATTCGATGTAATTGCCATCTGTGCTACTTGGTTTAAATATAACTCGGCATTGGACCGTCCAACACATGTGACTAATATGACAAACAATCGACGAACAAACGATATTAATTCTCTTAGTAAACGAGTGCCAAATTCATTAGAATCGTCCTCCCGAATTAAATTAATTATGAAAGGTAAACTGTTTCGAATAAAATTTTCCACAGATGCTCTAGCATCGTAGTCAGGTAAATCATATTGGGGCAGAAATATTAAAACGTCATTGAGAAGCTGTATCACTTGATTGATTGCGTTGTTCATGTTTTCGTCTGTAATTGGAGACCCAGCAAATAAGGTGCTTACTATAAATGCGTGAAGTTCACTTCTTATACGATTAAGTGTATCTGGGCTAGGTGCAACATCAACTAAGTCTCTTAAAGTTAAGTTACTTCCAAATAAATTTAGTGGTATGTTAAATTCTTCATTGGAAAAGTTGAAAATATTGTCGGAAGCAATATTTTGACCGGATGGTGCAGTTGGTTGTGAAGTAGGAGTAGTGTTACGTGGGGAAGAAGCGGTTGCTTCAGTTGGCTGTCTCCGTTGCCGTGTGTGTACTCGCGTTCTTGGAAGTCCATTGGTTTGATTTGTCGTTTCAGCAGTTTCATTTTCGCGGATGTGATGACTACTACAAGGTAAAAACCTGGAAGAATATTTTCTTATATTATGCCTTTATAATTAATTATTATATAATCGAACCTGTCGAAAGATGATAACATATTAGCGGGAATAACTCTGGCATTCCAAGCTGAAGGAAGATTAGCAATATGAACTTGTGGTCGTGCTGTTGAACGCGTTTGAGTTGATGTGGTAGGATGTGTTGCTGTTGTAACTCGTGGTTGATTTGCTTCTGAATTAGAGTCAGATGAACTGTTTGCCGTGGTCGAATTGCTTGGTGGAGTTGTTTGATTTTGTTGTGGAACTGTTGTAGTATTTATTGGCATTCCAAAACCCAAAAAATTTGGAGCGTTAATTTGAACATGCAAGTCAGCATCAAGAGGAGCTGAATTTACAACTGCTTGAATAAGTCGGGCAACTTGATATTGAGGATTTGCTGAAAGAATTTAAAACGTAAACATTTGATTCATTTAAAAATTTTGCTTTTCTGCTTTATCCGATCTCTTTCAGATATATGTCTTTGTAAAGAATTTAGTTATTTAAAACTGTATACTAAGTTTCTTTCGTTTCCTACAAAAAGTTTTACTCACAACTATAGTTAGAAATTTAATCGACTCAAGCAAAATTATAAAAAACCTATCGAAGCAAGCAGTTTGTACTTATACACGTGAAATGAAGTGATTTTCCTTTGCTTTATCATACGTGAGTACTCAATTAAAATATATATGTTTATGTATATGTATATATGGTAGTTTCCTTCTAGGTCAATGTTAACGGACGCAAGTTAATCCTTTTAGTGTCATGCCCATCTACGCAGTTTATCAAAAGAATGCCACGGACCGATTTCATGTGTATCTTTGTAAATAAGCGAAAAATGAAAAGGTACAAAACTGCAAAAATATCCTCTTAGACAGAGATGAATATGCATCGAAGATAAGGACTAAGTGTGAACAAAGGGTACTTGAGATTCAGAAAAGCTGTAATGTGAAAGTAAATAAGCGAAGCCGAGACAGTAGCATATTTCGCATAAGTAAGGATAGACGACTAAAAGGCTATAACCAATTATTTTTTACTGTGGTCTGTTGTCAAACAAAAAACTACCATGAATTGCCACATGAAATAAAACTTCAGGGCCGAAAAGGCAGCGCATTACCTCCTACAGTAGTAATAATGATTGCAATTTCAAACAGTGCAAGAAACTGTTTTCCAATTGTTAGTTAAATTTTTAAAATTAAGATATTTTGAAAATTTGCAGGTTTTCTTTTTACTTTTTTTTTCATACTTGGGGCAGAGCAAATCATATTGTATTTAACCAATCCGAAAGTTAATGCTATTTAATGTCCCTTAAAAGATACCCATCCCACCCTCAATCCATTTCAGTCGACTCAGTCAATATCCCCAAAATCATATATGACTGAACATATACCGTCAAATTATAAAAAAAAACTGTGATGGCAAGACCCATTTTCCTCAAATTTTCCAAATCGTACAATAATGGTTCTTTTCTAAAATAAATTTAAAAATTCTAGAATCTTCTAATTCCTGCCCTAAGTGAATGTGCAAAATTCCATCCATGCCATGTTGGTCCGATGGGTGCCGCGATTACTCACGGTGGAGACAATAAGTTCGAAGCACTTTTTGGACCTCTGTAAGCGATATTCGCAGTATTTTTTCATCGATTCGCATCCCTGATAAGCCTGGATCCACTATTATACTACAGAGATCCAGCAACAATCCAGACAATGGACTTTTCCGAGCGAATCGTCCCCCAAGAAGACAAAGATGATTCCATCGACCGGAAAGGTCATGGACACGATTTTTTAGAATAAAAAAAAAATAATTCTCATGGACTTTTTCGAGAAAAGAAGCACGATCACGGGGCAGTACCATAGTGAATTATTGGACCAATTAGACGAGAAATTGAAAAGAACATAGACCCATTTGAAAAGAAAAAATGATGTTTTTGTGTTAAAAGGGGGTTCTTTTGTGTTCTATAACCCACCGCAACATAACTTAAAAGTACCGGTGACAAAGTAGAGAGAAAAATCTATAATGTAATAAACTGATTAAGATAGTCCTCGATGGAGTAAGTGATAACTTTTCGGTCTACCAATCCGGAGGTCCCAGGATCGAATCTCACCGACGGCGTTGTTGCAAGAATCGAATTTATAATGCCCAAGGATTATATATAATAAATCTCTAATAGATCTTAAAGCTAAAAATAATTATTGAACTAACGTAACGTCAACTAACAAATAATTATTTGAAATTCAACTAAGCGACACAATCCAACTAAAAAATAATTTTGATGATTGATCCCAGTCAATTTTTTAGTTGTGAGGTCGAAGTGATTTTTTACCAAACCCAACAATAAGCAAGAAATAAATGCGTTATTTTAAGTGTAAGTGAGCACTAGGAACTGGTGATGAAAGATGGTAAGAGTTCGCGATAATTTTGTAACGCTTAGGCCAACTTGAATGATTCTATTCTTGTATAGACTATGAGCCCGATTGGAAAAGAAAGAAAATTCATATATATTCAATATGCAATACATTAAAATTGTGTATTCAATTTAATATTTTCTTTGATATATTGATAGATAGACATTAAATTTAAAACACGTGTAGTGCGGTTACAATATTTTGTTCATGGTACCAATTACGAAACGTACTTTAAGCCTGGAATACTAACCAGTTTTGACTCACAGGAGTTTAAATACACCGAACAGAATTTGAAGCAGTAAAGTTTACACTTCGCCGAGCACAACAAGATCTAATAAGCACGCACAAGGCAATGCACTTGCGAACTATAGCAGCTCTGGTCATATGTCCTGAAAAACATGAGCCCAAAAAGTAGCCAGTGAGTAAATTTTACTCATGGTTAGCGTTCCAGGGTTAAACAAACGAAGAGTTACAAAAAAATAGAATTATCGAAATTGCTACACGGGTTACGAAGTTAGTTGCCTCCCCCTGTCAGGTCCAAAATCGTTCTCACAATAGAATAGACTCTATATTTTTTCTTTTTAGGATGTAGTCAATTAGAGGACAACGCTTTGATGCATTAGCATGGCTTTGGCCGGAAGGGAAATAGGGTATGGGGAGTGAGGGAAATTAAATGTATTGTTTTTGCATTGCTGCGGGCTAGGCAACAGCCCTTATTCGGAGCGGATTTTTTTTAAATTCTATTTTAAAAACCCACAGGGCGACCGAGTCTCGAACTCGGTAAACATGTCGTGTCGCTCAACCAATTGATCCAACTCCGTCTCTATAACATAAAATAAAAATAAAACAGTTGCTTTTGAATAAAAATTAAGCAAACTTGATTGATTCAATTGGAGGTGTGAGGTTCTCAAGCACTGCGGCCACTGGGGCCTCAAAGTTAGTGGTGCTAATAATTTTGTTTCACGGACTGAGGGTCATGTTTGAAAACCGTGACAATAGGGATGCGGTTACTGCAGCATTCTTTACTTTAGGTGCGGATAATTCGCAGAATTTGTTTCTAACTTGATTTTCTTATACAATTCTAAAAAAATTTGCCGTTAACGGAACAAAACACATGAATAATTTTCGAATTTGTTACTACGAGAGCTGTTCAAGAAGTAATGATAAGAGTGATGATTCGCGTAACATGTGTTAGATATTCGCCTACCATGTCCAGCGTAGATAAAAAGTTAGAGCGACGTTATAACGTGAAATTTTTTAGTAAAACTCGGAAGAACCGATCAACGCCTCGCACCGAGGTTGTAAACAATTCAGCTGCCGTTATCGTCTGCGAAGAACGACGAATTACCGTGAAAGAGCTCACCGCATGTCTAAACATTTCCGTTTGCAGTGCATTTTCGATTTAGCACAAGAACATTTACGAAATTTTACTGCATCATGACAATGCTCCATTGCGACGCAGCTCACAGTGGATTTTTTATTTCCGCTGAGGGGACTGAAATTCAAGAGCAATCACGAGGTCATCAAAGTTGTGGAGGCGCGCTACAAGGAGCACGAGAAAGATGGACTAGCGTACATGCTGAAAAAAAGGCAGGAACGGTGGGAAATGTGTATTAGAACTGAGGAGGTTTACTTCGGAAAAAAGCATGTGGATTTGAAAGACTGAAAAAATATTTTTTTCTGTAGAGTCTTCGTACTATAGCATGTAACAGATCACAAATTTACTTTTCTCTGGGAAACATTTTTTATTGCTTTTGATGAACTTATAACGCTCACGTGGAGGCAATTAGAGGTGTATTTTTGCTTATTTAGCCGAAAATTGCAATACAGCTTCGTCAACACTCTATCCACTCCATCTATCTAAACCAACATAAAAAAATCTCGAGTACGGCATAATTTTTTCGAATGACAGAAATCTTCTGACAAACAAAGCTTTCATTTTTTTTTATCATTTTCAAGGTTTACAAAAGTGAAAATTTATATTTTTTATTCCGCTAATAGCTAGTAATGCTACTGAAGTTAAAATTTTAAGTTATAGGTTTGAGGGCAGGTAAACGAGCTACGTGCAAGTCGCTCAGGTAATATACCAATTTTATTACCAGGAATGATTAAGTTGCAATACTTTCTTTACTTGCATACTGTCCAAATATACAAATAGTACAGTTACAAAAATATTGAGCTTATTATTTTGCAAAAAAAAAAGTGTCCAAAATTTACTTACTTTTAGACTCTCTTACTTAACCAGGTTGCACGTTAAGTACGGAAACCTAAAAAATTACTAGGTAGATTTGTTTATTTGTATTTCATAAATAAAAACGACCAAGTATAGAACACTTCTTCAAATTCATCCCCACTCAAGGCACCACATTTATACATTTTTTTATGTGTTAAATTGGAGTTCTTTACCTTTTTTTATTTTTTAAGCGAATTTAATTTATACAATTGTGGCACAATCGCAGGAGTTTACAGGAACTCACTTATTTTTTGTTCCTTACATTTCCTATGCTCGAAAAATGGCGTGAATTTAGTTGACGACAAAACTTCCTCTACAGCAAGAACTTGCAAAAAAAAACTAAAATGGTCCATATTGTAGGACGGTTTAATGAAAAGTTACTTCTAGCATCTTCTTGTTTTCAATGAATTTATATGAAATTGGTTCCATAATTTTCTTGGTTTTATTACGATCGATTGATCTTGAATCTCATCAATGGTATGGTGTTATGTAATGGTGTTTGTGTGTATATGTTTACTGAATCACTATTTTGACATGTTTGAACAAGTCTCAATGGACAACAATTACCACACAAAGCACTTATCTACATGCTTCAAACTGTTTTAAAAGCTTTTTGTATATTAATGAGCATAAATATTGTTAGTCATTAATGTTTTCGGTCGAGTAGCCATACAAAACACGATGTGAAGTCAGCAAACATTACTTTTGACACTTTTTGGAAATACACTAGGAGGCATTAACAAACAAAAACAAAGTGATTATATGAATATAGAAGTATACAGCGTGCTATACTTTAAAAAGATAAAATGATAACATACGAATAAGCATTCGCCTTGGAGCAAGATTGAGAACGATTTCTGCAATAGGTTGCCCCTCTACAAAAGATTAAATATTTACAAATTCTTCGTTCCTGTTTTTGTTGTCTAAAATAAGAATTTAAAGTGAACAATAAAATCTACCTTGATTAGCAGTTTCGGCATTATCATTTGCATTATTTGTGGTAGACGGCCGATTTCGCATTGGGAAAAATATAGGAGAATTCAGTGTGTTGCTACTTTCGGAACTGGCATTTGTACTAGCTGTGGTGGATGTGGATGACCGATTTCGCATTGGCATAAATAGAGGAGAGGTCAAAATGTTGCGTAAACCTCGTGAATCAACATTTGTTTGAGTCTGAGACTGACCTTGTGCCGAAGCAGTATTGACGCCTGTAGTCTGAGGCTGAGCAGAAGCTGTTGTTTGTGAATCTGCATTAATATCCTCAGTATTTTCCGTTGCTGAAGGCATTGGTGGGGCCGAAGGTCTTGCCGATGCATTTGATGTTTGAGATGCTGTAGAGTTGTTATTTGTAGCCGAGTCATTGTTATTTGTAGACGGTTGAAGAAACGATGCCAAGTAGTTGTTTGAACGTACTCCTTGTTCTACCAAAATTGGACGACAACACAAATATCTAGGAGCGGGTTGAGACAAGTCAAGCATTAAATCTGATATTGCATGTTGGGCATGAGACATATAATGAAGTGCTTCAGAAACCCGATCAAAGACGCGTTGAGAATTCTCACGTCCAGTGGTATCCTGCAAATGTAACGTTTTAACTGATTAATTTTAAAATCAATTTTATTAGGCATACATTTTCTTCAAAAACGGGATCATCCATCAAAATGTCATAATATTGTTGTATAAATGGCTCTAATCGATTCTGAACCGTGCGCATTTGTCGTACCACTTCACCCAATGTCCGTGTACTTGTTCTTTGCCTGCAATTTAATAGTAAAATAATAAAGCAATGCATGTAAAGTTTTTATTAACCACGATGGATTTGTATTAGAATTGCTTTCTAAGCCCGCTTCTCGATTTGTAGGTTCTTGTGCAACATTTTCAGTTGAAGAGCTTTCAATATGTATATTTATGTCCGATTCTTCTGCATTGCTAGAGCTTTCTGGACTTTGAGTAGAGTTTTCGCTTGAAGACGTTTGATTTTCACCTGCTTGTGGTGATCCAAATACAGTTGGTAACTGAACTACTGTCACATTTGGATGGCCATTCTGCAGAGCTGCCGAAACAGCTCCGCGTAAAGCTCCAACTAAGTTCTGAGCGTGGTTTTGTGGTATTTCTACAGCTGCGGAAATACCAACTTCAAACACTGTAGATTCCATGGTCCAACGTCCTTGTGTTAATATATCTAATGAAGAGTTATTAAGACCCTAACAAAAAAATTCAAAAGATTACTCAAGTTGCTCATATTTGACGATCACTTACTCTCTCTGGATTTTCTAAGTAAAGTGCGATATTATTGGCGCATTCTAACATATGACGTGCTACAGTAATTCTATTCATGCAAAACGATGACGACGGATTAAGTGGTGGAATTGGAGCCTGCGGTGTTTGCTTTTTAAAATTTTATTATTTTATTAGTAACATATAAAAATTAATATTATGTCAAAGTACCCCTCCAGCTGTAGTCACCGGAATTGTCATTGCGCCAACCACCATACCATCTAAGGCACGGAAAATTGGAGACTGCCGAATGTTGGCATCAAGTTCATCTCGCTGGCGTCTATTGTTAGTATCAGTTGTATTGGTAGTTCCTCGAGATGAAGGCGGCGGACGCTCAACAACATGAACCACTTTTCCATTAACATCTAAGGAAGCAATAATTTTCAAAAAATACGTTTAACTATAGAAATCTTTAGTTCATTTACCGTATTCTTTAACCAGTTTTTCATCCGACAGGACTCTGCCACAATAAATTATGCGCTGTAGATCTGCCGATATATTAGTTTTTTCTGCTATAGCTTCTTTAAACTGTCTTACGGTTATCTGAAAAATAAATCAAAAACAGTTGAAAAAGTTAATTATTATTGCTAAAAGGCTCAAATAACAAAATTGAATCGGTAAATCGAGCTTAGAAGTAAATTGGGGTTTGCGAGGAAAGCACATTTGACTTTCAATGTGTTTGATAAATAAAATATTAAAAGCCAATTCGAAATTAGGCCCCATTGAAAAAGCAAAACTAGACTTTTCTGCTACTCAGAGCTCAGTCAATAAAGACTCTCATAATAATAATACATAATATTTCAATAATTAATACAGATCGATTACTTCCCCGCGCACAGCTACTGAGCGACGTAGTAATTAGAGAAGTACCACACCAGCCAAGAGATAATCTGCTCCAAATGATCAAAAGTATCACAACAATAGTCGATTGTCTGGTTTTAGCTTATACTAACGCATTTGCATTTCTAAATCTACGGAGCAAGCTACTCTAACTATAGTTCGCTTATCCTGCCGCTCTAAACAACTAGCGTTTTTCATTGATTTTCGTAGGTGGAATAGTAGAAAGAGTAAAGAAAGCAACCCGGTTAACTCTAACTCATTAACTCCATGGAGGACATAATTATCCTGCAATGGAATATTAGAGGGGTCTTTAATAATCTCTCGAAACTACAGTTGGTAGTTGACCAATATAGACCGCAAATAGTTATACTACAGGAAACGAATATCCTTGTGTGTGATGAGCCTGAACGGCTAATAGGATTTAATCATATACGGACAAATAATTAGAGGTTGACGATTCACCGCGGTGCTGCCATCTTGGTGCATACAGGTTCCTCCTACAGGGAACTTGACTTAACAACATCACTGACTTGCTGTGCAGTAAATATCCAGACCAAACCCACACTAATAATATCCTCCCTGTACATTGAGTACGGCCGAGAGCTAACTCAGTCAAATCTAGAGCGATTATCAGACCAGCTACCGGGGCCTCAAATCCTCGGTGGCGATTTCAATGAAACAGTCCCATCTGGGGCTGGCATCAGAGTACTACACATACGCAGACAACATTATCATTGCCAAATCATCGGAAAACCCAAACGACGTAATGAGAAGAGCAGTATATAAAATGAATGATTGGTGCGCGGAAACAGGCGCCACATTGCCATTAGAAAAAGCGGAGGCAATAACCATCAGTAGAAAGAGAGGAACCACGTCCAATCCTAAGAGGTTTTTCGACAGAGAGATAGACAGATATGATAGCTTAAAGAAAGTAAGGTAGTCTGTAACAAATTAACAAGAGTGAATGGGTTAGCCAAGTTACTAGCGGCAAAAAATAAAGGGGCTTTGACAGCGACCATTCTGAGGACTACCAACTAACACCATGCTAACGGGATATATAGGTTAGGGACTACTTCTGTATATATCTGATATCTGACAGGACCCAACGGACGTACTTGAACAAATTACAGGTCAAAATTAACAGAACTATACGAACGGGTACAGGGTTAGGAAAGACGACACCAGTTCCAGCTCTATCAATAGAATCTGGAATCAGCTCCAGCCAGGATAGAATATTAAAGGCCAGAGTTAACTTTACGGAAAAAAATGTCATAACAACAACAGGACTACACAAGACTATCAACAGCTACCCAGGACATAACAGAGAAGAAAGACCAAAGCAGAAGAATGCTACTGAAGACGTAATAAGTATAATAATAGATTTAAGAATACCCCTAACCCTCCTCCCGAAATCCCATACAGTGTTCCTTGGAGCCATGCATTTGGATACGAACAGACATGGAACGAGACAGACTTACACGTAGGACGGACAACAACGCAGACCGCAACGCAAATTATAGCGGTATTAGTATATAAACATCCAGAAAATCCTCAAGAATACGTCACCCAGAAGGTAGTACTCCATCAGGGGAGCTGCTAAACAGCTAAAGACAACTGTGTAGAATCGATAGAGAACCTGAGAAATCAAGAGCCTCTGATCACATGAATTAGACACTCTGTTTTACAAAAAAAAGGAAGTATAAAAATAGAATTGATCCCGGGTCACCAACGTATCCCAGGCAACGAAACAGCGGTCAATCAAAATCAAAATATAAAAAGTTTCTTGATGCACCCATAACCATTCATTAGGGGTTTTTTTTTATTAAAAGCTGTGCAAACAACCAAAAATATATACATATTTCAAATAAATAATTCAAAACAATTTATAATAAGTAAATTCAAGCATTTCTACAAACCTACTACGAAAATATATAATCTGGCTACACTAAATGTTCTTGCCGACCATTCCAGTCACGCGAATTCGTATTGCAACGGAGAACTTCGCATGCAAAAACACCCACCAGTGAGTGCTGATCATTGTCGATCGTCCATAATCATCTGGCTGCTGAATGTTCTTATCACAATCAGTGCCTCTTGGTTTCTCGACCAAGAAATATCGAAAGGATGGCTGTACACGGTTTTTTCCGAGTTTGAGAAATTTGGCATCATAACTTGCCATTTACCGTATACTGTCAATCTTTTTGGAACAGGGTATACAAGGAGTATTCTGTAGGAAGATATACCACCCCTAATACAATTGCTAGAACCCAGAATTTTAGTGATCTTAAACAAGTATTAAAAATAGGAAAAATATTAGTGTTTAAAAAACCTCTTAAAAATCAATAGGAATCAGAAAATAGGCGAGAAATAACAAACTAAAAGTTATACAGCACTATATGAGCTATGAGAAAACTATAAATATTCGGAATACTAAAGTCTTGGAAAATAATTAATAGACATTAAACTTAAATAGACAAATGAAAAAATGTGAATGAATCTTGCGAAAATTAAACAAATATTAAAATTTGAATTTGGAATTTTAACATTTTTTTAAAAGACGGGATTATGTAGACGGAATATGTATACCATTTATTTTCTACGATTTGCTATTCAGTGCTACTAAGGTTATGTGATTTAATTGAAATTCCCTCAGATAAATATACATCCCTGCATAGGGCGGATCCAGCCTTCGAGTAAGGGGGTGGGGTCACTGACCTCAAAATCACAATTAAACTTGACGCACGATATTTGACTAATTTTCTTACTGTTAAAGCATGTCACCATACTTTAAAAGTTTCTTTACTACACAACGTTAGTTATATGTATATAACTCTTGAATTGAATTATATTGCTGTAGTTTTCTCTCTTATTCCAAATATTATCATTGAAACGATGGCCGAGTTATCTGCAAGAATGGCTGAAATTGAAAAAGCTTCTCGCAGAAAACATGAAATCAACAACGAATTTATCTCGCACATCAAAGAAGCACTCGAAAGCAAAATGGAACACTTCGAAAAAACCCCGCGAAGCTATTATCAGTTAATTGAAAGAAAAATTGAAGACTCATTTACAACAAATTAAAAAAAACTAGAACACTTGAACAGCAAAAGTACATAGAACGCGTTGCGACGAAGAAAAACTTAAGGGGTTATATACACTTAGAATTTTCAAAAAATCGATTTATTATTTATTTTATTATAAACGAAATATTTTTGGTTTTTTCATTTTTGAGATATCGTGCTCACACCGCAAGACGCATTTTTTTAGAGGTGCTCCCGGAGATCAGCTATAGCAGCTTTCAAAATAATTATTTTTAAAAATAAAAAATGTTAAAATACCGTTAAAAGTTACCATAAGATGTGTACAAATTTTTACTTTAATAAATTAAAAGGTCTTCTCAGGAAAAATTCTTGAAAAGTGGCTTCTTTGGGCCTCCTAAGTGTATATAACCCCTTAAAACCGCCCAATCATTTCATAACATTAAAAATATGGTGGAACGTCTTAAATACGTCTTTAATTAGTCATAATTTTGAATTTTTATAAAAAATAACCAATTGCCATGACTTTAACCTTTGTCAATTGTCCAATTATACACTACAATTTTAGGACTTTTTTTGGAAGTGACTATTTGCATTTACGTGTACTTACGTGTATTTAGGTGTACTTCCGTGTTTACACATATTCGGGAAAGTTCGGCTGGGGGGGAGACAATAAAACAAATAAAAGCCTGATTAATACACCCCTTCCTCCTAGAAAGTTTAATAAAAATTTTTGACGTAAAAGCCTAACTTTCCCGAGTAAAGAACACGTAAATACACGTGCAAATAGTCACAGCCTCTTTTTTACATTTCATCGAGTCAATTTGATGTTTTTTTTTGTAAATTTTTTTAAAATTTTAAATAATTCCTTAAGAACACATTTTTTTTAAAAAAAGCTTAATATGCTACTTTAATTCAATAAGCAAACAATTTAACTAAAAGAAAAATACAGATAGCACGTCTGATATATGTATAAGCATAGTAAGAAGATTAAATTGAAAATTAATTTAAAATATACTCTCCATTCTTAATTGTAGAACAAAATTCAATAAAGAATGTTAAGATGCAAACACTTTTTCCTTAGGTAGCCAACCGACAATTTTTGGTTTCTACTTTAAATTTACCCCAGCTTAGCATTGATTTTGTTTAATTTTTTTGGATTTCGTTTTACGTTTATATGAATGCCAAGGCAAAGATTACTTTTAAATTCAACTCCGAAAAAAGTAATAAATAGGGACATGTTCTTGTTGACTTCTAAAAGCTAACTCCGCATCCGAAGTGCGTAAGAATGTAAGAGAAATTATTTGTGGATTGGAATTTGAGTGTGGCTATTTGAATTTCGCTCACTGTATCGATGAATTTTTTTGCTTTCTTTAATCTTCCCATACTTAAAAAATCGATTTTCGGGTTTTTCGCATTTTTGATTCTCTGATCTTTCCTGATTCCAAAAATGTATTATATTAAGCGAAATGTAGAATATATTGTAAAATGACGTATTTTTTAACGTTGCTAAACTTTAAAGTGGATTTTCTCAACTTATGTTTACAAGCTTGCGCGTTTGACTTACAGAGTTTTATTTGGCACAATTATTTTCAAAGTGTTTTCTTCAAATTGTCATAGGGGATTTTCAAAATTTTAACCCTGGCTAAAGTTATTAATTTTTGAAGGTGTAAAAATGGCATAATTATTTCCATGATTCTTTAAACTATCATAACTTTTTTCAAAACATAAAAAAGTAAATCCTATGACAATTTGTAGCTTTTAAAAAGACCTTTCGAATGGAGTTTGTACAATGAAGTCATCATGAAAAAATTAATTAAAAACTCATGAAAAACATGCAATTTTAGGTACTACCCCCCCCCCCCTAAAGACCTTTGCAAATATTATTAATATTTATAGGTCAGTAAATATCTGGACTAACGTAACGTCACTTTGTGTGGGAGAACAAAGTTGAAATTGTGTCATCGGAAGTTTTTTTTTAATTATAAGAAGTGTTTTTTATACTCGTTCTAACCAAAAACTAATAGTGAACCGTATAGAGTTATTTGCGGGAGAAGTTGAGAGAAGTGGATATGTTTTTTAGTTAAAGTGAAATTTTCGTCTAATTTGCCTCGGGATTTAAAGTAATATTATGTGAGTTTGAGACATTATTTAAGTGAAATACCTAGTGTATAATAAAGATAACTTAGCTTAGTAATTACCTCTGCTCTTCAACCTAGCAGATGTAAACGAATTTTGTTGGTAAATGGGGAAAAATCTATTGACAACCTTTACATTTGAAGAGTTGGCATAGATTTTTCTCGCTGGTTGTCTTCCTACACTTAAAACAGAAAGTGCAATACCGTGTTTAAGCCGCGTGCGTGCATTCCGATTTTTTCGTTCGCAAGGTGTGGGAAGGGGGATGGGAAAATACGCCTTCGAAATGTTAATTTGAAGTGGGCTTTTTGAAAAGTGCGGTTTCAACTGTTTCGTGTTTATTAAATAATTTTCAGTGTTCATTTGTTAAAAGTGGTGTAATTTTACAAATAAAGACAACTAACATTTAAAAGACTGTTTTGGTTTAGTTTACTAAGAACTTGACATGATTAAATTGAAAATTTTTCGTGAAGAAGTGTGCGGTATTTTGTTGTAAAAATAATCGACGCATTGCGCGTGGAAAATTATTTTTTAGGGAAGTCAAATAATAGATCTGTTCACGTACTTTTTGATCAGAAATATTCTGAGTAAAAATGTTAAATATTAGAAGTTACCAAATACCAAAAGTACGTGAACAAGTTTGAGTAGTCTTGGACAAAAACTAAAGTAATAACTGTCAAAGTGACAATTAGTGGCTTTATAACAAAGCTTAACAAAAGTGCTCAACTTATTTCTTCGGGTAAATTTGGACTAACATTTTAAAGTAGGGGAAATGTTACGTCAGCAAATTTTCCCCCATTTCATGAGTACGTGAACGCGTTTGGGTAAAAATATCATAATGCATTTACCCAAAACTGAGTACGTGAACAGACCTTGAGTCTAGCAGTTGTGCTGTCAAAAGTCCCATCGAACTTGTTTTGACAGTGACACTGCTAGAATAAATCGAAACTCGTTGCGCACAGAAGTCCCATCGAAAACGCTATTAGTTTCCTGTTCTAAGTTCTTTCATAATTTGACGCTATTGTTTCCATCTACGGCCTGTAGTTATCAAGATTGCTGCTTCTTCAGACATTATAAATCACATTTTCTCGCTGTCCAATTTCATTCCGTATTTCCAGAGTTGTAAATGAGCGGACTCATAAGTGGAAAATCGAATCATTTCTCAACTCATTTTTATTCCGCTCAAATTCTGATCGATTCTTTGGCGATCAAAATTTGAGTCCGCTCAAATTTTGATCGCTAAAGAATCGATCAGAATGTGAGCGGAATCAAAATCTGAGCAGACTCGTTAATTGATTCACATTTGAGTTGATTCGAAAAATGAGTTTTTACAACTCTGCGTATTTCGATTTCCCTTCGATGTTCCTTTTTTCTCTTTTTCTGTGCATAATTGATAAAAAGTGCCCGCATTTTAATGCTTGGGTAAATTGAACTAAGGAAGGAGGCAAGATCTTATTCCGATTCGACAAGCTAAGCACGGCTAACCAGGCGGTCCCCTCATTTTTTCGGTTACCAAATGTACAGACTGCACGGCAACCCTGCAGCGCTCACACTGGTATTTTCCTATTCTTCCCAATCCCGTTGGTTGTGAGTCACCATTAGTTGTACTCATTACCCTCCGTCCAATCCTAGTCCTCATGCTACTTGATGGTAGCATGTGCGCATGAATTCCTCCAAATATACAATAAAAATTTAAAATCTGAATATGCTTGTCTTTTTTAATAATGCTTTGAAATGGCAGGGGAATTAAGACAAAACTCTATTTCTGTGCCACCATCGATGTCTTCATTTAATAGTATAGTTTTATGGTTTTATGCAATTTGCAAGCCCTTAAGGCTTACAAACAATACCAGCGTGGGACTGGATAAGAATAAATTTTTCATAGTTTTGTTCTTACTTTAATGAGTCATGAAATACAACAAGTGGCTAAAGCTTGCAAGCGTCACAACATGATGATTTTCCATTTTCGCGCATTACAAAGTTTGTGTTACAAAGTAATCCCGTCGACGCAAGTACATGTACTGCACACGATTTTAATCTTTCTCTACCTGTAATCACATTATTGTAATCATTCAAAAAATAGTGAAAATTTCTTCAGTCGTTTCTACATACATATCTGCACATTTAAAAAGGGCGATATTATTTATAAAATTTACAATTATAAGCAATAATTTAATTACACGAAATTTTAATGAAACTTACCTCATTGTCAATAGAGAAATCGTATGTCTGCGAATCGAGAGTCTTTACTTTAAGACATATAATCATTTTGTTGCTCTGGAAAATAATTAAGTGTTTATCATTTATAGAATAACAACAAAAATGCGCAAAATTAACATTTTAAGGGAAATTTTTTCGAGAAAGAACCATTTGCAACATAACCTAGAACAGGTTGTCAAAGATTTTCTACACAAAATTTAACACAACATCTACGTAGCAACATTCGATCTTTAATCAAACTGCACCTACATTGAATTTTCTCACAATAGAAACAAAATTTTCCAATAAGTACGCTTTCTACTTTACTTTTTCAATACAAATTTTATGGCGTTTGACTTGTCAAACTTGAAATTTTGTCGAAAAATTCTCCGAACACAAAACGCAAGTGTTTTCCACGGACAAGAGGATTTGCTTTCCATTAACCAGAAGCTTTTCATTACTGGACCGAAGTTTGCTCCACTTCCCGTGCAGTTGCAACGGTAGTTTATTTGAATTATTTATGATAGTTTTGCAGGGCTTTATGTTTTAAATGAAATTAGAAAGTAAATGGTAATTTCATTTATTAATTATTTTAAAAATTTCATGTTTTTCAATTGTAACTGGAGCCAATTTCATCGGTTCGGCTCCGATAAGCACATTCACCAACCCATTTAAATGAATTGGAGAGCTTTCCAACAACAACTTCCAGCCAGACTAGGCAGATTAAGTAGCCAACATTTCAATTTAAACGTAAATAAATAATTAAAAATTGTCGGAAATATAAATAATATAAAGCGTTTAAAAATAAAAATAAATTATAAATCCCTTCTGCCTTCAAAAGACACTTAAACTGTAAGTAATCTTTGCTGTAAGCTTAAAACCTAGTAAAGACCAGCACCGCAAAAACTAAAGTAAAATTATTGGGAATTAAACTCCAGCAAAAAGTAGAACCAGCTCTATTGTTATTTTTGTTTTGGCACACCTTGTCGTCGGTGTTGTGTAAATGTCAAAGGTTTGATTTTAAATTTAACATCAACAGTAAGCCTAAAGTATTTTCATGGAAAAAAAACAATAATAAATGGTAAAACTCAGGAACGAGAATAATTAATTACTAAGTTATAGCTTTATCTTAAATAAAAATTGCAAAAAATGTCAACGCAACCCAGAAGAACGGCAGAAATGGGTGAAACATCTCAGTCTAGGCCGACAAGGTAAGAATTTTCAAATTTAAAAGTTCCTTTCTAATTTGTTTTTGCGTAGAGCAAGTCGAATAGCGCAGCCAATTCGACGCCCGTCGATGCGAGAGCGATCTCTGGAAAGGTCGGCTTCCTTAGATAGGCTGACAATAGGAGCATACTTAACTGGATCGGCAATGAAAACAAGAAAAGGAAGCACTTACACGACTCCAAAGCGCACTCCAAATAGGCCAATTCAAAGACCCGAAATTATGTTGACCAGCGAAAAAGAAAAACTTCCATCCGACAAAAAATGGTTGCAAGTTCAAGCCACCAAAATCTCAGAATATCTCGATAGTGTTCAGTCAGAAATTGGTGGAGACTTTTCGGTTCGAACTGGTTTAAAGGGATTGACCACCAAGCAATTCCTTGTTGTCCTGAGTTATTTCTTCAAGCAAATTGTGGGTAACAGACTGTCCATTGGCACTAATTATGTAGATGATGTCGCTAAAATCCTTTCGCAAATTGGTTACCCGTATCCACTTAACAAATCGTGGCTCAAAACTCCAACTGCGCCGCATGCATTTAACAATGTTGTCGTCTTGCTCAATTGGCTTATGCAGTTTGTGTCGAATCAAGATTGCTTTTCAGAATTGGGTCAGTACATAGTGCCGAGCGAAGATTTTCCAGATAAAGACTATGCACAGTTGTTTATGAGCCGAGTTGAAGAGGGGTTTGCTCTTTGGAACAATAGCAAAGACGATGAGCTTCAGGATCTCAAACAAAGTTTGGTGGACGAAATAATAACAAGAAAAACTGGCATGAAAGGAGCTGCAGAAGTTGAAATAGCAACGCACGCACTAAACCGCGAACTGGATAAGTTACACCAAAACCGGGTTGTTATCAAACACGAAGACGAGTATCTCAAATTAGACAAGCAAGTAAAAACTCAGGATAAGTTGGCTTTAAAATTAGAGGAGTCCCTAAAAACCAATGAAAAGAAGTTGAAAGAATTGTGTGAAATGGCTGAGCATAGAAATAATGATCTAAATAAGGCCAAACAACATATTTCAGAAGTTAAAGAAATTATCAAAACACAGGAAATATCCATTGAACGCAGGGAGGAATTGATTTCGAAAATTAGTAACCTCAGAAAATGCCTTGACTCTAAGAAAATCCTCATTAACCAGCTTCAAGATATGGGATCTGACAACCAAGTCAAGCTTTCTCGATTAATGAAACAGAAAATTGAAACTATATCGAAGTTTAACAACTATCTCTATCAAATATTCTCAGAACCCAGCGAGCAGTCCTCAGTGGATGTCAGGGAACTAATTATTGATCCAAATTCCGAGGACGACTTAGAAGAACAAGTCAATCGCGTTATTCCGTTTTTGGAAGAGTATGCGAAAAAAAGCTTGGAGGAATATCGGAAATATTCGAATGAGATTACAGAGCTGGAAAGTCAATTGAAATTAGCTACGTACACCCATGACACGGTCTTAGAACAATCGCTGCTCGATCTAAAGAAACGTTGCACGGAACTGGAAAAAAACATCGAAGAAATTAACATGCAAATGATTAATAATAAATTTATTGGGGAAACTAAGCTGGAGGAATTGGATACTTGCCTAAATAAAACAAAAGAATTGAACGAAGAAGCGAAGGAGAAAATATTGATATTAGAAGCAGAGCTCGCTAGCATGCAGGCTGAAAACATAGCTATGCTGAGAAGAATAGAGGTCGAAGGGGAACGGGTGATAGCAGAACAGGAAAAGGTAAATGATCAATTATGTGAGGCTATTGATGATTTTAGAGCAACTATGGAGGATGTTAATTTAAAATTAAAGGATATTCTTTAAAATAACCGTTTTGCACATACATTTAATAAAGTTGTTTACTATTAGTTACTGTTAATTTCTGAAAAATCCTCTTTGTATTCCTATGATCCTCTCTTAGCTTTATAAAAGCCGACAAAGTTTTTGTTTAGATAATTAAATGAAGATATCAACAAGATCCTTGCTTATCTTAGCCTAATTTACGTCGAATTTAATTCATGGTGATGTGTGCGCGCGTGTGTGCAACGTAAAGTTGCCGCGGGTGTAAAGGGGGCACGCCTAGCTGGCAGCAAGTCCTAGCTTGTCAGTTTTGAGTATAGGTCCTTGAACATCCAAGACACACACAACATAATTACTCGGCCACATAAATTTTTCATGTTTTATTTCCTGATGGTTGCATCATGGTCGTTTCAATCTGGGAATTATAAATTCCTATTGTGAGGTCTTCTATTGCCAGCAATTAAGTGGTTCATGTTTTCTTCTTTCATTGAATTGAAATATATGGCAGTTAGGGAAAATAAAAACATAAACAATAAATAAAAGATTTATTTAAAAAAAAAATAGTTATATGCTTAAACAACTCCGTTTAAATTAGCCTCAATTAGCAAAGACATCAAGTACCTGCTGTGCTGTCACATTCTGCTTGATCATGTTGCTCTCAATGTTCAGCAGCGCCACATTTGAAAACCTTTCCTGGTTCATTCTTGTCCTTAGCCCCGTTTTGATGCGCAAAAAACGCTCTCACAACCAGCAGGCAGGGCTTTAGCAACTTGGAGCAGCTGGTATATATTGGGTGTGAAGTCTTCCTTGATCTCTGTTTTCAGGTTCTACAAATTGAAATAAATGCTTTTTTCCTTCAACATTTTTCAAATGACCACGGTTTCAGCCTGATGGACAGAAGTGTCGATTTTCATAACATCCTTATAATTTGCTACAAACGCCTCTCCATGGTTTAGGTCTAACTTCAGAAAGGAATCAACTGACTGTGCCAAAGGTAGATTTTCAAATCTATATTTGAAGTTACTGATAATATTGTCCATCACTTGATAATACACGTTTATTTTCCAATACTCAGAGGGCCTTGTGCCTGATGGCAGATCCACCAAATTACTTTTACCGAGAGTTGACTCTGTCAGGATATTATTCATCCTTTCCGGTTGTTTTCTTTTTATTTTGAGACTCGAACAGGTTCAACAGAAATTTCACGTTCTGCTACGAAGTTCTTGCTTTCGTCCGACAGGTTATCGAATTGGTTTCTTTTCTCCTTATAACTAGTGATGATGCCCGTTATTATTTCACTCGCTCGACCAAGAATTGCATTTTTGCTTTGATAGTATTTACTCAGTACATTCAAAATTAATAATTTTGGAGACGGAG
The DNA here is from genome assembly GCA_964036015.1 of Leptarthrus brevirostris. Lineage (NCBI taxonomy): Eukaryota > Metazoa > Arthropoda > Insecta > Diptera > Asilidae > Leptarthrus > Leptarthrus brevirostris. The sequence continues at coordinate 113,634,528 of OZ038373.1, read as the reverse complement.
TTGGATCAATGCGTTGAGCGGCAAGACCAACATGCCGTGGGTCCCGGGTTCGAGCCCAGATGACCGTGAGCTTTTATTAAGAAATTAAAATAATCCACTCCGTCTCTGGGCTGTTGTCTAGCTCGCAGCAATGCAAACAAGACTCAAGTTTCCTCATTTCCCTTACCCTAATTCCCTTCCGGCCAAATCCATGCTAACGCATCAAAGGGTTGTCCCCTAGGATTTGGCCACATCGTATACAAAAAAAAAAAAAAAACAAACTGACGATAAAATCTGGCTTCGTGATACAAGTTAGTATACCAATTGCTTCCACCGAGTTCTTATCTTGACCCTGGCTTCCAGAACTAATTTGATGACATCATAATTGCTCAATACAATACGGAGTTGGATCAATACGTTGAGTGGCAATGCAAAAAACAAGACTCAAGTTTCCTCAGTTCCCTTAACCTAATTCCCGCCCGGCCAAAACTATGCTAACGCATCAAAGGGTTGTCCCCCTAGAATTTGGCCACATCGTAAAAAAAAACATACTTTCAGTTTTCGTAATGACAGCTTCATCGAGTGCTACTCAAACTTCCCATTTCACGGCCATTCCTAATCCCCAGACTGTCATGAGCTTTAATAAGATGGGCATGCTTACCAGGCTGCGAGAAGTGGACATATAAGGATTCAAGAGTGTTGAAAAAGAGTGTTGAAAAAGACTGTTGCTTTTGCACAAGATTTGACAACCACTTAGTTAAGCTTATGCGTTAAACAGTGGATATAAATTGCTTGGGGGTGAGTTTCTTTTATTTTTGCTTGGAAACCTCGATTCTTCCCCGACATTACATTGGCTCCATCATACGATTATGTGATTATTGGTATGCCAGTCATATTGCACTTGTCTAAAAACTCTAAAATAAGTTCTTATCTCTGGAAGTGGAACAATTTCAGAAACCAAGAAATCGTTCTTCATCTTCTAAGTCCCTGATGTATCTAATGGCCACTGATAATTGCGCTTCCTTGTACCACCTGGCTTCATCTACCATCAATGAAAATAAACCACATGCGCGCACCTCGTTAACAATTTCTTGTAGAGTGAGTTGGGCTACAATGTCTATAATTTCATTTTGAATTTTAGGGCTGCAATAATTCGTATGTTGTTCCAAGCGATTTGAAAAATTTTCGTCGTATTTGGCAAAGAGCTCACTAATTTCTAAAAAATTTCCCCTGTTATTGGAAGTTGAGTCCTCGCGGTGCCCCCTTAAGGGTAATTCCTGACATAATATAATATTAATCAGCTTCATCAAATATTCTCTATTCTGCACTACCTCCTCTGTATGTTGCGTTACAACTTTTTCGTGCACACTTCCGGACACAACAGAGCGCTTGTAAGATATGAACCTCTCTGAATGCATAGATTATGAAGCGATGACTGTTCATATTTTTTTTTGACACCTCGTTAAATTTCTTCCATTTGCGAAATCCACTGTTAACAAACTTTTCATTTTGGTCTTGAATATTTCCTCTCAAAAACTCTCTGCACACGAAGCAGAAGGTCTTGTCTTCTTTTATGCTATATTCAAGCAAGCTCTATGTGTCGTAGAATTTGGATGAAAACGATCGCTGCCTATCTCCAAACTCACTTCTTGGAAAATTGATCTGAGGCCTAGATGGACCGCTCTCAAGAATGCCTAAATCTAAGTGTTCTCCTCTCTCAGTTTCTTTAGTCTTAACTTCTTCTCCTGTTCCAACCGCTCTCGCTTGTGACGTTAATGGTGATGGATTGTTTTGTGTCATGGTACTTCTCCGGTTTCTGTTGATAGTCTCAGGAACATCGTTAGTTATGTATCTCTCGAGGAGGAGTATTTGTACTTTTGAAAAACGATCTTATGTCCTGGAATTTCTTCATCTCCTAACCTATAAAAGAACGTACACTAAAAATATGAAAGATGAAGATTTAAATTTTATGAAGATTTAGAATCTTAGGAACATACTATTGCGAAGTTAAGAAATCCGGTTATAATCGAATTATCCAATTCGTTACGGGGATCAGTGGGCTCGACAGTGGACTATAGGGTACGTTGCCGAGCAGGGGGCGTACAACGGGCCACAATAGGCCTCAGTGCATGGAAGACACACATCTTTCCCCCCTCGTAAATCAACCAACCAACCAAAAATATGAAATTACACAATTTTCTCACTCACCTTTACTATTCACCCTCACACGTTTTGCTACAGAAATATATTTTAAAATGCATTCACTTTAACTAGAAAACAATTAGATAATAATCACTCAATCAAGACAGATTCACTAAGGCTCTTTTCGAGCCCAAACATCGCATTTTATACTGACCGTTACTTATTTCCAATTCTCTTCCTGAGAAGAATTGCCTGTAAGCTGGCACGATAAAATTCCTAAAGTCCAGGATAGGACAGATTTTCGTCCGTTTAATTGAATTTTTGGTGATCCAAAAAGTTAAATTTTCTTCCTTCGAAGATGGACTTCTTGGTATCTATATTCTTTGACCTACAGTCTTTTAAATCTCGTATCCTTGAGTATTATCATTAGTGCCTTTGTTTCAGCTTATTATAGTCACCCGTAATAAAAGAAGTGCCTGGAGGAGAACCATTTCTTTTGTTATACAAGATGATTACTTCTCAAGCCAGTTGTATTGAGTCTATCGCCGGACCTCGAATACATTATGCTACTTCATAAGGGCAAGAATTTCTGTCAGGTTTAAACATGCATTGCATCCTATTGCATATCATAAACTACCACAAAATAATTACATAATCCTCTTTCTAACAAATATGTCACATATGTACCTTATTTATTCACTTCTAATGTACATTTTTAATCTATTTAAATAAAATTAGAATACAAATTGAATTAACATTAACTTACTATGATAATCACATTTGAACGCAATTAATTGCTGAGAGTTGCTAAATGAAGCTATCAGCTTGTCAAGATTGTAGAAGTTTCTAGAACTTTGCTGGCCCCACGCATGTCCGTTATTAGTTCATTACTTTGTTTACATCACGTGACTAACTTGTTCCGAAAACTTCTCGTCTGCTCGCAATGCAAACCTTACAAAAAGGGGTCTACTATAGTGCACGATGGTTATTCTTATTAGTTTGTAATAATTATAAATCAGATAAAAGTGCGGATGTACTTCCCACTTTTCACGTCAGCGCTGTGATTGTTAGCTGCGCGGCGCAATTATTTTTATTTTGATTATTTATAATTTCGGAAATTTCTGGGCGGGCCCAGTCAGCCTTCTGGGGGTCCTGGATCCCCCTGGCCCTCATCTAGTTACGCCAATGATGGAGTGATATGGTGGCTGGTAATTAAGTTATTTTTAAGTGATCTGGCAATGTATGTGGCTGCGGTGTATAAATCTCCGAGAGCTTCGAATAGGAAATTCTGTAATAAGTTTGGGGAATGTCTAGATGAATTGCAGGAATATAATAAAGACTTTGTTTTTGCTGGAGACGTGAATTGAATGAATTGATTGGTATGACAATAGAAATACGTACCGGAATGAATTGCAGAAATTAATTGAATTTGTTATGTCTTGAAATCAACTGATGCCCGAACTAACTAGAATCACTAGTACGACAAAGAAAATAATAAGGAAGGTGAATAAGGAAATAAGCCAGTACGTTTCAGGATGCGTCCATAAGAATATTTAATAAATGCGTGCACAACATAAGAAGTAGTGACGAATCAAATAAATGCTTTAACAGTAAATTAAGGAAAATTCAGTCTGAAAAATGTATAGCATATCAAAGGGCTCTTTCGTGCAATAGGAGTGAACCGTGGAATAACTATAAGTCATTTTGTAATAAGTATAAATCTGAAATAAATATCGCGAAAAATGAACATATTGTAACGTGCACGAGGTAGGCCAAGAAAAGGAAAACAGTGAACCGTGTAATGTGCATGCCCCAGGTGGGCAGAAATCAAAGGAAGGAGATGTCAGACGTGGATAGTCAAGGACGACTCGAACCTCGGGTGAATAGGTGTGGTGAAAATTTGTAACGAAAATATCTAGAACTAAGTGGCAGAAGTTTCTAGAATTAAGCTGAGTACTATAAATTGGGCTGAGTAGCAGTCCGATTAGTTTAGTCGTGATTTAAACTGCGAAGAGTTCATGTGATATTGTGAAGAGTTAGTTATATTTTAACCAGTGAAGTCATTAATTGAAACGTTTTATTGTGAAGAAATATTGTCAAGGAAATTGTGCAACAATTTCAGTGAAGTGAATAAAAATTGTGAACATTTGTGATTGAAAATAAGTGTCTTAATTAATCCATCAAGCCCGAAGAGCCCCTATTACGTTACAATTGGTGTCAAGAGTGGAAACTTAGGAAAAAAGGGTGACTGTGAAATTAAAGTGAAGTAGTGCAGCCAATCAGAATATGGGGCACAAACTGAAGGATTTATGTTTTCAACACTTGAAGGGGGAGTTAAGTAAACGTTCCCTACCTGCAATTGGAAATAAATGTGCCCTGGTAGCGTTACTACAAGAAGCCATGGAAGAGGAAGTAAAGAATCCAGAGGCTTTTGTTTTTGAAGCCGAGCTAGAAAAAGAAGAAGCAAATACTCCAAGAATGACAGATCTTCTCAATGTTCTGATGTGTGAGATGAAATCTTCCAAGGAAGAATTAAAAGCATCAATGGCTGAACAGAAACATCAATAGAAACATCAATGGCTGAACAGAAACGGCCGAATTAAAGGCATCAAAGACGAACATAAATCGCCGATGGAAGGGTCCGTACGCGAATTGAAAGCGGCAATGGAAGAACAAAAATCTTCAGTAGCCGAACTTAAAGCATCCATTGAAGAAGTAAAAGCTGAAATAGACATTTCTGTGCAAAAACAGTTTGAAAAACTACAAGCCACCGTAGAGAAGAAACTGGAGGACATAGAAAGCTCTATGAAGGTAAATCTCGAGTCCCATATGGAAAAGAAAATCGGAGAACTTAAGTCTGATATAGGGAAGAAACTGAAAGAACAGCAAGAACAGGTTAAAGATGATGTGGATGCAATTAGAAATGAACTAGAAGATTTTAAGAAGCGGCAAACGACGAGTTTATCTACGGATGTGACTGTAAACAAGAAACTTCATCCTCCAACTTTTGATGGTCAAACTTCCTGGCAGACATACGACCTACAGTTCGCGAGAGCAGCGGCAGTAAATTTCTGGAGTGACGAAAAAAATCTACAGCTCTTATCTTGGCACTCAGAGGTGGAGCAGCAGAATTGTTACAGACTATCGCGACAGAGCAAAGGTATAGCTATAAATCTCTAATACAAGATTACGATAAGGCATGCAAGAAATCTACAGCTACAGAGTCGAACACAGAAGCATGGAGAGATGTTGCAGCAGTCATGTGTGGACATAGAAAGGCTAACACATTTGGCTTATCCCATGTTTAACCAAGATTATGTCAACGAGGTCCCCAGAGAAGCATTTTTTTATTCACTTGCAGATCGTGACCTACAGCAAGCTGTACGACTGGCCGAAAAGAACACCATCGTGAGGTTTTGGATTACACTCTGGGTTAGAAGGCCTCAAAACAAGCCTCCAGGAGACCTATTTACCAAACACAAGAAGCCGAAATAAAAGGCATTTGTTACCAAATCAATACCCAGGTCAACAGTGGTAGTCCTAGGTGCTGGACATACGGCCAGGAGGGTCATTTCCGACGAGATTGCTGGAAGCAAAGGAGATCAACCCTTGACTCGAGAAAGACTGGTTGTACAAAATGCAAGAAAAAGAGAACAGGAAGAATTTGGATTAAAGAGAGGTTCAGACCGAAAGAATGAAGCTACAATTCCCCGACGCTGGCTCTGCGATGAAAAAGGTCATCTGCAAAGTGATTGCAAAAGGAATACCCTTAACCACTTGTCAGAGGAGTACGGTCCAACCTATGGTGACCGAAGCGATGAAGGTATTTTGAGAACGTCGATTGCGGAGGACTTATGAAGAGCAAAGAATGAAGACAGAAATGGTGCAAAGTGAAAACGAATCAAGAAATTGCTGGAAGTGTCGAATACAAGAACAATTTGGACATGTGAAACATCATCGAGCCAAGGAAAGCGGGAACTGCAGGCTAGAATTGCAGGATTGCAGACAAGAATTGCAGGATTTCGAGGACGCATGGGAAACTTCACTAGAGGACGATCCTAAAACGATTAAGGAGCTAAAAATATTTTTTATTGGCGCGCACACATTGACAAAGTCGGAAAGAAATGTTTCATTAATCAGTGGGCCACTACAAGAAAACGTCAGAAACAGTGCGCCACGGAAACCGTGCTGAAAGAGTCCAATCGAAAACGCTATAATATATATGAAAATTTAAAACCTAACTCAAAGTCTATTCTTTAAATCTACAAGAACTTTTCCACAAACCTCTAATTTTTATCAAATTTAATAACTCATTAATATTACCTGTTAAGTACAATTTTTTTGGAATAAATTCAAGATTTTTATGTTTTTCTTATGCAGACATCGGTTTAATTATATTATTTTTTTCTTTTCGATTTAATTCCTCTGAAAGCTAAGGTTGAATTCCTCCGAAAGCTAAGGTTGAATTCCTCTTAACGCTAAGGTTGAATTCTTCTTAAAGCTAAGGTTGACAGTAAATACTTATTTTATATATTTTAACATGCGCCTTTATTCGGCATCACAGACAATTAATTAAAGTTCTTTGCTCGAAAAATTCATGGAATTGATTTCTGCAGCAACACCATACATTCCTAAAGAAATTATATAAGAGGGACAATAACTCACTCGGCGATTATGGCCCTAAACCTCGTCGTTCCAACCAACTACATTCCACTACGACTCTACCTCAAGTACTAACACCACAAAGGAAGGTCTTGAGCCGTACGGTGGCGGTGGCTCGACATATTAAAATGCATCTAATTATATGCTGGCACACCTAGTAGCTCTCACCTAAATCGTCTTAAACGTACACCTTGTTCTACACGAAAAGTCCCTCTTATCGGTTATCACGACTAAAGGAGGGGAAATTATTTGAATCCACTTTGTATGCAAATGGCGTTCCGAAAAGGGTTTTTTCTGTAGACCGGCAGTTGAGGGAGGTGAAAATGAAATGAATGAACGAAAATTAATCTCCCGGAATGGCGGTAAAAGTAGGTAAAACGAAGAAAAAGTATTCCCTACGTAATTTATTTAAGTCCTTCGGTGTTTTCATTTAATAACGGATATTTAATCCTTGTTCGTCCTTTCACTTTGCATGTTTCAAACAAACGGAAATTGCACAATTTTTCCACTTTACATTTTTCTTTGGCAATCACGCCTTTGCCAATTGCTCCTTTAGGTGGAGCACGTCATCGCAACGTCCTCGTCACAAATTTTAATGAGAGTGCTCGAATGATTTTTGAAAAGCGGTCAGGTAGACATTAATAAATCACTTCGAAAGATGGACGACACTCCCTTCTTTTTTGGGCTCTACTTAAATAATTTTATTGAAATCTCTTTATGACGTCTTAATATCCTGAATTTAAAAAAGCAGGGATAGACGTTTATGAGTTCATCGGATCGGAATTTACAATATTTCTTCATTTTCAATATCTAACCCATTAACTGTTATTTATTTTATACTATACATTCGTGTCTTAAGATTTTTTACAAGGAAATAAAACCCTTATTCTTCGGATGCTGTGTTTATTACTCTCTTGCAGATTCTTTCCATTTATCTCATTTGTTCTTTAAATAGTTAATCAGTGCTACAGTTTTTTCCTATTATTGAAATTAAGTCAGTACACTAAACGGGTTAAATCGAAACTTTTAAAGGTTTATTCGCTAGTCTGCTTGTCTATCTGTTTGTCATCGTGATTGAATTTTTTTAAATCTTCTTATGTACAAAAGTATAGAGGTTTTTGGCTGCTAATGGTGAGAGATTTCGTTTCTACGCAATATACAATGCAAAATCCTAAAATGGAACGTGGAAACAAATGGTTCTTACCTTAGCTGGGCGTCGCTACAATAAGTCCTCGATGCAATACCAACAAGACCAATCAATAATATGTCATAAGAATCTGTGAGCCTGTATAAGTATTTTGTCATAAAGAATCAGTAGTGAAATGAAAATCGACGACATTTAGGAAATTATGTTCGGAACTATAGTTCAAACGAACAGAGGAAGCAGAGCGTGAACTACACTTAATGGTTCTTTAATCGACATTATACAGTGCTGTATTTTTGTACGTTGGAGAAAAAGCATTTAGATTAGGGGTTGATGTACTGGAAGTATAAGTTTGAAATTACCGGCGCATAGTGTTGCGGATTGAGTTTCTAGCTCCACAGAATTATTTCTTTTTACTAGATTAACTGAAAATGGTACACTAAGCATGGGACAAATACTTTAAAATATGTTAGGTGGGAGAAAACTGTTCTCTTTACTAATAAATGAAATTCGTGCATTAAAAAAATAATTTAACTAATAATTTCCGGGCACCCGAGCACCCGAAAATAACTCAATATACATTAGTATTTCCCGAGTATTTCACCATTCGATTAGTCGCACGGAGAGAAAAGGTTTTGAATTTTTATATGAAAATTCCTGTAAAAATTACGGTTCTTTACTGTAATCATGTTGTTACTGTCAGCTACCCTAATTTTTACGAAACAGCACCATAAAATTTCCTGAACGTTGAGCCACGAGTATTTGTTTGGTTTCTAAGGATATTCCGTGCATAAAATTTAAAATGCTTAAAAGTAATCAATAAAAAAACGAAATAACAAATGTACGCACTCTGAAATTCGAATCCTAGTCCTCAGCAGCACGCTCCAACGACATCGTCACTAAGCCAATCTCCACTTTAAACAACTCACTTCCAAAGAGATTAAAAGACCTACCGGATTGAAATTTACAAACTAACAAAAAGTACAGAAAACTCAGTTTAATTAAAAATCAGAAACCTAGAAAACTAAGTATTACACAACAAAGAACAAGAAGAACAAAGAAGGTTTGGAAACATACGGATTGAAGAACTCTCTAGACCAGCGCTTCACAAACCCTAGCTCGGAATTAGCTCTGTTATTTATGCTGTCAATGTGGGAACGGAAATTGAGTTCGCTATCACAGATTATTCCTAGGTCACACAAAGAGGTACCGATAGGGACTGGTAACAAATAGACTCTCGGGGTTCGGGGTGGTGATAAGATGATTGCGGGAATAAGAGATGGACTGGCATTTGGAGACATTGAGCTCAAGGAAGTTTTTTGGTGGTGAACGAATCGAGGTCTTTTTGCAGTATTTTAATGTCATCAGCATAAATGAACATCTCAACATCATAAATTGTAAAGATAAAAATCAATGGACCGAGGTGGCTGTCCTGAGGGACGCCGGAACGAGCGACAATAGGGTTAGAAATTGATGAGCTGAAAAGAACATTGTACTGATAGTTGTTGAGGTAGGATTGAATCCAGGAGATGAATGGGGGGAGGGGGGGTGCCTCGGCGGTGGCGATAACATCAACATCTTTACCGTTTTCCAGGGCACATAATGTTTTAGAGATGAAGTCGCTAGAGTTGGTGGTTGTAGATCTACCTTTGAGGAAGCCATGCTAGGAAAGGGAGAAGATATACTCACAGTAGAAAAACATGGAATCATAAACCAATTTTTCGAATAGTTTAGGTATGGATGATAATTTAGCAATGGGTCTGTAGTTCGACACATCGTTCTTGCAGCCTTTTTTGAAGATGGGAATAATATACGAGTTTTTCCATAATTGAGGGAAACTCCCTTGAGTGACCGATGTGGTTTGCCGATTATACCAGCCCAAACATTGACACTGAGTCACCTTTGCCCTGTGTGGGTTAGTGTTCGAGCAGGTACGGAGGTTATGGAAGTTCGTGATATCCCTCCTGGTGAATTGACATTCATCTGTCTACAGAATTCGGTCACCCTGTAACTCCCAAACGGTTGAGACCCTACTCATTTTGGCACTTCAGATCTGAAACACCCTGTATGATTCAAAAATGGAACGAGTGGCATGAAGCGGGAATAGCACGATACAATTCGCCTACCAGTAACGTATTATCTGTTTGGCTTTGCGTCTATACTAGGGTTGGTTGACTTTCATAAGAATCAAAAAAAAATACCTTAAAGTGGCTGAATAAGGACAAGGAGACGGAGTTGGATCAATGCGTTGAGCGGCAAGACCAACATGCCGTGGGTCCCGGGTTCGAGCCCAGATGACCGTGAGCTTTTATTAAGAAATTAAAATAATCCACTCCGTCTCTGGGCTGTTGTCTAGCTCGCAGCAATGCAAACAAGACTGAAGTCTCCTCACTTCCCTTACCCTAATTCCCTTCCGGCCAAAACCATGCTAACGCATCAAAGGGTTGTCCCCTAGGATTTGGCCACATCGTATAAAAAAAAAAAAAAAAAAAGGATCTTTGTTAATTGCCTTTCCTTTTGGCGACAAATTTGCTTTTGAATGAGTGATCGTCTTTTTGTAAACACTTAGTTGTATTGCCTATGAACAGGCCCGTGGGGACCTAGGCACCTTAAAGAGGGAATTAGAAGGAGGTTACTGACATGCATCGAAAGTGGAGGGGGATATTTTCAACAGCTTTTGTAATATATTGACAACACTATACAAACCAAAACACTCATGGTAAAAAATATTTTAACGCCGGTAATAGTACAATAGTGCCTTATTGTTCATACTTATGTGTTGGTACATGAAGGTTGCAGGTTCGAATTCTGCTTGGGTCGACGCATGGTTCTTTTTTGTTGACAACACAGTTTTTTACGGTGATGACAAAGCTCAAGAAGAAGACGACAGTGTACTCCTTTGAAAGAAATATGTTGATTAGATGGTGGGTTACACTATAGGGCCAACAGCTTTGTTTTAGCGGCATTAAACATGTCGACGATCCCGAACAAAACTAAATATTTTTTCGGCATGCGAACAAACTGTAGTATATTTTTGCGCGTAAGTAAACCGCAGTAACTTTTGACCGGTAATAAATTGTTTCCGCAGATAACAAAATGTGCAGTAACTCGATTTTGATGTTTTTGAGACGTTTAAGGAGATCTGAAAAATCCTAAGCTGATAAAAACATTAGTTTTTTTTGCCACAGGTACTTAAACTTTATAAATTTACTTATACTTTGAAAGTTTCTCAAAATGAGTCGAAAATCACAAAAAACTCGAATTACTGCTGTCTGTTTGGGATCTGCCAAAAGATACTACACAATTTAGTTGCGGTCAAAAGTTACTGCGGTTTGCTAACGCGCCAAAACCATACTACAGTTTCTTACCTCGCCGAAAGGATAATTTAGTTTCGTTGGGAACCGGCGATATCACGATTCATTTTGCCAAAAGTTATCTCAATGTTTAATGATGAAAACATGCGTTTGCGTTTGGTATCTGTATAGTCGCCGCGGGAATACACTACAGAGTCATAACAGTATGCAAAGTCAAGGGCGCCTTCATTGGCAAAGCTGTGAAAGGAATTGAAAGACTGACCCTGATGGTACACCGGCATTTATTTTGTAGAAATCTGTTCGCTTATTTATTAAGTGGATTAAAATAAAGATAGAAAACTTTAAATAATTTTAAGAAGATCAGGGTCTAAAGTAAATTCTTGAAGTTCGGTCATGTCAACTAAGCGACCAGTTTGAAAACTCTACTATCGGTCACTGGTAGGATAATTATCTTTTAGATTTTCATCACCTGACAGTTGATAAGTGATTTGAAGGTAGAATAACTAAGGTAGATAGACTAATCCAATTGCTCGGAACAATTAAGTTGTAGGTCGTCTTGGAATCTTTGTCATCACATCGAGTTTTTCTCCTATCCCACTTATCCGATATTTAAAGTGACCAATACTTACGCTCTCTCTCTTTATAATAATACAGTACATGTGATAAATAAACTTAGAAATTTTTCACAGATGGATAATGTTAAGGTTCAGCACAATAACGCGTTATATACCAAGTTTAGTTACGAGCTATTGCACTATCACCGCCATATTGTTTTCAATGACTATTTTTGTTTTGTTTATGGCCTAAGACCTTATGACCGTATCCCAGCTTACAAGTGTGATCTTCTTGGTTGCTCTTTTGATTGTTACCTTACCATTAGGCTCCTTATACCCACCAAGGAGTCTCCATATTTATTTGATCAATGGGAGTTTCTTCGGCCACCGCGTAAGGTATTGTTCAAAATGCCTCGACAACGTACTATTATTGAACGGCGTTGAGTTACCTTTCATTGCAGAGAGAGAGGTTTGCATAAATCATTCCGTAATTATTTTCATGAATATTTTGGAGTTGATGTCACGATGTCGCGTTGAGAATAAGAATCTTAGCATAGTTTTTCTTAGTTCTCTTTCTTTTTGCTTTGTTTTCGGAATCTCTCTTATAGGTTATTTTTTTATGTATTTCTGAAAGTTAGTCATTTAGTAGTTTAGTATATTTACTAACTTTATTATATTGCAGTTTTATATCTTCTTGGTTTATTTTTATTTTTAGTACTTTTTTTTCCCTTTTTATATACATGTACATGTTTACCACATTTAAGTATATGAAGTAGTGCATGAAGATTATAATCTTATCTTCACCTTAGTTATAAAAAATGAACTGAATTAAATTGCCATGTGAATAATGGGAATGTGTAACCAGACGAGAAGACATCGAGCAAAGGAAAGCGGAAACTGCAGAATGTGGATTGAGAATTGCAAGATTTCGGAAAGAACTTTAGGAACTTTACTGGAAGAAAGACCTGAATCGACGAAAGAGCTAGAAGTTCAAGAATGTAAGATTAGAAAGTCTCCAAAAGTTCATGATGAGGAAGATGAGATTGTTCAATTACGATAGAATGAAGAAGAATGCATTCAAAGTCTACGTTCCCAATGGCAGTGGTATTACAGAGGAAAAATATGTAAATATGCAAACTAAGCGCAAAGAGAGGACCAAAATGAAGGAATCTGAGATAGGTGAACTTGATTGTCTTTTCGAAGAAAATAAAGCAAATGGACCAATGGAGAAACAGCTAATATCCGAGGAGCAGTTGCCTGAAGGCACAAAGACCGACGTAAGATTACCAAAACAGAAGAACGGCAGGAAGATCGTAGTATAAGGGAAATTGTGTAGAACGAATTTAACAGTGAAGTGAATAAAGACTGTAAACAATTGAAAATAAGTTACATAACTAATCTGCCGAACTCGAAGAGCCTCAACTACGTTACAGTATTTTATTTGTTATTTTCTTTCACTGTCGTATCTTGTCTTCTTGATAGATTATAAATACTTCTTATTTTATTCTTACATATTAAAGTATTGTTTGCTAGGATTAAGGTTTTAGGTGGTCAAAGAATATTATTCATATTGTCATAATTCTTTCCGACTCTCAACCAAAAATTCGCATTCTTTTCTAAATAGAAAGACTGCGAGCTTCTTCGTAACTTGTAATAGTATATAAGACTTAATTGGTATAATCCCCGCGACTGCCTCAACCTTCGTAAATAACTTGCCTTTTTATTATTATATTTTATTTGTCAAATTAATAGTACTTTTTGATATTGTTTTTTATCTTGTTTTACTTAATTTTTTATTACTGTGGTTTAAACAGTCTTCGTGTCGTCCTTTCCTTTTCAGATATAGGGGATCTAGATGAAAAAGGTTGCTTTAGTTGTTTGAAGGGCTGGTCTATGAATTTATGGTCACAACAAGGGAAGGCTGCTCAGTCCGGTAAGTCACTTTCAATCCTTTTTATGACTCTTTATCTCTTGTGTTATTTTTTCCTTAACCGCATTATTGGCATGATTTTTATACCAAAGAATGTATAAGCAGTAAGCTCAATTTTTAATTAAAATGTTTGGGAAGCTGAAGTTCACATGGGAAGGAAGGTTTATTTGAAAGTGGAGATAAACGTTTGTTTGTAAATACCTGAAATATGTGTCAGTGATATGTAACATTTCTTAAATCTGTAGCTTATAATTAATTCTACTTAGGTATATAAAGCTTGGGCAGAATAAAGAGGTTGAAGAAATTTGATAACATTCGCACATTTATTGAACGGAACAGCAAATAAATTTAACGTATTTGCAAATTATTTTAATGCATGCGCAATTCATTTTAACCCATTCGGAAATCAATTTACCCATTTCGCAAATAGGCATAAACTTTTAACAAATCTAAATTCATTTCCTAAAAAGTATATGGTCACCTTATTCAAGTTACCATAAAGTTTTCGTCTACAGAGAAATTCATGAACATGAAAATTTAAAAATGCGATATCTCGCGGAAAAAAGATATTTGAGCAAACTTAGTGGCATTTGAAATAGGAAGACTTGCACTACAAGATCCCACACATATTTTTTGAAAAAAAAAATCATCGCGGTGTAATATAACCTCAAATATTACAAAAAACAGTGTTTTTTCACTTTTAGGTTAGAATATCTCAAAAACTTGACGTGATAGAGCAATTCTGAACCCGAATTTGGTTTCAGCGGGATTACTTCGGAAACAACTATTCATTGTCCAGGGGGAACAAATTTTCAAAATTTCGCAGGCCTGTGATACTATTCCAATTGAAAAAATATAAATATTTGTTTATAAAAATTACAATTATTAATAAACAAATTATGAATTTGGTTAAAGTTTGTTTAACAAGTTTAACTTAATTAAGTTTACGATTTCTCAACTTTGCCGTTTCGAGGTGTATTTTTTGATCCACTGAACTAATATCGGCCGAAATAATTTTAGAATATTATAAATAATTAAGGAGCGAAAGAATTACTAAAATCGGTTGAAAATTACCGAAGATATAATTTAATATAATTTTTATTACATAAAATGGAATTTAATTTTTTAAACTGGTTGGTTTTCATACCAATCGTACATTTGTGACTTTTCCCAACATTTAATTATGGTCACACCCTATATTTTTTCCAATTCTTTGTCTAATTTCTTCTTGGTCTGTTGTGATTCTTTTTTATTTTTAAGAGACTCTTCTAGATCTTTTTTGTAGGATGAGGATGTCAACAACGTTGTTTTAGTGGATTTTGTTTCTCTATTGCTGGTCGTCGTTTTCAAGCGCGGTATTGGATAGAATTTTTTCCTGTAAAGTATTTATAAGACCAATCTGAATTATCACGCCGGCGGCTTAATAAAGGTCAATTTTTTAAATGCGGGTTCTTATTTTTATCGAAGAGTGATTCGGGCCCTGCACGAACATCTTTTACATAAGCGTGTCCATAATTGTTTTGTCAAGAGACTGAACCTGAGTACGGTGGAACTGACAATAAATGAAGTTAATAAGGTCCCACCAAAAACATTTCATGTAAAAAAGGTTGCCAAGACTCACAAGCTCGAACCGCTTTCACTATTAAAAAGTTATCAGATGTCATGTGGAGCCAAACTCCTAACTCTACAAGGCCTATCAGTATGGCTTGGCAGTTTCGCGGCCATCGCACAGTCACTCCTATGGACTTATGGTAAGAAATTAAGGGATTATATACAAAGTTCAGGAGGAAAAGTAAAAAAGGTAATTTTTTTGAAGGGTTTTATGCAAATTTTATTAGAAAAAGCGAAAGACAATTTGTTGGTAGCACTATCGAAGAAAAAAAAACAAGTTGAATTATAAAAAAATATTAAAAATTGTCGGAGTTATGGCCCCTCCCCCGAAGCGCGTTTTTTTTTTTGAAGAGGCTTGCGGTGAACACCCTCCAAGGCGAACCGCTTAACTGAAATCAAAAGAGTAAAAAAATTATTGAAGAAAAATGTAATGTGGTGTACTTGAACGGTTCGGTTTCCGAAAAAAAAAAATTTTTTCCAATAAAAAACCCATGTTGACAAAAAAATCGATTTTTGAGGTGTTCAAAATTCTAAACAAAAATTCATTGCAAACAATCGAAAATTTTTAGATGAAAAAGGAACCGTTCAAGTACACGAGATTGTAAATATGAACAATTTAAAAAAAAATTATGAAAATCGGTTGAAATCTAGTGCTCCGATCTGTATGAAATTTCACACAGATATTTTCGAAAGTATGTACTTTGAGAATATGCAATCAAAAAATTTTCGATTTTTTGAGCCCCAACTTTGTATATAACCCCTTAAGTCACTGGTCTTTAATGTTGTGCCATGCATTAGATCCATGAAACGGTGAAGCCATACTTTTTGACCAAGAAGTAGGGTTTCTTGAGTTAGGGGTTGTAGAGTTAGGGGCTTGGCTTCACATGAGATCTGATAACTTTTTAACAATGAAAGCGGTATAAGGTTGTGAAAGTTGGCAACCTTCTTTACATGAAATGTTTTTGGTGTGATTTTATTTCTTTTTGTAAGATGCTCTAGTTCTTTTTATTTTTTCGGGCTGTATTTTTTGTGCGGCAGCTATTCTTTTTTCCATTACCCACTCTCTATCGTTGACTCCCCACTTTCTATCGTTGGCTCCCCACTCTCTTTCGTTGGCTCTTTTCCTTGTTGTCTTATTTTTTGCAATACACGATAAATCAGGGGGGTACTTAGCTATTAACTATAGCTGACTGTTATGCTTTATTTATATTAACTTAAAGCAGACTAAATTATCTTTCCAACAAAGTAAAAACATGTACACTTTATTAACCGAAATAAAAAGAAATCTTTAATAAAACCTGAAGTTTTAGGCGCAAACCAAATTTTCATCATGGTCGGACCATGGTCTCGTGCTTTTTTGTTTTAAATTTCTCCTTCCGTACAATTCCGCGCAAATGCTTGTTAGTTTCTTAAATACGGTAGGACTATTTTTACTTTATTCGAACGATTGTTTTGTTAAACTAGAACGAGTTTAAAAAAACACCCCCCCCCCCCCCCCCCGGCGACCCTACGTTCTGGCGTAGTCAAGTGAAAAGGTATTACCTTTCTTTGTATCACACTCACTTTTTAGTTGTTTATGTACTAATAACATCTAGCTTTGATATAAAATTTCAGCTTTCGAGAACTTTTGGAAGTACCTCCCTAGAAGAAATGTTATATGCAGACGTGCGTCCCTTTATGGGGGTTTGGAGGGTGGAAGTTACAGATTTCTTAATTTTCTCGTTGTTTGCGTGCAGAACCTAGTCTTCATACCAAATTTCAGCTTTCTCGGGCTTTTGGAAGTACCTACCAATAAGAAATTTTATATACAGACATGAACCCCACTTTTTCGGGGGTGGAGGCTAAAAGTTATATATTTCTTAATATTTTCGTTGTTTGTGTGCTAATCCTAGCCATAATATCAAATTTTAGTTTTCTAAGACTTCAGGCAGTACCGTACAGGTTTTGATTATCATTAGTGGCGAAATCGACGTATTTCAGGTATGTACATATTAATAAAATCTAAAGTATGAAAGTTGGACAAATGAAACTTAGTATGTTTCATTAGTCTGGTAACTACATCTTATTCTAAGAATTTGGGCTCTCTGGTATTATCCAGACCGAAACTATGAGGGTTCGAAAATATGACGAAACGCTTCGAGAAAAGGTAGGTAGTGCCCAGTCTTGGCATCAATATTACGAGTGTGATTCGTATGTCCGTGTAAGATCAACAGCACTGGCGAAGCAGCAGAAGGCCTCACAGTTTTCAAAAAAATTTTGAACCATTGGGTGAAAATATCACTTTGTATCCAACACCTGATGGATACCAGGCATGGATTGCATCTGGTTGTGCCCCTTTAATTAATTGATGATGATCTTTTTTACGAGGAGATATCAATAATGGGGGAACAAACGATCCACATTCACTGACACAAATAATTGTTGAACCTCACACACATGACACAAGTAATTGTTGAACCTCGTCTACACTTATTTCGATAAATTTGAATTGGTGCAGTTTTTTTGATCTCAAGTGTATTTCACAACCGATATGCCGGTCTCGTCGACGTTGTAAGCATTACTTGATAGGCTAGTATTTTTATATTTTTTCATATCAACTCAAACCCGGAATATTCTGTAACCAAAATGTATTTGACCAATTAATTTTCTAGTTCTTCTAGTAAGGTAGATTTTCTGCCCAGCTGTATATTTATAGCACCGTCGACTGGTAGATTTTCCGTTTTTGATAAGCGTATAAGTGTAGTTTTCTAAATGTTTTAGACGCCTTTAAAAAGTACATTTTATTTTCTGAAACAAGTAGAAAAGCCTCTCATTGCCCTCTTTTCCTGCAATATGGACCACCAGTCCATATTTGAGACCCATAATACGGACCACGTATTATAAGCACACTGTATGTTTTCATTTAAACGTCCCTCCCACAAATACATATGGAAATAATTACCTAAATGTGTTTGGCTATAATTGAAAGCAACCTTACTTGCTTAAATTTTATTAAATACAACTAACATGGTGCAATAAACTTTGGAAATAAGCTAAACCGCATGGATGTGGCCGATTCTTCGCTTGCACTCCTTTTTTGGATCGATTTGCAGCAGGCGATGAAAAATGGATTCTATACGACAAGAGGAAAACGACCTATTTTGCATCCACCGATTCCAAGGGAATGAGTTATTACAGAATTGTTTAAATTGCAAAAGGCTCAATGACGTGAAAGCTGTCGAAAATCATCTAACTACCTTTTTATGTAGAAAAAACCATCCCCTTTCTTCAAAAATAGAATCATTAAGCTTGCAGATCATTGAAAAAGACTTGTAGCAATGGATGACAATTATACTGTTGATTAATAATGTATATTTAAAAAAAAATTTCACAAATTGAAGTATTTTTTTAAATCGGATACGAACTTATATAATCACTTAATATATCCGCAGTATACCATAGTACCTTAGCAGCATCAGATCAGCGTCATCGAAGTTCGTGGTTAAAAGAATGTTTTGCTATCAAAACTTAAGGGAGACTTCTACTTTGATGCATCTGAAAAAATAAATTTTTGTTGTAAATTCTTAATCTATATACAGGGTTTTTAAGATCTGACGTGCCAAAATGAGTGGAGTGATAAATCTCACCTAGGCAAACAAAAACTTGTCTGGCAGGGTGGGGCAATCTCAACCGTTTGGGAGTTACAGGGTGATTCATAAATTTCAGTTTTTAATGGTATGTACATTACTCTTTTATTTTTATCTTTGATCTACCCAACACAGCGACATCAAACAAACCCTAAAAAACTTCTATCCCAATGAACTTTACAAAATTGTTAACAATGTTGATCCAACTCCTACCATTGCAGGTACAGTCACTTCCAAAAGTGAACAAAATGGTTTACCTGAAATTCAGCATTTTTCCAATTTTTCTCCGAAATTCAAGTAATTAGTACACCTCTTATTACCTTTCCAAAAAGGTGCAACATGACAAGGTAGACACAGGATTAGAAAAACCGAATCCTTAGAAATCCCTGACTACCTAATTATTTAATTACACGTTAGGTAGGAAATTCTTTAAAGAAACAAAATTTTTAAGATAAAAGGTCGAAAATGTTTGTTTTAAGTTAACAGGTAATTAATTTTAATTATTGCTGCAAAAAAATTATAAGAATGTTAATGTAATTTTGCTTTACTGCCGATATTAGCTTGTGTTAGCCAGGATTCACACCCTTGTATCCTGGCGTTCTGTTACTCGTACCTGATGGAAATTTTCTATAAAAAAGGGTCAGAGTCAGCAAGAATACCTATCATAGTTGAAAAAGAAATCAACGAGTATGAATGTTTTTAAGTAAAATTATTATAAAATGGTAGAATTTACTTTTAAGGAATACGCAGATATTTACACGGACTTTTCGAAAGTTAAGGCGTCGAGCAGCAAATAATCACTATCGTGAGACAAGACCCTGAGACGAGCGCGAGACGAGCCACAAGACGATTAGGAGGGTCTTCATATAAAGTTTGGAGGGTTATTCAACGAGAGGGATTATGTCCATATCACCACAACCAGTCCAAGGACTACTGGAAGGAGGTTCCGAAAGGAGACTGAAATTTAGCACTTAGCTTCTAGAACGCAACATTGATGACAGGGCGTTTCTGGATCGAATTCAGTGGACGGATGAATCTCACTTCACCAGGGATGATATCACGAACTTCCACAACCTCCATACCTGGTCGGAAACTAACCCACAGAGGACAAAAGTGACCTCATTCCATGAGAGGAGATTCAGTGTCAATGTTTGGGCTGGTATTATTGGCAACAATTTTTTAGGACCATTCATTTTACCGCACGTGCTTAATAGTGAAATTTATGCGAACTTTTTGGACTTTGTGGAGCACCAGCGCATACTGCTAACATTGTGAAGGCAATACTAAGTAAAAAATTGTCTAACCGCTGGATTGGAAGAGGTGCACCGATTCCTTGGCCTGCTAGATCTCTAGACCTTACCCCATTGGAGTTTTTCCTATGGGGAACAATGAACGATGAAGTGTATTCAAACCCTGTTGACACCAGGAAGGATTTAGTTAGCAGAATTGAGAATGCAGCGACGAAAATACGGGAGAGGCTGGCTGCAAGACGCCTTAAACAGGGATTGTTGGCATGCATCCAAAGTGGCGGTGGACATTTTATTTGTAATTTACTAAGATTAATTGTAATACGTTTTGAATTCAATAAAAAGGATTTTAGAGTTAATATGAGTGTATTTTAAAGAAACTAAATTGCAGATTTTGAAATATTTCCCGGTAAGTTTTCTACTTATAAATTTCTACACCCTTTCTTTACCTGGGCATATTGTACCTTTTAGGAAAGGTAATAAGATGGGCAATACCATAAAAGTAGAAAAGGGGTGTACTTATTACATGAATATCGGAGCAAATTTGGGAAAATGCTGAATTTTAGGTAATCGCCAACCATTTTTTTTCACTTTTGGAAGTGACTGTACATGCCTGCAATGATAGAAGTTAGATCAACATTGTTGGAAATTTTGGAAATGTCATTGGGATAGTAGTTTTTTAGCGTTTGTTTGATATCGCTGTGTTGGGTAGATCAAAAGATAACAGTAAAATAGTAATCGTGCATACCATGAAAAACCGAAATTTATGAATCACCCTTTAACTCTCAAACGGTTTGGGTTGCGCCCCACCTTGCCATACAACTTTTTTTATATATACGATGTGGCCAAATCCTAGGGGATAACCCTTTGATGCGTTAGCATGGTTTTCACCGGAAGGGAATTATGGAAAGGGAAGTGAGGAAACTTGAGTCTTGTTTTTGCATTGCTGCGAGCTAGACAACAGCCCAGAGACGAAGTGGATTATTTTAATTTCTTAATAAAAGCTCACGGGGTCATCTGGTCTCGAACGCGGGACCGATGGCATGTTGGTCTTGCCGCTCAACGTAGTGACCGTCGTTTTCTATTCGATGTTTGCAACTGTTTTCTCCATAAGTTATACAATATGTTGTAACAACATGCATTTTTTATTAACAAAATTAAAAAAAATGACCTTTTTTTAACTTGATTTTTTTTTATAAAAAGATACTTTATGGTGTACTTATGTTGTACGCTATAGTCTATACTTTAAAGACATATTTGGCTTTTTTGTTTCAGACATGTTCTTGGAACTCCAGAGTCCTCTGAGCAACATGGTGCACTCAGGGAGGCACTTTTTTGACAATAAAAAAAGAACCTTATTTTGACTAAAAAAAAAGAATACATAAGTTTATTAATAAATAGATGCCTAATAACATGTAAAAACAATCACAAAGCTTGGTTCATTTAGCTTATGGCAATCCACTCCTAAATATAGATCTACATGTTAAGCGTTTACACCAGATTCCACCCTTAAATTTTGAATTTTTTATTAATTTTTTTATAAAAAAAAACAAAAAAAATTGACTTTTTTTCCAATCGCCGCCATTTCCTTAATTTTGCAGTAAACAAAAAAAATCGTATGACCTTAAATGGCCAAGGGGATCCTGATTAACTGGGTGCGTTTAATATTTACTTCTGGTCAACGGGGAGTGGGCAGCGATATAAGTCGTCACAGAGTTTGATCGCCAATGCCGTAATCCGCCTTCTTGGATAGTCATAGCCACTACAATATTATATTGTATTGTCATCACAACCAAAGCTGTGCGCCAAATTTCAGCTCGATCGGAAAAAAAGAAGCCCAAAATCGACTACATACTATTTGGAACCGGAAAGATATACATATATCCGAACGTTGAGAGTTAAATAAAAGCTTTTTATAAAATAACATGGAATGGAAGAAGGCCCGCAACATCAAAGCCACGGACTGTTCAAATAATGTAATGGATGTGGTTCTTCTTATTTCTTTTCCAGCAATAGGGCAAACCATACATTAAATTTGTAGCAACTTAAGCCTTACACTTGACTTACAGTTTGGTTTTAATTAACACACTTTTGTTAGCTTCACCTGTAAGTGTTTAACTACCCAGTAGGGGCGGAGTTGCATCAATTCGTTGAGCCGCACTACCACCATGTCATGGGCCCCGGGTCTCCCCGTGAGCTTTCATTAAGGGGTCCTCTACTCTCGAGGTCTGAAATTGAGCGGTTTTTTAGGGAATAAATTGCGAAGGATCTACTGAATATATTTAAAAAAATTTTTTTATTTCGAAGATACATGTTTTGACTTTTCAATTTTACTTTTGAAGATGAAAAAAAAAATAACTCTCGCGACGTTGAAACGTCATTGATGACATTGATGTTGAAACTGCATGGGTCCCGCTTAAGCAAAGTTGTGGCCAATTGGGTAATCTGTAATCTGAAACTTTATATTCTTTATAATCATAGTTACATTGGCTATGTCTTCCCGAGACAGATTTTTTTTATTTTGCAATTTGTAAAAGTTATGCAACAATTTGTAAAAATTTCCAATTTTTACGTCATTTTTTGACCTGTTAGAGGCTATAAAAATGGAACAAAATAAAATGTTTCAAATCGTACTCGGGAAAACATAGCGGTATGTTTTCTGAACAATTGAAAAAAAAATTATTGAAATCGGACCAATACTTTTATGTGAAGTCTTACTCGGCAGCTAAAAAAACATTACTTTCGGGAAAACGCTTTTAGTGATAAATTACGGTGTATAACTTGATTGTAGTAACTTACGAGTTAATCTGCTATACCGGGGCCGTAGAGTTCTCCTTCCTCATCACGTTGATGTTCTTGGTTGTCCACATTCTTCTCAAGAACGGACCGGTAAATTCTTTAGACAATGATTTTTAACTAGACAAGCGCCGTCGTGGCGCCGCGCTTAATTTCTCGGAACGGCCGGAGACGGGTACCTTTCTGTTCCCAGAAACATGCAAAGGAATGTGTCGCGTATTCTCAGATACATATAGATTGAAATTAAAAAAAAAAATCGATTTTTTGAAACCGCGAGAGTAGAGGACCCCCTTAAGAAATTAAAATAATCCACTTCACCTCTGGGCTGTTGTCTAGCTCACAGCAATGCAAAACCATGCTAACGCATCAAAGGGTTGTCCCTTGGAATTGGCCACATCGTATTATATATAAAAAAAACTATGTAAAGAAATCTAGCAAATCAATTTTAACCCAGTTCTAGTTCTAGTTATTGTATTGATTTGAAACTTCGCAAACAGTTTGCAATTCTAATACAATATTCTGGTGTTTAATTTATGGATAAGGTTGGGGTGGAGGGAGGGTGAACCACCTGTCTATAGTATGTTCTTCCGATGCTTATACTTAGAGTAAAATTTTGCACCTAGGGCAGGGGTGAAAGAGCTAGGAGCCTAACATTGTAACTTTAGACGAGGTCAGAACGATACTGGAAGAGTATAAAAATCGCATTATTTACGGGATGAAGCAATATAAAATACCTTATAAAGTATTTCAAACGTCAATGTAAGTAGTTTATTTGAAAATTAAATTTAATTACATTAGCCGCTAAATGTTACCTATGGTATATCGTGTTACCAAGAGAAATATTTATACAGAGAACGTTTATAATTTAATTAAGTTTCACAACTTTCATAATCAACAGAAAAGATTCAAGGTTTTACCTTCCGCAACTTCTTACAGTTTTAATCGAAATAATCTAAATCAGGATGATGGAAACTTGCACCCACTTTTGCATTTCTATTACATATTACAAAACAAACAATTTTTAAATGCATCAATATATTAATTAGCTCCTAATTAGCGTAGAAACACGCAAACGAAGAGGAATGTTTTTTTTTCATTTCTGCGAGCTAAACAACAAGTCCAATTAATTAATAACCAAAATAAGCTATAAATCAGGGATTATTCAACGAAATATAAAATCGATTACGTGATGAAAAATTCTCACATCCAAATCAAATTGCTCTGATGCACGCAAGGGGCATAAAATCATAGAAATAACTAAAGTAAACAAAAATCAATAAATTTTGCAGAGGTAAAGTTGAATAGAAATTTCAGGTAGACAACTGGATTTCTTTTAAATTGAAGAATACCTGCTCATGTTATACTGACATCCGAGTCAATCGTTTTATAAGTATTAGGATCGGCATTTGATGTAATACGAAAAACCCATTGATAGTAAATTGGATAAAAATAATCCTATCATTGCCGTGCTTTGAAAATTAGTTAAAATAAATTCTATCAGCTGAATACTAGGATTAAGAACAAAGGGTTGGAAGGATTAATTGCTAACTCTGTGAAAGCAGCAAATTAATATTTAACAAGAGCTCATTTAAACTTGTATTACTTTTGCTACGAAGAGCATGAGCTTTTCCTTTTTGAAGGAGGTACATATGGCTACTCTCTTTAGTTCTGGAAACTGCAGGAGCAGCAGTTCAACTGATTCGAGGTAATGGTTGCAAGTGGACCTGCAATTTTAAGGTGGATTCCGAAACAGCGATGTAATGTATTTTGTTGCCCCAATGGCCTTTTTATCGTATTAATGGCAGGAGAGAACAACCATGGGTTGCTGCCCGTGCGGTTCGAACCTGGCAACTCCGAGATGAAAGGCCATTATTTTTATGTCATTGGTAACTTAATTCCTTGAAAAAATATCACTAAGCACAATACAAGAAGTGAAAGTCACTTCCATCGCTATTACTTTGCAGTTAAATTTGTCACATTTCGGAAATAGTTTTTAAGCAGAGCAATACAGCTAAGGTATATGTAGTTTACCATCATTTATTTTTCCCCGTCGTACCCAATCAATTTACGCGTCAATTTGTTCACTCAAACTCTTAAATTACTTCTCTTACCTTTAATCCCTTTCCAGCCAAGAGATATATGAAAGTATTTTCACCATTTGAATTTTTTCCTATATCTCTACTGGCGTTGTTCTTGGAATTATTAAAGATTTACTAACGGCTCTGATGGAACATTGCAATAAATAAATAACATCCAAAATCGTCGCTCTTGATATTTTAACAACTTTTAACAGCGTCTGAAATGCTCTCCGTCAAGCAAAACTTGAAGCATTTGGTCTGCACTCTCTCCTCTTAAAATGGATATAGAATTTCCTGTCAGGTCGCTTAATCCGTGTAATAATAGATATATTTACATCTGATATAAATGCTGGTGAACCTCAGGGTTCAGTTTTTTCATCAAGCTTATTTCTTTTTTTTATTAATGACCTTTTATCCACCACCCTTAATCCTATTTATTTATAGCTTTGCCGACGGCTGCGCCCTTGATTTCGCGTACACCTTTGAGTTCTCCTAGGAACTCCACAGAAACCAACAGACACCAAATTTATTATTTAAATCACTAAACAACGACATTTCTACGATCATCTAGCGTAAGTGCCTTAGAATATATAACTAGAGGAAGTGCCCTTGCCTGTAAAAACCTCGTACGTGTTTTAAGCATTTCTCTTGTAGGCAAGGTGAGGTACGTGTCCCCTATCTCGATGACAGATCCCCTATCTTTGACAGATCCCAAGGCAAAACATTTGTCATTAGTTCTGTGTGAATTTTGTTTTCAATTTCTTTGGAATTAAAAGTTATTTCTGCAAATATGAAATCACAAATCGATACTATATTAGTGGAGTGATGTATGTTTATAAGTTTTGAGATAATTTATAGACTTTAAAAGACAGATTTTTAAAATGAAGTGTGCTGTTCGTTGTTTCACAAATAATCGACGATAAACTCGTGAAATATCTTTTTTTTTAGCAAGTAGCTATTAAAGATATTATTAATGATATATTTAATATTATATTATTTAATTAAAACTGCTAAGACTTAATGTAGGTAACTAGAAAAATGAAAGTTTTTGTCCCCGTTCTCAGTTTGTTTACATCTGAGCAATTGGAATTTTTGTCCCCCAACTCGATTTCAGTGGCGGTCAGCCAAAATGGAGTTTAATTTCAAAACTTATATTTGCCCCGTCAAGCGCAAGTCCGTTTTTTACTACTGCTATGGAGAAAACTACCACAAAGATACACTTCTAACACATGAAGAAAAATGCTTAACTTTTCTGAGCTATGTGCACTTCCTCTAGTTATATATTCTAAGGTAAGTGCACAGGCAAACATATGTACATACGTGTACGAATCAGTATACTATATATGAGGTGCTCAGGACAAAAGGAAAGTAAAATTGAAACCTATCATACATACTTTTCGCTACGAGGTATATGTATAATTATTTTAAAATCAATAACACAGGGTGGTTATCAGTCACATTTTTAAAAATCCTTAGTAAAAGGTTAAAAATGGACAGAATTGTCTTCAAATTAGTTCTTGTGGTTCATCTGGTTCAACGTTTCTTTGTAGAATCTTTCTAAGAGTTTCTTTAACTTGACGGATGACTGTCTTTTTAGGTGTTTTGAAGGTCTCATTGAGATAATGTCTGTTCTCGATTTCTGGCCCGAGAATATCATCGCACACGAGTTTGTGCCCCGTCGTAAATTCGTGTACCGTATTCGTGGAGCCACTATCAACAAACAAATAAACTAAGTACGCTTTCCCTTTACTATCAAAATGAAAGGGGACTAAGAAAAAGGACAAGCCAATTATTTCAGGCTTCCCTTGCCTGTTGTTACGACGTGATCACTCTGACAGAAACCTGGCTTCATCACGGTGTTAATGACGCAGAAATTTTTGACGAGTCCTATCAAATATTTCGTAGGGATAGATACTCTGACTCCACGGATAGATAGATACTCTGACTCCCGTTTGAAAGTTTCAGGCTCATAAGACGAGGGAAAAACAGAAGATGGTAAACTGTTCCACATTCGTGTTATTCTGCTAAGAAAAGATTCCCGAAATTTGACGGTACGTCCAAATTTGACCTGGAGAGTATGGGGGTGGGTGCGACCTGTAGATCTTGTAGCGCGCGTTGTCATGTGTCTACAAGGAATCAGGCTAGCAATTTCGTTAGAACAATGGCCATGGAAATAGCGATAGAAGAGTGAGAGACAACCGACATTCCGCGGATGCTTCAAAGAGTCAAGGCCATCAGAGATTGAGGGATCGCCAATAAGTTTAATAGCCTTACGCTGGACTCTGTCTAACGCAGGCAATGTAGTGTGTCCTGCTCCTGACCAAATATGGGAATTATATTCAAGTCTAGGCCTAATGTGGGACTTGAAGATCAGCGCTAAGTCAGGTGGGGTGAAATATTTCTTACATCTCTGATTTGCTCCGCCCCAAGCGAGGACCATAGAAATGTCGTAGTTTAATGATCCAAACATGCGTTCCCGATTGACTTCTGTAGCATTTCCATGTGAATTCATTACAGAATCAAATGAGTACGCGAAATCAAGGGTGCTGTCGTCGGCGTAACTATGAATAGGATTAAGAGTAAGGGATAAGATATTATTAATAAAAAGAAGAAATAAGGTTGGTGAAAGAACTGAACCCTGAGGTACACTGGCATTTATTTCGTAGGAATCAGATGTAACTCCGTCAATTACTATACGGATTGAACGGCCTGACAAAAACTCTCTATCCATTTAACGATGAAGGAATGATGGCTCTAATTCTGGTGATCCCAACTTGGATCAGTTCGTTTTTGATTTTAAAAGGGCGGGCTTCTCTGATCTTGCAGATAGGATCCTCTTAATCGATTTCCCATCTTAATTTTATAATAAAGATATCGACAAATGCGTATCCGTGTTTTATGATAGGATTTACGATCTGTTTAACTCATATATACCACTCAAGCTGTCGAGATCATCCTGCTGTTCTCTCCCGTGGTATAGTAGAGAACTTCGGGGCCTTAAGAATAAAAATAGACTATGGAAAACCTACTTAGGCTTACTGTGATTTCGTCGATTGTTATGACAGCTTTTTTACTTTGTCTTCATCGTTATACAAAAAACAAAACTTAGCTGTAATAAGATGGTGATCGCTGCCAATATCAGCGCCGCGCTTAGACCTTACTTCGAGAAGACACTTTATCCAACTTTTCGAAACAGCAATATGGTCAATCTGATTCTCAGTTCTGCCATTTAGGGAAACCCAGGATGTTAAGTGGCTAAAGCGATAAATATGGAGATTCCATTAATTGCCCGGCAGAGGAAACACGTAAGGACGTAAGGACTCCACGAAATTGCAATTGCGACTGAATATTATGGATCGATGTTAATCGATGTACGCGAAACATCGATGTAGAGAGACTAATTATCGATGTTGAAGAATGTACAATCGATGTTAAGAACATAACATCGACCTTCGATGTTGTTAAAAGAACCGACTCGTACTTAATTTAATATTTTGAATATTTTTTTAAATTGAAGACTAGCTTTCGTTGCCAATTATAGGAGAATGAAACCTACCTTTATATAAAAACAAAATCAAATAAATAAAAAACTAACAAAATCAGAAAAGGAGATGACATTTAACAAGCTTGCAATGCCATTTGAATAGTCAACTTGTTTTGCCTTAGTTTTTTTTTCAAGGGATGTAAAGGAAGTCATAATTCCTGAGAGGGCGATAGGAAAATAAAATATTGAAATACCTAAGTACCTCCGGGGAATTAATTGTACAGAATCAACGTGTCCATGTAAAGAAGCTTAAGCCTATTCCGGTAGGGAGGCAATATATCTTCTTGGAGGGCTACGAAAGGCATGTCTAAGAAACTTTCGATCCGATTAATATGAACTGAATAAAATCATGGCCAAATCAGGGAAACATACTATCAAATCGGCCTAACAAAAGAGCAACAAAGAGTCTTGCTAACAAAAGAATCATCAAAGTCACGAGATCATCTCAGCTCAAATCAGCATTTGCCTTTTAACCATGTACGAAATGTGTCGATCAAAGAAAAGCTTCGAGTTAAAATTTACACCCAAGTCTTCTGTACTATCAAATTTGTTCAGAGAAAGGAAATTATCGGAACACCAAGAGTGGAAGGTATTCAAGTCCGAATTAACCACAGTCGTTGTCAACAGAGATAGTGCGCATTATTTCTGCATCGTTAATATAACATAAGATTATTGTGTGAGGCAAAAATAGCTGTAAGTCATAAATGCAAATGTCAAATAATAACAGTACTAAATGGCTACCCTATGCCACCACAGAGGTATTATAAATGACATCAGATAACACACCGCGGAAGGAAACACGTAGTGTACCGTGAGACAGGTAAGAACTAACCCAATTTACAAAAGGAGACCGAAAACCTAATGCTTTCAAATACCTAACTAAAATATGTACATAGATACAGTCGACTTGCTTACCCATTTTAAAAAACCCTAATAAATTGGCAGTTGTACACTTTTAAAAAGCCATGTGGGAAGACACCCACAAAACAAGTGAAACACATATAATTAGATTAAAGACCTTGCAAACTCCAAATAGATTGACAACAGGTAGATAGTTAGTTACATCGTTCCTATCGGCCAGCTTATAGGGCAGAAAAATCATAGAGTTTCCATTAAAGACGTGGTTAGATGCATGTTTGAGCCTCAGCCTGCTGACGAGTTTTCCTTTCATAAAAAAATCTACTTCGTTCTTAAGCTCGCAGCAATACAAAAACAAGACGTTATAATTTCCTTATTCTCTTCCGGCCATAGTCATGTTAAAAATTCATCATAGGGTCATCCCCTGGGTTTTGGCTACCTCATAAAACAAGATTCAAGTATATTGTCTTTTTACGCCATTGGCCGCCATTCTATAAATCCCTTCTATATAACTTCGATGTTTTAAGCTCGATTATTATCGATCATCGATGTTCAGTGATCAATGTTGACATCGATGTCAATATCGATATTTGTAAACATCGCTCATCCCTACTGAATATTACTCTCTACATTTACCACCACCACTATTTATACCTTTGGGTTCACTACTACACTACATATATGTATGTACGACAAAGCAAGCTTGAGAACATTTGTAAATTTTATTGTTGTACGTTGATATGCTTTGCCTATTTTTCTATGCACGTACGGAAAAACAAAACTGAATAAAAACATGTTTTGCTTAATGTATGTAACGGGTGTTCTAAGCACCTATTATAGCTATAGAAAACCTATCACAGACTCAGAAAGAGCGCACTCGAAAAACTATAAGATATTAGATTAAGAAGTTCCAATTTGGCGTATGCGACAAACCAATACTCGGCCGACGATTTAATTGTAACCAATTTTATCTATCTTTGCATGAAATTTATTTGATTTTCATATCCAAACACCAATAAGTCGAAATCATTACTCTGTGGGTTGGTATATTTTTGCATACCAACGTTTACTTTAGATTGTGTAAGAATTTAATCGAATCATGATCCAATAAAAACTTAACTTGAGCTAAAATTGATAGGCTGAGAGTTAAAATGACCTATGTATATCTACAAGGTCTGAGCAATAGTGGCTTCGAAAATGTTCTACGCAAAAACGAACTACGTGAGATTCTGGGCAAAAACGAATCAGGGAAAAACTTCGAGCAAAGACGACTTTACTGCTTTACTTTTACTTAATCTCACAAGGAAAATTTTCACTTTTACTCGGGCTCTGTAGATAGGTCATTTTTACTCTCAGCCTGTCAATTATACTTATAATTTGTTAAATTTCTTTCCAATTTATAAATTAAAGTAAGTGAAACCAACTCGATGAAGTTAAATTAATAATAATTTTTTTTATGAAAATAGAATTCCTGTAAATCAGAAATAGTACTAAATGGCCCTTAAACTGCATATTATACATACATTGTTGTTTACCTGCCGGTAGAGTATTTAATTCACGTTAAAGTGGCTTTTTATCAAACTCTAATTCATTTGTTATTTGCTTTAAAAGTTTTCGCTCAATTTCTACTAAAGAGCCAATTAATATTCATTGGGCGGCGGTTTGTAATCACCACCAAAGTTCTATGATCAAATTTCTGTAAAAGTGCATCTACGGGTACTCTAGGATGAAACCAATTATGTCCCTTTGTGGGATCCATTGAATAATAAAACTAAAAACTTTAGTTAACTGGCATAGTCATTCAAAATTGTTGCACACTCATGCGTCCTGGCACAAAGTGGAAAACTGCTGTCAACATTGCGGAGCAAAGTTAATTAACGGACATCAATTGGCTCTCATAATAATGGGAGGTGGCAATCCCATTTATCAGGGATGACATTTTCTAAATATTATTGACGGGAGCTTGTTATAGACTGTTAGTTTTATCAAATGCCCTTGTGTAACATAGAGAGCATCGATTAAGTGGAAAAATTAATTCATGATAAAATTATTGACAAGGACATAAGGCTGACATCCTTCAAAGATAAACGCGGCATATAAATCAGGCCGTGGATTTCATTTCACTTTAATTGTCATAATTTTAGGTATAAAATCATTTTCGATTTGAAACATCGAAATTACATTGTCAATCATTAATAAAATTTAGTACAGTAGTTAAGTGAGCCTTGCTAAAGATATAGTATTATCATTGTTTGGATATAGAACCTGTCAGCTTGTAGTAATGGTTAAAGACCTTATACCTAGTTCTTTTGAGCCGTGCGCGTTGATATGTACCCCTCTGGTAGATCTAGGATTAAGATAAGGAGTAGCCTGAAGTTAAGATTCAAGTCGAATAATATACATAGGCCTGTTCTATCGATTTTTGTGCACAAACTTTCCGTGTAAATCTACTTACTCATATGGTGGGAGAAGTAAGTTCCTCAGTAAAAAAAATCATGTGGAACATTTGATGATGATTCAACGTAGAATTGCTTCCAAACGCGATACCGAAAGTAAGTTGAATTTTGTATACCGAATCCTAGGCGTTACTCATATTGGTTTACTTCAACTCCAAGTGGAATTTGTGAACATTTTCCACCGACTTTCCATGTGACTGAATTTCTGCTGGGTAGTTGTCCAAAATATGTTTTTGATACTATTTTAGCAAAACATATAAAAGAACGAAATTCTCATAAGGGTGAATATACAAAAGTTGGGTATAGTTTTTAAATCAAATTTCTACAAATTCAGGTATTTGACATAGCTAATGCAATGAATATATGTACTACTCGGATCGGGCCAGTCACTTTTTTAAGTAGATTCTGAGATATCTTGATTTTTCTGAATTTTACTGCCAAGCGAATGACGGGGGTAACATAGTACTGATAAAATACACAACTTTTGACATTTTTAATACCGTTATATTGCTCAACTTATATTACTTTGATGTAGTTTTACTTTGTAGTGTATATTTTCTAAGAAATCAACAAATAATAGAAACTAAAGTATGACAATCTACGCCTTAAGGGCATCAACATACAATTATAATAACTGAAAGTAATAAAAATAAGATGTTTTTTTCAACAAAATATAAAAATAATGTTTCAAAATAGTTTAACACTACAAAATTTACTTTTAAAAAACATCAATTTTTTCCTTTAAATTGGTAAAACACTCTTTTCCCTTTTGTAATGATGTTTGGTGCGGATAGTTTTTTTTTATTTTTTGATCAATCAAAAGATCTGATACATCTCTTTTATTCAATTTAAATAGAGTGCCACTCTGTTTACAAATTTTGAGGAAAGTTACTCTCAATTCACCGTCTTCATCATCAACAGAAGAGCAGATTGCTGCATAATGATATTCTGTATTCCGTGTGACATATTTGACCAAAACATAATCACCACTGCTATAACGACTTTGTTGTTGTGAATAGCCTCTAACTCCTGGTGTTGATAGATTGCTATCCAATTTAGAGCGGTCATTAATGCCTCTCACCTAAGTATATCATCATCTTCAAGGTCTGTGAATACGGTAGAAGTATTTAGACGTGTACTATGTTTAGCCGAAATTTCTGTCTGATAAAATGAATAGATCCTAGCTTGTAATGATCACATCCGTCAGGGTCGCAGAAACAACTTATTGACTTCATTGTAAGATTGTTGGAAATGTAAGCTGATCCAGTCACCTGATTCACCTGGAGACAAATTAGATGACATAGTGCAGTGTGTGTGAAACAACAGAGTCTTTAAGGTAAACGACAATCTTAGGGGACAACCCTTTGATGCGTTAGGATGGTTTTGGCCGGATCGGAATTATGGTAAGGGAAGTGAGGAAACTTGAGTCTTGGTTTTTGCATTGCTGCGAGCTAGACATCTGCCCAGAGACGGAGCGGATTATTTTAATTTCTTAATAAAGGATTACGGGGTCATCTGGTCTCGAAACCGGGACCCATGGATTGTTGGTCGTGCCGCTTAACGAATTGATCCAACTCCGTCTCCGTCTGCTAAAAGAATGCCAGAAAAATTTAGCTATGTCGTTTTTAAGTTTTGTAATGAGATTTCCAGGTAAAATTTTATGTGTTTCTTTTTTACACTTCATCACAAATCATTCTTTCATCGTTTTCAAATCTTTTATGGACGCTTTCTTACTCACTCACTGTTTTATTAAGATTGGTTTGGAGTTATCGAATTCTGCATAAGTCGAAGTTTTCAGAAGAGTTAAAGGCCGAAGTAGTATACGCGCTGATAGATCCCTTCGGATTCGCGGCACTACGAATGACCACTGTACTAGAAGTTGCTCAAGCAGTTTGAAACTCCTCACTACCGTTGCTTCTTGAAGAGATCTTATGATCAAATGATTTTAATCGACGAATTTATGATGAATAAAATAAACTCTACACTATGTTAGAAAGTTAATTTTTATATATAACGCATACTTCAACTAAAGCAATAATTTTCCGGTAGTTTTAGTTACAGAATGGCTGTAATTACTAAAAAAATTGGAAATTTTTACGGAGCAGCTGCAAACGCTGAACTGAACAATGCTAAAATAATTGAATCGCCGCTTTTACCGATCGGGCAAATTTGTGAAGAATATCGACAAAATTTTGCGCGACTCCGACTCGCACTTGGCCGAAATTTGTATTTGTATATTTTCATGGTTTACAGTCAGTAGCATACGGTGAAAATGGGATTTTACTATTTTTAAAATTATGTAAGCGCCCGTTGTGAGCACGCATAGTGAATGAATGCGCCCGGTAGTATTATGCACGCTCCCGCTACAAGCGTATTATTTACGCTCGCCACCCGGATATGCGCGCTCCCGCTACAGGCACAAGAATTTAAAAATACGCTCGCCATAAATGCGTAAATTCTGTTACGGCGTTTTGGTTTTAACTCATTCGAAACATTCGAGATTGGTGACTCATTGCGTGGGTTATGTAAAATATCACCGGTATAGACGCGTGTTCACCGTGCGGGTCATTGGCCACCTGATATTAAAATTGCTCTCAATAGCCGATGACTCACAAATTGAGTCATGACAATAATAATTATAAGAATTACCTGGATTTTTTTTTATTTTAGGGTTCCGTACGCCCGAATGAAAAAACGGACCCTTATAGGATCACTCGTGTGTCTGTCTGTCCGTCCGTCTGTCCTGTTCAAGAATATACGACAAGACAGAATTCAACAATAGGCAATATATTTAGCCATTTCCCTCTACAATACGGTAGCATACATACTTTTTAAGTTACCACAAACAGGGGCAGATTTAAAAAATATGGTAGCTAACATATTCATTGTACGGAACCCTGTTGTATACTTTTTTTTTGTTTTTGTTTTTTATGCGATGTGGCCAAATTCTAGGGGACAACCCTTTGATGCGTTAGCATGGTTTTGGCCGGAAGGGAATTAGGTTAAGAGAAGTGAGGAAACGTGAAAGTCTTGTTTTTGCATTGCTGCGAGCTAGACAACAGCTCAGAGACGGAGTGGATTATTTTAATTTCTTAATAAAAGCTCACGGGGAGACCTGGGCTCGAACCTGGGATCCATGGAATAGTGGTCGTGCGGCTGAACGAATTAATCCAACTCCGTCTCCAAATTATTATTTCAGACGTCGATCTCGAATGAGTCAATCTACTAAAATAATTTTATTGTTTTTATTTTAAATTTTAATCTAGGAAAAGTGTGAGCTTACCTTGCTTTGTTTGGACTACTTCGTGCGACTTTTATTGATATGTGCCTACAGAGGGCTGGAATTTGGAAAAGTATAATTTTTACTCATACGTACAGTGTCTCATTTGAGTACCATCCACGCGTTTTGACGCTGTGCTTGCCTGTTTAAGGCTATTTTTACTCCTCGGAAAGTAGCTTCAGAATAGATTGTTGCAAATAGTAGTCTACAATAAAGCGAACATATTTATTTATCGATTTTTACTAACAATTTAAAAACAAAAATCCAAAAACAGCGAAAATTTTTATTAAAAAGCTCGCCATTAGAATGCATGTATTTTGTTTTATAAAATTTTATTTGTCCGGTATGAAGATTATATATTATTATAAAACAAATTGCAAAAGACGTTCACATTTTTCCCATAAAAATTCACAAAAAGCGCTCCAATAATTTATAATATTTATAATACCAAAAGGCGTGAATATCGGGATGCTTCGTCAGCTTATACGAGGGTTCTTAAGTTTTGAGATAGACAAGTACAAATAAATATATAAATCGAAAATTGCTTTATTGTTTTTCGAAATATTCCCTTATTTTACACTTTTGCATGCGTTTGAACTAATTTTCGAAGCACTTCTTCCACTCCGATTGAAGTACCTCCAAAACATATGATTTGAACGTATCAAGCGCTACTTCAAACGTCGAAAAACGTTGACCTCCCGTTTTATTTTTGATCTGCAGGAATAAGAAGAAATCATTGGGTGCCAAATCAGGACAGTATGGCTTATGACCCATCAATTCGATGTTTTGAAAGCTCAAAAATTCACTTGTTTGAGCCGATGTGTGAGAGCTTGCATTGTCGTGGTGGAAAATGATTCGTCTTCTGCGATTGGTTTCCCTTATTTTTCCGAACACTTCTGGCGAAGAAATGATCGTGACCATTTAGAATTGACTGTTCTATGTTACTGTAATGTCACGGTGGAGACATGTCCAATTATTTCGAAAAAACAGGCGACCATTTGCTTCAAAGTACTTCGTGCGCGAACAACTTTTGTTGGATTTGGCTCGTCTTGAAAGACCCATACAGTCGATTTTTCAATTCAATTCAATAATTTATTCAATAGTACAACAAGAATATACATCTTTTATAATGGTACATAAATCTTTGGAAGGATCACTTAACATGAAAGTAAGTAATCCAAAATGAAATGAAATAAGTAATAATTGAAAAATATATATAAAAAATTTATCAAAATAGAAAAGAGAAAAAATAAGCAAAACTTAAATATAATAAAGAATAATGTAAAGGTTAGAGTACACAACGATAATTGAAATAGAGAAATTATTTGATTTTATGACTGAATTTCAAAATGCTCTAATAAAGCCTTGTGGAATGCCCCGAGCACGGTCATTCTCTGAACATGATAAGGAAGTGAGTTACAAAGTCAAATAGCCTGAACAAAAAAGAAGCGCTCACCAACGAGAGTTCTGAACCTAGGTAAAAGTATATCACAGCGACGTTGCGAATGGAGAACACGATTAGCGAGCGGAAGTACTCGGGCCCTCGCTGTAAATCATTTTGTGGAGAAAGCTTAATAACCTTATGTTTAAGTAAGTTCTAAGGGGCAACCAGCAATAGAAGACACATAGGATGAATTATGATCACTACGACGCAATCCATGAACGAACCGAACACAATCATTAAAAGCGACATTAATCTTATCAGTACAGGTCGAATCGAGACAAGGAAAAATCATTATATCATACGTGAACAAAGGAAGCACGAAAGCCTTAATTAAGCCTAGGCGGGTATTCTGTGGTACAAGGGACACCGTCAACCAAAGCCTTCTCAGTGTGGTTTAAATTTAAGTTCGAGACGAGTTGATATAATCACAATAAGTCATCCCGCTATTGAAGATTCCTTGCCTTATCAACTCTAACCATGGCTGATTCTCGAGAGAGAACAATATAGCATGACTTAGAGTGACTGAGCAAAAGTAAATTGTCTTCTGACCACGCAGCAACGCGATCTAGATATTGGCAGAGCTTGCTGACGTGAGTGTGAATGCTGTTAACTGGCCCACTTATGTACAACTGGCAATAATCAGCGTATAAATGAATTTGAGAGTGCCGTATTACAGAAGACCAGTCATTGATGTATAAGCAAAATAGTAGCGGCCCAAGATAGAACCCTGAGGCACACCGCACGTGGTTCTTGCAAGAATCGAAAGACAAACCTCCGTCTTAACCTGCTGAGTTCTACCAGAAGGGGGAAAAAATTGAGTCGACAATTTGTGTATAAAAATTTCATGATCAATACTGTGAAAAGCTTTAGAGAAATCTAGAAGAACGAGATAACCGATCTCTCCTCTATCTATAGCGGCTCTTAAGTCCGTTGGCACCTTTAGCAGAGTAGTCTCACAAGAGTGATTGCATCGATATCCCGACTGCCATTTAGAGAGATAAGAGTGTCGATTGAAGTGCCAAATAAGTTGGTTAGTAATAAATTTCTCGAAAACTTTGGCCAGGAAACGTTATATACTAATCGGCCTAAAGTCAGAAGGGGTGGAGGGGCAACGATTCTTAGCGATAGGAATTACAAGAGCATGCTTCCATACATCTGGAAAAGATGAAGTAACTATTATATGGTTAAACAAATGTGTCACGACTTGCAGCACGCATGGCAATAATAACTTTAAAAATTTGGGCGAAACCCCATCAGAATCGACCGCCTGCGAACGTATGTCACTCATAGCAATCACAACATCATCATCTTCAACACAACGGAATGCAAAACCATCAAAAACCATAGCGATATTAGAAGGATTGTTGTGCATATTTACATCTCTAGGTGTTGAACCTAGAATACAGATTGTTGTTTAGTTTCCATCCATGATTCGTCGCCTGTCACGATCTTTTAGACGTCTTTTGAAGCGCCGCGATTGAATTTTCTCAAAATTTCCTTGCACCAATAGACACGAACCTTTTTTGAACGATTGCCAAATTATGCGGTATTCAACGCGAACAAATCTTTTCGACGGCCAAATGTTCATGCAATAATGAATGTATGCGAATGAAACTAATGTCCAAGCATGCCTCAATCTCACGGTATGTCACTTATCAATCTTGCATCGCTTAATTCTGGCACACCAGCCGATTTAGGACCACCTTCACGCAATTCGTCCTGAAGCGAAATGCGACTACGATTGAATTCTGAAAACCAGCAAAACAGTCGAAGAACAGTCGAAGCGAGTTGATCGGCATACTGTTGTTGGTTCAATCCACGTCGAAAGTCATAGAAAATCATCGCACGAAAATGTTCCCGATTTAATTCCATTTTTTTATTAAGATGAATGTTTCAAGTTTCTGTAAACAACACAAATAGCACTTGTATGACATTGTGAGTACGATTACCACTACATATGAGTAAGAAACTAAATGGAGTGGCCCTAGCGTGTAAAATCCGTGTACATGAGTGTGCCGATTTCTACGACTTTTTTTGCTTTCATCTTTTAACTTCTGCTGCCAAAAATATACAACTATTACATGCTGTGCCAAAAATATTTGAGAAAAGTGCAAGTTTTAAACAATTAATGACAATGAAGTGTGTAGTGCAATATTGCAAAAATTCTAGTTATTTGAACCGCCTCGGTACTTCATTTCACAGGTAAAGTAGAGAAATTAACTTTCTTTTGTGATTTTTTTTTTTTTTTTTTTTTTTTATATATGATGTTGCCAAAGCTCAGGGGATGCCCTATGATGCTAAAGCACAGCCTTGGCAGGAAAGGAATTAAGGATGAGGGAAATGGGTTAGGAGGTTGAGTGAAGGAGGTGTCGATGTACGCCCCGTTTGAAAGTTTCAGGCTCATAAGACGAGGGAAAAACAGAAGATGGTAAACTGTTCCACATTCGTGTTGTTCTGCTAAGAAAAGATTCCCGAAATTTGACGGTACGTCCAAATTTGACCCGGAGAGTAAAGGGGTGGGAGCGACTTGTAGATCTTGTATCGCGCGTTGTAATGAGTCTACAAGGAATCAGGCTAGCGATTTCGTTAGAACAATGGCCATGGAAATAGCGATAAAAGAGTGAGAGACAACCGACATTCCGTCGATGCTCAAGAGAGTCAAGGCCCTCAGAGATTGAGGAATCGCCAATAAGTTTAACAGCTTTACGCTGAACTTTGTCTAACGCGGACAATGCGGTGTGTCCTGCCCCTGCCCAAATATGGGAATTATATTCAAGTCTAGGCCTAATGTGGGACTTGTAGATCAACGCTAAGTCGGGTGGGGTGAAATATTTCTTACATCTCTGTAGAAAACCCAAACATTTCATCGCACTTTTAGCGATTGCAAATATATGATCAGTCCAGCTAAGATTGCTGGATATCTCAATACCCAAGATCTTTAGGGAGGGTGAATTGGGTATATTCACTCCATCGACTGAAATGGGTTGGGGGTGAACTGGGCGTTTTTTAAGGGACATTAAACAGCATTGAGTTTTGGATGCATTAAACGTAACACGATTTGCTCTGCCCCAAGCGAGGACCTTAGAAATGTCGTTGTTTAATGATCTAAACATGCGTTCCCGATTGACTTCTGTAGCATTTCCACGTGAATTCATTACAGAATCAAATGAGTACGCGAAATCAAGGGTGCTGTCGTCGGCAAAACTATGAATAGGATTGAGAGTAAGGGATAAGAGATCATTGATGAAAAGAAGAAATAAAGTTGGTGAAAGAACTGAACCCTGAGGTACACCGGCATTTATTTCGTGGGATGCAGATGTAACGCCGTCAATAACTACACGGATTGAACGGCCTGACAAAAAGCTCTCTATCCATTTAACGAGGGTAGGATGCAGACCAAATGTTTGAAGTTTGGCTAAAAGGGCAGCATGCCAGACTCTATCAAAAGCCTTTGAAATATCAAGAGCGACGATTTCGGACTCACCGAAATTATGGAGACAATGATTCCAACGCTCCGTTAGAGCCGTTAATAAGTCTCCGGTTGAGCGGCCAGCGCGGAAACCGTACTGGCAATCGTTGATAAGATGGTTATTTTCTAGATATGTCAACAACTGAGAGTTGATGAGTGATTCAAAAACTTTGGATATGATCGAGGTTAGTGCAATTGGTCTGTAGTTAGAGGGGTCGCATGCCTCTCCTTTTTTAAGTATCGGCTGGACATGAGCAAGTTTCCATACACTTGGAAATATTCCTGTTGAATATGACAGGTGAAAAAGTTTGCGCAGAGGTTTAGCCAAAGCAGAGGCGCAGCATTTTAAAACAAGGGGCGAGAAACCATCAGGCCCAGTAGCTTTGGACACGTCGAGTTTCGAAAGTACTCTAAAAACTTCCCGAGTGCGAAAGTGTAGCGGCTTTTGCCTACTAATGCACTGTGATAGAGATGGAAGTGGCTGCGATGATGGTGGCAAGTACGAGTTAGCAGCAAAATTAGCAGCAAACAGGTTGGCCTTGTCCAATGAGTCAGTAAAAACATTCCCATTATAAATGAGTGGTGGTGTTGACGAACAGGTGAAATTGTTCTTTACGGTTTTTACTAGAGACCAGAAGCCCTTACTACCCTTTTGAGTAGAAAATACCTTCCGTCTGATGCTCTGGTCGAAATTGAACTTAGCCCGGCTAATTGCTGATAACAATATTTCAATGTGGAGACGGAGTTGGATCAATTTGTTCAGCGGCACGACCACCATGCCATGGGTTCGAGACCAGGTCTCCCCGTGTGTTTTTATTAAGAAATTAAAATAATCCACTCAGTCTCTGAGCTGTTCTCTAGCTCGCAGAAATGCAAAGCAAGACGTTCAAATATCCTCACTTCTCTTAACCTAATTCCCTATCGGCCAAAGCCATTCTAACGCAGTAAAGGGTTGTCCCCTAGGCTTTGGCCACATCGTATAAAAAACAGAAAACAAAAACACTATTAACATGTGGAATACGCACTTTTTGCTTTAGAGTAGACTTACCCTTGGCTCGGCAGCCATATTTTTTT
This sequence comes from Leptarthrus brevirostris, assembly GCA_964036015.1. Classification (NCBI taxonomy): domain Eukaryota; kingdom Metazoa; phylum Arthropoda; class Insecta; order Diptera; family Asilidae; genus Leptarthrus; species Leptarthrus brevirostris. The sequence continues at coordinate 113,593,320 of OZ038373.1, read as the reverse complement.
GTGTTATCAACACCAGAGGCGGAGGTGTAATTAGATTTTGCAAGGAGTTAATGGATCAAAAGTTTTTTATTGAATTGTTTACTGATTTGCAAATTAATTAGTTAAATTTCTTGCTTTAACAATATATTAATGTGGAGAAAAAACCCTAATAAAAATAAAAAATTTTAATGAATTTCAAAAATTGCGCCAAAGAATAAATTCGTCTTGCTGCAAAAACCGCTTAAGGATTGTAACACGAACGATTAAAATAAGCAATTTTGTATTATGTATTATAAAAACAGTTATTTTTGAACGTTCTATATTTACTATGAATTTGTATAAAATTATTCAACTCGTAACATAATATATTCGCAATAGGAACAGGATTTGTTAGCTATCGATACACTACGGGCGATAAATAATTCTCTTATTTCTATAGATTTCCTCGAAGCAACGTTAAAAGAAAAACAACCGAAGATACACGATAAATTTTCTGACACCACTACCTGAGGTCAAGTGTTAAGAGTGCAAAATTACGTTTGGCCATCAACTATCCGTCTTGTCTCAGTATATCACTTCCCAGGGATTTTATAGCCGTATTTCCTACCTCATGTTCTTTTGCAACACATCGAGAAACTAAATGTAGCAGTGCGCTTCCTTAAAGAGGTGTGGAGAGCTACACGATTGATTTGATTTGCTCAAGGGGTAATTTACCTTCAGACGGTATTAAAACTATTGTGAAACAAATTGATTTCATTCTGCAGGTCGACGTCTCGATGAAATAAAGTACTCCAGAAATATCGTGGCCAATTGAATTTTCAAGTAATTTTATTTAACCAACTACAGGATTGCAATTTTAAATAAAATCGAACATGATAGCAGTCGTTAGATGAAAAATATCCTTCCTTTTCCTGAGTGCTCACCGCACTTTCCTTCTAACATTCACATACCAGCAAGCAAAGGCTTCATATTGCAGGAAACTCTCCAACTCTTCAAGTCTCGTCCTTATCGCAAATCATAAGTATAATACCTATCCATTCGCAGAAAAACAGTAAAGCGAGGATTTTCCAAATAAAAAATGTGTGGAAAACTACATTTCAGCAAAAGTCATCCCGGGCAGACAAACATAGAATCATATTAGCAGTCAATCGTCACGAAATTGGGTTTTGATTGCTTATTTCGATCCCATCATTCTTATATTTAATAAATCCTCTCCACATAACTATTGTAGGGCACTTTATATTGATCTGAAAGGAGTTTGGGGTTGGAATGCGATGCGGGCCCGTTTTTATTTATTTATGGATTTCCGGCTTTCTCATTTCATACGTCTTCTACGGTTGCCTGTATTGTTCTGTGTAATGCCTGGCCGAAGGTGAGTTCTCTAAAAAAAGCACAACTTCCTTCTGACGGGGCATTTCCGCAAATTCCAACTAATTCAATTCAAGATTTATGTCTTTTGTTATAACTACGAAAAATTCTGGTTTTTATCCGATATGTGCACAGAATAAGAGGTAGAGAATGATAAAATTAAATCACGCTAAATTTTATTTGGCTTTAGACGGAAGGGGTGTGTATGGCCCCGTATGGTCATGCACACATAGCTATTCTCTTGAGCGTTGAAGTGAAATTTACTTTTGATCGCTGATGAATTTAAGGATATTGATTTTGCTAAGATTTTCTTTATCGATTTTTGGATTGATTAGATTGCCTTTCGGACAAAGGAAATTCATTTCCACGTTTGAAACCTGATTCTTCTCAATTACCTTTCGAAAAAATCAAAAAATCCAAATATTTATTTTTTAACGAAAATTAAATTGTTTGACGATATTCGATATTTTCAAGTCGATTTCCAGGATGAAGGACGGCACAGTATGAAATTTTAATGATAGGGACACAAAATTCTTAAAAATTAAAACCCAATAAAAACAAAATTGGAGTTGGGTAACGGAATTAAGTCAATGAACCTCGGTAAGCCCCAGGAATTGATGGAATACCAGTGGAACTATGAACTTAAGGTGGATCCCATTGCTGGGGCTGATATTCTTCTCCTCGTAGTCCAGGAATGTTGGAAAACCGAGACCTATCCCAGTGAATGGAAAACAGGCCTAATTGTGAAGATTCCCAAAAAGGCGACCTGCGGAGTTATAGCAATTCGCGCGGTACCTGTCTTTTAACTGCTGTCTCCAAATTGATGCCTAAAATCATCTTAACCCATTAACGCCCAAGAAGTCAGATTTTTTTAAGACGTATTCAAGATATATAGGTTTGGTTTGAATTCGAGAATGAAGCTTAAAGATGACTTAAAAATTCTGACTTCTTGGGCGTTAATGTGTTAATGCGAATCAATAATCCAATCGAGCGCATTCTTAGTGATGAACAGGCAGACTTTCGAGAGGGTTTCTCCTACAGCGATCACATTAACTTCCTCCGAATTATCTTCGAGCAGTCTGCAAATCCACAAATAAGCAACGCCATTTTTTTCTGACCGAAAGCTAATAACTAACATTTGTTAGCACGAATCTAATATAGAATAGAATAGAAAGCGGGGAAGCCTGGATGGAATTTCGTTTGAATATTGCAAGAATGCTCCAGATGTATTCCTACAGAAATTAGAAGATTTTTTAAACCTGTGTGATATTAGCGGTAGTAGTTTCAAGAAAAGCGTAATCTTACCTATACAGGGTGTTTCAGATCTGACGTGCCAAAATGGGTGGGGTGATAGATCTCAACTAGACAAACAAAAAATTGTATGGCAGGGGGGGGGCAATCTCAACCGTTCGGGAGTTACAGGGTGATTCATAAATTTAGGTTTTTCATGGTATGCACATTACTTTTATTTTTATCTCTTGATCTTGACATCAAACAAACGCTAAGAAACAACTATCCTAATGACCTTTCCAAAATTGTCAACACTACTGATCTAACTCTTATCATTGCACGTACAGTCACTTTCAAAAATGAAAAAAAATGGTTTGCGATTACCGAAAATTCAGCAAATTTTCTCCAAAATTCATTTAATTAGTACATCTCTTTTTATTTTTATTGTATTGCCCATCTTATTACTTTGCCAAAAAGGCGCAACATGGCAATGTAGACAAAGAATTCGAAAAACCGCATTCTTAGAAATCCCTGACTACCTAAATATTTTATTCCACTTTAAAGAATAAAACTTTTAAGAAACAAAATTTTTAAGATAAAGAGTCGAAAATGTTTGTTTTGGGTGCACAGGTAATTAATTTTTATTATTGCTGCAAAAAAGTTATAAAAAAGTTAGTATAATTTTGTTTTATTGCCAATATGAGCTTGTGGTAGCTAGAATTCACACCCTTGTATCCTGGTGTTCTGTTACTCGTACTTGATGAAAATTTTGCTATAAAAAGGGTTAGTCAGCAAGAATACCTATCATAGTTGAAAAACAAATCAATAAGGAAGAATTATTAAAAAATTGTAAAATTTACATCTGAGGAATACGCGGATATTATTTATATTTACGGTGTAGTAGACGGAAAAGAGAGAGAGAGCGGCTGTACTGGAATATGCAAGGAAATTCCCTAACCGGCGAGTACCACAAAGAGGGGTATTTACACGAACTTTCCAAAAGTTAAGAGAAACAGAAAGTGTAACTTTACACGACCCGAAACTTCGGGAACTTCTGCCAACGTCGAGCAGTCAATAATCACCATCGTGAGGCAGGACCCTGACATCTAAGTTTTGGAGGGTTATTAATCGAGGGAGATTACGTCCATAACATCATCACCCAGCCCAAGGACTGCTGGAAGGCGATTCGGAGAGAAAACTAAAATTTAGCACTTGGCTTCTGGAACGCGACATTGACGACAGTGTTTCTGGACCGAATTCTGTGGACAGATGAATATCAATTTACCACCAATGATATCACGAACTTCCATAACCTCCATACCTGGTCGAACACTAAACCTCACAGGGCAAAGGTGACCTTATTCCAGCAGAGATTCAGTGTCAATGTTTAGGCTGGTATTATCCGCAACCATTTGGTAGGACCATTCATTTTGCCGCAAGTGCATAATAGTGAAATTTATGCTGACTTTTTGGACAATATACTGCCAAATCTTTTAGAGGAGAACCCTATGGATAATCTTCGGGGAAGGTTTCACCAACACGATGGAGTACCAGAATAGAAGGAGATTATTTGAGCATTTTAGAATCCATTTGAGTTTAATCTCTTTAATTTGTTGATTTTTATAATATTCTCCGATAGGATCTATACGTATACATTTCTACATACTTTCTCTACGTGGACATGTTGGACCTTTTTGGAATCTAATAAAAATAAAAAAGGGGGGGTGTACTAATTACATGAATTTCGGAGAAAATTTAGGAATTGTTGAGCTTTATGTAATCGAAAACTATTTTTTTCACGTTTGGAAGTGACTGTACCTGTAACGGTAGGAGTTAGATAAATATTGTTGACAATTTTGGAAAGGCCATTGGGATAGTAGTAACTCCCAAACAGTTGAAACTGCCCCCCCCCCCACTCTGTACAATTTTTTGTTTGTCTAGTTGAGATCTATTGCCTCTTTTTGGCACGTCAGATCTGAAACACTCTGTATATAAAAAGGGTGACAATGTAGAAAATTATTGGGAAGAGCATACAAGAGAGTGTTAGCTACTGAAGATCTCCATCATTCTTTGCTATATTTAACCTGATCTAGCTTTACTGATATGGTACCAAAATACTACCCAACCGGATATCACAAAACCAGCCTACCTGGAATTCTTGTTTTGACGATGTTGCTAGCTCTCGTACTATTATAAAAGAAAATTTCTTTGTAGCAATAATTCTTTTATTTGTTTTGTTGAAAATTCACTTCACAGCTACATAAAATTCAAATAAATAACAAGAAAATTACGAAAATAATACATCTTCATTCGAAAAATAGGAAAAAAATAAATTTAATTTACTGTAGATTTCTTTATGTTCAGCACTTCGTTGCATTACGTTTTTGTTTTACAACCCATTTAATATGGAGTGGAATTGATTTAACAAGTCTTTAACAATCCTCGGCGGTAAAAGAATTCCAAATTTATTTTATTTTTTCACAAAGAACAGTTTTAGTCCTCCTCGATAAATCCGCCCCAAGTTTTTTCTTAATAACTCCATTCTCTAGTGGTGAAAGATCTGGAATATTAGCGGGCCACTCCATTGTTGGTACTCCATTGACCTGCAACCAGGCTTTACTGGATTTTGAAGTATGGCTTGGTGCTCCATCCTGTTGAAACACGAACTCCCTGACGAAGGAGAGGTATTGATGGCAGCACATTTTGATATTTTTCGGAGTTAATTGCACCCTTAATAAAATGGAGGGACCCAACTCCATATCCGGGCATGCAGCCTCAAACCATTACAGAAGTAGGAAATTTGACAGGGTGCTACAAGCATTCTGTCTGGTACGCTTCGGACTTTTTCCGTATAACATGAATACGGTTGTCTTTCTGCAGTTTTGCATTATTTTTGTTATTTTTTTTATTTTAATTTTATTTTTTGTAACTGTGAAAAGAATTTCGAACAAAAGAAATAAAGTAATTATTACAATAACGAAATTTACTTTTCTAAATAAACACTTTTTTATGTATATACCCACAAAGTTGAAAATGTAAAAAAATGCAGGTGTCCCAATACTTTTGTGGCTAGGTAGTATTTACGTTTCTTTTCCTTACATAGGCGTTTATAATTTTGATTTGCTTTTCTGTAAAGTTCTCTAACAGCATCATTACTGGCTTTCCTGTAGTATTATTTGGTGAAACTGCACTTTTCACTACAGAAACCAATGATTTTTCCACCTGCTTGTCATTGTCAGACAAGGAAATGTTCAGCAGTATATCGCTCAATTTCGCCCAATAATAAATATGTGGGTTACAGTGTTCCTAGACGTACCATAATTATGGTATTTCTACCATAATTTCGCCATGATACATGTGCCATTATGATAGGTTCTCGAAATTTTCTCATTTAACGCTTCCGTCGGTAAATGAGTCAACTGCAGTTACTATGAATAGGTACATAGGTCTTTTCATATGTTTTGATTATAGCCAACATGAGATGAAGACGTGCAGCACGCGCAGTCAGGACCGTGCGCAAGATTTGGTCTCGCGGGGGGGAGGGGGGGGGGCTTCTTTTAATTTCATTAAAGAAATAAAGGAGCTATACAAAGAAAACTATCAACAAATGGATGCACATAAAACGTGATATATTATGCAATTAAAAAATATGGTCATGTAAATGTAAGGTTATTTTTTAGTATTTCAGTCAAATTTGTCCTGATCAAGAAGTACAGAGAATATTCATAAAGCTAAATGCAACTGCTGCAACCGAGAAATGACAGCTGACATTTCTGTTTTGAATCGCATTTTACTTCCAAAAGGCACGTAAAATGTGAACAAGCGATCAAAAAATATCAAATAGAAACCACTTGTAGCATTCCTCGCTCAAAAACCAGCTTCACTATCAGCATTGGAACACTGTACAAAAGCTGCTGAATTCAAAGTTGCCGAATTTTTGGCCGTTCAAAGTACTAGATCACTTCACGAATGTTTTTTAAGAAGGGCCTTTCCAGACTCAAAAATTGCTTAAAATTTGTCGATGAAGAGTGCGAAAGGAAGTGCGGTCGTTACAAAAGTCATTAGAGTTAAAGAAATAGTAGAATTGTCCCCGAAATTAAAAGAGACAAAATTCAGTATCCTGACGGACGAATTTACGGATATTTCAGCCACGAAATCAAGTTGAATTTTGGTGCGATATTACGACAAGGATCAAAATCGGAATGTGAGTAAATTTTGGGATTCGTTTCAAGTTTTTAGAGATGACGGAACCGTAGAAAGTACCACTGCCGAGCATCTCTATCAGAGCATAATTTTGAACTTCGAACAACAATCGATTCATTTGGAAAACATTATCAGATTTGGCTCCGATCGATGTAACGTCATGAGGGGAGAAAACAATTCTGTTGCTAGTCGACTCAGGTACAATTTTGTGGGGATTGTCATATTTAAATGTATTTGACGCTCGTTACATTTATGCGCAAGTGAAGCATGTAAAAAAAAATCATCAATATCTACGCGGTCAACCCGTTAAAAAAAGATATAGACACGTCGAACCTATTGTTTTTGGGAGGTCGGTTAAAAAACTACCCAGGACTACAGAAGATTTAGCGAGAAACATCTACAATTTTTTTGGCTCGGATGCGTAAAAACTGGCAGCTTTCAAAGAATTCAAAGTGTTCATTGATACGGGAGTTCACAAGGTGTTGTATTCTTCTTAAACCAGGTGTTTGCCATTCTCAACTGTTGTGGAAAGGATACTGGAATAATGGGAAGCTTTGCGCCTTTTCTTCACTAAAAAAATGGATTGGTGTGAAATTAATTGTTGCTGAACATATTTACAACTGTTTGAATGACCCTTTTGTGAACTTGTATGTATTTCCTGTTTTTAAAATGGGTTTTAGCTAAGCTTACCAACGTCAACCAGTACTTTCAATCCAGTAAACCAGTCATCACTGATGTCGATGAAGAATTGGTACAACTTTACAAAGACCTCTTATGCAGCTACATGCACAGGAGGGATTTATCGAAGGTGGATCAAGCTAATGAAGCGCAATTCAAATTGAAGTCTCAGATGCATTTGGGCGTATCTGTTCAAGAGGAAATTAATACTCTGAAAGTTCGTGCTAGACAGGACCTGGTGAATTACTTCTTAGATCACTGCCAGGAGTTTTTGGTTAAAGCTTGTGTTGAAATACGTAATAGGCATGATTTACATACCTATATATTAATACGAAATGCAATGAGAAACTTAATCACATTTATAATTTTTAGTTATGCAAAAACTAAAACTGGCTTTGTCAATCGAAATAAGAGACTTGCTCCCCTCGCTGACTCTGCTTATGGTAAGCTTAACTCGAATGTCGAAGTCGGAAGATTTTCAAAAAATCGGTGATGAGGCGCAGATTGCCTTTTTATGCATTTGATGATGGCCTTTAGGAATTTAGGGTGTGTTTTGAATTTGAAAAATGAGGGTAACGAATGTTTTTTCAAAAATCTTGCACAATTTGCTTTAGGCGTTTTGTCTCTACCTTACTCCAATGCCGACAGCGAGCGAATTTTTTGCCAAATTAATCTTTCGAATATAAAAACAAGGAACAACCTTGTTGTACCTACAATCACAGGTATGATGTTTTTTTTTTTTTTATACAATGTGCTCAAATCCGAGGGGACAACCCTTTGATGCGTTAGCATGGTTTTGTCCGGAAGGAAATTAGGGTAAGGGGAGTGAGGAAGCTTTAGTCTTGTTTTTGCATTGCTGCGAGCTAGAAAACAGCTCAGAGACAGAGTGGATTATTATAATTTCTTAATAAAAGCTCACGGGGAGATCTGGTCTCGAACCTGGGGCCCATGGCATGGTGGTCGTGCGGCTCAACGCATTGATCCAACTCCGTCTCCGTTGGTTTAACAGTATGTTAAGTATACCGGAGAGACAAAAACTTCGAACCATCCAGGGAAATGATTTCTGAACTAAGATTAAACTGCTTGTACGAACCCAAAAAATCTCCTTATACTAGTATAACTGTATTATTTGTGGATACCATACTTTTAAACTTAATACCATCATTTCTCATAGATGGCAAATGAAAAAAAACAGCTATTATATGAAGGGTATTTATCCTTTATATTTTATTATCTGTGCCTGCGACCTTGTTCGCATTAAAATTCACTACATTTAACTGTGTTCGAAACTATTATGTACTTAAGTTTCTAAAAGAGTGCCTTTCATTTTAGTCACTCTATTCTATTATATTGATTTCTTTCCTTTCTGTTATTTTTCATTTCTTTCTTTTGTTGTGTTTTTTTTTTAAACCTGGCTTTCAAATTTCACCTGTTCGTGCGGGTCCGCAATCGTATGTGTTACATTGATTCCTTAAGCCAAAACTTTAGCGCGTGCTAAAATACTCGTGGTGATATTTATTGATGAGTAGCAGAAATATTAGTGTTTGCGACATCTATTGGTTAAGAATAGAAACATGGAGGATTCATTTTATTCCCAGAAGGACCGACAAAAATTGTAAAAATTACTGTTTTGGTCTCTATATTTTCATTGCGAATATAATTTAAAAAAAAATGTCAGGTATGTATCTTTTTAAATTCTCTCATAAAATTAAATGCAATAAATCTTTTGAAATTATTTAAAAAAAATCCAAGAAGAAATATTCCTTACATTTAAATATAATGAAACTATTTTCTATGGTGGTCTATAGAATACAGTATATGTGACTTTTTTCATTACCCAAAAAAGTCACATTACCCAGTTGCAATAGATGAGGACAGTGGGCTATAAATCAAAATATGAAAATCATAAAATCGAACTGGCGGTGTAAATCAGCACATATACACGAACGTATCTATGGCAGGGCAAAAGTTATGCAGTTACATTAATTTCTACCCCTAATAGCTCTTCAGGCTCCCTCTTAGAACATGTAGGAGCCCAAGGAGTAGGTACAGGCAATCTACAGATACCAACTTTTAATGGGAAATCAATGCCGCTAAAGAAAATTTATTTCTTGTTCGGCTAGTGATAACTAAAAAGTGATTCTTCCTTAAATTCAGTGGAGTGCCTTCTTTCAATTATTCCCTCGTTCTGGCTTTTTTTATGCTTTGGTAAAAAATCAAATTTATTTCTGGATTCGTGGACCATTTCCATTTTCAGTTATTTAGGTTGCTTTAAAAAAAATGGAATTACGACCAAAGAGATTTATTATTTTTTCTTTGATTAAAACTGTTTAGTGTATTATTATTTTGTAATGTGTTTTTCACACTACGAAGTGACTGTCACTTGTTTTTTAGTAAACTTTTCCCTGCTACTCACTGTCGATGTTATAATGATGTGATTCTACGGTTGACTTAATTCAAGTCTCATTACGTATCTCATTATAATTTTAGTAGAGGTAATTTTTTGATGTTTATTCAATTCACTTCTTAATATGTTGCATAACTGTAGCGTGGGTGATATAAGGAATTATGCTGCTGGTCTACGCGAGTGACATCGGGATCGTGACTGTTGATATACCACAGATAATAGTGTTACCGAGCTTCTGCAAAAGCAATAGATACGGTAGAAGAATGGTGCCATCACCTTTCACCAGAAAGAGGATTTTCAAGGAGCAATTTGAACTTTTTTTGCTAGTGACTAACCTAATCTTCAGTGAAGCGGTGACATATCTAGAGATAACATTAGACGCCAAATTGGAACCTTCATCTAGATAACAAAACCGAGGAAGCGAGAAACCCTTCTGGGTTTGGAATGAATGAATGAATTTATTTCTATTTATGTGGTCAGAACCAAATTGAGCAGCACACAATGGATAACATACCTTACTATCACTGGTTCAATAAGTATCTCACCGACTTCAGCATTTGAAACGTTGCTGAACCTCTTGCCTCTGCACATTAAGGTGGAGGGCGTGGCTGTAAATACTGACTTTAAGTGAGGGGGAGCACTACTCGTAGGCGCGGAAGTATCACTCTATAAAATAAATTTTAAATAGGTTATCTGAGCTGACTATGACGCTATGCCGGCCAAGCTTTCAACACTCCAACAACCCACCATAAGGATGGAGAAAAGTAAAGCGGGGATCTTTCCTACTAACCCCGGGGGAATTGTCTGATATATAGAAGGTTCAAAAACCGATGCGTGGGAAAAGTGGGTATCTTGGACGAGTCTTCAAAAACCGACGCATCTAGGAATGCATAGGTCACTGTTCTCCTGTTTGAAATTAATGCCATACTGGCATGTGCATACGAGAACCTATAGTAAACTTACGTAACCAGGAACATATTTCTCTTTTCCTATAGTTAGGTGGCGATCAAAGCAGTTGGCTCCTCCATAACCAAATCAAAATTATTCTGGGATTGTCAAGAAGCTCTGGATGAACTGCGAAGAACTAATCGAGTCAACTTGGTTGTGATACCGGATCATCGGGTCGTATTACACATTCGTCAAGGCTGATCAAATCGAAGAGGCAAATGAACAAAAAAGACTCTCATTCCTCAAGGGAACCGTCCCTGTGTTGGGACTTCACCGTGATAGGACAGCAGTGCATGAATATCGTCAGCATAAATTCGTTAACTAGGTAAGCCCCCAGTTCGACGTCGCGGTGGGACCTGATTGTGTCTATGATGTCATTGAGTGCATTGCTTAGAAGCTCTCTCAAGGTAACACCATCAGTGCTCCTCGTGTCCATGAACGCTTTAGTTTCCTTCAGCTATTCGCCAATATTGAAAATAATATACTAGGGCTTCACGACACCGAGACAAGACCGAGACAAGACCGAGACTTTGGTACATCTCGGTCTTGGTCTCGTCAAGGTGAAGACGATCTTGCTCTCGTCGCAATTTCGACGAGATGAAGGCCAGTCTCGGTCCGATCTCGCTCTCTGCAAGATAAAAAAAGGGAATTTCGGTGGGATAATGGGGAGCGAGGACAAGTAATATATCTATGGGTATATGCATTTTCTTCTTATTCCGTTCGCCAAAACAAGGTAGCGAAGGCTCCTCTTTGCTATTGGGGATAAAGAAGGAAATAATGTAGAAAGAAGCGATTGAGGAATGCAGTGAATACTTATGTGTCCCATAAATCACACAATTGACCATTTTCGGAGCGACACAAAAGCTGAAACAACTAAAAAAATTTTCCACAATAAAATAATAAAAACTAATATCTCGTCCGGTTTCGTCACCTCAATCTCGCTTTCGGTATCGGCAGCGAGAATTATCTCGAGTATCGTGAAGCTCTATAATATACCTATAGTCCAATCCAATCGGGTTAGTAGCCAATAAATAAATCAAAAAGGTACTCTCTTAATACTGGATGCATTAGCATCTCACGCGACAATAACGTGATCGTCATCCTGATGAGGTCTTTGAGCTCCATTGTTGGCGCCAGTTCTGCAAAGGCGTACGGGAAATATGCAGAGCAGATAATTGCCCAGTATCTGCGATCCCCCATAATTACCCCCATTTTCGCGGCGAACACGTCCTTTGGGCAGAACTCAGACAGGCGTTAATTTTTCTATTAAAGACTAAACAGGTTTTATTGCGGTTGTCTTTGTTGCCTGAAACTAGCCTCGCTTAAACCAGAGGACCTACGAAAATTTACCCAAGATTCCTTGACAAGGATTAGATCCATGGCCTGAGCCCTGAGTCGACATCACCTTACAAACAGCAGCCGAGGCCGACCTTCTGTATTGCAAGTTTGCTTGGATAACGCTCATATATGTACGGACGGCCAGCCAACGGTTACTGCGTCTTCTCTTTAACCCTTCTACCCCAACCACTTTAAAATATATGGTGGTGATGCTAAAGAAGAATCTCATCTGCCAATCGTTCAGAAGCTGCGGGATATGCCCATGTCGAGATCCTAACAAACACTCTCCAAGGGTATTGTGGTCGAGACACTTGCTTCGGAGCATTTTGCAGCTCCGCCATTTACAGTTTATCAGCAGAATCTCCAGTATCCCCGGAAGTTAATGAAACGACTCCTCAATTTCGAGAGCGGTCCAGAGTTAATTCCACCATATCTAGCGACATTCTGCCTGTGTGTGGCGCATGTTAGCCGTGGTAGGTCGCTAGACGCGCACGAGCTTTAAAACCGAGGGGCGGCTTCATTGATGATTGAGAGTGAATTTTACATTAAGTGAGTCTCATTCTCGGTAACTCGCTAGATATCCCAGCGACAGTGGTTATAACTTATCATCACCTAACTCCCCTCTTTTTCTTCAGTTCAAATAATTGCGGTTTGACGCCATCTGTCCGAACTGTTTCTCCCTGGATGCACAAACCCTAGCTTTGGCTTTACTTTTTGTGGCGTCATGCGTTAGCCACATTTCTCCATTTTCTGCGTTGTGTCCCTGAGAACTGTTAGGTTTGACGATTATACCAGCAACACCTACCACCACGACTCTCATCCTTTTTGACCAGGGCTGGCTCAGATGCCAATTACTTCATCTTCGAGCAGGTCATTCTTGAGCATCCAAGTTCTTCGGCCAACTCCAACTTTTCGTCCATATTTATATTTTGGGTCATGGTTTCCATAAGTAGTCTGTGGGGATGGGGTAAGTAAGATTAAAACTTTGTTACAGTCAGGGGCGCCTCTCTTCCCAGGATATTTTACTACATACTGCCAAGCAACCCACGATAACGTTTCCATCCGCGGTAGGCTTGTAAAATTTGCTCGCCGGAAGAAAAGTAATTGGCAAAATGGTGTTGATAGGGGTGTTAAGGTGACCCTCCGCTAGGCAGGCAAGTGTCCATTGTTAGGGATGTACGGTCTTGATGCGATAGTAACGTGCACTTGGAGGTCGTCCCCCATTATCATCCCTTTGGATGCATACCGCTTTAGAGATCCTTCAAACCGTCATGAATCAAAAACGAGTTTGTGTGTGTGGCAAACAAATTTTTATTTATATTATTGCAGTCGGTGATTTCTTCTTTGTATTGCCTTTACAGCTTGCTAAAAGGCAAGAATTGTGTAAGGGAATAGGGAATTTAACGCCATTTCACTGAAGTTTTAAGATTGTTTAAAAATTGTTGAACTCTTTCTTAATAAAATTAGAATACAGCGAAAATAGTAGAAGTTTTGCACAACAACCAAATCGGACCACAAGTTACGAAGTAAAGATACACCTTTTGCCCACACATTAGGTCAAATATTTTAACTATGTAACCAATCGGACGCTCTGCAATATAAATAGAACGAATCATCCAAATTGGTGTACACGTAAGAATATTAATTGCAGACCCCACATCTCCATCGTTCCTTAATAAACAATAAAACTGTTAATTAAATAAAAGTATAAAAATTTATTCTATATTTAATATATTATGTTTTCTGACCAAGTTATATTATAATGTTGCACTTTAGCTCTAGTTGAAGCAAGCATTCGTGTACAGGGTCGTTGCATAAATGATAAAGTGACTTTAATACTGTATGAACCCTAAGAGAGTAATACGTGCGTGTAAACATTGCTTTGAAAAAAGCAAGCACGTTTGAATCATACATCAAAAATCAGAGAAAGGCCTTTGTTTTATTGGCAGTAATACAAAAAAGATTCGTTAAGCCAACCTAAACGAGATTTTATCTCATAATTCCCACTTGATTTACGATCTACTCAACGAGATAAAAATAAACGCACATTCCGCTTTCCCACCACTGCTATATTGAGGTTTATTAGACCTGGGAGAGAAGCCGCAAATAGCGAACATCCTAATCCAATTTGAAAGAACGGGGCTCCCAAATTTTCTTCATATCTTACGATTTGTGCAAAGGTAAGTTATGCAGATGCTCCAGGATATAAAAACTATTGTTCAAATTGTTCACCGCCCTAGTGGCAGCGAACAACGAAAAAAAAGAGATTGAATCGTCTGGAAAATTCCTTTGAACACTCATAACACTCCTTCCATTGAAGTTGATACTTATGTTCAGCGGGTTGCTGCAAGAAGGTGTACTTTTGAAATTTCCCCAGGGTGCACTAAGTATGCATCTCCTTTTTCCTTCACTTTTATAGCAAGGATAATACGCCTGATATAAAATGTAGGCCTCCAAGATGATATTCGTTTTGCTGGCCTCCGTTGGTTGTACTTAACCAAGGATGGATTTGTGATATTCTGTTGGAAAAATTAGATACCAGACCCACTGGTCAGGTGGGATTTACGCCAGCAAACCGGGCTTTTTTTTTCGGGTAAATATATGGCAAAGAAAAGGTTTCATATATTCCTCTAAATAACATCATAACAAATTGTTGCTGCATGTTTTATCGTACAGTAATACGGTGTCAGACACCTAAGCCCAGAACAGCGGCATGCAGGATGTTGCAGTTACAGGTATTGTATTATACACAATATATACACTGAAAAACGTCGTTTAGGCTCCATAAATTTTCTTTATCAATTATTTGTGATACGTGGATACTACCGGCGCGGGCGATAGTAAAATGAGTATTACCTAAAACAAATGCAGAAACACTGTCCTGTGGGCAATCTAAATCTGTGACCAGTAAGAAATTTTCCTAATATTCTTGTATTTTTACAGGGCTATCCAATAGATGTGCAAGAATTCTAATAAGATTGGTAACTCTGTTTGTTTCACATTTTCAAGTTATTAAAAGTTACTATCTTCGATTTGCCAAACTGAACGTGTACTTCGTGAATTTTGTAGTCGACATAATCTATGCAAGCTATTCGTCGAATCGAAATCGAACATTTGGTCTCAACATGATGTAAGGAAACCAGGAAGGCAACGAAATGCGTCGGTGAAGTAAGTGATAAAGCGTTGGCCTCCGATCCCGAAGGTCTCAAATTCAAACGCGACCGATGGTAGTTTCCTGCTGACAAAAGATTACGATAAAATGGGGGTTGCAGAGTTAGTTGATGGTTCGGAATCGATCTTAAATTGTAGCTCCGCCTGCAACCATTGCCTTGAATCGGGTCAAGTTCTTCTCCCGCCTCAGCGGTTACGGGAACTACAGAGAGAAATCAAAGTGTAAGGTATAATCCAAGTTTCTTTAATTCCCGACGTTCGCAAAGTTTGGGGTTATCATATGGCAAAACATGGCGTATTTCGTGCAAGGATCTGGTCTTAAGCCGCTATAAGATCTAGCTGGTACAGGCATTAAAATCAAATGATCATTTATAGCTTCGTAGGTTTGCTCTTTTGATATTTTAATAGCTGCGAACCAGGGCCGCCGAGAGGGAGGGGGCGAAGGGGGTAAACCCCCCGGGCCCGGGCTTTCAAAACGGGCCCTGTCATCAAAATCATCAACAGAAAAAAATTTCCATTTTAATTATATATATAAAAAAATGTTTCACGATCGAAAAAGTGTAATATACTAGACAGATTTTAAATTGAAAGTCACTCATTCGATTGTATATGGGCCTGTAAACGCATAGTTCCCGGCCCGAAATTCCTTTCGCGGGGGGCCCGTATATGGTACCCCCCGGGCCCGAATTTTACCTCTACGGGCCTGCTGCGAACTAAGTCACATTTTTATCGAAACATTTTCTCGATACTGAAGCTTACTTCTGATTAATAAACAAAATTTTCATATTTGGAGTGAAAAAACTCCAGATGTCATTCAGCAGAGCTTTTGCACCCTTAAAAAGTAACATTTTGTTTTAGCGGGGGAGGTGAAAATCTTTCGAAAGACACCGGACAGCCCCTGTGTTCCGGTTGTGTGAGATTCTTACTCACTAAAAACGTCTCTCCGGGGATTAGCCGAACTGAACCATACAGGAGCGGGTTCCTTTTCGTCACCTCTCAATCTCTCTTAGCAAGGGCAACTGAGTTATCTAGTTATTCCACTGTCGCTGCTATTCTCGGTTCACTGGGTGAATGCTCGAATCCTAGAGTATCTGAAGGAATCCATATGATCTCACCATCTCCAGTGTTCCTTCTTGGTTCATGTGTTAATCATAACCTTCACCCTGTCTCCACCCACGGCAGTGAAAGGATCCGGACCATGAATCTTTAGTCCAGAGCCAGGACAAGTAACCTCTTCAAGACTAACCACATCTATCTCTTCGAAAGGCACGTCTGTATCTTCTACTGGAGCGTGTACCGCGGAGATAGCCATAGCATTGAAGTCTACCATCTATGCTACCGCCGCACCTGAGGAAGTGCTATAGCCAACCTGTTAAGGTCTACCATATCCCCCACCTCCACTCCTACAGAAGCGCCTCAGAGACACCATTCGTGAAACCAATTACCCTTGGGTTTTGCAGTGAGAAGATGGAAACCACTGCAGACTCCCTCAGGAATTCGAGAAAGTTTTTAAGAGGCTATCTTATCCCTCATTAGTTACTTGGTTACGTTCTACGACGCATTGCCCGGTTGCTACCGTTTGGAGGTATAACTAACACATGTTCAGATGAGGATCGCCGTATCCTAGAAGATTTCAACTCTTCCGTCCATCCTCCAGCAACCAAAGTAACAGTTTACTGTGTAAGTGTGATGCTGGAGTTGTCATTGGCATTAATGCCTTTAAAAAAGGAGGAAACGAAATCTACAGTAAATGGAGCCCATTACAGAACGATGACACAGAATTATCGAAATCCGGCAAATGTTGCGAAATTAGTCACGGCCACCCTTTCATAATCTCACTTTAGGAAAAAATTCTTGCCATGAAGGAACTTGTTTTTTGGAAAAAAATTCATGAACAGCGACAAAAAAAATTACATCTAGTTAGTTAAAGGACATATTGAGTATTCTATATACCTTTTTTAAATTTAGTTCAACAAATTTCAAATTTCAACAGATTTCAGAAATACTTCAACAATATTGAAGAAAAAATCAACAGCTAACACAAATCAATCAACCAATTATAAAGTAAATTCAACATTCATTTTAAACTGAGTGCAATTACGGTTTTAAAAGCACATCAATAATTTTAAAATTTAATTGAACATTTCTTCCAGTTAAAGATCAAGATATTTCAAAAAATAAATCGCACAATCTTAAAAAGTTTAAAAAACGCGGTTGGAGTATTTTTAAAATAAATGTTGAATTTAATTTAAAATTTGTTGATTGATTGGTGTAATTTTTTTTATTTTTTCTTTAGTAAAATCTGTTGAAAAGAAATGAAATTTCTGTATTTAAATCTAAAAAAGGTATACATCAAAAGGAGAAACATTCAAATCGGTCCACAAGTTAAAAAGTTAAGCTATACTAGTCCTTCCTCAATCTTCACCCTTTTTCATCAGAATAGCAACATACAACAAAAATAGGTGATTTGCTGTCCCCAGTATATCTTGGTCAAGACTTAGCTGAAACAGAAAATAACTAAATTGAAGTATATAGCAGCAATACTAGTCCCTCGGAAAAAATTTAAGTCAATCGGGCGAACAGATTTCAAACTACTTTGAGCATCGATTTTTGAAATTGTCTGAATTTTTACACCAAATTTTCACCAATTCACAGGTCTACAAAACATGGGGTAATAATTGTTGCTGGGTAGCTGGGTGTCATTCCCGAAGTAATTTGCTGCGCAGAATCCGAATCCGAGGTCAGAATTGGGCCACTACGTGAGGATTTTAAAATATTTGAGCTGATGTACTCGGAAAATGGGTTTTATGTCTACTTTTGAGGTTATGCATCCTGTACACAAATTATTTTTGGTCTTTATGTTTTTGGTCTAGTTGCATCATTTAATAAAAAAAAAATTTTATTTCTCATCCAAAAATCGATTCTGTTTTTTTCGTATTTTTCTTTTCAAATATATATTTTTCATTTTTATGTAAGAAAAATTTAAAAAACAAACAAGAAATAACAATAAAAACCCAAGTATTAATTTTTTGTTCTCATACTGAGAAACTTAAAGCAAGAAGGAAAAACATACGGTCGCACAAGGTTCATAAATTCAAAGTGCTAAACAAATGTGCGCTAGATAGAAGTATGCTTTTAAGAGCATGCTTTGGTGATTGTCTAGGAGAAGAGTGACATATCAGAAAAAGTAGTGTCACTTTTGTGTTTTTGTTTATATTGAAATAAATAATGAAGAAATTTATAACGTTGACTAGGCTCCAACGATCAATGATTTCAGCTACTTTATACTATAGTAAAGTTAATTCGAAAAAATATAAAGAAATTCTTCATCTAACCCTAGTTAGGTAGCTTATCACTGAATAAAGTTACATTACATCACTAATTTCTGGCATAAAGTTTTGATTTATAAAATGATAACGAGTGACTTGCGGCCCTATTTAACTATTTTAATGCCAAGTATTTTAAAGCCAAAATACTTTTAAGTTAGTATAGGTTCACATCTCTCAACACGTTAAAAAAATTATTGCAGGAGTTCCATAAGGTTCTGTAATCGGACCTGTTCTTTACAATATAGCATTTACAGCCCATTTCCCAGTGCTAGATTACTGTCAGGTCTCAGTTTTCGTTGATGATATCGCCATCAGGGTGTTTCATAGCGCAAAAATGAAGGATCTAGGAATCTAGGTGAGTAACGAAAAAAATTGTATGTGAGGGGGGGTCTATATCCCCCTATTTTTTTAAGATTTAAAAATGTGGCTAATGTGTTTTCTTTCGATGAAAACTTAAAGCGCGCAAAAATCTTCTACCATTCTTAAGTTACATCACCAAACGTACAGCTCATACCTGCCCTCCTAAGAAAACATTTGAATTTGAAGGAATCGGTAGACCTGGTAGTAAAACGCGTACTGTAGGTCATAAGATAATTGTTTTGTAAACAATCACAGGCAAGATTCTAACGATTAGGTGTACTTGGAATGTAAATCCTATTATCTCCAGGTTTAAAATGTAATGCAAACGCAGTGCCATTTTTAATAGCACGTAATATTTCAAAGTGAGAAGTCGTTTTGATAGTTTGATAGTTTGATATTAGTACAATTTATTAGGGAAGAATACACGGACAAAATCTTCTGTTATGGATTTATCAACGGAAATTCCCTCGAAGTAGAGCGGGAATGTCACCAGAGATTCCCAGAATGAAGGCGACCGTTGAGAGGTGTTTTTCAAAGAGAATTTCAAAGGCTTCGAGAAACTAGAAGAGCTGAAACACATTCGAAAAAAGCGGGGGTGAATGTTGCGCTAATTTCATCAGAAATGGAGGAGACAATTCTCGCGGAAAGCAGAGCTGATCCTACTATAAATACAAGGCGCATAGCTTATAGAGTAGGGCTTAGGGTAGCGACGGTATGGAGAGTATTACGAAGAGAAGGATTTCATCCTTCCCATGTCACACCCGTACAGGAACAAAATAAGCCGTAGAGAATTCTGTAATTGGATGCTTGAAGAAGACTTTGATGACTGGACATTCTTGGACAAGATTCTTGTGGACGGATTAATTACAATAAACTGAGTGTGGCATAGCGAATTTACATAATACTCGCCTTTGGAGTTCGACAGAATTGCTCGACAGACCTTGTCCCAAAACAGATTCTTCGTAAATTTGTGGGCAGGAATTGTAGGTAACCGTACCTATCTGGTAAAATATGTGGACCAATAACAGAAAGGTAATTATCCGTTAAACTATTTAAACTTTAACGAACTTTTAACGTATTCCAGTGGTGAAATGGTAATTACAGGAGTAGGTGGATAGGGCGGCGTGGTACTTTTCCTTGACCAGCTCGTTCTCTCGACCTAACAACACTTGATTTCTATTTATGGGGGAACCATGAAAGAAATGGTATACGGGTCAGAAGTTGCAACAAGTTAGGAACTCATAACAAGAATTTTCAAAGCCGGAAATAAAATTAAAGAAAATCTAGCAACAATTGATTTGAAAAGAGCCATGCGAAAAAGATCTCTTCTGTGTATTCAAAGTTACGGATTATATAAATATGTTAAATTATTAATTTCACTTACTTTTTTTAGCACTATTAACAACCTAGTCCTTTCTTGAAGTTACGGAGGACATTATAAAGTTACGGACATTATAAAGTTAATTTTACTTCCTTTTTTAAGTACTAAATATTAACAACCTAGTCCTTTTCCCGACTTCCAAATTTTAACATAAAGAGATACAGGATCAATAATAAACTTTTCCTTTAAAACTTTTACTACCAACTTATAACGTCATTACACAATTTATATGATATAAAAGCTTGTCGCGAGATTTAAGTATTCGTATTTACTTAGTTTGAAAATTTTAAATCAATCAGATCAAGTAATTTAATTTACTTGTTTATCTACACAGGTAAATCTCGCGACAAGCTTTTATATCATATAAATTGCGTAATGACGTTGTAAGTAGACAGTAAAAGTTTTAAAGGAAAAGTTTATTTTATTCTTTTTAGCGCATTTAAATAAAAGCTTGTTTTTAAAAAGGTTTTTTTACTTTTAATTTATTTTTTACTTTTAAGTTATCGCTGCATAGGTTTCTCAGTCTGTTCATCTCATTCAACGCATCATTGTTGCTAGGTCGTTTGCCGGTTAATTCGAACAGTCTAGCTCTTCATAAGGAGACCTTCTAATGATTTTACCCTACTTAAGGCCACGTATGCTTGACCAGCAGAGAAGAGCTTCGAGCCTAAGTATACAACGGCATCGTCGACAGTACTACCCTGCATTTTGTGTACTCTGCAAGCTCAACATAATATAATTGGCAGCATTCTTCATTCTACAGTTGCTGGAAATTACACACTCTTGGGTTGAATGATATATATATATATATATATATATAATTTCTGTAATATGTCCAATGGCACCATTCACCAGAGCTCACCAAGCCCTTTCATTTGATACCCATATTGTAGGAAAGCATAAAAAACTTAGTCCGCCATCTTTAGAACTCCGCCATATTGGATTTAGAGTCACGTCACTTTATTTTTTGAGTTATTCGCAGCAAGCCCTTTCATTTGATACCCATATTGTAAGAGTGCATTAAAAATAACTAGTCCACCCTCCCCCCACCCCATTTTTTTCTTTTCTTATCTAGATCTATCAGGTTCTTCATTTTTATACACGCGCTGTGAAACACTGTATATTCCCCAGTGAATATATGAATTCTATTCATACATTCACTGTGGAGTTAGATAAATTGGTTGAGCGGCACGACCACCACGCAATGGGTCCCGGGTTCGAGACCGGGCGTTTTTCTTAAGAAATTAAAATAACCCACTCCTTCTCTGGGCTGTTGTCTAGCTTGCAGCAATGCAAAAACAAGACATTCAAGTTTCCCCACTTTTCTTACATAAATTCCCTTCCGGCCAACACCATGCTAACGCATCAAAGGGTTGTCCCCTGGGCTTTGGCCACATCGTATAAAAGAAAAACTGAAAATACCTAAGCAATGCTCTTTCCGTAAAGAAGGAGACTCTAGTTACCCATAGGAAACTTACTGTCCCGATATTCCATGGGCGGATAATGTTAAATATTTTAGAATTACCCTAGACAAAACCTTAACATTCGGACCTAATACTTCAATAACTAAGTAAACACAAAAGTAACATCTTAACATTTATAAATATAAGATCAACTCTAAACATTGAGAACAATTTTTTAATATCTAAATTAATTTTTCAAGTTGCACTAATACCATATATGGCGCTTCTGTTTGCCACAAGAAAAAATTACCATTAACATTCTTTCTCTATCTAGTTCCCGTAACCCCTTGTGGGGCATGGCGTGAGAGAACAACTTCACCCGATTCGAGACAACGATTGCAAGTGGACTTACAATTTAAAGTGGTGGGATTCGAACCTATGATCTCCGAATTGGTGAGCCGACACAATATCACTTACTCCATACTTATAAATAATGTGCTTAAAATTAAATTCACGGAATGTTAATTTGTCGCAAAACCAAGAATTATTCTGCTTCCGATTTGGCTAATGCGATTTTTATAAATTTTACTAAGATACCATGGACAAGTTTTGGTATCCCTCAAAATGTACTTAACAGTTCTGCTTTTAACTCTTGATGTTCAATTAGTTTTGGCTTTCAATGCGAGAAAAATTAATAAAGCAATAAGTAAGTGACTCCGAAAGCGAAGAAAATTTCAGACAGAAATAACAAACTGGGTGGGATACTGGTTCTGATGGATGTCCATTTTTCATCTACTTCTTACTACTTGTACTTGTATATGAATGTTGCCAGTTTCGTCTGTGCTAGACTTGGTCGTTTTGTAAGGCTGCCACTCATAGAGCATTCACAGAGTGTTCCTAGTGAGAGAACGTACTTGGGGGCAGGGGAATAAATTACTTTCAAATTGTTCCTCTATGCTTTTTATGATTTATGACTACGCGTCTAGCCTTTCACGATCCTTAACGTATCCAACAGGACTAAATTATTTAAACTTAATACACTCCACGTTTAAATTTGCAGAGGGCTAATTAAGTCCGAATGTTTATGGCTCTAGTTGTGGTAATTTTGTTGCTTGGTTGGTAGTGCTGCCGCATGGCTTTGTGCTAAGCCCTGTTGAGGCCAACTGATTTTCGAGGCTAAGGCCCACAATCCACGTGCAACGAAAACATTTGTTTACTGGCACTGCCTGTGTACGAACGTTGGTCAGAGTCAGGCTAAGGATTAATATCCTGCAGAAGGTTATTTTCTTCAAGTACGGCGCACTCTGTAGTATGTTGAAACTAATTAATTTCAGTGAACAGCACTCTTACAAAGCACTAAATTGTTCTGATGTGAAATATTTCCGGTGAACGGAACACGGAAGGGCACGAAGCCGACAAATTTTCACGAAATCTCACCCTTAGCTAATACCACACATCAGTTCTGGCAGATTACATGTCGTGAAAATTAAAAAAAATGTTTTGCTGCAAAACTGCATGAGTTGTACAGAAAAAGGATTATTGGAAATATTTTATTAATCCACCACCAACATTAATTACCTTTATTGATTTTCATTTTCATTTAAAAAAAGTCTATGTTGGAATTGACTTATTGTCCAAACATAAATTTCATGGGATTGCGAGCGTTATTCTCATAAGAGCCAAAAGAAATACCTGCCGTAAACAAGATTTTTTGGCATTTTTATGTGTATTTTCAGTTTAAAAGTCAATTGAAACTTTGTCTACTTATAAATTAATGTATATAGACACGGAGTTGCTTCAATGGTTGAGTGGCACGATTACGCCGCCATGGGCGGAGGTTTAAGCCTCGACCTCCTTACGAGTTTTTCTGTCGTCATTAAACAAAATCGACTTCGCTAATGGGCTACTGCCTAGTTTTCAGAAATGCAAAAACGAGACATTAAATTTCCCTTATTTACCCCTTCCATCTGAACATACCCATGCTTAACGCATCTTCGGGCTGTCCCCTAAGCTTTGCCTACATTATAAAAAAAATCCGGCCAAGTGCGAATCAGTCTCGCATACCGAAGATTCCGTATCTTGGAAGTTTGCTGATTTCTAAAAAACTGCTAGTTAGACGTCGTTTTATTTTTTCTATAATCTTTACATTAACCTGTATAAATTCTAATTATTTTTTATTTTTCGCTTTGCACACGATGCTGTTAAGGGTAGGGGATGTTTTTCTTAGACATTTTTCAACTAAAATCGAAAACTATGTGAAAATGAAGCCCTTTCATATGATGCCCCACTTAAACTAGTAATTCGACTTTAAAATGTTTACCTCTCTCCCCCTTTTCGCAATAAAAATATTTTTTAAATTTTTTCATTTGCAATAAAGTTGGGCAAGAACTATTGGAAACTCTTCCAATTTTCACATCAATAGCAATAGCAGTTGCTGAAATAAGCAGCTGTGACAGACAGACGAAGTCTCACCATAAGTAATCGGAGTTTAATGATCCTTATATCGCTCGAATCCTTTATTGTACATTTGTTAGGCCTATTATTGAGTATGCTAGCACAGTATGGTCTCCTTTTTATTGGGTCCATGTTAAGCGTATCGAGTTTGTCCAACGAAGGTTTTTAAAGGTTGCTCTTCGTAACCATTTATTTATTTATTTATTTATTTAAGATTCATCAAAGGGCTGATTACTTAACATGTAAATATAAATAGTTATGAATTAAAATAAGAATTACAATAATTACAATAATTAATAACTAATAAAAATAACTAGAAAATAATAAATAAAAAAAATAACTAGAAAAATAGAAAAATAATTAATAATACGTAATAATTACAAAATAATAACAGAGTATTCAGGAAAGTTTGGCCTTCACAGAATTTTTCGACAGATTAAAATCAATGTTGTTAAAATGCGAATTAAAAAACCGAGACATTGACGTGGCTCGTGAAAACCGTAATTTGTGCGATGCTGTGGAATTTTAAGAAAATCTCGATTTCTCAAGGAGCGACTCGGACTCGATATATTAAAAGAAGACAACTAGACTGGAGAGTCAACATTACCTTAAAGACATTCAAAAGCGAAAACAGTTTTAGAGATGTTACGTCTGAATTCAAGAGAGTCTAGTTTTACGAGCTTAAGCCTATCTGAGTACGGCGGCAGGATAAGAGGGTCGCTCCAAGGAAGCCAACGAAGTGCAAAGCGAACAAAACGGCGCTGGACTGCCTCTACCCGGTGAATTTAGTCACGATAAAATGGTGAATAAACACAACTAGCATACCCCAGAATAGGCCTAACAAAGGTGCAGTAGAGAAGCCTGGTGATATAAGGGTCGTCAAATTCCTTCGCCCATCTTTTTGTAAAACCCAATGTAGAATTATCCTTAATAACTATCTCAAAAATGTGATCGTCAAACGTAAAACGACTGTTCAACCAGACACCCAAGTCCTTGGTCCTATTAAGTTTTTCCAGAATAAAGCCATGTATGGTGTAGTTGAAGTCGAGAGGATTCTTTCTACGAGTAAAATACATAGACGTTCACTTACTAATATTGAGGGGAAGATAGTTATCAGAACACCAGTTGTAGAAAGCGTCTAAGTCAGAATTTAAAATTTCACAGTCTCGAATAGAGGACACAACACGGAAAATTTTAGCGTCGTCAGCATAACAAAGAATTTTTGAATATTTCAAGAATAAAGATACATCATTGATGTATCTCGGGCCCAGATGACTTCCCTGGGGTACGCCAGAGGAATTAAAAATAAACTTGGATAGTGATCCACGGAAGGACACACTAAGAGTCCGATTTAGTAGGTAAGAACGAACCCAGTCTAGAAACAATGAAGGAAACCCTAGGGCCGTCAACTTGTGAATCAAAATTTGGTGGCTTATTCTGTTGAATGCCTTGCTAAAATCTGTAAAGATACAATCCACCTCAGCCTCAATTTTGGATAAGCAGAAATTTGAGAATTCCAGTGGGTTAGTCGCAGTAGAGGGAGGTCTACTTCATAAAGCCATGCTGGACAGTTCCAAGAAAAGGTTTGCAATGAAAGTATAGTGTATCGCCAACTAATGCCTCAAAAATCTTAGCAATACAACACAAGTTTGCAATGAGTGTGTAATTGGAAATATCACATCTCTTGCCTTTCTTGTAAAGAGGGATAATAAGAGATGATTTCCAAGATTTTGGAAAGACTCCACAAGAAATAGATAAATTAAATAAATAACAAAGAACAGAAACCAAGGAAGAAGAACAGTTCTTATAAAGAGAAATAGAAATACCATCAGGACCATCAGTATTTCGCGACTGTATCGTCATGAAATGTAAGATCTTTCATTTCCAGTGAAGAAGGAGGAAATAATGTCAAGTTGCTAAAATCCTTAGAGCTATTATCACAGTTGTAAGAAAGAAAAGCTGTCTTAAAAAAGTCGCCGAAAAAGTTCGCAATCGTCAAGGGATCACTACTTTCAGTGTCACCTAGTTTTAATAAAGTAGGGTAGCCGTCCGTGCTACGCTTAGAGTTAACAAATCTCCAAAACTGCTTAGGCTCACCGCGTAGAATGGACCTCATTCTGTTAACGTGATTATTATATGAGGCATGAATTTCGGAATTGTACTCATCGCGCAATTGTGAGTAGATATAAAAATTCGAGTCGCTCCCTGATGAGCAGAACTGCTTCCATGCTTTATTTTTTAAGTTTTTAAGATGCTTCAGCGAGCTATTGAGCCAAGGCGGACTAGAGAAAGAAGAAAACGAACGAGAAACAGGAACACAATGCAAGAAACAAGTAAACAAATTGTCATAAAAAGCACTTACCGCCACATCAATGTTCCGCTCATAAAAAACATTAGACCAATTACAATTCAATAAAAAATTATTCAATACAGTCAGCCTTTTTAAAATTTAAAGAGAAGTCGTCGTGAATCAGAAATGCAGCAGGCAGTGGATCGAAGACCAAAGCAATTTGAAGCGCAGGATGATGAGACGTCTCAGGAACTAAAGGAACCGGGCAACGCCTGACCAAGGTGCCGCATGGGTCAATGCTGAACATAAAATCCAAAAATCTGCCGGAATCATTAGCGATGCTGAAACACTGTACAAGCCCGAAAGAGGTAATGCTGTCGATGAAACATAGAGAACTCTGCGATGCAGGTGATTGGGAACGAATCAGCCCGTCAACATCTGATGACACCCAGCTAATACTTGGCAGGTTGAAATCTCCGAGGAGCAACAACTCATCTTGAGGACGCAAAGAGGATTAAAGAGTGTCGATGCAGGAAGCAAGTGAGTCGTAAGTATCCCTGGTCGCTCCCGGAGGAATGTAAGAGGTGGCAATAAACACGTTCTTATCCGGCAATCTGAGAACTATACATAAAAGTTCCAAAATATTCGAGTCCAAAATCTCGATAACAGAGCAAGGGATGTTGCGACGAACAACGCATAGTATTCCTTACCCGACAGGAGCGTTCACTGCAGATAGATGTCGGTCACGCCGAAAGACGATGTATGGAGGCAAGTCATCTTTGATCGAAGGCCGGTTACGTTAGCGTAGTAGAACATGATCTCGCTGATGAGTCCATGGAGTAATGACCGACTTCTGCCCCCTTACCACGATAGACTTAAATTGATATCTTTGGACTCCCTGGAAACCAGACGAAATAATGCCTGGGCTGTTTTTGCGATTGAGTGTCTGCTGGGGGCTATTAACTCTCTCGAATTGCTTACATGTTTTAACATATCTGTTCCGTCACGCTCCTTCAGGAGTCCTAACTTCCTTCATAATTCGCACCACGCACCGTACTAACTTAGGGGCGTAATGAGCACGTTACATCTATTTGCCGCATTTTCAATTCGGTATATGATCATATGGACTTTCACTTGTCGAAGGACATAATAAAAACCCAATTGATGGGTCAGCCTAGTTAGGATTTTTTTTATTTTGTATATAGATTTAAGTTTGTACGTAAGTATGCTTGATGTTATCAGCATTTGATGAATCCTAAATAAATAAACATAAAATTTATGTATTTATTTGTTATAAAAGCGGTTTGCTAAAAAGATGACAATGTACTTGTCGCCTAGTTGCCTGGGGATCATAAAAGGAAGAAATAGTAGATTTCAATCGCTTCTGCATTAATACTATAATGGCTTAGAAGGGTTCTGTAAATTTAAAGGTGCGACAAAAATTGACCTGTGCTGACCTATGTGAGGTACATAAGATCAAGCTAGAAAATTCATTTATTATGTTATTTTAAATTATCTTATTTGAGTTTTGAGAGTATTAAACAAAGCTTGATGTAGTTGTATAGTGAAGCAAGTATGTGGCCTTTAAAGACAAAAGAATAAATGAAATTAAATTCATTATCATCAGGATGCTATGTAAAAAATTGAAAATAAGACATAAAAAGTCAACCTCGCTGTTTTTATTTTATTGGTTTTTTAGATAAGTGGGTTGCAAGCATAACTATCCTTTCCAAGGCTGCTCCCAGAAATCACCGAGACTTTATTTATATAGGAGTTTTCCCTTCTACTTTCTCAGCCGTGCTAGTAAAAACAACGGGAACAACCCTATGATGCGTTAGCATGGCTTTAGCCTGAAAGGAAACAGGGTAAGGGGAACGAGGGAATTTGAATTTCTTGTTTTTTATCTTCCTGCGAGCTACACAACAGCCCAGAGACGGAGTGAATTTTTTATTTTATTAAAAAATCGCGGGGAGGCCGAGGCTCGAACACAGCGGTATGCCGCTGTTAGTTTAACGAAAATTCTATATTACGCCATCCAGTATTAACTGAATTGAATGACGAGGTTAACAGGTTTCAGTCCATTGCATTATAATAGGATGCTTCAAGCTTGTCTAAAAAAGGCTTTTATAATATTTTCGTCAACGAATTCGGCAGTAATTTCAACTTCTTGTGTGAAAAGTTAGTAGATCCTCAGCTCTGTACTGCGTAGTTGGTTAATTTTAAGATATTCCATCAATATGTAATAATTGATTCAACCTGTAGTTTTTTCTGAGGTATTAGATGAACATGATCATATTTCCAAACTGATGGAAACTTTCTAACGAAAAAGCCAAGTAAATTTGTTTACGCAGAGGTTTCACAAGGAAGAGGCATATCTCTTACGTACTAGAAGATAAATATCATTAAACTCCGCATTCTTAGACATATATTAATCGTCGAGTGCATATGTAAATATTGCTAAAAGTTGTACGAAGATAGAGAAGAAGGGGTCTGAATAGAAAACTAGTGATTTACGTTTACATGCTGTACATAAATTTTGCCAGGGCGGGTTGAAAATCGATTCCATATGTTATTATGAAGATGAAGACACCTTCAAAACCTGGCAATGCTCTTGGGCCGTAAAAGAGTAAAACAAGAAATCACCTTTCTGACTAGCGGGGCTTTATTTTTTTGATCTGGAAGTCTGTGATTACAGCAAACCCTTTACTTGATTTTTTAAGCTTGATGTTTTGTATTCCAAACTTTTTCACCAATTCAAGTTCTTTTAACTTACGATTGTGTTTGTCACCAACACTGAAATATTTAAACTGAAATTAGAAAACAATGTTACGACTAATGATAAAATACATATGTATGTATGAAGAAATTGGAGAAAATTAAGCAACTCACGTCATCTAGAATTGACCACTGGACTACTCTGTTTCTCCGTTTCAAAGTTAAGTTAATTATTAATTCCACACCTATTTGCAATACATTGTTTAAATTCCGGCACAATGCTTAGTTTTTTCTACCTGTTCATCCTGCTTCCGCTCATTTATCGTATCCATTAAATCAGGTTCAACTTCTCTACGGCAAACTGTTCAAATATAATTTAAATTTAGAAACAGAATTTTTCAGCATTGGAATTAAGGATAATAAAAGCAAAAGCTATTTTCACACCCGCTTACGAGTTATAGGACTGCATGACTTATTAAAGCGGCACCTCGAAAAGCTTTGGCGAACTAAAATGAATCAAAATTAATATGATTATTCAATTTTATTCGGATGAATATTCACAAAAAAAAATAGTAAAAAAGTACTGACAAATTTTTAACAAAACGCTTTGCAGGCATTTGCAAGTATAAATGGGTATGCATATGGAAAAGTACTTAGATGGGAGAAGAGGAGTCTGTTTTTTTAAGATCTCACCTTTTTTAAATCTACGTTCTTTCGTTATTAATTATATGAGCAGGTCTTTCTAGTTGAAGATGTATACGATACTCGGTACTGTAAAACGTATGCACTTCATTGTCACCGTCATTCCATTGGAAGAGTAAATGATCTTGTATTGCACGAAGTAGGATTTAGCCATTACCAATTAGCAATAAAGCATAAGATTAATCTAAAGCTTCTAGTTATGCTACAATCGGTTATCTGAGACACAAGTTACCCAACGGGAAATGCCACCATTCTACAATGCATGAGAGAAGCCGTCCTCCCTTGCTCCCTGTTACATTATCTGGAATTAATTAATTTAGATTTCAGGTAAGCATTACAATAATACTTTCACATGGGACTTGCTTCTCAGAGAAACAACCCATTAGGAAAGGCGATCAATCTAAAAGCAATCGCGGAGCACTCCTGACGGATCATAGGAGTGATCGTTTTTAGCTCCAATTGGCCTCCTTTTAACATATGCATGTCATTAGAAAGGAGCACTCCATTTAAGCTCAAAAATTGACAAAAAAGAGTACTCTTTTATATCTCCTAAGATATCAAAAATTGAGGTCGCCTTTGTAGCTCCGAAATACTGTAAATGGATTCTGAAATTCATATATTAATATTTCACTTATTTCTTAAACTGTATTAAAAACTCACTTATTGGAAACTTTTAACAAAATGAGAACTACAGCGACGCGACGTACAGAAAATAAATTACGCATTTATTGCACATAATACTTAATCTCGATGCAAAACTTGTATTAGAATTAACCCATCTAACACAGAAGGCGCACTTCTTCGGAAAGGAGCCAAGAAAAACTTCACCTATTCCATCAAAAAGATGAGAAACAAACAAAAAGAAAGCAACAGAAATAAAACAAGCAAGGAAACTCAGCAACACAATACAAAAAGAGAGTCACGGAAGCACAGAAAATAGATAGCTCTCAAACAACACCTTACTAAGAGTCAAATCAAAATTAGGACAAGAATTAACAGCCCTACATAAACGACTAATTGGTTCATGCATGCCATAATTTGATCTGGATGGTTCAACATGCAACAAAGGCGGTCTTCGAAGGTTATGTTGGGACTGTCTGAAGGAAACCCTGCTAACAAGCGAACCTGAGTCTATATTAGAGTTCAAGAGCTGATGAATTAACACCAAGTGAGCGACTTTGCGCCTTTTCTCAAGCGAGGGCAAACTGAGCAACTGAAGGCGGTCGGTGTAGGGCGGGAGTCTAAATGGATCGTACACTCGGAGCCCTCTAAGCGCAAATCTAAGAAAATTACGCTGCATCGATTCGATACGCTTGGAATGAACAGCGTAGTAAGGCGACCAGACCTAAGATGCATACTCAAGAATAGGTCTAACTAAGGAGCAGTACAAATGATTTAATGTTGGTATATCCGAGAACTCTCTAGACCGTCGCTTAACAAAGCCCAAGATTAAACTGCCTCTAGACACGATATAGTTAATATGAAGGTAAAATCAAGCTTCCTATCAAGTTTTACCCCAAGGTCAGTTACGGACAGCACGCGACGGAGACCATTCCTCGCAAGGTTGTAATCATAAACTTGAGGATTAGGACTCCTGGAGAAAGTCATAGCTTCACATTGTTCAAAATTGAGGTGTAAGCCGTTATGCTCGCACCGCGCCAGAAACGTATCTAAGTCCTTTTGAATAAGGGCGGCTTCACCACCATCCTTAATATAAGAGAAGATCTTCATGTCAACCGCGTAGATTAGAACATTAGAGTACGAGATCAGACGGACAATGTCGTCGATGGCAAGAACGAATAGTAGAGGACCGAGATGACTGCCTTGTGGTACATCAGATGAAGCCTTGAAGATTCTAGAGGTAGAGCCGCGGAGCGACACGCGATAAGACCTGTCTCTTAGATAGGATGAAACCCAGTCGAGAGAACAGGGGGAAACCTAGCCTCCCGAGTTTAAATATAATTAGGGAGTGGAGGATTTTATCAAAGGTTTTACTGAAATCCGTGTATATGCAGTCAGTTTGCATGCCTCGCTGGAAGCCAGAAATAATGTGGGAGGTAAATTCAAGTAAGTTAGTAGTCGTTGATCTGCCGGGCAAAAACCCGTGCTGATTGGGAGAGATCAAGCCAATACAACGCTCCATAACCTGCCAATACACTATTGATTCAAACAATTTAGGTATGCAAGATAACTTTGCTATAGGTCTATAATTGGTTATAATATTCTTATGGCCTTTTTTATGAACAGAGACTATAAAAGAGCACTTACACAATGTAGGAAATTTACCAACTTGAAGGGACCTATTGAAGAGAATCGCTAATGGAGTAAAAAGGGCATCGGAAGAGGACTGGACGAAGGCTGGAGGGATGCCGTCAGGACCAGAGGAAAAGTCCGATTTAAGTTCATTGATTTTATCCGAAATATGATCCCGTGATATAAACGGCAAAAAATCGGGTGAAGCGGGACGATCCAAAATATGATCAAAATTATTCGCGCATGGCTCAAAGTTATCCGAAGAAAAGGCATTCTCAAAGTAAGAAGCAAAATTGTTTGCTATGTCGGACACGTTATTACTAGAAGACCTCGTATACCACATCGTAGATGGATAGTTGTTCGATTTCTTTTTCATATTAACGAATTTAAAGAAATTGCGAGGCATATTATCTCGAACACTAACAGGGTATTCATTATAGTGCGAAGAGGATAGTACCTTAAAACTTTCATAACAGGTCAAAAAGTCAGAATACGCTATTGCGCTATTAAAACGCAAGTAATTATTCCACAGTTTGTTCTTCTTGTTCTTCTTGGCTGCAGAGTTCGTCATTGTACCACGGGGGAGAGGAGCATGTGGAGCTTATCGGCCTTAACGGAGCAAAGGAGTTAAACAAATCATATATCTTGTTATAAAATAGGGAGGCGTAGACATCAATATCATTATTGTTCAGTAATGCCAAAAGATCGATTGAAAGGAGATTAGACGTTATCTCAGAGAAATTTGATCTCCATAGTCATGAGCATGGTGTTCGAAATTGGGATCAATCGTAACAGAAAGAGACCAAGATGGGCGGATTAAAACTTTCAATAGCGGATAACTGATCAGAAGCTAATTCAACTATAGTGTTAGTTGAATCAGAAGAAAACACAAGATCCAACTGCATTCCCATAGAGTTCTTTACATCACTCATTTGGTGCAAACCAGAGGAAGCGATGGTGTCAAGAAATTTAGAGACCACAGATGTGGAATAACATGAGGGAAAGAAGTCGTCGTCATCACAGTTAGGTACCCATAGAACATTGGGTAAACTAAAGTCACCAAGTAGAAGAATTTCATCGTCAGGGTTCGTCATATTAAGGATGAAGCCTAAACTAAGTAGTAGAATATTGTCAGGTAATAACCAATTCAGAAAATCCAAGATTTCTAGGACAGACACAACCATAATAAAATGGTTAACCAATCCGAAAGATTTGGTCCCTTTTCCATTCTCAAACATGCAAATACTTAATGAAGGTTGCAATAAATGGCGAGTTTACCTCTTCTGGGAAAATGTAATGGGAAAGGCGCCATCGCCGATTGCGTAAACAAATTGTGCATGTCTTTTAAGATTTCGTAAGTTATGACCCTCACCCAAAAATTCCTAAAATAATTAGCATAACCTCGTAGGTATAGACCAACCCTTTAGTTTCCTGAGGTTTGCTTTCATTCTCCTTAAGAAAGAACCTCAGTTTTAATTAAACGTGCAAAGTGAAAAGTAGTTTAAAGGTCTTAATCTATACATATAGTGATTTAAGTGATTCCAGTTATTTGAATAAATTCATAATTTATAAAGGTGGGTACTGTGTACTATGTAGTGGGTACTGTGTACTATGTAGTGGGTACTGTGTACTGTGTAGTGGGTACTGTGTATTGTGTAGTTTGTACTGTTAGTGGGTACCTTGTTATGTGTACTCAGTAGTTAAAGTTAGAGTGTATGACAATAGTTAAGAGTGGTAGTACCTCTAATCGTAGGTTGTCGTTTGAGTATTTGTGTGTGTGTGATGATGAATCCGTCTAAGTGCTCCCCAATGGAACGTGGTATGTCCGGTGAAGTTGGCGGACATGGTATGGTTGTGCCAATAGTGCTGGTGTGTCCGCACATTGGAGGGATGTGACTTCAGCGGATCGTGGTGTGTCCGGTGAAGCTGAAGCGCACTCCTATGAATTATCCCGATATAGCTGGTATGTCCGCTTATTGGGTGGTTTTATTACTTATCTGAGGTATGTCCGGGATTGTAATAAAACCAGAGTAAGTCCTGTTGATCATCTGGTATGTCCGATGAAGGGGGAATTGCTTAAGTTGGTATGGCCAGTTATCAATCCTGAAAATCACAGGATTAGGTCAGCTCATGTTAGTGAGAAGTGTGAGTGCGGTATTGTGTAGTTTACGCAGTTAACCCATTGAGTTGTAAACGCACGAGTCGTTTTCTTCCTTTTACAGATCCGGAGGGAAAATAGTTGGCGCAAGAGTAATCAACGAGAAGATTTGTGTGTTAATAAAAAAATTTAAAAGAAAACAATTTTAGTTTAGTTTGTAGTCATCTCGATAATATCTATTTGTTATTTTCCTATTTTCTTGCTTCATATCTTCGAAGATTTATCCCTTCGGAGCTAAATGAGAGGCATCGTATGTGATCCAATGCTGATTTTTCCTACTGGAAAATGGAATTACTCTACTACGCATGCGAGAAGCCTTCCGTAAAAGGGAACGATCAATTTCGCTTTATCACACAGTTTACTGCTTCTTTCATAAGAATATAACTGTTATGTTAAACGAAAACTAGGGGTTACGTATTTACCTCAAAGTCGATTAAATTAATATTAGCATACCTTTCTCCAAACTTCTTTGGAATTAATTTGGAAGCATTTAATGCTTCTCTCATTTCGTCTGCGTTTTGTCGCCACTAAGCTTTACTGATTCTAAAAGCCTTCCATTGAAACGCCTGATCAAATTATCCTTCAAATTGCAAAACAACTCTTCATACATGTTGTATCTGTTATGTTTTGATTTGATTTGTTGCAATATACATATAAAAGACCTGATACAAGTATCTAAGTGTAAACATTTCTTGGTACGTTATACAAGGACAATCACCTACTATTAGATTCATTCAATTTTATTGTATTATAATAACAGACATCATCTCATACATTTTAGAGCTTGTGCGCCCTAATATCCTTTTGAAGCTGTTTGCACACTTCCATATGAAAAGACGCCTCAATACGTGAACAAATCAGAGACATATTGATTTACTTCCGAAACAAAAGTGCAACAATGTGAATTAAATCGAACTGGCACCTCAAGTTGTTCGGGGTAGAAAAAATAAATTGTGCGAAAACATCGACTAAATCCACTGGCTCCTAAATAGAGGCCAAAGAAATCCCTAAGCCGGACAGATTAGGTTTTATCCGGCGTGCAAAAAGTGAGGACAGCTCCTTTTATTCTCAATTAGCTAGCGGAAAAAGTACTTGAATTACCGTCACAACAGCCTCTGACATAATTAAAAGCTTAAGAGGTGAAAAGGGATGGGAAAGCCACAAAATTCTGTAGACAGGAAGCCAGTTCGTGGTCCTACACACGCTTCCTTACAAATACGTCGTCACTCGATCGTTGCACTTGAAAGGAAAAAAAAAGAACTTTTCTCCAGCTTTTCTTTGAGCACTGCGAATTTCCTTCCCCATTTGATATTTGCCGCCCTCTTTTCGTTTCAGCACGAAGCGCTTAATCTAAGCTTAACGAATAGCTGGGGGGACTGAAAGATTTGCCATCTCACAGTGGGGTTAAACGAATGAAAGCTAAGTTCAGGGTGGTGGAAAATGAGCTTAAATCAAGGCAATTGCATTTGAAAGGTCTTTTCATTTTACAGAGTGTACTGTAAGAATGCGAGCGAAGAGGGTTGAGGCTTCTTACAAGTTGGTTTGTGCTTTGGCAATGGAAAACGCACCTCTTCGTACCAGTGTGGTTAAATTTGAGTTCATTACCTGCCTGGATTTATGAAGTCACAGAACACAATGAGAATATAATTTCGCCCAAGAGCTAGGTTGAAGACCATGTGAACCAAGACAAGCAGAAAATGACGAAAAATCCTATTTTCACGTTCTTAAACATTTTAAGCAAAATAAGAGAAGCATCTCTCCATATCCTTTGTTTCCAATTAAATTTTCCATTTGCTTAGGCTTCGCACAGAGTTATTCAGGATAAGTATGTCAAAACGGGGGGAAATATCTGGAAGCCCCTTTTTTAGAAAAAAGTGCAGGTAAAATGATGTTGATGGTTTTTTGTTATGCCAGGTTTGGAAAACATTTGCAGAATAGACTTGTTCGCTTTAGAGTTGCATCTATTTTGCCTTTTGTTTTAAGCTAATTTTTTGTAAGTGTAAAAAATATTTTCCGCTTTTGTTTGGTTTTGCTGTTAAAATTCATCATAGGTAGACAGACTTTATAATAAATTTAAGTAAGACCGACTGTGAGCTTGAATACGTTACTTATTCCATTAAATTAATTAAATTAAAATTAATTAATTAAATACAGAATTAGCCTCTACATATTCTGGTCTTATCGGACAATACGAATTGAGCGCGGAACATTTGATTATCGGTTTTATACCATACGGTTTAAAACAAGTAATTGCCGTTATGTTCCGTTTCAGCTTCCGATGTTAAATGGGTCAGTAGAGACCGCTATAGCTGGTGCAAGCCCCGTTGAGAAAGGAGGACGGAAACCTA
This sequence comes from Leptarthrus brevirostris, assembly GCA_964036015.1. Taxonomy (NCBI): domain Eukaryota; kingdom Metazoa; phylum Arthropoda; class Insecta; order Diptera; family Asilidae; genus Leptarthrus; species Leptarthrus brevirostris. The sequence continues at coordinate 113,556,605 of OZ038373.1, read as the reverse complement.
CGCGCCAGCCAAAACACATCGGCTTACATAGTACACTACGCGCTTTATAAATACACTCTCGGTAACTTCCAGGACACCCCGTAAGGAGCAGCCCTCATTCTGGGATATGATAGATATATGTTTGTAACCCGCTTATCTGAAGAAAAAGAAAATACACACGAAACGTCTAGTACGCCTCGGATACCTCGGACTGATCTTGTGATGACGACCTTTGGCTATAACGGATCTTGGCTATATGCAACGTGAGAACTCTGTGGGACGAGTGTCGGACTGATCTTGTGATGACGACCTTTGGCTATAACGGATCTTGGCTATATGCAACGTGAGAACTCTGTGGGACGAGTGTGGATACGGATAATCATGGAGGTGCAGCGGGAAATGGCCCATTATAAAATAAATATCTTGGGATGACACGAAGCTAGATGGAGATGAAGTGGAGAGTTTACATCACCCACATCTGAAACCGTGCTGCTATACTCTGGCCAGGAAGAATTAGATACATCACTCATGGCAGGTGTAGGCTTGTTACTAACTAAGCTTGCCCGCCCATCACTACTGGACTGATCACCAATATCCGACCGAGTTAACACGGACAGATTCCGGACCAGGGTACGTAACATCTCCATAATTCAATGCTTCGGGCCGACCGAACTAGTGGATATATTAAGTAAGAAGGCCTTCTACTAGATCCTTGGCGACACCTTTGATAAGGCTCCTAGAGGGGATATTAAAATAGTTATGGGGGATCTCAACGCTAAGATTGGCGCTAACAACGTCGTCCTGGAACATGTAATGGGGAAGTTTGGACTGGGAAACAGGAATGCAAATGGGGAGTTGTTTGTTGAATTTTATAACTAGCGCCAACTTGTCATCGGTGGATCCTTATTCAGACACAACAAATTTCACTTAACATCCTGGGTTTCCTCAGATGGCAGAATTGAGAATCAGATTGACCATATTGCTGTTTTGAAAAGTCGGAGAAAGTGATTTCTTGATGCAACGTCTAAGCGCAGCGTCGATATTGGCAGCGATCGCTTATACAAAGCAGCAGTACGCCCACGTAACACAACATCTAATATACCACGGTTTAACGTGCAGAGGGTTAAAATGCCGAATATTCCAAGCGCATATGCCACCATACGGCACAATGACGACTCCATCGACCGAAAAAGGGTGTAACGTAAATGGGGCTCTTCGGGCTCGACGGATTAATTACGACAATTATTTGTAATCACAAATGTTCATTCACTTTACTTAATTAGTTCGTTTAACAATTTCCTTGACAATATTTCTTTACAATATTACGTTTCACTTTAATAATTAACAATTTTCACTTCACGGGTTAAAATACAACTGACTCTTCACATTATCTCATGTAAACACTTCGCAGTCTAAATTATGACTAAACTAACCAGGCTACTACTCAGCCCTATTTATACTACTTTGCTTAATTCTAGAAAGTTCAGTCACTTAGTTCTAGATATTTCCGTTACACATTTTCACCTCTTATGTTCACCATTGGTTCGAGTCGTCCTTGACTTTCCCCGTTTCCTTTTCTTGATTTCTGGCCACCTTGGTCATCCGCATTACACGGTTGACTATTTCCCTTTTCGTGGCCTACCTCGTGCTCGTTACAAGGGAAAGGGGAAAGGAATGTCTTGTGAGCAGAACTACATACCGATCTCTACAGAAAGGCGTCCAAAAAAGCGTAAGACGTGACAAGCGCAACAACGCAGAAGAAGCGGCTTACAGCGGTGACAGAAAAGATCTTTGCAAGATTGCAAAAAAACTGGCAGGAAGGACTCTTACAACACAAAATCCTGGAATAGATACTAATGGATCTAGTCACGGAGGAGCATCAACTGCGCAGGTGGAGAAGACATATTGTTGAAGTCCTAAATAATACCTTCGGCCCGTCGAATACCTCTTCACACGAGCCTGAACACTCGCCAGCTGCGGCCAACATTAACACCAGAACTCCAATAAGGTTGAAGTTGGTTGACGCAATCAAGTCGACGGACCTCGGTAAGGGTCCAGGGATTGATGAAATACCAGTGGAACTACTTAAGGTGGATCCCATTGTTGCGGCTGATATTCTTCTCCCCTTAAACTGAGACCTATCTCAGTGAATGGAAAACAGACGTAATTGTGAAGATTAAAAAAAAGGCGACCTGAGGAGTTGTAGCAATTGGCGCGGTATCTGTCTTTTAACTGCAGTCTCCAAATTGATGGAGAAAATCTTCTTAATGAGAATCAAAAATCCAATCGAGCGCACTCTTAGCTATGAACATGCAGGCTTTCATGCGGGTTCATCCTACAGCGATGACATCAACACTCTGCAAATTATCATCAAGCAATCCGCCGAATTGAGGTCTCCTTTACACCTAAGATTTTAAGAAGGCATTTGACGGCGTTCATCGCGAATATGTATGGGCAGCTTTACGTAGGAGATGCATGGCAGAAAAAATTATCACCATCATAAAGGAGTCCTTCTCAGGAGCCCAATGTTCTATACAAGGGAAAACTGCCTGAGCCCTTCCAAGTGCTCAACGGAGTGAGGCAAGGATGCATAATGTCACCTTCAATGTGAAAATCGTCATTAATGACAGTATGGTGTAGCGCCCTAGACGACCACCCATTAGATGGAAACACTTTAACCACCTTACGCACCTGGACTATGCGGACGATGTATATCTCCTATCAATCAAATGGAGTTATGTAGTCCAAATATCCGAAGCCCTGAGCAAAGAAGTTGGCAGAGCAGGGCTTAAGATCTATGCTGCTAAAACCAAACTAATGAGCTGAGACTTCAGAAGACAACATGAGATTTATCTCGAAGAGTAACAAATAGATCAAGTGGATAAATTTTGCTATCTCGGAAGCATAGTTGAGCTGAAGCTGACGTACAGATCTCGCTCAATAACAACATCTCCAGACGCAGAAAACTCCAGATCTTCGAGACGAACGTAAAATCTGTTCTGTTGTACGGCGGTTCAACATTGAAAGTGACCTGTCAAATAACATCTAAGCTACAAGCCAACGATTACTTACTACTAGATAAACGACTTCGAACAAAGTTGTGAACATTTTTTGGTTGCTTTTATATATTTCTCGCATCGGGCAACCCTGCAGTCAGAACTAAAAATTTTTTTCCCGGGAGAGTTTGTGTGTAACAGACACGTTTACTTTTCTTATGTGCATTTACAAATGTCAAAGGTACTTCACTCATCAAAAGATCAGAATACATTGACATTTTGAAAGCTTCTTACGCACACAAGTCACTAACTCAGTTATGTGCTTCACATGAATTCTTTTTATCGGTGGTACTTTTCGGTACATTTTTACTCCTCGACAGAATTTGGCGGTAGTTTTTTGATAGGAGTCTGTGATTCTCTGCGGATGAGGAAACAATTTTGACAGAATAAGTAATTCTCTCAAATTATTTTGACAGGAGTAAATGACTGCAGCCTACCTGTACTCTTTATTTTCATGTATGTTCTTATGACTTTAAAAGCTGAATATATTTCGTTTTACTGTGGTACCAGTCAAAGATTACTTACAACTAGATAACCGGCTCCCTAAATTACCGAGCTAGTCTTGAAAAAGTAACTCTGGTCGACTTAAGAGCCTTACAATGTACCAGAGCCTTCAGTACACAAAAAACACGTTTTTAGCTGATTCATTTCAAAGATGAAATGTAGAAACTCAGTTTTGTAGAAAGCTCAGTTTTTCCAGAAAATATATCAAACTGAAATGACTGCAAAATGAGCTTCGAAAGTGCAAAATGCAGTATGTAGTAGAGAAAATGTACCGATGGAGAAGGTATCGATACATTGATATATTGCATCGGTATCGCCAAGCCCTTGACTTAAGTCGGCTATGGCGTTCTGGTCAGACAAATTCTCACTTCCCTGGCACGTATTTAGATATATTAGATATTATTAAATTTTAATTATTTGTTGGGATTTGTTGTAATTGAACTGAGCATTGGTGAATATTATATTTGTAATAAAATAAAGCATTCTTGTGGATTTGAGACAAAATCACTTAAATTCTCACTTTCCTGTCTAAACTTAACATTTACTCGAGTATTTTCTCACTACCCTGTGTACATAAGTTATCACTTTCCTGGCAGGCATTACTGTACATATTTAGCTTTAAATTTTGATGAATTAATTACATAAATACAATTCTTACGGTAATGTTTACCGAAAAATCTATTTTTCGAAAAAACCAACACTTTTTTTGAAATCAGCACTTCATCTCTATAAAAAACATTATTATTAAAAGGGGAAATGAAAAGTTTAAATTCGTAGGCCTGTGTCATTAGCTTTTCTTTATTAGAAAGTATGATCCCACCGAAAACATTTCATGTTAAGGAGGTTGCCAAGACTCACAAGCTTATACTGCTTTCACTGTTAAAAAGTTATCAGATCTTATGTGGAGCCAAGCCCCTAATTCTACAAGGCATAACTTTACAACCCCTCCCTCTAGAAACCCTTCATCTTGGTCAAAACAATAATATTTCTTCTCACGTTTTTTCAAACTTTAAACGCGTTTTTCTCAAAACCATATTTTTAGACACGCCGTGCAGAGTTGCAGTGGAACCTAACATCGCATCCAGAAAAATACTCGGTTTCGGTGACGTCTCCCTTGGGTAATTCGGACCATTGTCTAATCTCCGCCCAATTCTCCATCTCCTCTCTGACAACCACTAATCTAAACTCCACCAAAAGATTAGTGTGGCATTATAAAAATGCTGATTGGGCGGGACTTAATAAATATCTCAGAGAGCTGGACTGGTCTGATTGCTTTTCTATGAAGGACGTTAACAGAAGCACCGATTATATCTTGAACATCCTATGGTTTGGAATGCATCGCTTTATTCCTCATAGCTTCAAGAACATCAAACCAACTAACACCAATTGGTTCAATAATGACTGTTTCGCAGCCATTAAAAAGAAGGAAGCAGCCTTCCAGGCATATAAATTGTGCCCTTCAGAGGAATTGAGACGTATCTATAGAGATGCGCGGAATATTTGCAATTCAGCAATTAGCCGGGCTAAGTTCAATTTCGACCAGAGCATCAGACGGAAGGTATTTTCTACTCAAAAGGGTAGTAAGGGCTTCTGGTCTCTAGTAAAAACCGTAAAGAACAATTTCACCTGTTCGTCAACACCACCACTCATTTATAATGGGAATGTTTTTACTGACTCATTGGACAAGGCCAACCTGTTTGCTGCTAATTTTGCTGCTAACTCGTACTTGCCACCATCATCGCAGCCACTTCCATCTCTATCACAGTGCATTAGTAGGCAAAAGCCGCTGCACTTTCGCACTCGGGAAGTTTTTAGAGTACTTTCGAAACTCGACGTGTCCAAAGCTACTGGGCCTGATGGTTTCTCGCCCCTTGTTTTAAAATGCTGCGCCTCTGCTTTGGCTAAACCTCTGCGCAAACTTTTTCACCTGTCATATTCAACAGGAATATTTCCAAGTGTATGGAAACTTGCTCATGTCCAGCCGATACTTAAAAAAGGAGAGGCATGCGACCCCTCTAACTACAGACCAATTGCACTAACCTCGATCATATCCAAAGTTTTTGAATCACTCATCAACTCTCAGTTGTTGACATATCTAGAAAATAACCATCTTATCAACGATTGCCAGTACGGTTTCCGCGCTGGCCGCTCAACCGGAGACTTACTAACGGCTCTAACGGAGCGTTGGAATCATTGTCTCCATAATTTCGGTGAGTCCGAAATCGTCGCTCTTTTAGCCAAACTTCAAACATTTGGTCTGCATCCTACCCTCGTTAAATGGATAGAAAGCTTTTTGTCAGGCCGTTCAATCCGTGTAGTTATTGACGGCGTTACATCTGCATCCCACGAAATAAATGCCGGTGTACCTCAGGGTTCAGTTCTTTCACCAACTTTATTTCTTCTTTTCATCAATGATCTCTTATCCCTTACTCTCAATCCTATTCATAGTTTTGCCGACGACAGCACCCTTGATTTCGCGTACTCATTTGATTCTGTAATGAATTCACGTGGAAATGCTACAGAAGTCAATCGGGAACGCATGTTTAGATCATTAAACAACGACATTTCTAAGGTCCTCGCTTGGGGCAGAGCAAATCGTGTTACGTTTAATGCATCCAAAACTCAATGCTGTTTAATGTCCCTTAAAAAACGCCCAGTCCACCCCCAACCCATTTCAGTCGACGGAGTGAATATACCCAATTCACCCTCCCTAAAGATCTTGGGTATTGAGATATCCAGCAATCTTAGCTGGACTGATCATATTTTTGCAATCGCTAAAAGTGCGATGAAATGTTTGGGTTTTCTACAGAGATGTAAGAAATATTTCACCCCACCCGACTTAGCGTTGATCTACAAGTCCCACATTAGGCCTAGACTTGAATATAATTCCCATATTTGGGCAGGGGCAGGACACACCGCATTGTCCGCGTTAGACAAAGTTCAGCGTAAGGCTGTTAAACTTATTGGCGATTCCTCAATCTCTGAGGGCCTTGACTCTCTTGAGCATCGACGGAATGTCGGTTGTCTCTCACTCTTTTATCGCTATTTCCATGGCCATTGTTCTAACGAAATCGCTAGCCTGATTCCTTGTAGACTCATTACAACGCGCGATACAAGATCTACAAGTCGCTCCCACCCCTTTACTCTCCGGGTCAAATTTGGACGTACCGTCAAATTTCGGGAATCTTTTCTTAGCAGAACAACACGAATGTGGAACAGTTTACCATCTTCTGTTTTTCCCTCGTCTTATGAGCCTGGAACTTTCAAACGGGGCGTACATCGACACCTCCTTCACTCAACCTCCTAACCCATTTCCCTCATCCTTAATGCCTTTCCTGCCAAGGCTGTGCTTTAGCATCATAGGGCATCCCCTGAGCTTTGGCAACATCATATATAAAAAAAAAAAAAAAAAAACCGTTCAACCGATTGATTTCTTTTTTCTACTAAATAAAGATTAATTGAATTTAGGGGGCCATGGACCATTTTCAACAAAAAGTATTAATATTTACTACTTTTTTTACCACTATGAACAACAAAAAAAGGGCAAAAAGATCAGCTTTTTTTTCAAACGGTCGACATTTTATCAAAAATTTTTTCTACTTTGCAAATAACTTTGATTTTTGTGTTTCACATAAAAGAGGAAGGCGGAATCATGCACGGCACAGCGCGTTGCACGCGCTACATGGCTCCAGAATAGCGTGGATATCTCGCAAACTTTACAATTTACAAAATTAAAAAACATTTTTTTTGAATATTAGTTAATGTACTACTAGCTGAAAATTATCGAACATCATTTACCTTCTTCTGTAAGAAAAAAATTCATAAACTTCAGTCATTTGTCAGGCCGCTCGACTAGAACCTACTATCTTTGATTTAACTTGAAATTTTAGTCGCTAACCAGATTTTCATCCAAAACGCAAGCAGTAAATCATGGTCCCACCATGGTCTGGTGCTTGTATTTTTTTTTAAATTTATCATTCGGTACAATTCCGCGCTTTTAGGCTTAAAAATGCTTGTTAGTTTCTTAAATCCTTTAAGGCTATTTTTACTTCATTGGAAAGATTGTTTTGTTAACTTTAAGTAGAAAAAAACAATCTTTTCATAGAAGCAATAGATTAGACACTAGGACGAGTTTAAAGAAAAATCATCCCCCGGCGACCCTTCGTTCTGAAGTAGTCGAATGAAGAAGGTATGTCTTGCACGTCAGAAGTTCCTTTCTTCGTAGCACACTCACTTTTTAGTTGGTTATGTACTAATAACATCTAGCTTTGATATCAAATGTCCGCTTTCTAGAACTTTTGGAAGTACCTTCCTAGAAAAAATTTAATATACAGACCTGCGCCCCCTTTATTAAGGAAGTAGGGGGGGGGGGGGCTAGAGGGTAAAAGTTATAGGTTTCTGAATTTTCTCGTTGTTGGCAGAACCTAGTCTGCATACCAAATTTCAGCTACATAGTGCTTTTGAAAGTTTGGAAATTATCTAATGAGTTGGAGGATGAAAGTTATATATTTCTTAATTTTTTCATTGTTTTTGTGCTAATCCTAGTGTGGATATCAAATTTCAGCTTTCTAGAACTTTTGGAAGTACCATAAGAAATTTTATATACAGACCTGTACCTCCCTTTATGGGGAGTGGAGGGTGAAAGTTACAGATTTCTTATTATTATTAAATCAAACTAAACTGTGCTAATCCTAGCAAGCATACTAAATTTCAGCTTTCTAAGACTTCAGTATTACAGTGACTTCAGTACCCTAGAGGTTTTGATGGCGAAATAGACGTCTTTCAGGTATTAATAAAATCTAAAGTATAAAAGCTGGACAAACGAAACTTAGTGTGTTTCATTAGTCAAGTAACTGGATTTTATTCTAAGAATTTGGGCTCTCTGGTATTATCCAGACCGAAGCTATGACGGTTCGAAAGTAATTCTGTCGCTGGACCCCAACAACTCCGATGTCCTTGAAATTTAACTATGAAGGTGGTTACATTGATATTTCATATGCATATGTTGGGCGCGTAAAATACTTGTTCAAATGTTTGACCCCCCCCCCCCCCCCACAAACACCACCACCAAAACACCAGGATTATCGATAAAAGAAGTGTCCGCATCCCCAGGATAAAGGCTAGCGAAATAATAATAACTGGTTTCGTTCTCACTATGTGAACTTCTGAATTTCTAAGGAAGAATCAGACTTATTTTGCAGGTTGCTAATTATCATTGAATTGAACTGCATACAATATGTATACTATACATATGCTGTAAAACATAGTACTGACTAACCTTATAACATTTTGTCTGAGAGAACGACATTTATTTTAAAAACATCCCTTAACTCAATTTTATCGGTAAATGCTTAAAGTATGTGTTTTTTTTTATTTCCTTGCTGATAATTGGTAGTATAAAAAACCAAGCGGCAGTCAAATATTTTAATTTTTAAACAAATTTTCATTTAACATAGTCAGGAAATTAATTTTTAAGTATTCACCTGCAGCTTCAACACTTTCGTAATAACTGCAAACAGTAAAATGTGCATTCGATACAATTTTAATTAATTCCTCAGTAAAATTGTACAGTTGAAAGTTTGTAATTCAATGCGATTGGATATGTAAATTATCATGAAACTATAAACCATAATAACAGGTAAATTGATTGAACCATCACTTTACATTAGCTTACTACCATGTTATTGTGAATTTTAATTATGCATTGAAATAAAAGGGAAATGGAAAGTATTTAGTCAATAACATTAGGCATCAGTGGGTATATTGAAAATATCTAAACAAACTGACTGAACTCAATTAAATGCAATTAATACTTTGTTTTAAATTAAATAGTTAGACGATCCCTGATTATTTCTATAAACAGATATTAATTAATTTTCGAAACATTTTTGGAGCAATTAAAATAATGGTTTATTATCTTTCTATACAAATTTAAATTAAAGCAAATATCCAATGTTCAATTACTAGCAAAGTAATTAACAGTTTTGCCGCGATCCATAAAAATGTCTGATAAACAAAATATTAATATATAATTAGTTCCGGTTAGGGTGCGATTCGGATCAGGATTGTCTGCCGATTGATCAGGGATAAATCAGGCGTCCTGATCCGGATGTGACTATAAAACGTCAAGCCTTATATGATCCCCTCAGGGATCAGGGATTCTGATCAGAAAAGTATACTTATAGCCAGGCTCATAGAGACAAAATTCGGGCCCGGGGGATACTACATACGGGCCCCCGCGAAAGGAATTTCGGGCTCGGGACTAAGCGTTTACGGGCCCCTATGCAATCGAATGTGTGACTTTCAATTTAAAATCTGTCTAGTATATTACACTTTTTCGATCGTGAAACATTTTTTTATACATATAATTAGATGACCGGGCCCCTTTTGAAAACCGGGGCCCGGGGGGTTTTCAAAAGGGATGCAGGACTAATATCAGAGAAATTTAACGTAAATTCCTGAAGGTCACTGAACAAAAGACGTCATAACTGTAAACTTTACAGTGCAAGCATTTCAAAATATACCTGCAGGTAAAGAATATACTATACATGCAGATAGACCTACAGGTATACTCCTTCATAGAAGAGTGCAATTTTTACACTGAGTCCATTTAGTTGTTCAATATTTTATATTTAATTAACTAAAAAAAATTATTAAAATCAGTGTAGAGAATACAAACATTTATGACATTAATAATACAATATTAATATATAATTTAGTTACAACATTAATAATAAATTTATTGTTCGGTAAAGAATATAACATAGAATGGATCAGATAAAAAATTAAATTCTGTATTATGATTTTGTTCAGGACATCGGATACGACTCTGACTCAAACAAGGGCACTGGAACCGTAATAAGATTTTAAATATTCGATTCTGATAAGGTACTGATCAGGTGACTGGATCAAAGGATAGAGTACTGTACTTTGATCAATTTCTGGTCAGCTGACCGGATCAAGGGATGGAGTACTGTACTTTGATCAGAAACTGATCAGATGGCCGGATCAAGGGATGTAGTGCTTTACTCTGATCCGTTTCTGATCCGGATCTGAACATAAACCCGGTTCCCTGAACTAATTTCCAGTTTGGGAGTTGGCAGTTTCCGTTACATAAATGTTTCATATAAGAATGGGCTGTTGACGAAAGACTACGAATAGTATTACAGTGTTTAGAGTGACGCTAAAATTAGCCATATTATTTTTAGTATGTTGCTATGGAATTTGTGTTGAAGTTACTGGCTCTAGTATATTATATTTTATAAACTAATTATACAGGCCTGCGAATTGAAACTTATCATTTCCCATTTTAATAATAATGCTTTGGTTTAGGTTATAAAGCTAAAGCGTGTTGATTTCAAAAATAGTGTTGATTTTTTTTTGTACAACATCAGATTTTTCTTATTGACGAGTATTTGATAATAATCAAAACAATAATAATCTGAGGTAATAAAAAAAATTAATACTACTTTTGAAATAAGCCCACTTCATTACCTAAAATAAACATTATTATTAAAAAGTGAAATTAAAAGTTTAAATCGGCAGGTCTGTGTTATTAAAGCCTTAAATTCGTTTTTGTACTCGTACTTATGATTTTTTTTCTAAATATCGTAATTTTTGTAAATATAAAAAATGCAAAAATGTATTTATTTATTTATGCAAATATGATTCTAATTTTAACTTTAACATTTAAACCTGTATGTGCGTAAAACTTGTTCAAAAATTAATAAGAATGAGATTAATACTTTTTTTGCATTTAATTACCTGGAAACACAGTTTATGGGAAATATGGCTTGAAGTTGGTAGCAGGACATTTCTGAAACTCTTCGGGTCCATAATCACAGTCTTTCTCTGTTCTTTTTCTTTGCTCTGCCTTTTTTCACTCCTCAAAGCAGCGCTGGCCTCCTTGGTGACTGCTTTGGCATGTTTTTCTGCTTCCATGGATCGTAATACAACTTGGCCTCGCAAACCATTCTCTACGTTGGGATTACTATTTACGTAAGACTACTCTTCTACTTAGGGGGTTGATATGTCTAGATGAGGGAAAAAAGGTCTCTCTTTCAAGCCGTACTTAAAAACAGTAAAAGTGAACCGAATTATTTGATTTTTTTCGTATGTGAGACTAAAATTATAAATTTTTTTTTTGTATGTACAAAAAAACCAAAATTTCGGCGCTGGTCGGGATCTTGGAAGCAGCTCAATTTTCACCCCAAGTAAATTTCGGCTATTGTATTGGTCTGAAAAAAAATTAAAACAGAAAAAGATTTGGTTTCTAAACAAAACTCAGTTTTCGAAAAAGTCTTGAAAAATAAAGATATGACAACTAAAAACAGGCAATATTTTCGACTTTTTTCGAGAAAAATACTTTTTTCTCGCGAATTTGTCCATTTTTAACCGACTTCCCAAAAACAAAGAGGTTCTAAGTTCGACAGTTTTTTTAAAATTTTTTTTATGTATGACCGAGCATAATTTTGTAACGGTGCGGACCGATTTTGATGATTCTTTCTTTGTTAGGTAGAGTACGTTCACCGATTTGTACCATGGGGGTGGTGGCGAACCCTAACTTCGTAACGTAGTCCGATTTGGATGATTCTTTTTTTGTTGAGTAGAGTATATTCCCCGATTGGTACCATGTAAAAAAAATTTTTGGTGGGGTGAGGGGAGGGAGTGAAACCTAACTTCGTATTGCATGGACGGATTTAGATAGTTCTTTTTCTGTGGTATAGAGTGTGACCCCCCATTGCTAATAATGGAAAAAATTGGCCCTATGATGTGGCGGGGAGGGAGGAGGTAGTCTAACTTCGTAACGCGCGGACCGATTTGGATGCTTCTTTCTTTGTCGGGTAGAGTATGTTCCCCGATTTGTAACATGTAAAAAACATGGATGGTGGTGTGTGGTGGGGTGGGAAAAAGAGGCGTAGTCTAATTTCGTAAGTCAACCAGCTATTTGAAAGATTCTCTTTTTTTTTGTACAAATTATGATCCCCCATTGCCACTATATGGAAAATGTTGACCTTGGGTTGGGCTGGGGTAGTGGTAAAATTACTTCTCTTTAAATAAAGTTAAAACCGCCGATTAAAGTAATCTCAAAATGAAAGGTACTGTCAGTATAAATAGTTTTCTTTCTTGGGCTGATTATTGCGGCAATCAATAAGAAATAAAAATAAAAATAAAATTAGTCGAGACCCGTCCGGAGTTGGCTCCTCGACTGCTGCCTGGCGAACTCAAGTCAATGCTGGCAAGGTGTTCATTAAAGAGGCGGCACATTAAGAATACTATACATACAATTTGTAGAGAGAATGAATTTTTTTACATCAACTTTCAAGAGGAAGAATAAAGTCATCGAGGGTGGGCGGAGGGTGCCCCGTCTCCCGGGCATGAGTTGGGTGGTTTGAAGGTGGCGGGTCGAAACCATAGCGAAAATCATGTTCTGACAACTCCTTAAATGGCTACCGGGGAAAATCGAGGTCTTGTAGAGGGTTATTTCGGGGGGTTGTGAATATAAAGCTCATTTCGACTTTCCGCTTTCGAACACAGTGGGTGGGGGGGGGGGGGGGGTTAAACAGGTTTTATCACTACCCATTCGATCTCGTATAAAAAACAAGTTTAAGATAAATGTGAGGGTCCTGTGGATCCGGCAATTATAAAGAAAACAGGTGTTTGATTTCACAAAAAACGAGTTCCCTTTTATTAATATATATTTACGTGTAACAGGGTAAGTATTATAATATTCTTTTATTTTAATTATTCTGTTTAGTTATCTGCACAGAAAAATAGCGTAGCAGGTGAGATTGACTCCACAAAGACTGAACAACTGGTCACAACTTCTCTAATTTCAGCGCGGCTTATGACGTAGCTTGCTTATTTACTGCAACTACACATGGATGCTGATCTATGATGTTTAGTAGATGGACTTTACAACGCAGCGATGTTCTTTCCTTTTTATCACAGGTCGGTTGGAGAAAGAGTTGGATCCATTGGTTGAGCGGCACGACCACCGTTCCATGGATTACGGGTTCGACACCAGGTCTCCCCGTGAGTTTTTAAAAATTGAATTAAAAAATCCACTCCGTCTTTAGATTGTTGTCTAGCTCGCAGCAATGCAAAAAAACCAAGTCATTCAAGTTTCCTCATTCCCCTTACCCTAATTCCCTTCCGGAAAAAGCCATGCTATCGCATCAAAGGGATGGCCTCTAGGTTTTGGCTATACATTTTATATAAAAGGTCTACTCATCAGACTCGAGTTCTCACATAAATAATTACTTCATAAAACTTTTTGCAATTCACTAAAAGTTAAAACCTTTCTGGTAATTTTTGAAATGTTTGCTTTAAACACTTGCTGTTTGCCAATTACCAATAAAAGTGATTTGTTGCAGCTGCGTCCATAATTGTGACTCGGTAAATTAAAAATCGTGTTTGAGTTTTGTTTTAGTTTAATAGTATAACCACAAGCACTTCAATAACGGAGACAGGTTTTTGAAAATGAACCACTTCTGACGCAATTTTGTACACAACTATGATACCTACATTTAACCATCAAAACGTTTTACAAAATGAGCCCCTTTTGGAACCCGCGAACCAGAATGTGCCCCTATCAATACTTTGCAGATATTGTGAATGCACAAGCCTCAATGTTTTCAGTTGGTGGGCTAATATGCTAAGAAAATTCTTCAAAATATTGTCCTTGAATTTAATAGGAGGGTGAATCAAATGTAAACGAGACTTTATTTATAAAAAATTGTAATTTGGTATAATTTTTCATAATTTGCATAATTTTCCAATATGTTTCAAAAACAAATTTTCTGTTTTGGAAACGCACTTTTCCCTTCACATTGGCACGTTTTTGATCCCGGCGTGTCGTAAAATAAAGAGGGTCTTCTCCTAAGAGCCAATTGCGTACGAAGGTTTCTACTCCTGCATCGTCCTGTAATGGTTGTCATTCGAATGCTTGCTTCAGCGGCCCGAACTAATGGAAATCGCAGGGCTCAAGTAAGGTCCATCTCATTTCGTCTCATTTTTGACAAGTTTATTATGTATGTTTATTAAGTATGAGGCCGAGCGCTGTCCTGTGGGAGCATATTTCTCATTTTCAACCGATTCATGTCCTTCCTTGAACTCCTTATGCAAAAAAAAAGACGCGAAACCGCATGCAAAGAATAGCGGGACTGGGGTTACTGGTGCATCCAAAACTACTCCCTCCCGTGCTTTTGACACATGTTTACAATGACAATGTTGCGCCTTATTACCGATTACATGCTAGCGATTATGGACTTTGACTGGAAGTTCGAGTTTGCAATACCGTGCAGGCAGTTATGGGAAACAAGAAAAGAACAATCTGCAGATATCGTAAACATCTACACAGATGGCTCTAAAATGAGCTCCGGAGTAGGAACATCAGTATTCTGACAAGAGTTCAATATATACTCTTTATACGGACTCCCCAATGACTGCAGCGTCTTTCAAGCAGAGGTTAAGGCTATACGCAAGGCGGCAGGGTTGGCTCATAGTAAGCTCGCAACAGGGAGTTGAGTTAGTGTGCAGTCAAGCGGCGCTAAAATCTCTTAGGTTCAACAAATTCGAATCTTAATCCCTCTCTGATTACTACAGAGCTTTAAGAACTGTAAGCATGAAGAGAACGAAACAACTCTGCTGGGTAACAGGGCACAGTTCTCGCTAGTAAAGGAGTGGAGAACCTATGATCAAAAGAAGACTAATTGCCTTCTTAACCTATCTCGGAGTCAATGTAGAGCTTTTATTGGGATCTACACCGGTCACTGTTTTAAGGGGTACATGCGCTAAGAATTGTTGTTTCCAACTTTGATGTGTGCAAGGGCCATCAGGAACTCAATACAAAAGAAACTGTAGAGCACCTCTTGTGTCGTTGTCCTCCGCTTCCTAGGAAATGATAGTAGGTACTGGGCAACAACTTTATTGTGAGCTTAAAGGAAGCCTCAAAAATTAACGTGAAAAAAATTATAAAGTTCGCAACGAAGATGCTAACAGCTATAGGACGATTTGACCCGATGGCCCGCCTGCTTTTTCTTCACCTGACATCCCTACCTAGCTCCTAGAAGCGACCGATCGCTTTCTTCAAACTTACTCGCTCAGTAAAATAAGTCTCGTTTATGTTTGATTCATCCTAGTTTGCTATACCCCTTATTTTTATTAAAGTTGTAACGAAGTTACAAAGCGCCGAAAACCTTACAACAGCATCGGAGGAAATAAATCATTTTTCAACACTGTAGGACCTTCCCCGGCGCCAAACTAGTTCAGTTGTACCGATCCGCAACGCTACGCAGCCGCCATGACAAAAATCCTGTTAACGACAGGTTGACAAAACCTGCCAACAGCACCGGAGTAGATAAGGGTTTTTAAGCATCCCCGAATCCTACCCTGTACTGACCTTAGTGAAATAGGTAACTATCCAACTCTCCGTAGAAGCAACAGGAAAAATTTCCCAACAGTAACGTGGGAAATCAAAAATCGAATTCTCCGCCATAGTCCCCGGCACTATATAAGGAGTGCTGGCACCGCAGAGCATTCAGTCTTCGACCAAAGGCTAGAACAGGGCAGATCACTAGGAAGATCCCAGGAACAGAGTTACCAAAACGGTAATTGAATATTTGAAGAGTGTTTGGGAACCGACCGAGACGGGACCGACACCAGATAGTTGTCATCCGGTGGTCAACACGACCACAACCAACCAAGCCAGAACCGAAGCCGATCGAACAGTACGAGGTAATTTAGTCCGAGTAAAGAGCTTGCCGCCACGGGTTATATAAGCAAGCCCAACTTCCTATCGCAGTCAGTTGCGGACCAGCCGTCAAGCTGACCACAGTGGCCTGCGCGAGAGCTCTTCAAGTTGGTAATTGGTAAGAATACTTCACGTTAATATAAGTTTGGGTAGCCGGCGTGATTCCCGACTACAGCCGAGTTGCCCTGTGGACTCGAGTGTATCCAATGGTGGTGGGTAAGGAATAAGGTTATCAAGATTACTCTTGTATTGGCGTGATTCCCAGTACAAGACACTGTCCGCTAGCTTGAATTCCAGTTATCTCATTTACTCTTACACATGTGGAACCTTCTAGTGTAGGACACTCCTCTAACCAGAATGTTTCCTGGTTATCTAGCTTACTCTTGTATTGGCATGATTCCCAGTACAAGACACTCTGACAACTAGTGTGATTCCTAGTTATTCTCTAGTTATCTAGTGTAGAATGCTCCTCTAACCAGCGTGATTCCTGGTTATCTAGCTTACTCTTGTACTGGCGTGATTCCTAGTACAAGAAACTGTCCACTAGCGTGAATTCTAGTTATCTCACTTACTTTTACACTAGTGTAGGACACTCCTCTAATCAGCCTGATTCCTGGTAATCTAGCTTACTCTTGTATTGGTGTGATTCCCAGTACAAAACACTGACAACTAGCGTGATTCTTAGTTATCTGACTCCCTCTTCCACTAGGGCATTTTCCTAGTGTATAATGCTCCTCTAACCAGCGTGAGTCCTAGTTTTCTAGCTTACTCGTGTACTGGCGTGATTCCCACGGCACGACCAAGTCACCGAAGATTCCCCGACGAAACCAGGCAACCAGCGTTCCGCGTACGAAACTCAGCAGAACGACACCACGAGTCCCCACCTCGAGGCACGTAATTAACCAGAGAGGGAGACACCTGTATTTATATCGCGGCGGACGCACCCGCAACGGAAGGAGCGACAACGTCAAGTGTACACCGACGTTACGGAGTATAAGAATGTCCTTCTTACATTATTAGAGAAAGACAAATTTGTATTTTGAAGTGTAAATTTAAGAGACACATAGTGAATTAGAAATCAGTGTTAAAATCTAGAATTTTGAAAAAAAAAGGAAATTGTAGTGAGGAATCGGGGCGTTTTCTTCAGAAGCCTTGACCCTGGAGCCGGCGAGCTTAATCCCTTGAAGAAAACCAGAGACCCATCTGACTACGAAGAAAACACGTTACAAAGGAGAACCAATGAACTTCCTCCATAATTTTCAGGTTTTAGTTGCGTTTTGCTTGTAGATCGATTGATAACCACTTGATCTGATTGCCAAAAAACTCATCTTACCAGTTGTTTTGCTTTCCTCAAAACGGCACTTCGTTGTATGACTGCTCTTGTCTAATCGTGCAATGGATGATATTCACGCTATACGCTTTTCGACTATATCGAAAAATGAAGTATATTCCGACAGACCAAAACAATACACTTAATGTCACCTAAATGTAGTTTAAATGGGAAAATTTAAAAAACTTTCAATAAAGCCGGCATCCTCAAAATGTATCCAACACACGATTGAATTGTATGATGAATTGGCGCTCTACATATTCACTGTTTCTTAAGGTTATGTTACTTGGAACGGAGCAACAAATACAATCTGGTTCAATTACCTTAAAATTTACATTGCTTGTGGTTAGTTTTTCAAAACTAAATATCGGAACTGCAGGATTAATAATTATTATAATAATTAGAAGCAATAATTCGAAGCCAAATAACCAGTTTAACTTAAGTGGAGAATCAATAAGCTCGAAATTTAACATCTGTCTGCCTTGTAGTTCCGACACCGTCAAATTATAAAATGGCAACTGCAACACTTGTATGGTTGGTTGCTGATAGTTACCATGTTAAGTCAATCCGCGAACTTGTTTTCAGCCCATGAAGCATCTCCCTTGTATCTGCAATAATTTATTAAGCCTATATAGCCGCTCATAATATGGTCATGCTAGGCTCTGGGACTGGAATTTTGACTACAGAACGGTTGAACGCCTCTTCTAGCCATTTGAACACGCTTAGTTGCGGCAACTCTATCAGCAGAGAATAGCTGCTTTTTGTCTACGGCTACTCCTGTTCCACTATCTAACATCGCTAGACATGTTCAATAAATTCCGAAAATCGTTCTATGTACGCCCCAACTTAGTACACACGACCGCAGTGAGCTTAAGCATGTCGGAAGTTGAAGTTAATTTACATTTATGTATCCGGGAGTGTGTACACATCACTCGGTCGTCCAATATGGTGTACGTCCTGGTTAGGTTTTGCGCCCGGTCCAGGGGTTCCCTGTGCATTATTGCCTTTTACAGACTTTAAGAAGCGTACTACTCTTAATCCTTGAAGTAGTCCTCAAAGGGATGCATGAAAGTTAACTTAAGGGGTGGACTAAAGGGAGTGCGTTTTTAATCTTCAGGTGGTAAGAGTTGTCATAATTCCACGCTTAATTAAATCGGAGCGTTATCTAGTCGTTAAAGTAATTAAAAGTCCACCCATAATAATGCTTGTGTATTTTGATGTGCCGCGTAAATACCGCAGATTTATTACGTTCATTAATATCAACGTTGGATGAAACCTAACATGTGAGAGGGCTTCGGCTATAAAAGCATAGTACGCTATTTAATAATTAAGTCCTGTTGCGTAATTTAATGCAAACTTTTACTTTATGATAGAAATTTCAGAGGATAGGCAAATTATGGGTTGGATGTGCGGTTTCACTTAGAATGTTTTTATAATGAATGCCCTAGAGCACTTACGACAGATTGTATGGCCTGTGACTGGAAGGCGTAGTAGTGGTATAATATGTACTGCAAATTTGTCCATCTAAGATCTACACTTGTATTTACATTATAATTTATTAAACATAATAGAAAATTAGCTTTTCCAGATGGTATGGCAACCGAATGGGACTGTATAGCTATCATTACCGCCATCCTTAATCCTCTGAGGACTGACGAAGGAATCAGGAATTCTCCAAAGCAATCAAGTGGCAAATAATTCTTTTCGGAATTTTCGGTTTCGTCAAACGGTGTCCCCCGGTTTTTGCTTGAACTCCTCTTTGTAATTTCATTTATGTTCTCTTTGTCGAATGTAAACCGCGTGGAGGTAATCCCATTATACAGGGTGATTATAAATATTAATGAGAAATTATCTTTTGTTTGTTTACTTTTTTGTCCTTTTCGGTGCCATAGCAATCCTCTAAGACCTTCTTGCATATCCGCAAGAGCGGTAGCCGAATGAAGGAAGGATTTAAGGAAAATTCCGTTGAAATAAGAAAATGCAAACTGGAGCCGTTTTACATTTCAAAGGGAACAATTTGCACGACTGCTTTGTACGGTATCGCCTTTATTTCTTTTGTCTTCCTACTTTGGACTGTTTTAGTTCTCTTGGCGTATTTTCGTTGTATTGGTCTGGGGATTCCTATTTGACATGTTATTTCTCCGGAAGTAAGAAATTTATTCCTTTGGAATAGAACATTGCAAGACGGGCAAAAAGTTGCGGTAATCTTTTAGAAAGGGTCTAATTTAATTCAATGCTTTAAATTGCTAAGCACTTTATAATTTTATTAGAGATAAGAGTGCTTCTACAAACTACACAGGAAATGTCCTTAATCCTTATTTATTTTACCGAATAAAACAAATTCAATTTAAAAATTGCCCAGAGGAAAACATTTCAATCAAATAGAGCCTAATATTGTGCAGGAATTTTAAGAGTAGAACGTACGTGTTGTTTTTCTTTCAGGCAAGTGATTTTCCAAAATTCAGTATT
Source organism: Leptarthrus brevirostris (assembly GCA_964036015.1). NCBI lineage: Eukaryota > Metazoa > Arthropoda > Insecta > Diptera > Asilidae > Leptarthrus > Leptarthrus brevirostris. The sequence continues at coordinate 113,536,513 of OZ038373.1, read as the reverse complement.
CTCGAAATGAAGTGCTTTGAACAAATTATATCGCTTCGCTAGACATAATGGATATTACTCGCTCGTAAAACGTTAAAGCTGCTGCTGACGACACGATAATAAGAAATTTTTGATGTGGTTTTGTTGTTATTTGCTCATCCCCACACAAACAAGTCCTCCTAACTAAACTTACATTACACATTTTGCCGAGATTGAATGAAGTAAAGGGTGTTTCAGTAAAAGGTTTCATACAGAGTGTTTCTCAGGTCCTGTGCCATAATGAACGAACTTATAGATCTAGGCGAGAAATGAAAAAAAATTGCAGAGCGTGGAGGGGGGAGGGCGGTTTATCTTCCCCCTAGGCTTACATTTTAACGCATATCTTCAACAGTTTTAATGTTATAGACGTTATTAATATCTCAATTGACAGGTAACACAATGGTGTTAAAGACTTATTGCTTTTTTACTGGTCATACATAAATAGATTTTCAAACTTAGGTTTTGGGAACAAATAAATAATTTTTTTCATTTCATTTTCATATTTTGAAAATTTGTCCTTTTATTTTCGGGCTTTAAAATCTTTCAAAATCAATTGAAAGTACATAAAAATCTTTTACCATTTTCAAGTTACATGACCAAACGCACAGCTGATACCTGCATTTCTAAGAAAAAATTATACCTGCCTTGTTGATCATTTTACTTTTTGTGTTAAAGATTGGGAGTTCTGAAAAGACTGGGGTTTTAATAGTGCTAAAAAGGAAGTCAAATTAATTAATGAAAATATTTTCGAAATGTCCTCCGCCATTTTAATTGCACAAAAAAGTTCTTTTTCTCATGGATGTTTTTAAGTCAATTGCCAGATTTTCTTTTATTTTATTTCCGGCTTCTAAAACATTGTTCCACAAAATATGGGGTCATTATTTTTTCTGTGCAGCTGAGGGTCTTTTCCAAAGTTAAATGCTGCGTACAAACTGAATCCGAGGTCAGAATTCGGCCATCACGTCAGGATTTTTAGATATTTGAGGTTATGTACTCGAAAAATGGGGGTTTTTTTTTTGATACTTTTGAGGTTATCTACAGGATGCAACACATTTTGTTGGCCCTTTTTTCTCTAGTTTCATAATTTAGTACTATTCTTACCCTAAGCTATGGAGCGGTTACCTACGATTTTTTCTTGCAAAGTTACGATTATTTCCTATTACATATAAACAAAGTCTGTCTATTGACTCGAAAGTTTTTACACAGAACTAAAACTTTTAGTCCACACTGTGTCGTTTGACTTCTGGACTTGAAGAAATTGAACAGCAGATCGTATTTCCCCTGTTACCCAAATGTAAATATTTTACCCACGATCTAGAGTGTGGACTAAATTGAAGAAGAAGATTTTCTTGAAAGTTCATCACTACTACTGGAGTTTGCAACCATTGGAAAAATTAACTTTTTTAATAAGTCTTTATTCATTTTTTTCTACATCCTTTTAGAACAGTGATGTCCAAACCTATGCCCGCGGGCAAGTGAGCTTTTGAGCTTTTAAATTCGTATACGCACTTGTTTGTCTGTATTCGATTTCTTCTTTTTGCGTTTCTTAATCAATAAAGCATACAAAAGTTAAAAAAAATCGTAATATTTAAGTAGCTTTGTAAGCGATTATACAATACCTTAAGATATACAACCATTTGCAAATATTTAAAGGTTCTAAATTAAACAAGCAGTACGAAATGCTTCTAAAGCTTTTAAGCTTTCTTCAAGTTAAGTTGTGTGAGTTTGGCCATCACTGTTTTAGAACTTTAACAATCGATTTTATAATCACAAAGATAACCTACTAATTTATTTTTTGACAGTTCTCTGTTATCATCAATTTACCCAAAAAGTGTCTGGTGACTTTTTCCTTTTTATCCCCTCTACCACAATAAAGTTCTTACTTGCTTTTTACCCACGCTTTTTTACACAGAACTCAACAGACGGACCTATAATGTACCGATTTGTATGAAATATGAACTTCATAAATTAAAATAGTCGTAACTTTGCAAGAAAAAATCGTAGGTGACCGTTTCATAGCTTATTTCAAAAGGTAAGAATAGTACTAAATTATGAAACTAGAGAAAAAAATCCAAACAATTTTTTTATCCTGTGCATAGCCTCAAAAGTCGCCAAAAATCCCACTAGAGTAAGGTTTCTTCCGCGATCGGAGCTCCGTCGTGTTTATGAGGCCTGTTTCTGGACAGGTGTCATATGAATGAGAAAGTTCAGCGAGTGTTCTGTTAAAGAGATAACTTAAGTTCGCAGGGGAGCACTTCTATCTACTTTCGGTCCGCCCACCACATCCGCATGACTGGTCCCAGGATCTGATATCCACGATTTCGACCGAGGTCAGATAAAATCAACATTCTATTTGCAATGGAACGAATTTGGGTACTGGGAATTCTCACCAATTTGTATAGTCTTGAATGTATTAAGTAGGTCCAAGAAATATTGTGTTCTTTTTAATTCATCTTTTGTTAATAAAGAAAAATATGAGCACTATTACCAAAACAGCACACCTTAGCAATTTAAGCCAATGTAAATTTTTTTGCTGCTCTTTATACGGATACCTCTTTGAGGTATCGTGAGAGTATGACATGAAGAGTAAGAGCGCAAACAAAACAGCACTGATAGCACACTGCGTGGAGACGAATCATTACCCAGATTTTAACAACGTAAAGGTTTTAGCAAAGGAGGGCAACTGGAGCAAGCGCCGCATTCTAGAATCGTTATACATCTACAAAGCCACCAATACACTAAATAGAAAAACCAACACGGAAAAAGTAGAAAGGTGTACTAATTACTAGAATTTCGGAGAAAATTTGGGAAAATGCTGAATTTTAGGTAATCACAAACCATTTTTTTTAACTTCTGGAAATGACTGTACGTGCAATGGTAGGAGTCAGATTGGTAGTGTTGACATTTTTGGAAAGGTCATCAGGATAGTTGTTTGTTAGTGTTTGTTCGATGTGGCTGCGTCGGGTAGATCATGAGATAAAAAGAAAAAAATAATGAGCATACCATGAAAAACTGAAATTTATGAATCACCCTCTAACTCCCAAACGGTCGAGATTACCCCCCACCCCCCTGCCATTTAATTTTTTGTTTCTTTAGTTGAAATCTATCACCAGACTCATTTTGGCACGTCAGATCTGAAACATTTTGTATAGTGTTGTGTGTTAAGGTTCATTGAAAACGACGGTGTAGATCGGTGAGACGTTGCGCTATACATTAAATGTCTAATAGCCAATAAATTGTTTTAAATATATGACCCGAAGCCGGAGTACCTACATATTTCCAACATAAGTACTTTCGAATGAAGGCCTTTCCGTTAATAGCAGGAAAAGCTTTCAAACAAGACCTTCGTACTGCGCACATGCATGTAAAAAAGGAAATGGACGGAGGGACGTAAACTGCGGCATTGCTCCTTTCAAAGGAGCCCTTCTACATGCATGGGGGAAGCATTCCATTCCCTGCTTTGTAGAATTTTAACAGTTTTGTAACCATGAGTCAATAATAAAGTGCGAATTTACATAACAAAAAATTATCATTTTTTTTTTGTTGATATAAGTTACGTTATTTTTTGAAATATATCATAATAAAATTATATTACAAAATATATTGAACATCTTAAGATCTACTAAATAACTTTTTACAATTTCTGTAATTTAAGCCTTTTCACACATTTCACGCAGTTTAAAATTTAATACTAGCATGTTTCAAGGTTCGATTATATTTCCATTATTACTTATTTTTAGTAAATAGCCATATGTTTCTTGAATCAATTGGAACTAAAAAACACTTTTCTTGCATAACAATCCCAAAAACAAAAACAAGATTGACAGAAAAGATTTACTGTATCTATGAATCTTTTCTCTTAATCTTGCAGCATTTTAATAGATGTAATAAACAAACAATTATAGTAATCCTATTCAATAAATTTCTATATTACCCGTTCGAAGGGAAAGTGAGGAAATCATCTTAGATCGAATTATTCTGCCTTCAAATTTTATTTGAGAACGGAGAATCACGTGAAAAAATATAGTGCTCAAATGGCATTCTAATGATTCAAGGTAAAGTCTATGTTATTAGAATACGTTGTTAAGAAATTTCAATAATTCTCGTATTTATAAGGGCACATCATTTCGTTTCTTCTTGCATATGCATATAAAAATGTTAGTATAGTTTGAAGTAGACCTTTTGCTGCTACCATATTGCAAAAAGCAAAAAGCGCTAGTATCGAACGTGCAATTTACGTAAAGGAACAATCCGCACCCTATACATATCTGAAATCTCTTTTCGCACCCTCATGCAAATTCTTCGTTTGAAAATTCCCACTAGGAGTTTTCCTTGCATTACTCCTCTTATGTCTATTAGTTAGGTGGCTTTGGTCTGGCTCTGACTGACTGTACTTGTACTTCGTACATAGGGTGTACAGCCGACTTCCAGGTTTGCTGCATGTCTCCGGTTTTCGTTTGAAGTAGTAGCGGCGGGACCAAGGCAGCATATTCCGAAGAAAGGCAAGAAAGTTTACGATCCTTGTTCACAGATTTCGCATTTGCATGGAAATTTTAATGATGTCGTAATAATAGTAAATTTCTTGCTAGGAGTATGTCTCAATAGTCTGCACGAACGCCTCGACTTCTGGTCGTACATACGTCGGTTTGCGGTAAGCTTTAAAGTTTATTAGTAGAACGCTGATGCCTCATTGTTCGTTATGCAAAACCTTTTTGTATGTCTTCTGTCTAAATTATCCTTCTTTGGTGTCTCCCAACAATAGAATTTATGAGTTTTTGCAATAAAAGTACAACAGTGCAGCGAGGACATCGCGCTGCGGGAATAGAAAAGTTCGCTGAAAACTTTTCTTGTCCGTGCTAGCAGGACCAAGTTCTTAAGCCTTCCTATACAAAAAGCTAATCACTTTGACAGAAAAAACACGGACACTTTAAAATTATGCGGTCCTGTGCAGCTTATATAGTCGAAAGCGTTTTTATAAGAAAATGTTCATCCAGTAAATTATTTTCAATACAGAAAGGCCGAACGATCGAATTTTAGATAGGAAGATTCCCGACTACATAGGTGCTTCCTGATTTTTGTAGATTTATGTTCCTCTTTGTAATTGGAGTTAGTTCCACAGTCATTTGTTTAATACAAGAAACCAATCCAATGCAATTCAGGAATATAGTAAACTTAAGCATGTATGAATATGGTCAACTTAATCTGGTGACCCCTGCATTAGAAATAAAAGCCGAGTCTCTAGCACCTATGTGTGCGCTATAATTAACCAATTACAATCAATTCTGACCCAAAATAGTCAAAAAATAAAATAAAATTGAAAAACATGGGGTGTAAATTGCGTTGCAGCACACGTAAATTCCTTAATTCGTTAGTTTATACGGAATTCCATTTTCCAGATGCATTTCCCAGTCGTTTTGGATGCAATCGCTGGTGTCGCGAACTAGGTCACATCATTTAATCATTTTATTTGCTCTCCGACACTAGTTCATGGTATTGGAGTAATTCTGCAGTGGATTAGAACAAGAGAAAGTGCAAATTAAAAGTCGTGTTTGGACAACTTTTGAAATTGCATTTTGGTGCTTGCATTTTTCATTTCTTGTTCCTGCAATTCCTGGGAAGCCTTCAGTGGGTGGATTAACAAGTGAAAACAATAAACTTAAAGAGCTCTGCGAGAATTAATTTGGATTTCTGTGATTGTTGGAGTCTTAATCCTGGTTGTGCAAATACGTAAATCTTTATGTTTGTTCTGTACAAGATAAACAGTGGATTATAGTTATTTAATCTGAATTAATATCGTTTTAGTGCTCAGTGCTTGAGATTAAGAGAGGAGCTTTAATTTCTGGTTTAACATTATGAATGCTAAGTATTCATATTTTTCTACTATGCATTAACAGAGTGTGCTGTTAAGCTAACCTAAGAGAACATGTATAAACTTACTTATAAACCTAACATTTATGCGACGACTATGCTCATTAAGCTACAACTTTTTGTTAAAAATATGAAAATATTTACGGAAACGTTAGCCGGAGGGTTTTTACTAGCCAGTTGTATGACAAATCCTTTTGGTGTTTTTTCCGTTAAGAACAACATAACTTCTACCTCTATATTACTCCCTCTACTTCCCGTAATACTTAGTGAATCATGAAGGCGGTAGAAGAGCTTACCCGATCCGAGACGACGATTGGAAGTAGAGTTACGATTTAAGTAAGATTCCGAACCACCGATATTACCACATGGTACCATTCTTCGTTCCCGGATGAGTTCTAACCTGGAACCTACAGGATGGAAGGTCCACACTTAATAATTTACTCAGGTCAAATTAAAAATTTTTTTAAAATAACAATTGTAGATCCCAGCTGCTGAGGCAACATTCTGTCTTAAAGTTTTCCTCCTTGAGTACCAAGGGTAGGTTGGGTAAAAGCTGAGTCAAAACAGAGCTGATGCTCTTCTCACGGAGTTTCTTCTGTTAACACGCCAATACGAAATGGGCTCAAGTATTTTTTTAAAGTGAAAAAAGTGCAATAGGCCGTTGTCTGGTGACCTCAACTGGAAAAAGTGGCCCCACAGAAAGTTCAGAGAATGGCAGCACTACTGATAACATATATCCTGGGGGCAATACCCTCCAAAATCCTTAATATCATCCTTCATTTACCGCCGTTAGACTTCTTCGGCAAGCAAACCGCATCCTTAGGTTCAATTCAGTCCAGACATGTAGTCATAACGAATACGGACACTCCAAAATTCTCGTTGGAAATATACTAAAAAAACACTAACTACACCATATCTTAGCCTACTTTTGACACCAAGTTCGACTTCTTCATTACCACCAGGTTGGATTGGGAGGGAGGCCTCCAATGGGGGGAATTAGTGACACTGACGGGTCTGAGTTTAAATGTTAATTGGCTGGAGATTCCATATTCCGAACACTTGGACCAAAATGTGTCTTCTTTTTTCGTGTGTCAGACTATTGAAGTATTTTGTAAGAAGAAATTATGGCTAGACAGATACAGAGAATGAGAATGTCTGCAAGGCACAGAAAAATTGTTAAAGCGACATCTACAAACGGTGAAGCTACTATTAAATCTTTTACTGGAGTATTTATGACCTTTCAAACTGCCAAAACATTTGGGTTAGTTTTGAGTGACGTAGCTGAGAAATTTAATGTACACCTTAACTGGGCCCCGGACCCAGCCACGCTGACAGATTCGGCGCGCCCTCAAATCACTTCTGTAAGAGTTGTCAAGATAAAGAGGAAAACGAAAACTCCGGTTCTTGCCAGTCGCAGGAGCCGATATTTAGGCTCCCCCTTTCTTAAGGACCTAGTCCGGTTCATTAGGAGTTCCAAGTGGTATTAGATATTTAATAATAATGGACCTACGATTGAAGGTAGATTCCGAACCATTGGTCTTTATTTGATCATGATCTGTTGTCACCAGAAAACAACCATGGGTCGCAGCCGTTAGCGTTTGCACCTGATACCTCCAGGTTGGAAGGCTGACACGTTGCAGAGTTATTAAAATTAAATGGTCCCTTACTTATATATTGTAGTAATGCAGCTATAATTGGCTATGAAGTCTTTTATTTAAAGTAGGATTTGTGAAATACTTTTAGGTTTAAAAGCCGAAAATTTAGAAGTCTGAATATAGGGATTAAGAATTAAAGCAATGGGTGAGAATATTTAAAGCAGTAGTACAGTATTTTATTTAAAAAAAATTGAAGTGGGGCACCATCAACGGCCTACACTTAAGCATAAGACTTGATTTGGTAACTTTTCTATTGAATACCTGCGAATCTTCATTGGAACATCATAATTTTGGAATTGTTGATATCCACTTCTGGGGTGAAAAATCGGTTCTTCTGTCCATCTGAGATTTTTACAATGGAATGAGAGCTAATTCTATTTCTATCCATGGTGTAGTCTTTGGCGGCATAGTTGAAAGTACCTGCTTCACCGCACTTTAAAAAAGTGCTTCCTTCCGCTGGTTCCATTCTTGGATACATCTTCTCTGGATGGTTAGTTGGCTTGCCGGGCCAAGCAGCCTGTAGCAGCAATTCCACTCGGCGGCCAACGAGACCCATTTTGAATAACCTCTGATTAAAGACAGATACAGTTACACTTATTCAAACAAAGATTCGTCATTATCGACTCCTACGCAAAATAAAATAAACTTAAAATTAGGTATACTTAGATAATACGGCAGCAAGCTTAATCCAACTAGGAAGAGCGAATAAATATTTCCAAGTTTGAGTTGGCTCTTTAATCGAAGCCTTGAAAAGTTTAGATCCAGGTTGGCGTAGTACCTGAAGAGGCGAGATATCGAGGTAAAAGGCTCGTGCTGCCATACAAAGTTTGGTGGAGTGGAACGTGAAGAAAACTCCTAAGGGAACGGGGCGGGATAGAGATGCTCACGACCATCAGTAACTCGGATGAATTTATAGTTCCCTGCAATAAATCAAAGATAAGTAGTGTTCTGGAAATATTGCGTCTCTTTTCGAGGTTGTCAAGAGACATGATGCTCAAACGGTCAGGATAAGGAGGAAGTATGACAGGGTTATCCCAGGGAAGAGCACGGTGTGCAAACCTTAGAAATCTGTGCTTTACCGCCTCAATGCGCTTGCTGTGTGCAGAGAGCCAAGACGTGGCTGATGTGTTCCAGAATTGGTCTCACAATGGTGCAGTGCAGGAGTTTGGTCAAGTAGGATCTTCAAGTTCCCTGGCCTATCTTTTCACAAATCCTAGCATTGAATTAGCTCTAGTAACGATCGATGACACCTGCTCGTCAAAAGAAAGCCGAGCATTTAAAATTATTCCCAGAACTCTCGCCTTATCGATTCTACTTAAGACAATACCATCCACAGAGTAATAAAAAAGTAAACTTCGACTGATATGAGAGAAAGTCATAGTCGTACACTTGCTAGCATTTAAAGGTAGGCGATAGCGAGCAGACCATCACAAAACGCAGCCAAATCAATGTTGAGACCGCAGTCGGAGTTCTGAGAAGCAGTGCGAAATAATACAACAGCGAAACATAATTAATATACAGAATTAAAAGGAGCGGGCCGAGGATGCTGCATTGAGGCGCCCCTGAGGGGACAGTGATTTGGTCTGAAAGGGTACCTTGAAGCAGGATACATCGCGTACAACCAGACAATGGTTAACCAATCGAAGAAAACGGGAAATATATCCAAGCAGAATTAGCTTATGAACAATGATTCTGTGGCCAATCCTAACAAAGGTCTTGTTAAGATCTGTGAATATACAGTTGACAGGTTTACCTGATTCAGTGGTTAGCAAAGAGTAATTCAGAAATTCAAAGAGCCTGGCGGTAATTGATTTATCCTTAGGGAAGCCGGGTTGGAAGGAGCACGTGAAAGACCTGCAGTGAAAGCGAAGCACGTCAATGACCAGGGCTTCCAAATGCTTTGCGACATAACATAGAAATGAAAAGTAAAAGCACTTGCTGAAAGGAAACTTTCTGATTAGACATAACATAGGTCAGCAATCGGTCGGTAATTAGAGATATCGACTTACTGTCTTTCTTGTGAAGTACAGTAATCCAAGAGCTCTTCCAAAGCACAGGTAAATGACCGGAACACAACGAAAGGTTTAATAAATAACAAAGGATCTGAACGGATCTGAAGGGACGTTTGAATTTTATTTTAAGAAGGAAGTACTATCGCTCCCCCAAGAACCCTCTGAGAAGTAGCCGCGTCAAATGGGTCATTAGAGGAAATATCACAGTTAGAATCACACCAGGCAGTACTCACAAAATCACGATTAATTAGAGAGTGAGGATAGACATAACATTTACTCTCGGAGTTAATGAACCTCCAGAATTATTCAGGGTCAGCTGACAACGTGGATTTCATGTTGGTCATAAATTTGGTATAGAAGCCCTGCAGCTGGGAGGAAAACCTTAAAACCACCCCGATCGATGGGCGTATGGTAGTTGCGGAATCCGCGAGCGGGTAATAAGTCGCTTGAAAACCGGCATAAAAGCGATGTGGTATTGTGCATTGGTTGACTGCTTTGGAAATGTAAACCCCACGCATCTCTCCGCCTTTTCTGTATGCATCCAGTGATAAGGCATGCTTCAAAGGCCCCTTAAAGCCAGAGAGTAATACTTCTTAATGTTTTTGGTAGCATGGCGGAGATGATTCCGTCCGGTCCCGCACATTTGTATGTATGGAAGAATTTTACTGCCAACGCTAGCTTATCCCCGCTTGTGCAGTTCCTGATTATCGTAAGCCTTTTAAGAAGAGTCAATTTGCCGAAGCATCGTTTGGTCGGCTTTGCTTACTCCCTTCTGCACACCCAGCTGTTCAAGAGTTCCTTGACTGTCCAGCAGCTTATGTTGCTTATATGGATATTCGAACAGTAGTTTGACCACGATGATCTTTTGCCAGTTTTGGTTTTCTTTAGGAGAAGGAGGTGGTTCGAGCCTCAATATCCCCGTGAGTTTTTAATTTGAATTAAAAAAATCCACTCCGTGACTAGGCTGTTGAAAAAAACATTCAATTTCATTGATTTCCCATACCTTAATTTCCTTCCGGTGGAAGAAAAGCTTTAGCTACACCATAAAAAAAATTTGAGTTGTCGCGATACAGTTCCAGTATACTTTTGTTCTTGTTCGCTTAGCGCTATTGAATAGGTTTGAGTCCAAAGAAATTGAGGTTCCTCTGTACATGGCTACGCTTTTGTGATCGGTCGATAGGACATGATCTCTTTAAAACGGCCGTTAACGTATCTGCAATATGGTTGACTGGCTTGATCGAAATGTCTCTACTACTACTACAGTTTGCTGAAATCTGGTTTGCTGGGTCTGGTTTTTTTATGATGTAACCACGGCCCATGACAACCTAACCTTATGATGTGTATCATGACTTTGACCCGAAGGGAATTGAAGTAAGGGAATGAGGGAAATGAAATGTCTTGTTAGACAACAGCCCAGAGATAAAGTGTATTTTTAGCCGACTTCCCAAAAACAAAAAGGTTCTAAGTTAGACGCGTATTTTTTTTATGGGGGGGGGGGGGGGGGAGTAGTCTAACTTTGTAACGTGTACACCGATTTGGATAATTCTTTTGCTATTGGGTAGAGTATGCTTCCTGGTTGATACCACGAGAAAAAAATTTTGGTAGGGTGGGAGCAGGGAGGAGGAGGGGGAGAGTGGAACCTAACTCTGTAACGTGCGGACCGATTTGGATGGTTCTTTTGCTGTTGTATAGAGTGTGATCCCCCATTGCTAATAGGAGAATAATTTGGTCCTATGGTGGGGGAGGCTGAGGAGTAGTAACTTCGTAACGGGTGGACCGATTTCAATGATTCCTTTTCTGTTCGATAGAGTAGGTTCCGTTATTGCTGCCATGAGAATTTTTTTTTAGTGAAATGGAGGTGGGGTAGGGGGTTAAACCTAACTTTTTAACGCGTGGACCGATTTGGATGGTTCTTTCTTCGTATAGAGTAGAAGACACTCAAAAGTGAAAAATTTAATAGTTTAAAAAAAAAGTTTAACCGACTTCACAAAAAGCGCTAAAAAGCATAAAATAATTTTTAATTTTATATCTGCTACGACATTTTGAAGTCGGTGCAAATTAAACAAATAAAAAAACTACAGTACCACAATTGAAAATAATACATAATACTATCTGAACGTTTCAGCTTATAGGATCATAAGAAATGACGATTAAATATTTTTGTTGTAGTTGTTTGGTTTGTTTGATTTGCACCGACTTCAAAATGTCGTAATAGATATAAAATTTAAAGTTATTTTATGCTTTTTAGCGCTTTTGTGAAGTCGGTTCAACTTTATTTTTAAACTATTTTATTAATTTATTGCAAATTAAAGACCATAGGGAGACCGAGGCTCGAATATGCATCCATGGCGTGCTAATGTTGCCACTCAAGAAATTGGTTTAACTCCGTCTCTTTCTAGGTCCTGTTTTATTCTGTTTACCGACTTCTATACTTGCTCCAGTAATTTTTCTTGCTCAAGACACTCCCATTTACTCGAGGCGTAAAGCCCACGGAATATTCGTGGTCTCAGTTGCAACAGCCGCTTATGCCTAATAGCATAATTTACCTTTTCGGATACGCCAAGTCCGTATCCTTGACGTTATCTGCCAATTTTATACTGTGCTCTGTTTTTTTTAGGCAGATCCTGCAGCTTTGTCATTGTTGGTGAATGGATAACATGTTGGTATTCCGCACGAAAGTGCAAAACCATCAAGCTGCGACTCATTTCTGTTTTCGGATGGCAATTGATAACGCTGAAATTGGGCTATTAGTAATAGTGGTGGTTCCAAATTGTAGGCTAACTTGCAATTTTGTTATTCGAATTTTACGTGAAGGCTGTAAATCATGGTATCCAAAGTTCACATACTACTTACTATACTCTCCCTTAACAAAGCCTTAACAAAGCTGTCCTCGGGGTATGCTGTTTGTTTCTTTATAGCTTTCATTAAGTCTTGAATTCTACGTAGATAAGCGTAGTTTGGAATTATAGCAGTAGTTACCGTTGCAGTGCTTAGAACGTACACCCAGCGACAAAAAAATCCTCGCATTTGTGATTTTCGAATATTTACGGTTTTTTTCGAATTTACATGTTTTAAAATTTAAAAACATTAAGATAATCTGGTTTATTCATGACGCACTGATTATTTCATAGCTAATTCAACAATTTTTATCTACGATACATTATCAGTTATGACAAAAAGATGTAGAAACTATAAAAAAGCCCCAAACAGCAAAAAACATGATCTCAGAGAATTACTTAAATAATGGCTGGTAACGTTCAAATAGTACAAGTTTTATTATGGATTTTAGAAGAAAAGCAATAAAGTTTTAGAAAATTTATTACTTTTTGACTTTCTGTTATTACATTTTTCTTGAAATGTAATAATACAACAATTTCAATATCTGGTTGAACCTCCTTTGGTTTGTATCACTGTTTTTACTCTATCTGGCATAGATAAATATAACTTATTTAAAAATTCTAAATTTATTTCGTTGTCCCACACATCAAATATGATTTTTTCAAGGTTTTTAAGCTCAGTGGTTTTTTTCTTTGATATTTTTTCCCATCATAACCCAAAGATTTTCGATCGGGTTCAGGTCCGGACTGTTTCCCGGTTACGAAAGCGATATTATGCCAAGTTTCTCCTGGTAATTTTGAATCTGCAGAAAAGGAAACAGTTTATATTATTCGGTAAAATATTATTTATAAACTTGTAGAGTAATAATACTTATAGAGCGAGCCCGATGGCAGGGTGCGGAGTCGTCCTGAAATATTGGTTCTGGAACTTCTGCCGTTAGCTCTTCAATGGTCAGTAAAACACCTTAATCAATTATTTCCCAATATTTTTCGGCATTGATGTGTCCCCTTAGCGTAATAATATGACCTGTACCATACGCGGTAATAGCTCCCCGGACCATAATTCAGCCAAAGTAGCCACACGCGACTTTACTTCAATACTTAACTGTTTATACTTTTTCTTAGTTTTCTCACTTTAAACACTTTCTTGTCAACACTTCAATACCTAGATAAGTACTGAGGTCTGGTACATGAATACTTTTCTGTAATTGCCTGTATGAAACCAAATATCATACTAGTTCACGATTTCAGCTCCAGTTAAACGGGAAAATTAACGACTTTTTATAAAATATTAACTGCGAGGGTTTTTTTGTCGCTGGGTGTATATGTATACCACAATTTTACAATGTCTATAATGATTCATTACAACTAAATATCTGATTTTTTCTCTTCTCCATTTAAATTATAACAAATGAGCAGAATTCGTTTACCTGCACCTAATCTATTTTTGGATATGCCTGCCACACGCACTAAATCTTCCATTTCGAATTATAAGCGACAACTTTACGTTGTGTTCCACTTATGTTATTTATTTACCACAGGCTTCTTGAATAAAACAAAACCTACGCTAAAAAACGTCCCGAATTCACATACAAAGCAAACCCTGTTTTCAAATGGGAAAAATCAACAATTCAACAGCAACAAAACAACCATCATTCACGGCAGTACTTGCAAAATGGCATGGTTTTTGAATGAATCGGAGTTGGGCACAATGTTTGCATTTTGTGTGGAGACTAAAGGAGCCTTTTCGACCAAACCTCACAATTTTTCTCGTCCTGTTATGCTCGCTGCCGCGCTCTGATTGTTTTTTGCCACTTTGTGCGCCTCCTTTTACCTAGTGCTAACTTCTTTGTGCAAATATAGTGGCAATGTGGTGATACAAAGCGCTCACTGTTCACTTCGCAGTTGTTAGGCTTTCATCACTTACGTGCAGATGAATGACATCTTGCATTCCAAAGTGAGACTTGAGGAAATTAGTTTTTGCATTAAATTTTAAAGAGTTTTATTTATGTACCCTTATAGGAAACTTGTAGAAACTACGCGATTGTTTTGATTTCTGAAAATTAAGGCCTATCATTAAACACAATAAAATCAGTATTTAGTCTCTTCTGATGTGTACTTAGGTTCGACAGGTATCAATAATAAGAGAATAGAATCCCATTTCTATTAACGTTAACTTTTTCCCGCCAAGGTTGTGCCTTAGGGGCATTATCACAAAACATAAATTTTGCGGAAAATATTTAAGGGCGACTCGGCGGTTCTTTTACATTTTGTCCTAGCATAATATGTCTATGCGTTTATAAAATATTAAGTTGAAGTTCAAATTACAAAAGTTATAGGGACTTAAGTGAACACATCTGTCTGCAGCCGTCTGAGAATCATAAATTCCTTATCCTTCTCTAGGAAAAAAATTTAATTATATTTATTTATTTAAGCTTAATACAAGCTATAACATAATAACACAATAATAATATAATATAATATAATACTAATACTACAAGCTATAATTAATGATAAGTCAAAATAAATAGTATAAGCTACAATATGAGCTATAATTGTAATAAATGCAAACTGGAAAGAAGAAGAATTAAGAAAGGCGATGTGGATGGGCAGGATTAAGATATAAGACTTTGTGAAGGGATGATTTACTCAGCTGGAAGTCAAAGGAGGAGAAGCCGTTGACTTTTCGTAGCATCCTGGTAATTGGTTCGCGTTGACCGTAGTTCGTGCGATGGCGGTCGAGTCGGAAAAGGGGGGTGGACCTAAGTTTGCGGGGATTGGTATAGATGGGTAAAGATTGCAGGATTGAAGGACAGTCTATGGCACCAGTTAATAGCTGATGAATGAAGAGAAGTCGGAAACATTACGACGTTTACTTAGGGGTTGTAAGTCGATCAGTTTCAGACGGTTTTCATAAGGTGGAAGGCTGAATCTGTCTATCCACGGAAGATCCCGTAGGGCAAAGCGAATGAACCTACGCGGGACAGATTAGATCCTGTTAGTGTCGGTTGTTTGTGTAGGTGACCATACCTAGTTGACATATTCTTACAAATTAGATATAGAGAGATTTGGAAACATAAGGATTGGAGAGGTCTCTAGACCAGCAGAAATTGAGTTCGCTATCACAGATTATTTTAAGTCCAATAAAAGTGATTTTTTCGGCATTTTTAAAAAGTCATTAAATTTCAATTGCTCCGTTTAAATGCAAAAACATTTTTTTTCATATTTTTAAGATTTAAGATTGTTGTAAAGTGCTATGCAAGTGACTGAATTCATCCCAAAAAAGGTGAGTGTAATGCATGTTTATTTAGTGTTTTGATTCTATTTTACGATCCAATATTTGGTTATGTCGAACTGAGATTGTAAGTGTTGCTGTTTTTGACGTTTCCAAAATTGCGTTATGGCTGCGTTGACCATCCGTTTTTCATACTAGATTTGTACTAGAACTGTCAAATATCGTGGGATATATTAGAATAAAGTGTTTTAATGTCATGTTACTTGATTTGTAAATTAATTAATTTTACATTCATTTGAATTTTTAGCCACGTCAACCCTAAAAAAAACACCGGTTGTTTAGCCTAAGTGGCGTCATTACTTGTCGTCATTACTATATTACTTTCACTACTTGTCTTTTACTTGTTTTGCCTCTTAAAGCCTTGTGAATAAATTAGATTTGTACTTTCTATAAAATTATGCGTGTTTTACCACCTATTTTCCGACTGTTATCGGGATTTGCCAGATGGTTCACAACCCAGCCACTTCTTTGGAAGAGCCAAAAATCACGTCCTCAGATAATTGGCCGTAGACAGTTACACTTCAATCAAAACACTAAACTGTCTGAATATAAAAGGTTGCGTTTTATGTTCACCTTTCCAACGGTATCTTGGATTCGTTGATATCTTTATTCTGTAAAAAGTTACACTACCAAAAAAAAAAAACCCGGTTCACAACCCAACCCACTCCCCTATAAATTTGCCCAAATCGGACAAAAAATGTAGAAGTAATTCATAAATGAATGAGAAAAGGTTTTTCTGCTCGAAAAACCTGAGAATCGGTGGAATTCCTCGAAATTCCGTGGAAACCCGTGGAATGAAATATATACATCACCTTTTCTCATTCATTTGTGAATAACTTCTACATTTTTTGTCCAATTTGGGCAAAATTATACTCAAACCTTAAAAATATGAAAAAAAATGTCTTGCATTTAAACGGAGCAATTAAAATTTAGTGCCTTTTTAAAAATGGCGAAAAAATCATTTTTTTTGGACTTTAAGCGCCTGTAACTTCATTAAATTTCATCCGATCCGCGTAAACAGCATAGCGTTGGAAAGAGGAGTTACCTTTCAAAACGTATGTAATATATGCGGATTCTATTAAAAAATGCTGGATAGATGGGTAAAAATGTGCCAAATAACACGTTTTTTCAAAATATCTCGAAAAATATTCTTAAGAAAAAAAATATGGTTGCCATTTTTGGAATCTACGCCCCAAAATACATGTAAAGGAGGTCTATGAGAAACCAGATCTTTTTTGCTGAAAACTCGTGTTATAGGAGTAAGGGAATTCTAGTGAAATTTTACGTAATCTTTGAATATTTTTTTAAGTTTCAACGTAAGAAATAATCGTAATATTTTCTTGAGGTGTACGTGATAAACAATCTGCATTGGCGTTTGTTCGACCAGGTTTATATATAACTTCATAATGATATTGTTCGATTTTGACTCTCCATCAAACTAATTTTGAACCTGGATCTTTTGTATTAAAGAGCCAAAAAAATGATTATTTTGTGATCCGTAATAATCTTAAAATGCCGTCTGTATAAAAATGGTCTGAAGTAGCCCAAACTGTAGCTAAAAGTTCTGCGGCATTTTAGCTGGATTTGGCTTTCTTTACAGCGCGATTAGCATATGCTATCGGAAGGTCTGACCTGATTTTTCCCTGATTTAGTACGACGTCAATAACATGGGCTAAAGCGTCTGTAGTTTAGATCAACTTTTTCCTTAAATCAGGTTATTATACGACAAGATCTGCTAACAGCCGAGGAAAATGACGCAGCCAATGAAACACTTCAATGTTTTATTCGTGACATCAGCGGAGATACGTATCCAACAAACAGTTTGATAATCTTTATTGTTTACTGCCTATAAAGGGCAATTGGAAAGTATAAGCCACTTTCCGAAATAGAAAAACAATCCGAGATAGCTTTTTAACTGTTGTTCACGAAAGGTTCGAGACAATTGAGATTGATCCTGTTCTAGCAGATTCGATGCTCTTCGATTTCCGGTTTAAAAAATATACCTCGAAAGTACACTTGCGTAAACTCATTGTTAAAGAAAACGAACAGAGAAAAAGGACTAAGTGAATTGGAAAATCGGAATGACAAAAAAGTTCTGCTCAAAAGAAATTCAGACTTTGGTAAAAATAAAATTTGATTCCGATACCATGAGTGCCGATGGAATCTACAGTGAATCGAAAAAAGGAAACCAGTCATTCCTCGTACAGCAATCCCTTTTCCATTCTGGAAGGAAAATAAACACGGATTTCCAACGCTGCATATTCTAAACCGTAAATACTGTAGCATGATCGTTACTACGTATACATGCAGAGTTGAAAAATTGATTCGAGTTGGGGTTGAGATTTCAATCCGCGTATATGCGTTCATCAGGTTGAAGATTTGAGTTGAGATTAAGTTGAAATTGGGTTGATTTGACATAATGCTCAATATAGCTTCTGTTTCCCCTTGTTCCCAAATATTTATTTTTTCTATCTTAAAAGCTTTACAAACACAAAACAACCTTTACAAAAATAATTACTAACTGCTGTGACAAAATTAAAAAGAAAAATAACTTGTCAAATTATAATGTATCACTTCAACTCTTCAACCCGCGTATACATGCAAAAGTTCAACTCGACTCAGCCAGATTACTTGAGTTGAGTTGAGTCGATCCACTTTGAACTAAACTTCGGTATACATGAGAGTTGAACTTGGGTTCAACCTGGCTTCAACTCTGCATGTATACATAGTACGTGTCATCGGTTCCAACGGAAAGATTATTTCAAGTGCCGAAAACATCAAAACAAAACATTTAAAACAACGACTTTTTCATGTGAAAGGTGAATCCTTCAAAATAATTGATTCTACAGAATAGCAGTTTTTTTTCAGTTCTTGCAGTTTTTGGTTTTCACCCATTTTATTCATTGATGGAATTGTAATAATTCTGTAATACTCGTTTTATGTAATGTAACCAATAATTTCTACCCATAGAAATAAATCAACAAAACATTGCAAAAAATGATTGTTCATTGTATCCTGGTATTGTCCTAGTTCAACCAAAATTCTAGTTATTTATTTAATTGAAAAGCTTTTATTTTTTTTATACAATTACTAATTAATTATTATACGATATACAAAACACAAAGTTTTTTAAAACAGTTTTAAACATGAAAATTCATCTTGGAAACAGGCATCGACGTTTTTTTGTAAATAATCGATAGTAGAACATCGATGCTTTTAAACGTCGATTAATGTCACATCAATGGGTTTTGGAAACATCCCCATCACTATACCAGTTTATTTTCAAAATGAGGATAGTAAACTTTAAAATTAAATAGTAAACTTCAAAATGAGAACAGTAATTTTTTAAATCATAGTAAAATACGAAAAGAAAGCCTTCTGTTTTCAGTAGATCGTTTAAAGTTAATTTAAATTTATTGTAAGTATAATAGTGCAATTACAAGGCCGCAAAAATGTCAAGTAGAACAAGAATCTTAAAGAAAGCAGATGCTTGCCACGTAAGCATGAATGGAGACTGGAGAGAACCTGCACGCACGCTTAACGTTCCGCAATTAACAGCATATCGATGAATATAAAAGGGAGAAACCTATGATGTATTTCTTTTAGCAGGAGAGGTGAAAATCTTCCAAACACACCTCCGGTAGTGTGAGATGCTTACTATCCTTTTCGTTACCTCCCAGTGCCCTCTAGCGGGGGCAACTGAGTATTCAGTTATCCCATTGTCGCCGCTAACCTCGGTTTCCTGGGTTACTGATATAATCCTAGCCTATTTTCAGGAATCAATGTTGTTCCACCATCTCGTGTATTCGATCTTAGTCCATGCGTTAATTATAACCTTCACCTCTTCTCTGCCCACGGCCTAGAAAGATTCCGGGCCATGAAGCTTTGGTCCAGAGGCAGGATAAGTAATCTCTTCCGGATTAACCACAGCCAACCCTTCGAAAGGTAGGTCTGCTTCTTCTACTGGTGGGTGTACCGCGGAGATAGCCAACTCGTTAGAGTTTACCACCACCACCGCATCTGAGGAAGTGCTAGTTATTATTTTGTCAAATCCACCTTCTTCCAGGACTGCTACAGCACAAGCCAGCCACCATAGTCGCCGAAGAACCTTCGGAAGGTAATTTTCCCAAAGCTGCTTCTGTTGTGTTGTTGGTACTGGGGATGTAGCCAAGCTATTACGGTCTACCATACCCTTCACCTCCACTCCTACAGACCGACCCAATTACTCCCGGGTTCCACAGATGGGAGGTCATCAGTGCAGACTTCCTTGGCATGGCCTACTATAACTTTGGAGATAGAGGGATTTTTCAAAAGGTTATCTCCTCCTGCACTAGTTACTTGGGTACGTCTTAGGATGCATTGCCCGGTTGCTACCACTTTGTGTAACTAATTCTTGAGAATGTTTAGATGAGGATCGTCGTATCCTAGAAGGCTTCAACTCTTCCGTTCATCCTCCAGCAACCAACCTTAGATAAACCAGGAGGGAAAAGATTAAAAAAAATTACAGAAATTACATTAACAGAACTCAGTGCTGCATTTGGAGAAAACTTTAACTTTTCTATTTCAAAGACATCAAAACACTTAGATTCTCTGCGTTACTCGCTGAAATACGTAAGGTGTGAACCTGAAAAGGGAAACTCGCAAAACAAACAAAAGCGAAATGAGTTGGTTGAATATCTTGTGGAATTCCAAAATAAACCTATTTTGTTCATGTATAAAACGAATTTAAACATTCATATTTCAAGAACACAGGGGAGATCATTGAAGAGAACAAGATGTACTACTTTGGCAGCTGCTTCAAAAGGTGCTAATGTTTATATAATAGCCTGCAAAAGCACGATCGGGTGTATTCATTATGAATTAAGAAGAGGTTCGTTTAACAAATAAAATGCAAAAACGTGGGTAGTAAACTGCCTTCGTCAAGCAATGGCTAGACATGGTGAGCCAGTTGGTGTAGTAATTGACAAGGCACCTTGTTACAGTAAAATTGAAGAAGTTTTGCAGGAGTAGGAATTTCGTGAAAACAGGATACTCAGACTTGGACCCAAAAATCCAATGTTTAACCCCATTGAGAATGTTAGAAAGAGTTAAAAGAGAACTCTCAGAAAAGCTGTCAAGTATTCTTAATAGCAGAAGAGAATTAACCATCAGAGAACAGAGAGTAAGAACCTTAGAAAACCTAACGGAGGAAGGTCTGTAGACAGTTAAACAACCATGTGTGTCAACTCCATCGCAAGCATTCAAAGAAAATTCAATGCGACACTAAACTTAGAAAATATGCAATATTAATGAATTGAATGTTAAATATTTGGTAACAAAATAGGTAATTGTTTTATTCTCATCTTGAATTTTACTATTCTCATTTTTAAGTTTACTATTCCACTCTGAAAATTGAATAGTGTAGATGCATAGTGCAGAAATATTTAATTTTCATGAAAAGCGGTGTGATTTTAGAATATTCGCCCGAAGTATCTAAATTTACTACTACTACTGTGTGGACGTTTTTATATGTCGCCGCTCGGCTATTTCCTGGTTGGCTTTTTAGAAGTCGCTGTCATCATCATCATCGTTGGCTGCTTCATCACTGTTTTGTTGACATACATAATGCCTCTGCAGGTGTTATTTTCTCTCTCTCTCTCTCTCTAGTTCTCGTAACCCCTTGTGGCGCATGGGGCAGGAGAACAACTTCACCCGATTCAAGATAACGTTTGCAAGTAGACCTATAATTTAAAGTGGATTCGGAACTCTTGACCCTTTTTCTGCAACCTCCTTGGCAATTTTATTGCAATCTGTTGTCAGCAGAAAACATCCATGGGTCGCCGCATTTGTAATTCGAACCTCGAACCTCCGGATTGGTCGGCCTACACGTTATCACTTATTCCACGGACGACCAATTATTTCCTCTACTTACCGGTAATTTCCACAAGCCATTTGCTCAAGAACTAATTTTTCACTTCCTTCACCTTAAAAACTGAGCGAGGACTTAAATTCTGCTCTATCTCATTAGGGGATCGACATCATCCTCTTTGAATTTGGATAGTTTAGGTGTTTAGGATACGAAGTTATTCGTGGAAGCAACAGGAAAAATTGCGGTGCCTCTTTTCGAGCGCTTGGGAATTTAATGCATTTGCGGTGTGTTTTTGCTTATATTATTGAAAGATTTTACTTTACCCAGCTTCGGATATATGTATTAGGTCTGTTTGTTTACTCAAAAGGTTTTACACAAAACCGAGAGTTTTCGTCCACACTGCGTCTGCTTACTTACCTTGGATAGCTTTGCCAAATAATCAATGTGTGTAAAAATGGGAAGACAGCTTGATTTGGTGTTCTCTACAAAGACCACGCTCACTCATTTTGTTGAACCCAGCATCCATTCCTTGACTAATCTTCACGTGTTTCACCCCTCACTGCTTGTCGCTTTTCATTGTCTGTCGGACGTTTTCGTCGATAACCTCGATTGCCAATTTTAATTTTAGAGTGGCAGATTTTGAGCCTTTGAATCATTATCTTGGTTTGATAGACTTCCACACTTGTTTGTCTGGTGTCGATATCGACAGAAACGTATCAGGTCTCTACGACGTTTTGTATGAAGTTTTCGGGTTAGAAGTAGAGACTTCGCTCCACCCTACTTCGACAGAGAATTGAAAACTCTTAAGAATAGGAAGAATCAATCTTTTAAGGCTGCATTTGAATCATTTGATCTCTATCCGGATAGCAGGAACTTTTCGCACATAAATAACCGAATTTTACCCAGGGTACCAGTTTCATCTATCACGGAGGAGATCTTGTTGAAGCATATTACTGCACTTCCAACTGACTTTTCTAGTGGTCCTGACGGGGTTCTTGCTGAAGTCATAAAGAAATGTTCTTCGCTGTTATTATGGCCTTTGCTATTACTATTCAGGAAGTCTCTTTCGCGGGACCATTTCCCAGCACTCTAGCAGATATCCTTTTTAATTCCTTTTTTCAAGAAAGGCAAAAGAAGAGACATTTTCAATTACAGGCCAATTGCTCAATCCCAATTATCCAAAGTGTGTAAAGGCTTAATCTCCACTCGCCAGCATGGTTTTCTTCAGGGTAGGTCCAAGGTTTCAAACTTGGTTGAGTCTGTTTCCTGCACTGTGGGCGGATTCATGGATGGTTGCCAAACTGACTGTATTTACAGTGAGATCTTTAATAAGCTGTCTCACTCTATCATTGCTTTTAAATTGGCTAAGTTAGGTTTCATTCTGGCATTCCCCAGAGCAGTCATCTGGGTCCATTGTTATTCATCTTATCTATAGATGATAATTCGTATTTGCTTCAAAGATGGTGACGATATTAAGATTTTTCTCCTAATTAAATCTAATGCTAATTGAGAGATTTTGCAAGCAGAGTTGCACAATTTCTATGAGTGGTGCAGCAACAATAATCTTAAACTGAACATTGACAAATGTCAGGCTACGTCCTTCTCGAGGTTTCGCAGGTTCCGTACTTTTCAGTACATGTTTGACGGTACTAGTATAAAACGGGTGGAAGGGGTGAGGGACTTGGGAGTGTATCTTGATGTTCAATGGAATTTCATCTCTCATATTAATAACGTCGTTGCTAGGGCAAACTCTCTGCTGGGATTTATTCTTCGCACATAAAAACAAACATTGAAGCCGTATTCATTTTTGACTTATATTCAAAACTGTGGGAAAAAATAGCAACCCTTCATCTTACAATTTTGCAAAACAAAATATCTGAAATAGAAATAATAGATTCTTTTGATAGTGTGAAATATTGAATGTTCCACATCTTTCACTGAGATGACATAATAATTTAGAAGTCCGATTTATTCTAAGTTTTGCAGTAAAATGTGCAGCCCCATTTTCTAAGATATTTAGGAACAAAACTTTATTAATTAGAAGAAATGAAAAAATTAAGTTCAAAAGTCCTGCGGGCGAACTGTACTCCTTTAGCTCCAGTTAAATGCGAGGAGTAAAGTCAAAAGTTGCCAACTCGCAATTGAAATCTTACGTTTTCAATAATTCATCGCCCCTCTACGAAGTGCAAAAGACCACAGTCTTTCGTGCTGATTTCTTCCGAAACACGTTGGAAGTGTCGGGATAAATCTGAAGGACATTTTTAACTCACAGTAGAATTATATGCTGCTTGTACTTGGGATGTAATCCGAGTCGTTCGTCATTGGCTACATGCCACCCTTGAGCGTGTTTCTCCACTCTCACTTGGATTTAATTAAAGAACCCTACCCCTGCCCCATTCTGAAATGTTTCCCATGTTACCATTCCATTTCTTATTATCCTGTTACTCAATTTTCCTTAATTGTAACTTTCGCCAATGTGATCTTGCCCGTGATGAAAGCGTTCAAAGCTAATGTCGGAAGCTTGCGTGGAGCTTGCCAATAGTCTGGCAAGTAGATGAAATGGCGGAACGTGAGAACTTAACGGCCCCCCTGTTTGCAATATATTTCCATCCGATGTCGGTGGCCAGCAATCGTAACTTGTAAATGTGCTGGCGGTAGCAAATACTTGTTGTTTGCTGTTTTATTTCTCCGTCGATTGCCTCCAATTTCAAGGAGTCAATTACTTTATTGGAAATAAAATCCGTCCTCGGTTAATTGGAAGCGAAATTCGAGGGCTTGAATCTAGAGAAAATATGGGGTTTGTGGATGACTTGCACAATTTTCGAGGACCAAACTAGATCACAGGATTTGTTGCCAAGACAAAACACTTAGAGCTTCTCCTTTAAATTAAAGAGCTCTCCTTTTTGTTAGAGTTTCTATTCAGAACGACCATCCAGGATCAAAAATTCACACCTTTTCGATTTATCAAAGGATAAAGGAGGTTTCAACAATATTAACTAAAACAAATTCCATTGATTCGATAAGCTCACAACTCTCGACTCTCATTCTTCATTGCCCGCAGTCGTTTGTCGATAGCTGTTTTGTGAACTTGGCATGACAGTCAATGAAAGACGTAATCACATACCTCTAGCCATATCCAGCCATGGATATGTGCCATAAAATGACATGAAAATTCTATTATGCAAATGTGAGAGCTTTATTCCATTTTGACAATCTGTTGAATGCCATCCACTGCCGGCTCGGTTAAGGGTATCGCTCTTTCATGATTTAAGTTGTCTTCCCGCCGCAGGGCTGCTATGGAACTGGTAGAACCTCGATTGGGGACACGAATTCGTTTTCAACCTTTAATTTTTTACCTTTCTGATTTGTCGTTTCTAAACGAGTTTTATTGAAGTTATGAAGGACAACTTTAGTGTACGACGTACAGTGAATTAAAAATAGATGGCCTCTCACGTAATAGAATCAGTTTCGTATTTTTTTCTTCCTCAATCGTGCATGGTAAAGTACAAAGGAAACGTTACTATTAAGTTTACGGAAAAAGAGTTCTGTTTGCGAGCAGACCGTGACCTTTTCTGTATAAAACATTGATTATAATTGAACGTGAATAATTTTATTCTCCAAGGAAAAGGTAAAGGATCTGGTTTTTTAAATAGGAAGTGTTATGGGTGATGTAAGATGTTATTAGATGTTAGGAAAATTACCTGAAAGAATGCTCTTCTTTCGTTTTGTTACTTTCGATAATAATAATTCTGCAAGGATATTTATTTAATTTTCATGTAACGAGTCTACGCTTAATGAAAAACAGGCGTAATCATCAAGATTCCCAAAAAACCTGACCTGAGCCGTTGTAGCGATTGGCGCGGTCTGCAGTCTCTAAATTGATGGCAAAAATCTTAAGGCAGTGTCTATTTACCACCCTCAAATTGCCGTGTAATTTCCGTGTACACAGAAGTACACGGAAATACACGAAAACTACACGGAAGTGCATGGAAATAACACGGAAGTACAAATTTCACGGACTCCACTGAACTACACGATAAGTGCAAATAGTCACTTCGATATTCATATTACTGGTAATAGTTTTTCACAGCCTGTTCTAGACGCAACACGTTCCGTCAAATTGTTATAAGTCTTTCTGAGAGGAAGAGGTACACAACACGTGCCGTCAAATTTTTATTAGACTTTCCTGGAGGAAGAGGCCTTTAGTTGCTTTATTAACGTGGAGGGGGCGGCCGCCTCCCCTCCCCCTCCCTACGCCAGGATTGTATCTATAACAGGCTGTGCTAAACTATAAGCAGTAATATGAATATAGAAGTGACTATTTGCACTTATCGTGCTCTTACGTGTAGTTCCGTGTAGTCCGTGTAATTTGTACTTATACTTTCCGTGTACTTTCCGTGTACTTCCGTGTACTTTCCGTGTACTTCCGTGTTATTTACGTGTTATTTCCGTGAACTTTCCGTATACTTTCCGGGTATTTCTGTGAATTTTCCGTGTACACGGAAATTACACGGCAATTTGAGGGTGGTAAATAGACACTGCCAAATGCGAATCAAACAAATTGTCGAGCGTACTGTAAATTATGAACAGGCGGCTTTCATAAGGTGTTATATGCTTTCCTGGAAGCACATAAATTATGCTAACTTCGTTGGAGAAGGGGCGGGTCCACTATATTTGTGGGCGCCACGTGGTTATAAGAGTCCACGAACTCAAATGTTGCCGACCCAACCGCAATAAAAATTATAAATATTTTTTCTTAACGAAAATGCCAAAAAACCACTTTTTTGATACTTTAGCGCCACCTACCTTTTGTAATTTAAGTCGTACGACTTGGCTTCAATGACAAAAAATGTAGTTAACAATGTCCTGAACATTTTTTGGTAAATAAACTTTTCTCTAAAACCCATAGATTCCGAGAAAAACGCATCCAAAGTTTTTTTGGATTTTATCAAAAACAGGGGGGGGATCAATTCGGAAATCTAGCATTAAGCTTTTTTTCTGCCCCCCTAACGAGTTATCAAGTCAAATTCCGGTAGGTAATTTTTCGGAGGGTATCTGCTATATTTACTGTACTACTACTACAGGTAAATATCCACTTCCTTAGTTATCTTCTTAGTGTCTCCTTCGTTTCAGGTATCTGCTTTTTTTGTTAACTTTGGACGTTTCCTCCACTATTTATGTTTTCACTCAAGGAATTTTTCTGTGGTTGACTTTTTTTGTTTTTTTACACATTAACTTCTCAAAAATTCGTACTAAACTGTCCGCTTCTACTACCAAAAGGGTTGGTTAAATAGACAATTTGCCCCTATAATGAAGTTTTCCCCAAAAATCTCAATTTGACTCAAGAATCGGTTTATAATTTTTCGATTCACGATTCACATTGTGGAAATTAAATTCTTTTTTCTTATGTTAAATTTATCTTCGGAATTTAACATTTATTTCTGCGTTGTTAGAAAAACTCTCCGATCTTCGTAAGGGTACAAATTTTCGCTCCAAAGTTTCCATCTGTCATTTGGGTACACTTGTTTCTAATTCGATCAATAATAGTATTTCGCCTCCAAATTGTTAACCAACCTATACTTTGGGTTACGGACAGCCTAGGAAAATCGGTCATTGTTTCCGGGTATTAAAGTCTCGTCAGTTATTTGGTGATCATTTCGTGGTGAGGTTAAGTGTGATGTAATTTTTAGTTTTCGTCGCAACAGGAGAGAAATTCCGAAAAGGTAAGCTATTGAAATATCATGGACAGCTAATATTTGTTGATCCTTAACTCTTTCTCCTGCTGAACGTCGTACGTATGGTAAATTATCTGCACACAACAAGTTGAATTTGTTTTCGTCGGGCCAAATCACACGTCGCCAGTCTTCCTTCGTCCAATTTTCGTACTTGTTCGCCATTCCAGACGAGTCGCCTTCACTTTCTTTGTCAACATGGGTTTTTTCGTTGGTCGCCTTCCATATAGCCCTATCTCTCACAACCTACTACGGATTGTTTCGGCGCTAAGGTCGACTTGATAATAATCCTTCAACTCTGCCCTCAACGGACAGCGCTTTTAAAGTGAACCTTCAAGCACATCCGTCGTAATGCTTTAGCCGTCCTTGAGTCTGCCTTCCGTTTTCCTTTAGATCCTTTCGTCCCCTCCAGAGGGTCCAATTTCTCCTTTTTCTTCATCAAACAAACTATGCACCCTATTTTAGCGGCAATCTGGCGACACGGCAGACCTTGATCTGCCAAAGTCAAGAATTTGACTTTTTCAGCTCGAGACAACTGTTTGTATTTTCCGGCCATTTCATTTTTTCACCATAGATATCTTTAAAAAGGGATCTCTGGTTTGGTACACGGATGGATCTAAAATGTAAGACAGAGCGGGCATCGGCGTTTACGGACCAAGAATAAGGCTTTACAAATCGCTTGGTTCTGCATCAACCATCTTTCAAGCGGAGATACATGCCATCGAACTCTGCGCACGTGAAATTACTAATAGATGTGCTACTAATACGGTGTGTGTTACTAATACGAGGTGCTAAAATATTTATAATGTTCGACGGTCAGGCACCACTCAAGGCTCTGGGGCTTACACCTTTGAGTCTAGAATCGCCTGGGACTGTATCATATCTCTCAAAGAACTGGCTCAAGGCAGAAGCATCACGCTGGCCTGGGTACCAGGGCACGAGGGCATTGAAGGCAATGAGAAGGCGGAGCACCTGGCAAGAAAAGGTGCGGATTCCCAGTTTATCGGACGCAAGCCATTCTGTGGCTACTCGAAAGGCCGGCTAGGTCAGGTCAATGAGGATAAACGCAAGCTAGACAAATACTCCAGGGTTAAGATAAGCAAAGAGGCTTATAACCTACTCAAAACAGAAAACGGAAGCGCTGCTCTCACTCAGCAAACCAGATTTAAGGCTCATAACAGGACTTCTAACTGGTCACTGCCGCTTGAGCTAACACCTAAAAAAGTTCGGGCTAGCTGAAGAAGACAGCTGTCACTTCTGTTTGGAAGAAGGGGAGACAGCGGAACACATCCTCTGTTACTGTGAGACCCTTGGCCGTATCAGGCTCAGACATTTCGGTGGGGCTTTTCCATCACCACTAGATATAGGTAAGGTAGCCTCCAAAGAGATTTTAGGTCTAACTAAGGAACTAAAGCTTGATTGGGTGGCTTAAGTCTGAACTAGGATCAAGTCACAAAAGATCATCTTAGTCGAACTGACTGGAGAAGAGGAAAAGATAGTTCATTACTTCCTCACCTTAAAACTAAGAATCATTTATCAAATTCGAAAATAGTCTACTAAGCTCAGCGATAGAGCTTCACGGATTTGAAATAATATTTATTTGATAAATCTAGGACAACTTTTGAATAATTCCATTTTTAAAATCAAATCGCTTAAAATTCTGATTAATTAGTTCAACATAATATTCTGAACAAGTTGCGTGGAATGAATTTATTTCTTCCGTGCTTAAAGGCAAACTTCGATTACTAAAATAAATTTCTGTCAATGGTAAGTAAAAGGAACAACTCCTAAAATCAACATTATTAACAAATCGTCTAATTATTATTAATTTAATATAATTTAAAAATTTTAAATATAATTTATTTTCGTTATTTTCTAAACAATGGAATAGTATATTGTGAGCACTATTTATTTCGCCGATGTTTGAAGCAAAAGCAAGGTATATTTTTAAAGAATCACACCTATCTAGTAATCGACTATCAACTGCCTGCAGAGAAAGCCAAGGCGTTTGCGTAGGATGCAACATTTTATATGGCTTGTATTCAATAAAGGATTGTATTTCGTTAAATTCGCTTATTCTTTTAGGGCTGTTCTCAAGGTACGAATATATATATCGTGCGAGACGTTCCACGCAATTAGGTAATTATACCCAACCGTATGATGCACGTTAAAAAAATGAGAGATGCACTTTACAATAAAGAGATTATGATATTCCCTTTCTAATAGTTTTGCTACGGAATGGTGCTTCCCAGTTATTACATCTGCACCATCTCCGCAGCAAAGCCGTTTAAGTTTTTCTGATTATCTATATCTTGAGAGACACTAAAAAATCAGTCAACTTCTTATTAAAGTTACATCAAAGAGTAAGAAAAATGTAAAATATCTTGGAATTCGAGCTTACCGGAACAATTACACTTCGGTTTTCTCTGTCTGTTGATTCATCTATATACAACGAAACTTATTGTTTTTTTATTTTTATATGTTGTTGCCAAAGTTCAGGGAATTCCCTATGATGCTAAAGCACAGCCTTGGCAGGAAAGGAATTAAGGACGAGACAAATGGGTTAGGAGGTATCGATGTACGCCCCGCTTGAAAGTTTCGGGCTCATATGACCAGGGAAAAACAGAAGATTGTAAACTGTTCCACATTCGTGTTGTTCTGCTTAGAAAAGATTCCAAAAATTTGACGGTACGTCCAAATTAGACTTGAAGAGTATAGGAGTGGGAGCGACTTGTAGCCCTTGAGAGACAATGGATATTCCGTCGATGCTCCAGAAAGTCAAGGCCTTCAGAGATTGAGGAATCGCCAATAGTTTAATAGCCTTACGCTGGACTCTGTTTAACGATTTAAGCGATTGCAATATATGATCAGTCCAGCTACGATTTCTGGATATCTCAATACCCAAGATCTTTAGTGAGGGCGAACTAGGTATATTCACTCCGTCAACTGAAATGGGTTAGGGGCGAACTGGGCATTTTTAAGGGACATTAAACAGCAAGTTTTAAGTTTTGGACGCATTCAACGAAACACGATTTGCTCAGCCCAAAGCGAGGACCATAGAAATGTCGTTGTTTAATGATCCTAACATGCGTTCTCGATTGATTTCTGTAGTATTTCCACGTGAATTCACTACAGAATCAAATGAATACGCGAAATCAAGGGTGCTGTCGTCGGCGAAACTATGAATAGGATTGAGAATAAAAGATAAAAGATCATTAATAGAAAGAAGAAATAAGGTTGGTGAAAGAACTGAACCCTGGGGTACACCAGCGTTTATTCGTAGGAATCAGATGAAACTCCGTCAATTACTATACGGATTGAATGGTCTAACAAAAAACTCTCTATCCATTTAACGAGGGCAGGGTGCAGACCAAATGTTTGAAGTTCCGCTAACTGGACAGCATACCAGACTCTATCAAAAGCCTTTGAAATATCAAGAGCGAAGAGTTTGGACTCACCAAAATTATGGAGACAATAATTCTAACGCTCCGTTAAAGCCATTAGTAAGTCTCCGGTTGAGCGGCCAGGGCGAAAACCGTTCTGGCAAATTATGTTCTACACAAATTGCTCTTAGACGTAATTCCAATTCACTGGTTCTCTTTTTGACGTTTGTATCAGAGCGAAATGCGTTTACTATGTTAGGTTTTTTTATTTTTTTTTTATTTTTTTATATGATGTGGCCAAATCCTAGGGGACAACCCTTTGATGCGTTAGCCGGAAGGGAATTTAGGGTAAGGGAAGTGAGGAAACTTGAGTCTTGTTTGCATTGCTGCGAGCTAGACAACAGCCCAGAGACAGAGTGGATTATTTTAATTTCTTAATAAAAGCTTACGGTCATCTGGGCTCGAACCCGGGACCCATGGCATGTTGGTCTTGCCGCTCAACGCATTGATCCTACTCCGTCTCCGGTTGATTTTACTACAGAACGTTTATTGAAAAGGTGTTTCTCACTATTAACGTGATTCAGCAAATATTTTTTTCCCGCCCCTATTTTTAAACTTGATCCGCATATTTTACAATAAGCAGAATTTTTTGGGTTTTCAACTAGCCCATGCTTTAGATCTGGATCTCTTTTCCAAGCTGTACTAAACTTTTGTTCATACTTTTTTCTTTGTCGGACAGGCTTTTGCGAAGCAAGTGATAAATTGATAAGAATATTGTGATAACAGTACATGAAAATCTGGAGATTTTCAGAAAAATTCGGGAATCTGGCAACGTTGGTCTGAGGCCTTCCAAGTGCTCAACGGAGTAAAAGAAGGATACATACTGCCACCTTTGCTTTTCCTCATAATCATTAATGACGTATTGTGCAGCGCTCTAAAAAGTTTCCATGGAATCCCTCTCGATGTGTGCATCGAGAGGGATTCCATGGAAACTTTTTAACCACCTTCCGCACCTGGAATATGCAGACGATGTTTGTATCCTATCCAACAAGCAGAGTCATGTAGCTCTGATGTCCGAAGCCCTTAGTAGAGCAGGTTGCAGAGCCAGACTTAAGATCAATACTGCTAAGACCAAACCAAACTTATTAGCTTGGACTCTAGAAGACAACATGACATTTATCTTGAAGCGCAGCAAATAGAACAAGTGGATAAATGTTGCTATCTCGGAAGCATAGTTACAGCAGACGGCAGAGCTGGAGCTGATCTACAGGCTCGTATCAATAAGGCTCAAGTTGCATTCTATACTCTTGCTGAGATATGTATGTTGGAGTAAGAACATCTCCAGATGCACAAAACTGCGGAGCTTCGAATCAAACGTAAAGTCTGTTCTGTTGTACGGCTGTTCAACATGGAAACTGACTTGTCAAATAACATTTAAGCCTTTGTCAATCGGAGTCTCCGGCGCATCCTTAACATTCATTGCCCGGACGTCATTAACAACGAAGACAGTATTTGCAGGCGATAGTGGCAATTGATAACAAGAATTCAGGTTGAAAAAATAATTAACAAGCATCAGATCTTTAATCATAAATGCTCTCGACTCGGCTATCATATTTTCCAAGCTGATAGAATTTTGTCAGGATGAACTTTGATTCTCTATGCACATCTTGTAGTCACCCTATGTAAAGTTACTTGTATTCAGGATCCCTCGATGTGGCCAAATTTTTCTGCAGCTGCGTTTCTTCCCTTTATCTCCTAATTTCTGCACTCATCATCTGTAGATTCAGATCAGGTTAGAATTCCCGCCTCACAGGATGTTTTGTTGAATATTTCCTGCCCTTGCTTGAACTTCTCAAGTCTGGAAGCCCAAATTTCTGCTTCGGCTGGGTAGGCTTGTTGCGTGAAGACTGCAATTCCGTCGTAGTCGCTGAGCTTGCAAAAAGGCTGGCGTACCATGTGCTGGCTGCAATTCTCGACTCCACTCCTAATTCTGCCAGGATTACTGCTCTACGGCACCTGTTCCGACACCTTTCTTCTACGATTAAATTTTTTAAAAAACAACTTGAACAAAAAATCGCAACAGTCCGAAAAGGAGACCATAAAAAAAAATCTGTCCAGTCCGTTCATCCACTTGCCGCTTTTTTCTCTTGTTACTTTTGTGCCCTCTCATTGGCAGCACTGGGCCCAATCCTTTTACCTTCAATATCGTCAGGGTGGGGAAGCTCCTTTGCATCAATCGAACTATCGATCTCTTGGCGGTTAATTCGAAACTGCAATTGATGTTTGTTTCTCGTTTATGGTTACTGCGATGGCTCTATTTAGCAAGTCTTTTCTTACTTTATAACTTTTATTTATACATTTTTTTATTGATTTAACTTATATTTGTCTACCACTTCTGACTGTTAGTTTCTTTTCTTATCTTATAACTAAATATACATATGATAAATTTTTACTGATTCCTTACAACTGACTAATCCCTACAGCAGTCTTCTGAGATGCACTCTATTTTACCTTTCAACAGCTAGACTCCAGCATCTAAACTTATTCAACAATGCATCGACTTGTCGTTACACCTTAGTGCTGATTGGACGTCGAGCGAGCAGGCTGGGTCGCCACTTAAACCAGCCAATCTACCAGATCTTAGACGAAAGTGTCCTTAAACTTTATTCTTTAATAAGAGTTCATAAAAATGATTGTTGGTTGGTTGGTTTAAATAGTAAGCATCGCTTTAATAATAACACTCCAACTAGTGCTGATGCCACAGCTAAGACCCTAAGACCCGAATCAGTCCCACTCACGGCACCTAATTCCTATCTGAAATTATGCATGAGGACGGCTGACTTTATTACAGAAAAAGCTAAATCCAATCAAAGGAATTTAAAAATCTAACTAGTTCCTTAGTCGTTACCCTCGAGACTGCCTTAAGGTTCTAAAAGTACTCCCCCAGAGCCCTATTTCTGAACCTGACAAGAGTTGGGCATTTCATTAACATCGTCGTAGCTGCTACAGTATGTTCACTTATAAGAGAGTGTACCGTATACACTCCAGTGATTTGCGCGATAGCACCTCTCGGTCTATTGAGCAGATCGGATGTCCTACTTTTATTATAGGAGCCCAATGGAATACGAATATCTTCAACACGGCCAAGGTGCCAAATAACCCTCGACAGCCCTGCACCATCCTTAAAGATATGGTAACTGAATCAAGTGCGCTAATGGCAGCCTGACTATCTGTACAAATTACGATCTTCTGTTTCAGTGTGTGAATATGCAGAAGCAGCGAACAGGAAAAAGTTGTTGGCCGGTTAAGCCATTTTCCACTCCTTTCTAGTTGGAATCTGGAATGAATTTTTAAAATTTATAACCGGCGTAATGTAGTCAGTTGAGGTATCTGCTAGCCGTCTAGGTGTTAAGGTTAGGATATGTCAGTGATCATAGGGCTTAGCAAACCAGCGACCAAAGTATCTGAGCCTGACTGCACTACATGACGCCTCGAATTTGATCTGGTGACCAGGGATGCAGAAGCACATTGAGTGCTTCGGTGGGAGCTGAGCGCGCGTACCGGTAGCGCCGATGCCGGCGGCTATCTGCACTCTGCTTAGCTTGGAGTAGCGGCTTAAACACGGAATTAAAGAGATACACTATATATTATGAGGAAATCTGAAACTTAGTTATTCAACGTAG
Organism: Leptarthrus brevirostris; assembly: GCA_964036015.1. Taxonomy (NCBI): domain Eukaryota; kingdom Metazoa; phylum Arthropoda; class Insecta; order Diptera; family Asilidae; genus Leptarthrus; species Leptarthrus brevirostris. Next base: position 113,502,182 of record OZ038373.1, on the reverse strand, counting down.
TCAGAAGAAGATTGACTGACTGAGACTATCTAGTGATAAATTTGTAATTATAACACAAAATCATTTGAAATAATTGCAAATTCGAATATTTAAAATAAACAATTAAAGAATTTGTAATCAAGACAATATTTATTAACTAATTAATGTCTCGTCGGCGGCGACCCATTGTTGTTTTTGCTGACAACAAATTATCATGGGGGTTACAAAGAAAAGATCAGTGGTTCCAAATCCACTTTAAATTGTAGGTGGACTTACAATTATGAAGTCCTTTCCCGCCCCACAAGAACTTACGGGAACTAGAGAAAGAGAGAATGTCTCGTAACAACGAATTGTGAACTGCGAGATGGAAACGTAAAGACGAAGAAGAAAATCTTCCTCCAAATATCGTTGAAAAGATCCTAGATAACTGTGATATCGATATATACCCTGGAATTCATATGCTTTTAAATATATTGGCAACGTTTCCGATCAGTGTTGCCACTGTAGATTAAAAACGTGGTTGCGAATTTGAGTGGGAGAAGATAGGTTGACTGGGTTGGCACTTTTGCATGTTATATATACCCTGGAAAGGTCAGCAAATTTTAGTAGTTAAGATGTCCCTAGTGATCTTTCTTTGACTGAACAAGTTCGCATTCCGCCAGAGGGAAAGGGTTTTGGTGAATTTGATTGGATATGATACCTTTTTATGCAGTGTTCATGTCTTTCCCAATTGTAGCAAATTTAGATTCCTGATCTTGGATAGTTACAATGCTTAGATTAGGTATAGCGTTTAGTTTGGATTTGATTACCTGAATTTCTTCCAATTGGTCTCTTATAGGGTTCCTTTCTGAAGGAGCTAGGTTTCACAATCTCCAGGTTTAAAGTATCCAACTTAGTATACAATTACGATCGGCAACAGATTTCAACTCAGACACTCTCCAATGTTTTACCCTAAAGTTACTATTAACTGAGGTTAGTGTGATGTCTAGCACCTCCTCATAACCCCAAAGTCATCCGTGCTTAAAAACATGAAAGTTGGGCGATTGCCCTTATAACAAACTACTAGGTTAGTTTGTGTAGTGAAATCAAATGGAGACGGAGTTTACCCAAATTCCCTTCCGAACAAAGCCATGCTAACGCATTGAAACAACGACGTAGAGTTGCCGACGTAGTCTTTATTCACCAATTTTTGAACTCGAACATAGATTCTTGCACTCTCGCAGGTATGGTTTCTTATAGGCATACCCCGGATAGCTTAGGAAGATTGCCTTTACTGCATGTTGATCACTCTCGGTCTAACTATGGTATGCATGAGCCTATAAATCGCATATGTAGAACTGTAAATATGTGTCCTGTTTTTGATCTGACTCTTACTAAGGATTTGCTGAAACGATCTCTGTTGTCTGTGCACCCCTGATTGTTGTGTGTGGGCGTGTTTTGGTTTTTTGATTACTAATGTTTTTTTACATGCTGGTGTGGCAGCCTCATTTGCCTCAATTTATTGTTATATTTTGGCGAATAGGTCAATTGGATCTAGGCTTCTGCCTGGGAAGTGCGCCTTCTGAGTTAAAAGGATTAATTCTACAAAGGGTTGTCCCCTAGGATTTGGCCACATCGCTTAAAAAAACAGAGACTCACCTCGCTCGTTAATTTCAGAGCTGCTCAGAGAACATGCTTTGTGTTGGTACCACAGACCAGCAGCGCACTGGTTCCTTCTGTGCAAGCGGACGACGTTACTTGCTCCATATCCGATAGTGGTGCAGATCTGCCATATGTCATATACATATACCGATGTAATGTATATGGCCTTCTGTCGTGATTTTTCACCTTCACTACTGTCAAATCATTTAAGCTAAAATGAGCACAGAATATCGTTAAAAAAAATTATAAAAATAACGACGGCAATTTTATATATATAAACGACGAAAATTAAATAATTTCAAAACATATAAGTATTATTAATTAATGCTTTTTTGAATGCACCGCTTTAGCCGCCATTTCCCTATATATTCACGGTTCGAAAACATTGTATACATTTGACAATATTAATTTAATTCTTATAATAAGAATTTCAAAGCTCACATTAAATCAAAACGAAATTAAAGAAATTACCTCTAAGTCTGTTGAGGGGAAAGGTTAAATTTATTACACCAGGGTGTAGAGGTAAAACTTTAACTGGTAATTAACACGAACAACACCTTTGCTTGCAGTTAAGTGTCACAGTGCGACGCAAAACCTTAAATTACCCTAATGGCCATGCTGTAATTTGCTGCATGCCTTAAGCAATAAAGTTACACTAAATTCTCCTTTCTTGACTAATCTGCAACTAAACGTTATCGGCAATATGGAAATGGAGTTATTAATGAAGCAAAAATAGCCTGTTCGGCAAAGGATAACTCCGAAGGGTAAATAATAATAGAATTAAACTTGGCTAAACTGAATTATCGGTCGTGATACGCATAATCCCTGAAAGCTACTTTGTGGCTTCCTAGAATGGTTTCTCACGTCTGTGAACACAGCGCTTTATTGGCAGAGGATTCTATAATTTATCACTGAATGGCACACTGCTTATGCGGTAGTGAGGTAATCTCCTTGTTACAACCCACCTAGTTAACTCCTTGCCTTGGTATCTTCTTGCACACTTCCGTCAATTGGGGATTTTGCCATTCAACCGGAAAACATAAGACGTGGAACAAACAAGAACAAGAGGCTTGGTGCATGGTTTATTACAGTGTGTAGTATCATTATTGGATATTCAACTTGCGGTAGACGTAAATTAATTTCTGTCTCAAAAATTCTTTTTATAAAATTAAGTATTTCTGCTCTCTTGCTTATTAAAAGGCATTATTACAAAGCCATATTGCGGTATCTCTATTACAAAAAGGTTATACAGGGTGTTTCAGATCTGGTGTGCCAAAATAAGGGGGGGGGGGGGGGGTGATATATCTCCTCACCTAGGCAAACAAGGCAATCTCAACCGTTTGGGAGTTACAGGGTGATTCATAAATTTACAATTTTCATGGTATTCACACCACTATTTTATTTCTAACTTTTCATATCCTCAACGGAGAGACCTCAAACAAACGCCCAAAAAACTACTATTTCAATGACCTTTCCAAAATTGTCAATAAAGTTTATCTAACTTCTATGATTGCAGATACAGCCACTTCCAAAAGTGAAAACAATGTTTTGCGAGCAACCAAATTTTCTCCAAAATTCTTGTAATTAATATACCTGTTTTTATTGTTATTAAATTTCCCATCTTATTACCTTTCTGAAAAGGTAAAATATGTTCATGTAGAGAATGGGCTAGAAAAACTGCATCCTTTGTAATCCCGGACGACCTAACTTAAGGTAGGAAATTCTTCAAACAAACGAAATTTTTAAAAAGGGTCCAAAATATTTATTTAGAGTACACAGGTTATTAATTTTTAATTATTGGTGCAAAAAAGTTATCAAAATGTAAGTTTATTTTTATTTTATTGCCGATATTAACTTGTGTCAGCCAGCTAAGTAGTTGTCAAGTAGTGTCAAGCAGGCTAAGTAGTTGCTCAGGGTCCCCCTCAAATTGGGGCCCCTTCAAAAGATTTCAATTTTAATTCATATTTTAAAAAATTTTTTTTTTTTTAAACAAAAATTAATATTATCAAATTTATTAAATTTGAAAATATTACTAAGTATAAATAAAATCCATGTGCACTTCAATGCATTCATTCAATGTATTATAAACAGGGCGACGGTGATGATCAAAAAGGAAACACTAAGCTGGAGAAACCAAATATCTCTAAAAAAATAAAGAATTTGAGTTTGTTTTCATGTTAACAATTTAGAATGATATTTTGCATTACTTTCGCAGAAATATAAGATCGATTCTCAGAATGTCGTAATTTAAAATGTCGCTTTCAAAATGCCGAAAACAATTGACGAAATGGTTCTTAATTGCAGCGCGTGCCTCTTATCATTTAGTATTTATTGTTGAAGAGAAGGAAGAAATTAAAAAAAAAAGACAAAAGAAATACTATAAAAAATAAAAATTAAAATTTTGTAATATAGCTATCAAAATAACTTGGGATAGGACATAACAAAAGAAGGAAAGAACTAAATTGGAGCCGAAAACATTTATTCAATTAAACATCTGCAGAATGGTTCCCTTTCGACTGCTTGCTTTAAAGACTAACTGTAATAACCGCGACTTCTACTGTGTACTCTGTGCTGAAAATTTTACAGTACTGACAACATAATAACTCTGAATGGCCTGTAGGAAAATCCAAAAAAAAAAAAAAATTGGCCTGTCATATTTTAGATTGGCGACATTTTACACGAAGATCGATTTTTTTATGGTCGACTTTTCTCAGTGGCGACTTTATAATTCCTGATTAAAAAGTTGGCGACATTTTTGAGATTTTGATTGGCGGCAAAAGGCAACATTTCAAGTTTGGCGACATTTATTTTGGCGAAATTCTTAGGTGTTCCCGGATGATAGATCTCAACTAGACAAACAAAAAACTGTTTGGAAGGGGGAGGCGGGCAATCTTAACCGTTTGGTAGTTAGAGGATGATTCATAAATTTCAGTTTTTCATGGTATGCACATTACTGTTTTATTTTTATCTTTTGATCAATTAAACACAGCGACATCAAACAAAGGCTAAAAGACTACTATTCTAATGACCTTTCCCAAGTTGTCAACAATGTTGATCTAGCTCCTATCACTGCAGGCACAGTCACTTCCAAAAGTGAAAAAATTATTTGCGATTACCTAAAATTCAGAGTTTTCCCAAATTTTCTCCGAAATTCATGTAATTAGTACACCTGTTTTGTATTTTTATTAAATTGCCCATCTTATTACCTTTCCAAAAAGGTGCAACATGGCAAGGTAGACACAGGATTAGAAAAACCGCATCCTTAGAAATCCCTGAGTACCTAATTATTTTATTGCACTTCAGGTAGGAAATTCTTTAAATAAACAAAATTTTTAAGATAAAGTGTGAAAAATGTATGTTTTGGGTTAACATATATTTAGTTTTAATTATTGCTGGAAAAAAGTTATAAAAATGTTAGTGTAATTTTGTTTTTTTGTCGATATTAGCTAGTGTTAGCCAGAATTCACACCCTTGTATCCTGGCGTTCTGTAACTCATATCTGATCAAAAATCAGCAAGTCAGCAAAAATACGTATCATAGTTGAAAAACAAATCGATACGTACGGGTTTTTTTTAAGGAAAAATTGTTAAAAAAATGGTAACATTTACATTTGAGGACTACGCAGATGGTTAGGTTAGGTTAAAGTGGCTGCCTAAGAAGGCACACGTAGGCCAAAGAGGCCCATTGTGATACCATGTTGAGGCTACAAAACCTACATAAAAATAACCTTAGAAATGGGAGGGTGGACATGTTGCACCCTGTGCACCGAGCCAGTTCCCTGTCTCCAGTGGGGCCAGCTATCGGGAAGTCAAAACGGATTTGACTAGGTTGGGAAGGGTGTACAGCCCTAACTTGTCGTCGGGAACCATTTTGAACTGATAAATCGAACCAGGTCCCTGACATCAGTGGAGCCTAGTTCGGTTAACTCTTCAAAGAAGGAGGAGCCCAGAAACCGGTTCAGGTTCCGAATCAGGACGACTGGTACCGATTCTCGCTAGTTCGTCGGCTCTGCAATTGCCCGGAATATCACTATGTCCAATCACCCAGATGAGTGGTACTTTCAGATGGTCAGCTATGTCATTTAGTGCCGAGCGACATGTTATAACCATTTTGGAGGTGCTGTATACTCCCGAGAGGGATTTAATAGCGGCCTGACTATATGTGAAAATATATATATTGTCTGTGGGTAGCGTTAGATGATTCAGGTGGTCCGTGTTTATAGCTCATATATAGCTACGCTGCAGTAGTCAAGCAAGCGGAATGAGAAATTGAGGTCCAAATGTTCCGAGAAGATGCCTCCACCCACTTTGCCTTCCAATTTGGAGCCGTCGGTGTAGAGATGCACCGACTCCCCCCATTGGGGCGGACCTTCTTCCCATTCCGATCTGGTGGGAAAGAAGGAGTCAAATTTTGTTATAAAGAAAGGCTTGGGCGAGGTATAGTCGATATTGCTGGCAGTTATACTGTCCAATATTTTGGAGTGACCGAAGTCAGTTCGCTTCCAGGTCTGGCTTGAGTTAAGCCAAATAGCGGCTGAGGATGCGGTTTGCTTACCACAGAGATCCAACGGTAGAAGGTGGAGAATAGTGTTCAGGGCTTTAGAAGGAGTAGTTCTAAGGGCACCTGTTAACAGCAGTGTTGCGATCCTCTGAACTTTATCCATTGCTTTGAAATGGGTTGATATATTTAGTGCCGGCTACCAGACAATGACCCCATACATAAGTATAGGTCGTATAACACTTGTATAGAGCCAATGCGCGTGGCTCCATGCCCCATCTTTCCCCTATAGCCTTCTTACACGAGTACAGCGCTACTGTGGACTTTCGTACTCTTTCCTGAATGTAAGGCTTCCAGGTAAGTTTTCTGTCTAGGAATAGACCTAGATACTTAACCTGATTACCCAGTTTCAGCCTAACCCCGTTTAGTGTAGGGCAGTTATTAAGAGGTATTTTATGCCTCCGAAATAAGATTATTAACTCTGTTTTGTTCGGGTTTATACCCAGACCACACCCATCACTCAATGATAAAATCCTGGAGAGGGCGTATTGCAACACTTCAGCCAGTGTGTTGGGGTGCTTACCTGAACATGTCAGGGCAATATCATCGGCGTGACCGGACAACTCCAGGTCCGTGAGTAACTCATTCAGAGTTAAGTTCCATAAGAGTGCCGAAAGGATTCCTCCCTGAGGGGTACCTCTGGTTACCACTCCTTGGATATTGGATCCTCCCAAACTTGAGACAATGACCCTGCTTTTTAGCATGAGGTCAATAATTTTAATGAGAGGATCGTAAATTTCAAGCCTCCTCAAGGATGCCATTATCGCCTCTGACCTGATATTGAGCATTCTTTTTGTAGTAGCGAAAGCTCTATGATTGTGGTAAGTTCGTGCAGGGCTGTTTCTACGGACTTACCTTTAGTGTATGCATGTTACGAAAGAGACAACCTGGAAGGATTGCTTGTCTCTTTAATACTCGGATATTATTTACATTTTTGGTGTAGTAGAAAAAATCTTACTTAGATAAATTTTATTTAAAAAGTCAAGTTTAATTTATATATTTGGATAAAAAAAAATATATCGATGGGGCCCCAAAATATTTACTGCTCTGAGCCCCACAGAGTGGTAATCCGGCCTGTCTGTTTGCTATAAAAGACGGTCAGTCAGCAAAAATATCGATCATAGTTGAAAAACAAATAGGTAACTACGGGTGATCGTAAGATTAAATTCTTAAAAAATTGAAAAATTTACTTTTAGGAAATAAGCGGATATAATTAAAATTTATTTTGTAGTAGCATGAAACGAAAAAGCGGCTGTACTGGAATATGAAAGGAGATTCCATAATCGACGTGCACCCCATCTGGAAAAACTGTCTTAGTCTTTCAAGTGCTGAACAGAGTGTGACAAGGACGCTTACTGTCACCTATGATTTTCTTGATCGTCATTAATGATGTATTGGTCAGCGCACTAGATGACCACTCATCGAGATGGATTAGATGGGAACTGTTTAATTTGGATTATGCCAGCGATGTATATTTCCTATTAAGCAAACAGAGTCCTAAATCCCTAATGTTCGAAGTCCTGAGTGGAGAAGGTCGCAGAGCACAGCTTAAGATCAATACTGTTAAAACCAAACTAACTGGATACCTTTCGTATTATTACATGTTTTTAAAATTTTCATTCGATTCGTCCTCCTTTTCTCCTTGCTAAATGCTTAACACGATAGTTCAAATCGATACAGGCGGCACGAAGAATTTTTTGGTATTAACTAAAATTTCTAAATATATTTAATATAAGGATATTTTAAATTGCGTGGTTTCCCAAGCATGTAAAAATGTATAAACATTTAGAGGATTGTTAAGGATTCTACATTAGGACATAAGGCTCGATATATTCAAGACTGGTTTTGCGAAGATTTACCCAATTTTATTTTATTTGAAGGGTGACTGTTTGCTTCACAAGATTTTGATCCTAGATTTTGCAAATGTGAAAACATTCTCGGGAACCTAGGGAATTTAAAAATAATACAAGAAACATTAAGTTAAGGTACAGGATGAAATTCCTAAATATGACATCCGTGTCACTGTATCCATTTGAACTAACGTCTTGAAGCTATTTTTGGGAGGGAGGAGAGTGAATCGAATAAATATTTTATATAATAATATGGAATGTGTCTAGTTATTTAATATAGTTCGTTGTTGGGATAAAATACCTTAAATAATTTTTATAAATTATGGGCGACAGTTATTAATTTAAACATTGTAAATATAATAAAATAATATTTATGGGAATGAATATTTTTCAACAGCAATAAATTCAATTAACGGATAACACAGCTCCACAAAAAAAATGAAAAAATTAATAATGAGGTCTGACTATGTTTACCATATGTTTTCGAGGTCGCTGAATCCAAATCCAAGGACCGTTTAACCAAATCACATCAGGATTTTCCATTCGTTATGTACTGTCGCACTACCTATCTAGCCCTAACTTCGGAAATGAAGACCTTTGCCGCTTTTATTTTGAGGTTATGGGTTTATGAGGTTATAAGGTTTAGGGGTTGAGGGCTTGAAGGTTAAGGGCTTAGGGTTTTTAGTGTTTTTGGTATGATGGGGCTATGGGGTTTTAAATTCTTGAGGTAATAAGGGTTTTTGGTCTAAATTTTGAGGTTATGGAAAATCCTGATGTGATTGGGTTAAACAGACCTCGGATTCAGATGCAGCAACCTCGAAAACATATAGTAAATGTGTCCATTAGATTCAAAGTGCCGCTATTCCATTTTTGGTCGAAATTAAACTAAGTGTGCAGTTTCAAAGTTCTTACATTTTAGAATATTTCTGTAAATGAAAAATATCCAAGAATTGCCTATTCCTAAAAATAGTTTACGTTGAATTTTTCTTGCATTTGAAAATTGCGTCTTTTCCATGTGAGTTATTTACAAAGTGCTCTTATTCCCTTATAACAACATTTTAGTTGCAAAAGCGACCTATTCCTTTGCTATATGCAATTTCCAAATTTCCATTGTGAGTGAAAGTACGTTTTTTACTGCTGAATCTTCAGTCTTACATCTGATTCATACGAAATAAATGCCGGTGTACCCCAGGGTTCAGTTCTTCACCAACCTTATTTATGCTTTTTATTAATGATCTTTTATCTCTTACTCTTAATCTCATTTGATTCTATAATAAATTCACGTGGAAATTCTACAGAAGTCAATCGGGAACGCATGTTTAGATCAATAAACAACGACATTTCTATGGTCCTCGTTTTGGGCAGAGCAAATCGTATTACGTTTAATGCATCCAAAAATCAATGCTGTTTAATGTCCCTTAAAAAACGCCCAGTTCCTCCCCAACCCATTTCAGTCAACGGAGTGAATACAGCCAATTCGCCCTCCCTAAACATCTTGGGTATTTAGATATCCAGCAATCTTAGCTGGACTGATCATATATTTGCAATCACCAAAAGTGCGATGAAATGTTTCTTACAGAGATGTGAGAAATATTTCACCCCACCTGACATAGCGCTGATATACAAGTCCTACATTAGACCTACACTTGAATATAATTCCCATATTTATTTTCATATTAAACTTATTGGCGATGCCTAAATCCGTGAGGGCCTTAACTCTCTGGACCATTGACGGAATTTCGGTTGTCTCTCACTATTTCCATGGCCATTATTCTAACAAAATTGCTAGCCTGATTCCTTGGAGACACATGACAAAACGCGATACAAGATCTAAAAGTCGTTCCCACCCCTATACTCTCCAGGTCAAATTTGGACGTAGCGTCGGGAATCTTTTTTAAGCAGAACAACACGAATGTGGAACAGTTTACCATCTTCTGTTTTTCCCTCGTTTTATGAACCTGAAACTTTCAAACGTGTCGTACATCGACACCTTCACTCAACCTCCTAACCCATTTCCCCTCTTCCTTAATAACTTTCCTGCCAAGGTTGTGCTTTAGCATCATAGGGCATCCAGTGACCTTTGGCAACATCATATATATAAAAAAAAGAAATATTACAATTTTTGTTAAAAATAGTAACTATTTCCTGCAGGACGAGTATAATTGCTAAATTTGTCGTATTACAATAATTAATATTTTAAAAGAGCAGATATAGTTACTATTTTTTTATAGTTATTGTGTAATACCTACTAAATTAAAAAGAGGCATTAAAATTAGCTCTTATTAAATGAGTAAACATTTTTAGTGTGTAGGGCTGTTTTTTAGAAATCAACAACCTTTCAAGGTTCGGAACAGTACGCTAGTCCGACTCACATTTGTCAGGATTTTTCTTTTAATGAAGATGTTTAAAACATCAACCGCATCAGCAATTGCACATAGCAAAAGAAAACGTCATTATTTTTAACTTTTACGGTGGAAGTAAATTAATTTATTGTCTAAATTCTTTAAAAATATCACATAAATATAATTAGAAATAAAAGAAACAACTTTAACTTGGATATGATGACATGAAAAACTTTTCCTGGACTGAATCTCACCAATTATGCTTTTCATTAGACTTGAATTGCACCCCATCTAATTTCCTGAAAATGGTCTGCAACAACCCCAGAGTTTTCCATACAAAAACGCTATTAATAAAGGGCACTGTGGTAGCCCCGTAGTGTCACGCAAGACCCAACCAAAGGACCTACAAATTGTTTAAGTTGGAGGAAACTTTCTGTATTTTTTCTTGTAGAGAAATTTTAATGCATGCTAAGTTTTTGTCGGTGAAGGCGAAGGTGGAAAGATGACAAAAAATCTATGGCCTGCGGAACTGAATACAGTGAAAGCCGCATAAAGAATGAAGGTAGCTTTTACATACAGCAAACTATGTAATCTGACTCCTTGCGTTCTGCTAAGCTACTTTTAATTCTAGACAAGTATGGGGTTCCGGTTTAACTGGTTCTATTTATTGCTCGGTGATGAGTACCAACCAGTACCGTCCAAGTAATTACGTTTTCCTTCTCTGTGGTAGGACGCAGTACCGTGAATAGTGACTGTGAAATAAACTGTTCAATCGCGGGGTGATATGACAGGTACTCCTCAGGTTTATAATGGAATAAAGGGGTTAATGACTTTATTTACCCGTATAGAGGTGAGGAATATTCCTTCTTAATTTTACCGGAAAAAACTTGATATGCCTTACAGGATTATTATAGAACAACAAATAAGCATAAAATTAATGACTTAATTGTAAATGTAATTGGCGCCAAATCTATGAAATCTTGCAGCACTCTAGTTCATGTGGGATTAGTGGAAATTTTACAGATGTTGTTGTTAGCAATTCCGCAATTGTTTGTTTTTCTAATTCGTTATACTGTAAGCGCTTCTGATCCAGATTCGAACAAATCTGTGTCATCTTGTGGCACATAGTGCCATTTGCCCATCTATGGTTCGTTAATAACCCCCGCGCGGAGAAGCAGCTTACAGCTGGCCAGAGGCCTATTTACAGTTGTAGTGCCGGTTACAGGTTTTGATGCAGATGAAGCAGATTCTAAGAATAGCACCGCGGCTTGACTGATCGTCAGGATACAAATATCCATTTCAGGTATATTGTTACCTTTCAGTAAACCTAAGGCCCCCTCAATTGGCATTACTTCCGCTAAGAAGACACCACAGTTGTCTGGAAGGTGGAAGGATGAATCAATATTCAGTCTTTCAAAGACAACCCCGCCCCACCCTGCCCTGCACAGAATCAAGCTAGGCGTAGTCATAGAAGTGAACACTGATCACTGCTTCATTGGCACACTTTCGAAGAGATTGAGACTCTTCTCAAATGACTTCTGCTAGGACGTGGGGGAGGAGGGGACTATAGCTCACCTCGTCTGCTCGTATTTGGCCTTGGCACGTATACCCAAAGAGGCCGACTATTTCTTGGATAGCCTCTGCGATTTAATGTCAGAGATCTCCGGCGCTTCGTCGACAGCTCCAGATAGTTTCAGTAAAGAGTTGTGTGGTATCTTACTCCTGTGGTATCACAATGGACCTATTAGAGATCTAAGTGTGTGTTTTCATTGGACGGATTTAAACGAGCCAGTACGCGTTTATGAACCTGTAGAAAATAATGCTTGAGGTCAAATTCTCCATCCGGGCATTCGGTAATAGATTTAATTTGGCCATTAATTGCTTAATTCGCAAAACTTGTCTTAACCGCCTCCTCAATCGCCTCTTACACCTTTTCCAAAATTTAATTTATATTTATATAATAGTATTTATTTTATTATTTGTTTAAGAGATATCGAACGAATACACATTGCATGGTACTTATATATTGCTGTTACAAATTTCCATAGATTATAGAATTAATTTTTCACTTTAAATTTGACATTTTTTAAGGCAGTCGGAGAACCTAACCTTGTAACGTCTAGAACGATTTGGATGACTCTTTTGTTGTTTAGTACCCCATTGGTGCAATATTTAAAATTTTAGACTAAGGGTCGGAAGGGTAAACTTACTAATTAACTTGGTAATGCGTGGACCGATTTGGATGGTTATTTTCGGTTGTATAGATTATGTCGCCTCTTCGAATTGGTAGAAAGATACAATTTCGTACTAAGGGTGGGGGTGGGTTAGAGGAGGGTGTTGTGTAACTTCATACTTTTAACTGACTTCCAAAAAACGAGCCCGAGACCTAGGGTTGGAAAGGAGGCTGCCCCAATAAGGCTGCATAATTCCAATCTCCTCAAAGCAGGTAATCTGACTGGTCACAGGAAAATATTTGAAGAATTTAAGGGCGACTCTATGATTATCGCAATCTCAGATTTCATGCCGAAAAGGCATAATTTTGATACACCATTCCAGTTCATCCGTGAAAGCAGAGAATAATGGATTAATAACGTCGACATTTTGAAAAGGGATCTCTGGTTCAGTGCACGGATGGTTCCAAGATGGGTGACAGAATTGGCATCGGACTCTATTGATCCAGGTTAAGGCTGTGTAATTCGCTCGGATCTGCACTAACACGACACGACATTGAACTCTGCGCACCCAAGATTATTCAAAGAGTAATACGCGATGCCAAAATATATATAATGTCAGACAGTCATGTTGCAATATCTTTGAGCCTAGAATTGTCTGCGTCTCCGATCAAAGAACTGGCCCAGAGCAACAGAATCACGTTGGCCTGGGTACCAGAATACCAGGGCATTGAGGGTAAAGAGATGGCTGATCGCCTGGCAAGAAATGGTGCGTTTACTTAACTCATCGGACATAAGCCATTTTGTGTCTACTCGAAAAGCCAGTTGACAATGCGGGTCAGGTCATGGGAGGACAGACGTAAGCACTCACACTGCACAAACACTCCGGTGTTAAGCCAAGCAAAGAGGTTTATGACATACACAAAATAAAAAACGGAAGCGCTGCTCTCAATAAGCAGACCAGATTTAAGACTTATAACGGGACTTTTAATTGGCTACTACATACCATAGGCAAAGTTATGGCAGCCCCCAAAAAAATTTTAGGTCTAATTAAAGAACTAAAATTCGATTGGGTGGCTTAGGTTAGGTTTTTTGGGAATTTTTTTTCAGAAAAACTACAAAATAATTCCATATTACAAAAATGGACGTTTATCATACATATCACTGATTGTATACAATAATTTTTTTAAAGCGATCAATTTAAAAATGGTGGCTGTGCAGCGTTTTTGCGATGACGTCTCCGTTTTTCAAGGGTCCACGGCCGGAAAAACAGCTCCTGTAATTTTTCAGTTATAATGAGCCAATGAATTTTTTTCGATTGTATATAACAACAGCTATAAAAGTACGTAGGATTTTTTTTTCGATATATTGATTTTTGGCCAAATGGCGCACTTCTAAAGAGAAAAGTTGAAAGTTTGCCTAAAAAATTTTCAGAAAACTGTTAATAACAAATGAACTATGCAATATAAAAAATAATCCTACGTACTTTTATAGACAATGTATTTTTAAAGATACATTCAAAATTTCAAGTGAATCTTGGTTGGTTGAAAACTGTCTGAGTTATGTTTCCTGCCAACTTGAAAAATCTAGTTTCGAGATAAACGCGTTTGAAGTTTTGAGTAGTAGAAAATCATGAATAATTTTGCAATACCTTTAATCTTAAAATTGGAAAATCGAGTATTTAGAGGTTTTTCCCGGCCATAATGTTTTGGGACATCATTTTTTAGGTCCTAAGGGACCATTTAAAAAAAATCGATTTTTTTTAGATTAGTATAGGATTTGGTCACAAAAGATGAATTTGGTCGTAGTTACAGAAGGTAGTATATGTCCTTAAATCCACATCTAATAATAAATAATTGGGTTGGGTTGGAGCAGCCTAACTTACGAATGCATGAATGGATTTGGAGGATTTTTCTTTTGTTGTATACAGTATGTTCCACATTATTACTAAGGAAAAATTTAGCACCCAGGGTGGGGTCGGGATGGGTGAAGGCTGATTTCGTAACGCATGGATCGATTTGAATGATCTTCCTTTTATGCTATAAAGTATGTTCTTCCACTAGAACAATGTCAACAAATTTCAAAAATCATTGTCGATAATTGGTTTCTTACTGTATGGAGTATTTTGCTTAATTTTGTATTAAGAGATTTTAGAGAGGAGTTAGCAACTTTGTAATACGTGGACTGATTTTGATGAGTTTCATTCTGTTTAGCTTACTACGTTTCCTGAATCATATTCTGATAAGAAATTAAGGAGAGAGTACTCGCCTTACTTCATAAAGCTTAGCCCGATGTGGCTGATTCTTTCTTGCTGTCTGAAGTATGTTGAGGTTACGTTCATTATGAGTTCCTTTAGAGTTTTTGTTATATATATTGTAGTAGACAATAAATATTAGTTATGTGAGAGAGCAAGGAAATGTTGTTAATATTAATTTCTCGGCGGTGTCAAAACATATGCTTTTTTATCTTTGTTTATGCCAGATAAGGTAACGAACTCATGACAATTTTCTTTCAATACACACCTTCTGTAGAAAATTTCAAAAGAATTTCCAATTTCTTTGTGTTGAACTTTTGCCAATTACTTTTGGTAATCTTTTAAAATTAATATAAATATTTATACATGTTTATATATAAGTATCTTACGGACCTGGCAATACCCTCATCAACACCGAACGATGCCTAGTTATCGCAACCAATTTCAATTCACCCGGTTTCCGCCATCTTTTAACTTCTTCTGATTTGGAGCTGTGATCGGGTGCTTTTCGGAAATCATCTCTCACTCTCGATATAGTCAATCAGTACAGCGCACTGTAAAATCTGATCCCGGTTACCCTATTGTATTTTTATATTAATAAATTTGTTGAAGTCAACTCCCACGTTTGTTATTTCTAACCTGACAACGTGTTAACAATTCAGGTGTGGGATTAGCTGCGATCATTTTGGATTTGAAGCGCCACGTGTCAATTTCACAGCGATAAATTTTGCAACGCATAGCTATCATCCACAAGAAAATAGGCGACGTTTTGCCACGGACTTGGGATCAAAGTAAAAGGCGTGCAACGTGCAGCAAATTTTTCTGGATTTGATCAACGAGTGTACTACGAAGGAAAACGGATCATGAGTGAAGATCAGGTTGATCCCGTCAATGCAACGAATACAGGTGTGCAACGAGATAATTTTATTGATACGAGTTTAATCCAATTTTGCGAGACTGGCTTAAGTAACTCCACTATAGTAAACCTCATGGGGCATCATCTCCTCTACGGGATAGGAAAACAAGCACCCCGACGACATCAGCAGTCACAGTAAATGATAAGGAATTGGAGTTGCTACGGCGAGAAAAGGAAATACTAAGGCGCGAGCTTGAGCTTATGAAACAAGAAAAATGGTTCCTACAGTCACGGGTTTAGTGGCCACCAGGCAAACAACTCATCATCAACAATAAACGGAACAATATCGACTTCAATATGTTGCAGTCCTGGTGTTTTAAAGAACATCATACTCGAATTCGATTCAAGTAATAAAACAGGCCTTACAGCAAAGCAATGAACAATATTTTTATGAGATGATTGCCATCTCAAGATTTCTCTTAGTGATCGCGCAGTTCTTAAAGACATAATTAATGGCCTTGATGACAGTGACCTCAAACGGTGTTGCCAGTACAAATGTTTACAAAACCTGATGAGCTATTACGAGCATATAAAAGTTACGAGGACAATGTAAAATTAAATCGGGATACATACAGAAAGGAGAAGCCCACTCACTCGAGACAAGAAAAGGGTTTAAAAAGTCACGCTCACGACACCAGAAAGTGCTTTAACTGTAATAAGCTGGGTCACTTTTCAGTTAATTGCCCACAACCTCAACGTAAAGTCAGATGTCAACACTCCTCCAAAGTGCAGAGTGAGCGAACTTTCCCACTGTCTGTGATTTTCCGTCGTAGGACCCATCGATTCTGCAATACTTTCACATCATTTGGACGCTTAACTAGAATCCATGTATTGTTCTCTTTCAGGGACTCAAATTCTTCATCAGTGGCTTTTAGCCAATGAACTTTGTCACGAGACTGCATCGCTTCAGAATATGACGTTGGATCATCGCCCTGGACTATTAAAGATGCGGCAATGTACACGTAGTCCCCACTCGTCATCCATCCTGGCTTTTTCCTCGTACGTTTTTCCTTGTACTTTACTGCCTCTTCTTCTTGCTCTGGCTCTTGACTTCCTCCCGAACTGGACGCTGTGTCGAATTCTTCATCTTCTGAGCAGTCTGGTTTGCTGTCGACTTTTCTTGGCATTTACGTGACATTTGTCGTTAGATTCTCTTGACTCTCTATCGGGTTTTCTTCATTGGCAACTTCGATCTCGAGGAGGTTTGGACGTAGATTGCAGACAACCTCAGGCTTAAATATCACGTCGTGACTCATAAAAATTTTCCTCTGAGATGGAATCCAGACTCTGAATCCATTTGTGTCGACACATTAAAACAACTTCTAACTGAACAGCCTTTGCTCACGTTATATCATCCTAGATACGACCACGAAATCCATACCGACGCCAGTTCACTAGGTTTAGCCGGAATGTTACTACAACAGGAAGAGGACAATTCTTTACGACCAGTCGCGTATTTCAGCCGTCAGACCACTCCACAAGAACAGCGTTACCATAGCTACGAGCTAGAAGCTTTGGCAGTAGTGGAAACGGTTACTAGATTTCGCGTATTCATTTTGGGGAAGCAATTTAAAGTAGTCACCGACTGTGCAGCTTTGAAAGCGGCACTGTCAGAAAAAGATCTAGTACCACGTATTGCTTGCTGGATATTAGAACTAATGGAATATAACTTTGAAATAAAATATCGTCAAGGATTAAAAATTAAACATGTTGATGCACTTAGTCGACAACCGGTTGGATTGCCTGAAGACATGGATGCAGTAGCTGCAAATGTAATGACTGTAGACATTACGAACGAGGACTGGCTTCTCACCGTTCAAAGACAAGATGTAAAGTTGAACGAGATTTATAATGCATTGTCACGAAAGCCGAAGTTACCCGAAGAGGTTCGGATACACAAAGAGTATAAGCTCGAGCGTGGTAGACTTTATCGAATTGTAAACGGCGAACTACGTTGGGTTGTTGCAAATGGAGCACGATGGCGCATTATAAAATCCTGTCCTGTAGATCGGACATTAGAACACCTCAAAGAACATTTCTGGTTTCCGCGCATGAGGAATAAGGTGAAGAGTTACATTGGATCCTGCTATCATACGCTTACAAAAAAAGTCCAAGAGTAAAACCTGAACCTGAATTGAATCCAATAGAAAATGTACCCATTTCATTTCACACTGTGCACATGGATCATTTAGGACCTTTCCCTGGATGCACTACTGGTCACATACACGTTATTGGATTAATCGACGGTTTTACAAAATATACAATATTAAAGGTGGTGAAGAATACTACTACTGCTCCGGTGATCAAAATGCACCGCGTGTAAATGCGCAAATCGGAGCAATCGCACAATATTAAATGCACTACGAACAATGACGGACGACCAGTGCAATTGGGAACACCATTTATGTGCTATACAATGGAACCTAAACTCAACGAAACGACTAAACTATCACCTCACCAGTTACTGTTTGAATTCCAACCACGCAATGTTATAGGCAACAAAGTACTTCTTGCCTTGAACGACGAAAATGCTTGTCTAGCAATTGTTGACATAGACGTTTTGAGACAACAATTGATGAATAATTTCAGAATTTCACAGCACAATCAAAAGCGGTTTGATGACAAGCATAAGCAACCAAGAACATACAGAATAGGCGATCTTGTACTAATTGAACGTCCCTCTATAGCAATAGGAGAATCTAGGAAGCTGGATCCTAAGTACAAAGGACCTTATATAATTACCTCGATATTATGATACGACCGCTATGTTATTGAGGATATTCCTTTTTCTCAACGCACACAAAGAAAGTTTTCTTCAGTATATTCCACAGATAAAATGAAAGCATGGTGTTAAAATTTTAACGAAGACCCCTTAAGCGACAGCGAAGATGACGATGAGGTGAGACTCGAGGACGAATCTCCGATGCAGGATGGCCGAACTGTTACGGACTTGGCAATACCCTCATCAACACCGAACGATGCCTAGTTATCGCAACCAACTTCAATTCACCCGGTTTCCGCACAACTTTTAACTTCTTCTGATTTGGAGCTGTCATCGCGTGCTGTTCGGAAATCATCTCTCATTCTCGATATAGTCAATCAGTACAGCGCACTGTAGAATCTGATCGCGGTTATCCCACTGTATTTTTATATTAATAAATTATGAAAGAACTTGTCGTGAGTGGTTTCAAGGCATTAAGGACGGTGATTTTGACGTCGAAGACAAGCATGGCGGTGGAAGGAAAAAAGTTTTCGAAGATGCGGAATCTTACTTACTGAAGACTCGTGTCAAACCCAAAAGGAATTGGCAGAAGCATTAGGAGTGACTCGAGAAGTCATATTAAATCGCCTCAAAAGCATGGGAATGGTAGAAGCAAGTAAATTGGGTGCCTTACGAGTTGAAACCAAGAGATGTTGAACGGCGTTTGTTTGGTTGTGAACAGTTTCTTGAAAGGCAAACACGAAAGGGATTTCTTGATTGAATTGTGACTGGGGATGAAAAATGAGTACATTACGATAACCCAAAGCGCAAAAAATCATGGGGATTTCCCGGTCATGCTTCCACGTCGACGGTAAAACCGAATATTCATGGATCCATGCTCTGTATTAGGTAGAACCAGCTCGGCGTAGTGTATTATGAGCTGGTAAAACCCACTGAAACAATCACTGGCGATCGGTATCGAAAGCAATTGATGTGTTTGAGCTGAGCATTGAAAGAAAAACGGCCGCAATACGCGAGACATTATAAAATCATGTGGCTAAACCGGTCAAATAATATTTGGAAACGTTCGAATGGGAAGTTCTACCCCACCCGCCGTATTCTTCAGAAATTTCGCCCTGTGACTATCACCTGTTCCGATCAATGTCACACGGCCTGGTTGATCAGCAATTCCGTTCTTATGAAGAGGTGAAAAATTGGATTGATTCCTGGATCGCCTCGAAAGATGACCAGGATTTTCGACGTATGATCCACATGATGCCTGAAAGATGGGAGAAAGTAGTGGCCAGGGATGGACAATACTTTTAAACATAAATGTATTACCAGTTTTTTACAATAAAGCTTCGAATTTCGGGAAAAAACGACGGAAGCAAAGTTACGCACCTAATAAATATTTATATATATATATACATGTATATATATACAGGATGTTTCAGATCTGACGTGCCAAAATGAGTGGGGTGATTGACCTCAACTAGACAAACAAAAAATTGTATTGCAACGAAGGAAGGGGGCAATCTCAACCATTTGGGAGTTACAGGGTGATACATAAATTTCACTTTTTCATGATGTGCCATTACTCTTTTATTTTTATCTCTTATCTCGCACAGCTACATGAAACAAACGCTAAGAAACAACTAACCTAATTACCTTTTCAAAAATTTCAACAATGTTGATCTCACTACTACCACTGCAGGAACAGTCAGTTATTTTTATTGGATTGGCCGTCTTATTACCTTTCCAAAAAGGTGCAACAATGCAAGGTAGACGAAGGATTAGAAAAGCCGCATCCTTAGAAATCACTGACTACCAAATTATTTTATTGCACGTTAGGGAGGAAATTTTTTAAATAAACAAAATTTTTAAGATAAAGGGTCGAAAATGTTTGTTTTCAGTTAACAGGTAATTAATTTTAATTATTGCTGCAAAAAAGTTATAAAAATGATAGTGTAATAATTGTTGATATTAGCTTGTGTAATACCTGGTGAAAATTTTGCTATAAAAGAGGGTCAGTCAGCAAGAATACCTACCATAGTTGAAAAACAAATCAATAAGTAGGGGTGTTTTTAAGCAAAAATTATTAAAAATGGTAAAATTTACATTTGAGGAATACGCAGATATTATTTACATGTATGGTCTAGTAGATGGAAATGGGAGAGCGGCTGTACTGGAATATCAAAGGAGATTTCCTAATCGACGAGCACCCAAAAGAGAGTTATTTAGACGGATTTTCCGAAGGTTAAGAGAAACAGGAAATGTAACTTCATGCGACATGGAGACACGACCCGAAACTTCGGGAACTACTGCCGACGTGGAGCACCAAATAATCACGATCGTGAGGCAGGACCCTGAGACGAGCACGAAACGAGTCGCAAGTCGATT
Organism: Leptarthrus brevirostris; assembly: GCA_964036015.1. Classification (NCBI taxonomy): domain Eukaryota; kingdom Metazoa; phylum Arthropoda; class Insecta; order Diptera; family Asilidae; genus Leptarthrus; species Leptarthrus brevirostris. Next base: position 113,481,371 of record OZ038373.1, on the reverse strand, counting down.
AAGCTGTCGTCATCTTAGGTTTCGAGGGTTATTCGTAGAGGGGGATTACGTCTATATCACCAACATCCAGCCCAAGGACTACTGGAAGGAGATTCCGAGAGAAAACTGACAATATACTACCAGATCTAATAGAGGAGAACCCTATGGATAATCTTAAGGCAATATTTCACCAACACGATGGAGTACCAGCGCATATGGTATGGTATGGCTTTTTATACTTCTAGTCTATAATTTAAAATTTTTACGGCGAATAGTTTTAGAGCAAATTTCCTGTGACAGGCGGAATGACGGACGGACACCGAAGTGATTCCTGTTTTTTCAATAATGATATGGAACACTAAAAAACCATTTGGTGTTGCACCGTAATGTCAATGGGTTGGAAGTAGGTCCCTTATAACCTTTCCTTTGACCTATGATACGGTAGATGACAGTCTGCAGTTAAATATGGCATTAACGTTATAGGCTCTGACCTTTGGACTTTGACTTGTCGACCATATTCTGACAACCATTATGGCTCAAGCTAAAAGTAGTTTGTACGAACACGACTAAACTCGTTAAGGATCACTTTCTTCTGTATTCGTTCTACCAGAACGTCAGAGGACTTCGCACAAAAACATCCAACGTTTTCCTAAACTCCCACAAATTCCCGCACGATATCTTTGCCTTAACTGAAACCAATCTAATACCAGGAATTCTCGACAGCGAACTATTCCCTCCTAACTATACCATTTTCCGTGTTGACGGTTGTGTAGGCAACAATGACCCACCAGGCCGTGGGTTTCTCATAGCTGCTCACAACCGTTATGATGCCACCCTGTTTAAGACCTCCGACTCTTCAATATCTGAATTTGTATGTATCAAATTAACACTGAATAAGTGTATTCTGTATATTCTTTGTTGTTATATTCGTCGCTCTCAACCTATAGAAGCCTACAAGCCCGTAATTGAAACGTTAGACACCATGCTTGAGAACGCTAACGCCTCCGATGAATTCATTGTACTGGGTGACTTTAACCTCCCCCGTATACAATGGTCATTGTCTGAGGACTGTTCACACTTTGTCCCCCTAAACGCCTCTTCCGCCAAAGAAGCCTTTTTTACCGATCAGCTCTCTGTTTCTGGTCTCTTTCAAGTTAGTGGAATCAGAAACTTTCTGAACAGACAATTAGACTTAATCTTTTCCTCAGACCCAGTTAACTCGGCTGTCGCGGAAAGCGAACATCTCCTCTCCTCCCTCGATCGTCACCATCCTCCCCTGTTCCTCGTTTTCTCCTACGAACACCCTCACGCCCTTTCAGGCTCCGAGTCTTCTCTTTCCTTCAATTTTCGTAAAGGCGACTTCGAAAAATTAAATCACTTGCTCCTCAACTCCAACATTGGCAATATCCCTCAACATCTTCCAATAGACATTGCTGTAGAGGCGTTTTATTCGGAAATACACGCTTGCCTTACACAATCTATCCCTCTTCTTCCTCGTAAAAACTGCTCCTCATCCCCCGTTTGGTACGACAAAGAATTACGCTCTCTCCGCAACAGGAGAAATAAACGTTGGCAAACTTTTCTTCTCACCCAAAATGAGTCCGACTATTCTTCCAACTTGTCTGCTTACACCTCTTTTTCTGAACGTTGTGATACCCTCTACCATGAGTACCTCCTACGGATGGAAACTAGCCTCATATCCAACCCCAAGTGCTTTTATAGCTTTATTAATTCTAAGAAGAAATCCAATGGTTACCCTTCCACCCTAAAGCTCGAAAATACCTCTTCATCAGATCCTCAGGTTATCTCCAACCTCTTTGCACACTTCTTCAGTAAATCTTTCAGCGACAATTCGCTCCAACCTGACCTTAGCTACTTTTCATTCTTGGACAAATGCACTCAAACGTCGTTTACATCTTTTGACCCTGACCCCGAACAAATCGCTGCCAGTATTAACGGGCTTGCGGATGACTTTCACCCCGGTCCTGACGGCATTCCAGCCATAGTTCTGAAAAAGTGTGCCGTGCATCTAGTTCAACCCCTTACTTTGCTTTTCCGCCTCTCGGTCACTCAAGGGGTTTTCCCTCAATTATGGAAAAACTCTTATATTATTCCCATATTCAAAAAAGGCTGCAAGAACGATGTATTCAACTACAGACCCATTGCTAAATTATCATCCATAACTAAACTATTCGAAAAATTGGTCTATGATTCCATGTTCTTCCACTGTAAGTCTATTTTCTCCCTCTCCCAGCATGGCTTCCTCAGAGGTAGATCTACAACCACCAACCTTACCGAATTCGTCTCCAAAACACTATGCGCCCTGGAAAACGGTAAAGATGTTGATGTTATCGCCACCGATTTTAGTAAAGCCTTTGACAAGATCTCCCATAGCGTTATCCTGTTTAAACTTGATCGCCTAGGCTTCCCCCCCAGATTCATCTCCTGGATTCAATCCTACCTCAACAACCGTCAATACAATGTTCTTTTCAGCTCATCCATTTCTAACCCCATTGTCGCTCGTTCCGGCGTCCCTCAGGGCAGCCACCTCGGTCCATTAATTTTCATCCTTACAATTAATGATGTTGAATGTATCATAAAATACTCAGAGCTGTCCATTTATGCTGATGACATGAAAATAATTAAACATATCTCCTCCACAACCGACTCTCTTCTTCTCCAAAAGGACCTCGATTCGTTCACCACATGGTGCATGAAAAACTTTCTTGAGCTCAATGTCTCTAAATGTCAGTCCATCTCTTATTCCCGCAAGCGTCTTACCAACACCCCGAGAACTTACATGTTAACCAACGTACCAGTCCCTATCGTTACCTCTTTGTGTGACCTAGGAATAATCTGTGATAGTGAACTCAATTTCCGTTCCCATATTGATAGCATAATTAACAGAGCTAACTCCGCGCTAGGGTTTGTGAAGCGCTGGTCTAGAGAGTTCTCCAATCCTTATGTTTCCAAATCTCTCTATATTTCCTTCGTGAGACCTCTCCTTGAATATGCCAGCCAGGTTTGGTCACCCACGCAAACAACCCACATTAACAGAATTGAATCTGTCCAGCGTAGGTTCATTCGCTTTGCTCTACGTGATCTTCCATGGGTAGATAGATTCAACCTTCCACCTTATGAAAACCGTCTAAAACTGATCGACTTACAACCCCTAAGTAAACGTCGTAGCTGGCGCCATAGACTGCCCTTCAATCCTGCAGTCTTTACCCATCTATACCAATCCTCGCAACCTTAGGTCCACTCCCCTTTTCCGACTCGACCGCCATCGCACGAACTACGGTCAACGCGAACCAATTACCAGGATGCTTCGAAAAGTCAACGACCTTCCCTCCTTTGACTTCCATCTGAGTAAATCATCCCTTCACAAAGCCTTATATCTTTATCCCGCCCATCTTGATCGCCTTTCCTAATTTTCCTTCCTCCCAGTCTAAAGTTATCATTATCATAGCTTATATTGTAGCTTACATTATCTGTTATGAATTATTGTTTATATTAGTTTGTAGTATTTATTTTGTTATTTTGTATTTTTTTTATGTAATAGCTTGCATTAAGCTTAAATAAATAAATAAATAAATAAATAAATATCTATACGAATAGTTTGCATACAATTTATGGAATTTATTCCTTTATTTTATGCACCACTGCTTTCTTTTGTCAATATTAACAGGTGGAATTAAGTCGGTGTATGGAAGAAAGGTGTAAGACTAAAAAATTTTAAATTTAAAATAATATCCATACAAAAACAAACAACAAATCTGGATGTCTAGTGCAAGATCTCTAGTATACTACACTACATACCCTGATTTTTTTTAGTTTAAGGAACATGTTACTAATTTTACTTGATATATTTATGAACATTAACTAAAATTTTATATTTTTTTGTAGTTTTCACGCCTATTTCACTCATCAATTTAATTAATCGTCACTTTTGTACTGTTCCTATTTAAAACATAAATTATGAGTTAGTAACAATAATTGCTTACGACACACATTTCATTATATATTTAATGTCGGTTCAATTACTTGACACAATTTGTTGCAACGTTACGTTAAAATCAGAAAATCTCCGGATTTAATTTTGTTTGCTGTTAGGTTGGTGTTCCTTTTTTTATTAAACGAATGCAGGATATTCCTAGGCTCCCTTCATTCTGAAGTAAATAGGAAAAATAAAAGAGGAAAAGAAAATTGATAAATTTACGCATAATTTCTCATTCAAGTTGAAATTACTTTTTTAATGGACTGTAAAGAAGTTTTAATGAGTTTTGTATTAAGCATCCAGGCAAAAATTTTCCAGCTACATTTTCGTCAATTAAAACCCCTAAATTTTTTGCTGGTGTCGTTTATGTGAACATGTCCTGGACGAAATTGGTAAAAATTGTTTACTTTTTTGAAATAAAATAGCCCAAATTGACAAGTATATGTACGTATTTAGTTTTAAGTATGAAACTGACGGGGACATTTTTTAAGCTTGCTGAAGTTGCTAATCTGATTATACTGAAAGTTTTTAATCATTTTCACTTACATATTGAATATTATAATTAATAATTATTGACGTATTAGGTGAGTTCACAATTTTAAGAATTAAGTTTTTCGTGCTAGTTTTATATTAAAATAGTTTCTGTATGAAAATTGCATTGCCCGAATAATTGCGAATAATTTTTTTTGTTTTATATAGGAGTCCAAATGCTTCAAGTGTACCAGGTGAAAAAATTCGATGTCTCCGATTTTGTTCAAACTTCACAGAATAATTGTTACTGGTATAAGTTATTATTGTGCTAAAGGATTTAAAAAAAAATGTTGTGCAGAAGTTACAGGGTGATAAACTTTTGCATTTTTGCACTTTGCAGGGGATCATACTTCTTTTGAAAATTCATAACTATAGTTAGGTCTTTACATGGTCTTCCGAATAAAAATATTATTTTCCGAAAAAAAGTGTTTACAAAAAACAATTTTGACTTTGAAAAATATTTTTTGGTTTTTAAAAAAATATTTGATCATGATTTTTTTATATTTTTGCAAATTAAAGTGTCATCTCTTAGCTGTAAAATCATGCATCAATGTTAAGTGTAAATTTTTGATTTTTGAAAGCCCGCACACGTCTTTTTTGCTTAGAACAGATGAACATAACATAAGAAACTGTAAATAGCGCTTTAAAGAGTATTCCCACAGTCAGTACACATTCAGATATCGCCACAATTAGTTAAAATGCTAGATAAGTTGAAAGATATAAAGTATTGTTGCAATCCTTCAAAGGAGAACAATCATAGGTGGAACAACAACGGTCTGAGAAAAGTGACTTCACAAATTCGTAAACAGCTTCCGACCCTTCCTGTCAACGCAAAAGTCTGTGGATCATGCAGAAACAAAGTGAAAGGGTCAATCCATATCAAATCGACCAATGATGGTCGCTGACAGAATTTATTTATTTATTTTTAATTTTTTTACCTAAGTTTGTACTATACTCTGAGTTTTGAAAAAGGGTATTTATTAATTTCTTAGATGTTTAGTTTTTTTGGAGCCGCCATTTTGTATTGGTGCCTCAGCCTATTTGGCATTTTACAGAGGTTTGTAAATATTAACGTTTTCAAACTAAAAATCTGCACTTTTAAAATTAAAAACGTTAAAGATAGAACTAAGACTCAACTTCAATTTTTTTCCGGATAAAGCCTTTATAGTATACTACTTCCCTAAAAAGTTTCAGGCTTTATAATCATATCCTTTTTTTTAATGGGTCTTCAAATATTGCGATTTTTCGAAAATGTCGCAATTTCAATCTGAAATATCTCAGAAAGGAAACAATTAAAAAATCCAATTCGGAAAACATTCCTTTATTGTATTGTAATAAGTGTTGAAAATTTTGTCATTGAGACTTTATAATTTTTTTAGTTATAAAATTTTGGATTTTTTAATTGTGTCCCTTCTGAGATATTTCAAATTGAAATTGCGACATTTTCGAAAAATCGCAATATTTGAAGACCCATTAAAAAAAAGGATATGATTGTAAAGCCTGAAACTTTTTAGGGAAGTAGTATACTTAGGGCTTCACGGCACCGAGACAAGACCGAGACTTTGGCAGATCTCGGTTTTGGTCTCGTCAAGGTGAAGACGATCTCGCTCTCGTCGCAATCTCAGCGAGATAAAGGCCAGTCTCGGTGCGATCTCGCTCTCGGGAAGATAAAAAAAGGGTATTTGGGTGGGATAACGGGGAACGAGGACAAGTGATATATCTATGTAGATATGCATTTTCTTCATATTCCCATCGCCAAAATAAGGTAGCAAAGGCTCTTGTTTACTATTGGGGAGAAAGCGCCAATATCTGAAGAAGGAAATAATGTAGAAAGAAGCGATTGGGGAGAGCAGTGTATACTTATATGCCCCATAAATTACACAATTGAAATTTTTCGGAGCGACATAAAAGCTGAAACAACTAAAAAAATTGTCCTTAATAAAATGATAAAAACTAATATCTCGTCCACTCTCGTCACCTCAATCTCGCTCTCGGTATCGCACTGTTACCAATGATATTGGTCTCGCTACCGGTCTCGATATCGTGTCGAGACCGATACCGGCAGCGAGAATTATCTCGAGTATCGTGAAGCCATAAGTATACCATAAAGGCTTTATCATGAAAACAAATTTAAGGTGAGTCTCGCTCTCGTCGCAATCTCAGCGAGATAAAGGCCAGTCTCGGTGCGATCTCGCTCTCGGCAAGAAAAAAAAGGGTATTTAGGTGGGATAACGGGGAGCGAGGACAAGTGACATATCTATGTATATATGCATTTTCTTCATATTCCTCTCGCCAAAATAAGGTAGCAAAGGCTCTTGTTTGCTATTGGGGATAAAGCGCCAATATCTGAAGAAGGAAATAATGTAGAAAGAAGCGATTGGGGAGAGCAGTGTATACTTATATGCCCCATAAATCACACAATTGAAATTTTTCGGAGCGACATAAAAGCTGAAACAACTAAAAAAATTGTCCACAATAAAATGATAAAAACTAATATATCGTCCACTCTCGTCACCTCAATCTCACTCTCGGTATCGCAATGTTACCAATGATATTGGTCTCGCTGCCGGTCTCGATATCGTGTGAAGCCCTAAGTATACTATAAAGGCTTTATCCAGAAAAAAAATTTAAGGTGAGTCTTAGTCTATCTTTAACATTTTTAATTTTATAACAGCAGATTTTTAGTTTGAAAACGTTAATATTTACCGATTTTTTTTCGTATTTACCGTTAAGTTATAAGGCCTAAATATATACCACACAAAAAATATTGTACATGTTATGCTCTTTAACATGGTTTTTGTTTGAACTGAATAACTTTAAAAACTAATAAGTTACAGCGGCTCCAAAAAAAAACTATAGTACAAAAAATAGTACAAATTTAGGTAAAAAATAAAAAATAAATAAATTTTGTCAGCGACCTTTACCAATTAAATTGGTCGATGTGGATCAACAAACAAATAAATAAGGCCCCGAAATTGTTTTAAAAAAAATTTAACCAACTTCACAAAAATCGCTATGAAATATAAAATAATTTTTAATTTTATATCTACGAGTATGACGACATTTTGAAGTCGGTGCAAGTTAAAGAAACAAAACTAGTATAACAAAAGTATTTAATCCTGCTTCCTTATGATCCCGTGAGCTGAAATGTTTAGGTAGTTCTATATAATTTCTTCGATTGTAAGTGTTATTTGTTCAATTTGTACCGGCTTCAAAATATCGTAATTGGTTATTTTTTTAAAAAACTATTTTATTTTTCACTTTGATATATACGACTCGAAAAATGCTGCTTGCAGGAACAAAGTAATTTTAGCAGCTGCAGAGGTAGTTTACTCTATAGAAAGGAAACAAAATTATCTAACTGATTACGAATTAGTCACAATCAGCGTAGTTACTCCAGGTACAATGTTTTATCATTTATCAATGAGGGAATATATTCGGTCCAACAGAATCAAAATCGGTCTACATCTTACGAAGCTAGATGCCGCCACTCGTACTCAATTCATTCAGAATTATCTAAATCACTCCACGCACTATATAGGTAGATTACCCTTTCCCCCCACCCCAAATAAAGGCCAACATTTTTCCTCATAGTAGCATGTGGGGGGGGGGGGGGTCATACTGCATACAACAAAACAGAATCATCCAAATAGGTCTATGTATTATGAAGTTAGGTAATGCCCCTTCCAACACCACTCCACAACGTAAATTTTTGTCGTGGTACAAATGGGGAAACATTTACTACACACTAAATAAGGAATCATGCGAATTGGCCAACACGTTACTAAGTTAGCCTACCCCTCCCCCACCAGCACCCTAGATAAAAATTTATTCTCATATAAGAAAAAAAAAGAATCATCGAAATCAGGCTATGGGTTATATTTCACCACCGCGGTACTACATACCCATCATTTAAGTTCATATCGCGGTACTAATAGAGGAACATACACATCAAACAAACAACAACCAAATTAACAATGGAGGATCATATTTTATACAACAAAAGTTGTATTCTACCCCCACCCTATCTTCGAAAAGATTTTTGACATGGTAGCAATCGGTAAATATACTCTACTCAACAAAAACAGAATCATCCAAATCGGTCTGCAGGTACCGATGTTACGCTACTCCTTTCCCCTCCTCATCCCTCCGTACGACCAAACTGTTTCCGGTATTTTCAATGGGGGGATCATACCCTATACAACAAAAAAAGAACCATCCAAATAGTCGACACTTTACGAAATTGGGTTTAACCCCTACCGTCCACCCACCAAACAACTTTTTGACATAATATCAATCGGGGAGCATACTCTACCCAACAAAAACAGACTCATCCAAATCGATCCACGAGTTATGAAGTTATGACCGGTCCTACATAAAAAATAAATAAATAAAAAAAAAACCCTTGAGTATTGCGAATCTATTTAGCGCGTTGTTTTATGGCTTCGTTCCGTGATAACGACTGTGATACTAGCTTCACGGATTTCAATTATATGACGATGTCTTCTCCATCTTCAGTAGAATTGAAGGATTTTATATTTGACGACGACACGGTCACGAAACGCAAAAATTTTCTGTCAAATAGTTTTTCGTGCTGTTCTCATGGTGTTTATGCTTACCTTCTAAAGAACTGATCTTCCTTATTTATTCCTGTTCTTTGTTATTTATCTAATTTATCTATTTCATGGGGTGTCTTTCTAAAATCTTGGAAATAAATCATAATTATTCCTCTTTTCAAGATGGCCAAGCGTTGTGAGTGATATTTCAAACTATAGACATATTGCTAACTTGTGTTGCATTGCTGAAGTCTTTGAGGCATTACTTTGTAATGTACATTTATTTTCACTTCAAACAATTTATTGGTACTCTCCATCACGACTTTATGAGAGGAAGTTCCACCACGAGAAACCTGGAACTTCTGCTAATCTGAAATCAAAGTGGATTATATCTTCACTGATTTTAGTAAAGCATTTGACCGCCATATTTTGATTCATAAGTTAGCCATCCTCGGCTTTCCGTGCTTGTTTGTTGATCTGGGGTTTCCTATCCCGGTATATTTACAATACCTCTGGTGTGCCTCAAGGAAGCCATCTCAGCCCAATTTGATTTATTATCTACATCAATGATGTATTGGTGTTCTTAAGATTCTGCTATTCAGAAATCCCAAAATTGTCCGGGTTGTCCCGTGTGTAAATGATTGTAAAATTCTAAATTATGACTTAGACGCCTTTTACAATAAATTGGTGTTCTATTAACAGTCTTTCAGTCTTCGCGGCCTTCCTTGGGATAACCGTATTATTTTAACTCTATACTTAGATAGGTTTAACCTCTACAAGCTTAATTTTCTTGATACGAAAAGGGCGAATAATTTTACATTCAGATACGTTGATAGCACTGAGAGGTAGACCGGTTACAAGATACACGTACGAACAGGAACAATGCATGCAATTTAAGACTCTGTATTTTTTCTTTAGCCCAGTTTTGCGTAAAATCACGTATATTTGAATAGGCATGTAATCATAGCATTGATCTTAAATAATATTGAACACATGGAACTACTCATAGCGAAATCAAAATTAATTATTTTCTACTGGCAGACCTGACTTATTTTTCGCAAAACTGGCTAATGTGACATTAAACCAACCGTCAAAAGTTAGGTTACATGGGTGTGCGGATGGTATCTTAAACGAAGTTTCTATTTGATTAACATGGAATTTTTAGGTTTTTTTAAAATGTTTTACATGAGCGATGGAACATGCTACCTGCATTCTATTTATCTCAGTGTTTGTTCTTTGTATGCCGTGGCCAAAGCCTAGGAAACAATCTTTTGATGCGTTAGCATGACTTTCCCGGAAGGGAAGTTAGGGTAAGGGCAGTGAGGTAACTTGCTTCCAGCCTCACATTAAAGGCTTTTGAATTAGTTATCAACCCTAAGTTTATGTATTATCTGGAAACTATGGGTATTTTCGATATTGCTTCGGGGTTAAGCTTTGAAGAAGCAAATGCGTGATCGAGATTGCGGTGCCATGACTCGAGTTACGTTTCGGATTGTTTTTTTTAGCACCGGTAGGCACTGGTTCGGACTAGGAACAGCTGTGACACTACTAACACAAATGAATTAGATTAGTGAAAGTGAACTGTCATTGTGCTTGCGTACTGCTGTATGTTACGCTTAAGTAACGAAATATCTATTTCTCACACACCTTTAGAAGCAACCAGCTGTTCACTGTAATCGAAAATCTTTAATCTTTCCATTATTATTATTTTAAACAGGAAAATTGCACTTTTCGATTCTTCACGTAGCCTTTCCTCTTCTTCAAAATACTCATTTTCATTTTTGTAACGCTGCAGTACACGAATATTTGCTGACACTAATAAACTCGAACACAGGGCTTAGCACTTGGAAGCAGATAACACTTCGGTGCAGGATCACAGTAACTCCAGTTGTCGCCGGTGTTGTCTCGGTGGTAAAATCGAAAACACTATGTTATAAATCTAATAAACGATAGCCTTTACAATTTCCGCTGTACAGATATAGGACCTATTCTTAAATGCAGGTTTTCGCTGGAAGTGCATAATTCCACAACTCAATCGGTTCAGCAAATTTATGAAATTGCTGCACAAATCTGCATTTAGGAATAGGCCCTTACGCCCTTACTTACGCTAGAATCACGGTCTACATGTAGACTCTACAAAACTTTGCTGAGACTGAAACCGGTAGCTCAAGTGCCTTTGGTAGAGTCTAGTATGCTGCTTGCTAGGGCCAGTTTACACATTTCACTCTGTCGTTCTACAAAATGAAAATTTGTTCACACATATCGCTTTGGATAATTCCAACACTAACGTAACTTTTACAATAAAATGCACCAATATGCCAATAGAAACAGTCGCGTGACCAGAAAAGCGGAACGTACCTGGTCACCCGACATACGCCTCCCGCACAAATTACGTAACAAAAGTTCGCTGAACGGAACCGTCTAAACAGGAATCTCTACCCCTGGTTCTCTCCATTGTAACAAGACGTATTGAAACACTTAATAATCAGCTTAGGTTGCAAAAGTAGTTGACGGTTGCAAAAGTAGTTTTTTTATTTTTGAATTTTTGCATTCCGAAAATCCTCAAGGATATCTCTGAAGAAGAGTTTCAGAAAATTCGTTTAAGTAGAAAATTACAGAACTAAAAAGTTCGGCGCGGATGGAAATTTGCTTCGGTGTAATCATATTCCAAAACTTCAAACTACTTTTTCTCGAAACAACGTTTTTCGAATCGGTGACCGCGATATTTCGAGTTCTACTGAACCAATTTACTTGAAACTTTTGCCGCACTTTCAGTATAATTGCCGCCTATGTCGGTATTGTGAATGTGTTGGTAAGTATTTTTTTTTTGGTTTTTTTACAGGCGTTAAAAATCGCACTTTTTTCTTCCCAACTGCATAATTTTTGTTGTTTTCTGTATTTTAACTTCCTTAACCTAACACAACCCCTGCCAAGGCTGTGCTTTAGCATCATAGGGCATCCCCTGAGCTTTGGCAACATCATATATATATATATATATATATATATATATATATATATATATATATATATATATATATATATATATAAAAACCCTACCATGGACGGTTGTTTTCTTCTCGAAACAGATTACAAAAAAAAACCATGCAGAGATAATGTCAGTTGGTCGGAATCCACTTTAAATTGTAGGTCAACTTGCAACCGTTGTCTTGAATCGGGTGAGTTGTTTTCCCGCCCCATGCCCCACAAAGAATTGCGGGAACTAGAAATCTCGGCGGTACAGATGAAATCTGTTTCAGACATCGCAGAGAGCTGCAGTAGTGTCTATGGTATGTCTTACTGATCCCGAAAAATAATTTCCTGATTTTATACCCAGAAAAAACGGCTCTCACTGCGGAATACTTAATCCGTCCATTCTTCGTTTGGGATAAATCAATTGTTGGAATTATAATTTGTTCAGGAGATGGCGTTGGATCAATTCGTTGAGCGGCCATGCCATGGCTACAAGGTTCGAGACCAGGTCTCCCCGTGAGCTTTAATTAAGAAATTTAAATAGTCCACTCCATCTCTGGGCTGTTGTCTAACTCGCGGAAATGAAAAAAAGGTTTCCTTACTTCCGTTACCCTAATTCCCTTCCGGCCAAATCCATGCTAACGCATCAAAGGGTTGTCCCCTAGGCTTTGGCCGCATCGTATATATATATATAAAAAAAATCACAATAATTTTAATTGTAATTTTTGCTCACCTGCTTTTGTAACACTTACACATGCGTACGAACTGTTGTTTAATCACTTTAATGAACTGAATGCGATTAAGTTTTCTCGTGCAGAGCCTTAGAATAAAGAACGAGAGGAAAGGTTGTCTCAAGTAAAAACCCTGTACTTGTGATAAGCACTTTGCTTCTTGGCCAAAATGCTAGGGGGTCAAGTGAAGTATCGTCTTGATCGTCAAATTGGACAGATTTGTTTGCTCAAGTTGTGATTTTTAATTTTTCTGGTGAGATATGGTATAATAAATATATTTTTTTAATTAAAAGACTTTTATTATAATTATTACGACGTGAAGAAACAAGAGGCGATACCTGCGAGAGAAATCTTTTTCAGATATATCAAAGATATCCTTGTTGTGATAAGTGAAAAATTATCCAAAAGTTTATTTGAATTTTATAAACAAGAAAATATTCATCTTGTTTATATCGCCTTGAGGTCATATTCGTTTATGTAGTACTGAGATATTTGGGGCATAAGCAAAGTTCTTTTAAAAAGTAAACTATAGAGTAGGGCAAAGTTATATTATATTAAAAATGTTATTAGAATATATTTTTAAAACACAAAATATTAAATATAATCAAAATAAATTAGCTCCCCTTGTATACAAGCAAAATTTTACTACTTTCATGCAGGCCCGTAAAGACAAAATTCGGGCGCGGGGGGTACCACATACGGGCCCCCACGAAAGGAATTTCGGGCCCGGGACTAAGCGTTTACGGGCCCATATACAATTAGTGACTTTCAATTTAAAATCTGTCTGGTATATTACACTTTTTCGATCGTGAAAATTTTTTTATATCTATAATTAAAATGGAAAAAATTTCTGTTGATGACTCAGATGAAGGGGTCCCTTTTGAAAGCCCGAGCCTGGGGGGTTTACACCCTTCGCCACCCCCCCCCCCCCCCCCCCACCCCTCCATCACTCGGTGGCCCTGCTTTCATGTTCGAAACGCAAACATTTTTCGGAGTGATGTCCTTTCCTCTACGTAGTTTTTTATTCTAAGTATCGATCTGGACTAACACTTTTCGAATTCTTTCCTAATCACTAACAGCCATTTCATAAATTTTACTAAAAAAAATTACAGATTTAGAACTCTGCCGATGATATAGTTGCTGATTACAAGTATGTAACAATTTATTTGCTGTTAATTTGCTAATTTCCAGCCATTGTGTAAATAAAGCTTAAAAAAATATGTAAGTGCATAATACGAGGAAATAACAAGCCATTTTGAGAACAATTTCTTTTTGCCTCACCATAATTTATGTATATCGAATATTTGTAATAACTTATACGACGGAAAAATACGAAACATATATGGTAATATTCTTTTCCGGCAAAATGCATTTTTTTTTATTACATACATTTCAGAATGCTCTCTAAAGCTCGGATCACCACAGTGGCTATATTACTGATCGATAGCCACTGAGTTTGTAGAATACGATTTTTTAGTAAAGTGGTTTTTACAGTGGCTATGATATCCATAGTGGCCACTGATTTATAGACACACAAGCGAGTATTCCTAAAAATAGCAGAATAGGCCCCAATCAATATCTTTGTAAAATTAGAAATTGTGATGAACTGTTGGGGACTCTTTCAAAAATGTAAGAAATGATTTACTGATATACTTCATCTAACTAAGCGCTGATCAACTAATCTCCTATTAGGCCTGGACTTGCACTGTTTGCGTTAGAGAATCTAAGAAAAGAACTGATTGTTTTTTTTTGTATACGATGTGGCCAAATCCTAGGGGACAACCCTTTCATGCGTGAGCAGGGTTGTGGCCGGAAGGGAATTAGGGTAAAGGAAGTGAGGAAACTTGAATGTCTTGTTTTTTGCATTGCCCAGCCCATTGCATTGCATTGCACAGCCCAGAGACGGAGTGTATAATTTTAATTTCTTAAGAAAAACCCACGGGGAGATCTGGTCTTGAGCCCGGGACCTACGGTATGGTGGTCGTGCAGTTTAACAAATTGATCCAACACCATATTAAGAATCCAACAACGACGTCCAAAATTAACTATTTGGAACGTCGATGTAACACCGGACTTTTCTAACTACGTTCAAGCCGACATCTCAAAAATCGTTCTTTATATCTTTGTTTCTTTTTTATAAAGTTTGGCTACCCTCGATAATTTCTGTCTCATGGTTCGTGACTTGGTCTCCCCGTGAGTTTTTGAAAACCGAATTTAAAAATCCACTTCGTTTCTAGGTCTTGAATTACACGAGAGGGATTTTACCCCATTAGTGAAGAAAACCTATTATTTTCTTGGAGAGAGAACTGAGGTAGCAAGAGGGTCATCTGTGAGTGTCAATCACGAATAGTAGGGGTTTAGCTTGAATTTTTCCTGATTTGCTTTTGTCCATTTTCGTAACTTCCTCATTAGGGTTCGAAAAATGTTTTGTGTCAGGTTGATTTAGTATTGCTTGAGCCGGTGAATACAAATTTTCAACCCTGCAAAACACTTATGAACCGGTTTTTTAACGGCAGTCAAAGCCCCTTTCGTAGCAACATTCCGAGGGTTTTTCTACTTTTGCACAGAAGAGAATTGCCTTGAGTTATGCGGTAAAATTCCCCTCGCGTAATTCAGGACTAGGCTGTTGTCTAGCTCGAAATAATGCAAAAACAAGGCATTCCATTTCCCTCACTCTCCTTACCCTAATTTTCATCCGGCCAAAGCAATGATAACGCATCAAAGAGTTGTCTCCAAGGCTTTGACAATATTATAAAAATAAATGTATCCCTTCTGACGATCTTTTCAACAATTTGACAACAGCACTTATATCACAATTTATTAACGTCTTGATTTAAGATTAACCCTTTAATTCTTAAATTGACTTAAAATTATAAAGAAGATGCTTACATATATTTATCAACACACTTCATAAGTTACATTTCCTTAGTTCCTATTTTTACATATTTTTGCTCTGATTACAATATCTTTCTAGACTGTGATTTGCGAGACATACATACCAAAACGGGAGAAACCAAAAGAAAATGCCTGAATGTCTATTGGGACAGGATTCCTTTCATTCTTTGTTGTCAGAGAACATTTTAATTAAAAATTGTCGCACTGGAGTTAATCCCTTTAGGCTATAAAATTGCATTTTTAAATTTGAAGGGTTGAGCAAGATATTTGAAGCTCCCATCCGACTTTTTCCTCGGAGGACTTTAAATAGAAAATTGCCCTGACATTGACATAAAAATGCCTTCGGGAACTTTAGACACCACAATGAAAATCGCGACTCGACTGAATTAGTTCCTTTGTAAAGAACTTTTCTCCTTTTGTTCTTATTTTCTGGTAATTATATTAGTTCATTCCTTTTGATTTTTTTTTCATAGTTGAACTGAAAGTTTTTGTCATCGTTAAAATTAAGAATTATAGTATTCGGAATTAGTGTCCGCTTTTGTAATAAAACTGATTTGTCACAGAATTATCTTTTAGCGGAAATATATATTATAAAACATTTTCTCCGTTTCATTTACGAGTTAAAATTTTTTTTACATGACAATGTCAGCATAGGTATTATTCTTAATCTAAAGGAAAGCATGACACCATAAGGATGGTGAAGACAACATTTTTATACATTCATGCTTGTTCTACCTAACATTGAGACCTCCCTAGTTGTTCCTACAGTAAAATAACTAAGTGAAAAAATAATTTATTTTGTAATGTTGCGGAGGTCCAGCTCGAAAAGTTGAGACTTTAGTATACATAATTCGAAAGAGTGCATTCAAATGATTACTTCAAACCAGAGTTATGATCTTCAGTGCCTACGTAAGGAAACAATGTACAGCTCACATTCCTCCAAATTTAGTTGTGGCTTCGTAAATAGGTAGATTGAATTTATTTTTTGTTCTCTTATTCACCTTTTTCTAAATTTCCTTCCAGTCAAAGCCATGTTAACACATCATAGGGTTGTCCCCTAGGTTTTCGCTACATCGTAAATAAAATTTGACGCGATCATAATCTCTTGAAAAATCTGTACATGCACTAAAATTCGCCTGAAGGTGTAATTAAGAATGAAAATGGCAATGTTGTTACTGTGAAGTGTGAATGGAGAACGTTACAAAACTATAATATTAATTGTATCATTTTGTTCTAAACAACAAAAGATTTCAACAAGATTGTGCAACACATCTCGCGATTAAATTTCTTTCTCTAGGATTATATAAAATCGTGGGGTTATTTCAAGAACATCAACTACTAAATAGTGCTCAAAATTTGATTCGATTAGCCGTTTCTTCCGGATACCCGAATCTCTTCACTAATTGATTTTTAGAATCGATTCCTCTGGTAATCGAATATTTCAAATAAATCGAATAATCGACTAATTGAAGAATCGAGGATTTGCAGAATCAAACCAGATAAAAATGGAAGGAATCATTTGAAGTACGTGAAACGTCGTTGTATTGTCATTAATTGGAAAAAGAGTTGAGATTTATGTCACTGCGTTTTTAAAAATTCTTGTAAGCATTGGCATAAGAAAATTGTGAAATTTTTCTATACATGAATGCATGCGTATACATGTATCGCAACTTTAGCGCATTATAATTACATGAAGTCTCAAATTTTCACCGCTGGGATTTCAATTTTGGTACTTACCAAAGTTCAAACATTCGATAAAAATCAGTGAAATTTATAAACTTTTTTGTCACTTATAGTAGGAAATTTTTAATATTTTAATTCTGATTTACAATAATATGTCGAGGAATAAATTATTCTGAATGTCTCTAATACGGAACAAATTTTTCTTGATTGTGTAGTTGCTACACTTTTTTTCATTTTGAAATCCAGAAGCTTAACCTGCCTAAATCAAAAAATCGATTATTCGAATAATCGACTTGTCCGAATCTTAAGAATTGAGGAATCGAACACCCGGGTAATTCGATTCTGTCTTAACGATTCTAAGGTTCGGGTAATTGACCAAGTAGTCGATTATTCGATTTTTGTTAGCACTACTACTAATTGATTTAAAAACATTTATCGTATTAGTGTCGACGTTTGTGAAAAAGTGTCGTTTTATTTTAATTTTTCTTTTAAGTATGAGCGGTCATAATTTCGTAACGTGTGGACCGATTTGGATTGAGGCGGTTGGAGAGGTAATGTTTAAACCCAACTTCGTAACGCGTCGACCAATTTGGATGGTTCTTCTTTTTTAACCGATTTCAAAAAAAGAGGAGGTTCTCAATTCGACTGTGTGTTTTTTTTGTATGTTTGTTACGCGATCATTCCGCCAATTATGAATTGATTTTGATGATTCTTTTTTTGTTTGGTAGGTCATACTTCAGAGGTGGTCCCATGTCCAAAAAATTGTTGGTGGGGGTGAAACCTAACTTTGTAACGCGTGGACCAATTTGGATGGTTCTTTTTTTGTTGTACAGAGGATGATCCCCGATTGCTAATAGGAGGACAAAATTTGGCCTAGGGTGGGGGGAGGGGCAGTGGTAGTCAAGATACGTAACGCGTGGAACGATTTGAACGGTTCCTTTGCTGTTATATACAGTATGATCCCCCATTGCTTATAGGAGGATATGTTGGTTCTATGGTGGGTGAGGGGGAATTGGAGGGGAGTAGTCTAATTTCGTAACGCTTAGTTTGGTTTGTTTCTTTAATTTGCACCGACTTCAAAATGTCGTAATAGATATAAAATTAAAAATTATTTTATGCTCGCTCATTACTAATATGAGAAAAACATTGACCTAGGGTGGTGAGGGGCGGTCGAACTTTGTAACACATGAAACGATTTGGATGATTCTTTTCCGATATATAGAGTATGTTTCCTTATTGGTATTGTGATAAAATTAAAGAGGGGAGGGGGTTATGCAGGTGCAGTACTCAAATTCGTAACGCATAGACCATTCTGTTGTATATAGTGTGGTCACCTATTGCTACTATGAGGAATCATTTTGATCTAGGGTGGGTGTGGTGGGAGACTAGTCGAACTTTGTAACGCGTGGACCATTTGAATAATTCTCTCTTTAATGTATATGCTTTTGCCATTGGTACCATGAGTAAAATGTACAGAGTTTGGGTGGGAAGGGTGCACAACACATTTTCGGATCATACTCTATACAACAACAAAAGAATCATGCAAATGAGTCTGCATGATTCTTTTGTTGTTGTATAGAGTATGATCCTTATTTACTACTATGAGAAAAAAAAATTGGTCCACATCATTGTTAGTATGTGAAGATTGTTAAGATGTAGTGGGCGGGCGGTGGAGGAGTGGAGCGTGGGCCGACACACAGGGCATCTTACTGCATTTGAATCATGACAAATATTCTGGCTAAGGGTAAGAGTGGGAGGAGGAGCGGCACCTAGCTTCGTAAGGCGAAGATCGATTTTAATGAATTCGATTCTGCTGTATAGAATACGATTCCTCCTTACTAAATGATAGGAAATGTTTCACTTAAAATGACTACGGGAAGGGCATGGAGCAGTCCCATTTTAGATGATTCTCTCTTGCTGTATTGACTACGTTGTCGTACCATCGCTATGGGTAGAATTTTTTATCTAATAAGAGGGTATAAAAGGGTGGCCGTGACTAATTTCGTGACATTTCGTACCTCTGTTTATCTGAAGGTACTGAAAGTGAAAAATAAAATAATTTAAAAAAAAGTTGAACGACTTCACGAAAAGTGCTAAAAAGCTAATGTATAATCTCACATCTATTACGACATTTTAAAATTCGGTGCAAATGAACCAAGCAAAACAACTACCTAACCACTACATAATACACATAAAACTACGTAAGTTTGATCGATTGATGAGTGGAACGATCACTACGCCATGGTTCCAGGGTTCGTAAGTATATTAAATCTAGCTCGCAACAATCCAAAAATAAGACATTCCAGTTCCCTCAGTCCGTTACCCTAATTCCCTTCTGGTCAAAGCCGCATCATAGGGTTGGGCCTTGGCTACTCCATTAAAAAAAAAGCTCACGGTATCAAAAGAAACGAGGATTAAATATTTTTTTGTAATTGTTTTGTTTGTTTGCACCGACTTCAAAATATCGCAATAGAATAAGTAAGATAGATAGATAAATTAAATATTATTTAATGCGTTTCATTGATGCTCTGCTGCCTTCTACGACAAAATTGTGTTTGGTGACTTGAACCTTCCAGCTGTCGGCTGGGAGCGCTCTTCCGTGGAGGATGATGTGATGCCTTCTCCCTCGACTGCTCCTCAGTAAGTTGTGAACGACTGCGGAAGGTTTCTGGATCACTTTTCCCTCCGATTTTGATGACGTGCAGGTACGGAATTGCCTGACCCTCTTGCTTCCGAGTTCAATCATCATCCTGATTGCGGTGTTTTTTTCAACTTGGTACTTCAACTTCATAGCGGCAGAGTTTTTGAATCTCAACGTTTGGTTGTTATCCAGCGATTGGTCGAGTGTTAGCGTGCTCTATGATATCTTTTATGCACGTTTTACTCAATGAAGTGCAATCTGTTCTTCTAAATATTATCATTTCCCTCTAAATAATTTGAAAAGCAATGCCTGGAAGAAATTTTGCGATCAATGACAGACATCAATTATCTTACCTACTGCGATCTCTAACATAAATTCACTTCCCAGCTATAGATTACAATGCATTGATGTCCAAAATGAGGTCTATTGTAAGCACCAACCCCAGATAATTTTGGAAGTTCATCAACTCTAAGCGCAATTGTGATGGTCCTCCTAGGACCTAGACGTTCGTGGCCGCAAGGGTAGCGAACCCTCTTCGTTCACTTACTTATTCGGCAAATTCGTATATACTGCGTGGTGTGATTTCTACTGTGATACTTCTTCTGCCGATATTACTTATTTTACAAGGCTTTCGTCGACTTGACTCGAACTGACCTATCAGATTGCTTCTCAAGCGGTACTGATGGCATCCATACATCTTTAAAAAGTGTAAATCGTCTATTACCCATCTTCTCTGTTACTTATTTAATCTGCCTTTGTTTGTTAGGTGTTTTTCACGTCTGTGGAAAGATTCTGCAATAATTCTCTCTTACAAAAAGGCAATACGTGTGATATATTCAATTACAGCCGATCGCAAACCATGTTGCGAAGATATTCGAGGCTTCAGTTTTAAGTGTTTAAGTGACTTTCACTGTAGGCCTTTCATAGGACCTTTTTAGCATGGCTTCCTGAAGGGATAATCGATCTTGACCAACCTGCTTGAATTCCTTCATCACTCCTTGTCGGCCATTGAATCGGATGAACAAGGGGAGGGGATTGTATATAATTAGGGGATTTAGTAAGGTTATCGATAAGATCCGTCACCGCATCCTTATTCGCAGGCTGTCATTGTTTCTAACTCGCTTTATCATTGGTGTTCCAGCAACCATCTTCCTCTGAACGCTGTTAAATACACTGCCATGACTTTCTACCGCATAAAAAGTCCTATCCTCTTGACTTTTCTATAGGTGGAATAGCCTCTACAAGTCCAAAGATTTGAGCCTTATTCTCAACTCTCATCGATCCCTCAAGGATCATGTAGACTTTATTGTTAACAAGGCTTGTTCGAAGCTGGGATTCGTAAAACGAATGCTTAGGGAACTTGATGACCTTTACTTAACAAGGCAGAAGCTAATTGCACCTTCAGAAATATATTATAGCTTCGTCAGACCAATTTTGGAGTACGTTAGCCCTGTATAAGCTTCTTACTGTGCATATCAACCGCATCGAGGCTGTGCAGCGAGGATTTCTTAAGTTCGAAATTCGTGGCTTCCTCTGGAATAATCCCGTGATTCGAAGTGGAATTGCTTCGAAACTGAGAACTGCAGAAAGCCAGTTGAATTTTTTATACCGATGTCTAAGGCGTTATACATATGAGTTTACGGGGGATTGGTACATCCACTCCAAGGGGTACTTGTGTATATTTTCCACCTACTCACAAGATAAATTCCAAATTATTTTAAATACTTTCTAATAATAACTTTTTTTTTAATCACAAAATAATTACCGCTTGGAGTAAAAAAATTTCACATTCGTACAGCAATTCTATATTTATTATCTGTAGTATTGTTAGAGTATCTCTTGAAACATTTTTACAAAACATCACTTCATATGCAATTCACACATGAGGATGTCTTGGAAAAATAACAAGAAAGTGTAACTTTATGCATTTCAGTTGTAGTTGGATCTTGGATGTCGTTTCAAAACTATAGAGAAGTGAATGAACCAAACTTGTTAGACATGTTCAAGTATCCGCAACAATTTGCATGAAAATTTCCATTTTGAAAGCCTGAAATCTTATTATATGTATTCTTGCAGACTATAATAAAACACATTGAAATATCCTCTGAAAACCACTTTCGGTTTTATCCTGCGGATGGTGATTTTATGCATGTGTGCATGTTTCTATCGGCCGCATAGAAAATGTAGTTATCGTTAAGTGGATTGCCTGTCTTCATGTCGGATATTTAATATTATAACTATATTTGCTGTATGGAGACAGACAGATATCTCTTTTAGTATTACTTAATTAGTCAGCCAAGGCAATTTCCTAAATTCAATTTTTAGTAGGAAGGAGTGACAATTAAATATCCTTCATAGTAGCACATGTTAAAAATTAAGTTGGACTGTAATCAGTGGATTTTTCTGATGGAGGTTTTTTTTGATAAATAAAACACTTGGCAATAAATTTCAAAACTTAACCAAACTTAATGCGCTGATATGTACGTTTACTTATCACAGATTTTGAGCAACAAACTGATACGCTATCTCTTCATACAAACGAGAGTATACAAACTATTATGGCTACTTCTAGGCACTACTTAATAAAATATTTGGATTTTGTACGGAGCTTTTATTTCGCAAATCTGTTTGGTCAACAAGTAATAATTTATTACCAAAATTTGCAATCAATTAGTTTCGACCAAGTTAAAGGCTAAGTTAAAATTAAAAAAAGGATACAGTACTCATAAAGCAAATTATATTTCATAAATCGTCCACTATTTTTCAAAATTCAAAATACCTTATTGCCACCGTCGGCACCGATCTTGTTAATTATACACTTTCGCAGTCACCTGGTTTTTTGGAGATAACAAATCCAAAATTAGACCGAACTTCATGATTATTTTTTTAAATTTTCGTTTTTACGGCGGATTTATGAAAAAAACCATTGATTTTCGATTTTTTACTTTCAGGGTCACCTGGATTTTTTGGCTGTAAAAAATCGAAAAATCAACTTTTTTTTATAATTTTTTTCAATTTATTGTTTTTACGTTAAACATCTCAGAAATTAAAAAAAAATTAATATTTTTTAGGCAGCGTCATTTTTTTTAGGCTTTCTCGGAGGAAGTGGTGTATTAACCGGGTGTTTAGTTGCTTTATTACCCGCGAAGGCTGCCGCCCCTCCCCCCGCCAGGTTTGAATACTTTAATTTTTTTTCATTAATTTTCTGTTTAGTTATAAAGTTTGACAAATCGACTTCTTTTTTTTTTAATTTGTTCGTTTTCTGGTGTAGATTACGAAAAAAAAACTGTCGATTTGGTAGCGTAAAAAATTGCTGTGGAGGTTCATTTGTAAAAATTGATTTTTTTTTCAGCATTCAAAGCTGAAAAAGTATGAAAAATACTGATTTTTTCAAATTTTCGTATTTTTTTTATAAATCCGCCGTAAAAACGAACATTAAAAAAAACATGAAGATCGGTCTAATTTTGGTGTTTTTATCCCCAAAAAACCAGGTGATCGCGAAAGTATATCATTACCCCGATCTTTCTTCCAAAATACATGTTAGCTCGGTAAAGACCGTTAATTAAATAAATATTAAACCCCAAAGTATATTGTCATCTCGGCAAAGGGTTCGGCTTTTATGGTCTCTTGAAGATTTCAGTTCGGTGAATCTCTTTCTTTTTAGGTTCCATCAATCAATCATTCAAGGAAGTACACTCGTTCTTCCTTGATATGACTTACAGCTCTCCACCGCATCGTTATGTTCAAATGTTGGCTTAACATTGCTGCTGGCTTTAATCTTATCCAGGCAGATTTGCTTTGCATTTGTGAAGTGTGTCTATTTACCACCTTCCGGGTACACGGAAAGTACACGGAAGTACACGGAAATACACCGAAAGTACACGGAAATACACGGAAAGTACACAGAAATACACGAAAAGTACAAGGAAGTTGACGGAAAGTTCACGGAAAGAACACGGAAAGTACACGGAAATTACACGGAAATAACACGGAAAGTAAATGGAAAGTACACGGAAAGTACATGGAAAGTACACGGATAGTACACGGAAGTACAAGTAAAATTTCACGGACCATATGGAACTACACGTAAGTACACGATAAGTGCAAATAGTCACTTCTGTATTCATATTACTGGTAATAGTTTATCACAGCCTGTTCTAAATACAAACCTGGCGGGGGGAGGGGGGCGGGAAATACAAACCTGGCTGGTGCAAGTTAACTGAGCAACTAAAAGTCTGTTTCATATACCTCTTCCTCCCAGAAAGTCTAATAAAAATTTGACGGAACGTATTGTGTACCTCTTCGTCCTACAAAGACTAATAACAAATTTTTATTAGACTTTCTGCGAGGAAGAGGTATATTAATCAGGCTTTTGGTTGCTTAATTTACCTCCGCCCGCCAGGTTTGTATCTAGAACAGGCTGTGATAAACTATTACCAGTAATATGAATATGGAAGTGACTATTTGCACTTATCGTGTACTTACGTGTAGATCCGAGTAGTCCGTGAAATTTGTACTTGTGTGGCAGTGGCTTGGTACCTTGATGAACTACTATTTGTAACTTTAGAGTTGGGTTCTTGAGATTGAAGGATCCGAGCTGGGAGGACTTAAGAACGGCGTTGAATTCAAGGGATCCAGCATCGAATGTTCGTCCTTCGAGTTGACGAGTTCAACTCGTGTTATCTTCGTGACGTGCCTAGCAAATGATATATCGAATAATTTGAGCTGCGATATCTAAGAGTGTCCTAGACTGAGGACTTCTGGCTTTGAGGACTTTTGTAGTACACCTTAAGAACAGCGTTGAGGTCGGATCCGAGCTGTGAGGACTTAAGAACAGCGTTGAGTTCTGAGGATCCAGAATCGAATTTTCGTCCTTCGAGTTGACGAGTTGAACTCGTGTTGTCTTTGTGATGTGCCTAGCGAATGATAGATAGAATAATTTGAGCTGCGATGTCTAAGGGAATCTTAGACTGAGGACTTCTGTGTAAACCTTAAGAACAGCGTTGGAGATTGGGGATTCAAAATCGAACGTTCGTCCTTAGAGCTCGCGAGTCCAAGTCGTGATGTTCCTTACTTCAGTGAATGATAGATCGAAGGATCTGAGCTGTGATATCCAAGAGAATAATCTTAGAGTAAGGACTTCTGACTTCTGCAAAAGGCTCGCCTTTGACTTTAGCGAATGGTCCAACTAGGAATACTTCTGATACTCATCTGAAAAGTAATAAACTAATGTTGGGTAATGATTATTGCAAGTCTTAAAAAAAACTGACCTAGAGAAAACATTATTTGCCTAGCATTTTAATATTGCCTTCAGTGAGGGCTTCATATTTCAGACGTTAAAGGAGTAAAAAAGAGAAACGATTTATTATTATTTTAAAATCTGAACAAGAATTGCTTATACTTGAAACTGTTAGTAGGAACTGAACTCGAAAACAAAATTTTCTAGCACTAAGAAAAAGTTAAAAATGTTTCGAATTGTCTACTACGTTTATTATGTTAGAACGAAACGTAGAAACTTTAAAGGTAATGAAAAATGAACTATAGAAATTGATTTTTTTATTTTTTTTGACTAAGAATATGTGCAGTGGCTGTTTAGAGTTACCACACTTGTACTTTCCGTGTAATTATCGTGTACTTTGCGTGTACTTCCATGTACTTTGCGTGTACTTCCGTGTACTTTCCGTGTACTTCCGTGATATTGTCGTGTAATTTGCGTGTACTGTCCGTATTAATACATCTCCAGAATTGTTTGGAATCGATACGCAGCGTGGCTCTCATGTTACACAGTTACTCGGCATAGGAATCCTGCAGCCGAGAGAAAAATCGGTGACAGGGTTCGGAGTACGCCAGGTAGTCATCGTAACTTCCATACGAACAGATCATATTCCAAGTTTAACCCCTTAAGTACTTCAGATGTCGCAAAGCACCGTCTAGCCAGGGACGAAACAAATGATAGGGTATCCCATCCTAGAAAAGGAAGAGGAACACATCCGAAAAAACAGGCATAAAGAACGTCATAAAAGCATCCACAGCCAGATCGAAGTCGCATTGATGGACGGAAGTAGTCAACCCGTTTAAAGTTAAAGAATAAGTCACCAAGTAAAGAAGAAGATGCGTCGGCGGTGCCGAAACTCATAACAACCAATAGTGCAGGGTGATGACACGATTCGGGAACCAAGGCAGTTAGGCATCTCCTAACAATCGTACCGCCTGTGTCGGACGAAACACAAGGTCCAAAAATCTACCCTGATTGTTAGCAATATCACAGCACTAAGCCAAGCCGGAAGAGGCTATAGAGTCCATAAAGGACAGAGCGTATTGAGGAGCAGAGGTAAATCATAGGGATGGGGGATCGAACTGAGAAAATCGTTTCTTAGATCGATTAATCGCCTTAAAAGGATCGATATCCATAGATCGAATAGATCGATTCAGTTTATTTTGATATTTCAATTTATTTCAGCTTTTTAAATTGCAAGTAATTAAACCTGTTTCTACATGTAAAAATATAACCAATTTATTAAGGTAAGGTTAATTCGATACAAAAAAAAGCATATTTTCGATAATTTTTTTTGGCAACACGGTTAATATATATTTATTTCTATAATTACTTCATAATAATATAACATTTGAAGAACATTTCGTGAAATTAATTTTTAATTTTTATGAAGAAATGAGCCATTGACAGAGAATCTCCGCGGACGTCTCAAAAAAAAGTTTGATTGCGGTACCCCTCATAACTCATCATTGGATCATCTGAAATCAAAAAACCAAAATGGTTTTTTTAGTTCATAAGTTTATGCAGGTAATGACGTCGAGTTTTTGTTTTTTTATTGATTTTTCAATTTTTTACAGCACTTGGAAGTCAAAATGCCGATTTTTCATCAAAAAAATAGAAAAGATTGTGATTTTAAAATACGTTAAAATAAAAAAATAAAAAACAACTCGACGTCAGTACCTCGTCATTTGTGTAAAGAAAAAGTGTGCAAAATTTCAAAAGTATCGGTGCAGTAGATTTTTAGCTACAGTAGGCACCGACTCTGAAAAAGCTAAGTGTGAAAAAAACGCGTTTAAAGTTTTAACACTGATCTTTTGTATATGGGATGTATCGGATGGAGGGAGACCCGAGGCACTGTATCTCCGGAAGTTTTGCTCCAATCGACCTCAAATTTTAACTAGATACTCCTGAAGAATTGTACTATCAAATAAAAAAATTTACAAAAAAAAATTTTTAATACCTTCCACTAGTTATATTCTGCTTGTTTATTTGGCAAATCCGCGTAAACGGAGTTGGATCAATTCATTGAGCGGTACGACCACCATCCCATGGGTCGCAGGTTCGAGACCAGCTCTCCCCGTGAGCTTTTATTAAGAAATTAAAATAATCCACTCCGTCTCTGGGCTGTTCTCTAGCTCGCATGAATGCAAAAACAAGACTTTATAGTTTCCTCACTTCACTTGCCCTAATTTCCTTCCAGCTTTAGCCACGTCGGGTAAAAAATAAACTAATATGCATAACATCTAGGATGTCGGTACTTATACAAAATTCAACTAACTATCGAAGCAATTACAAGGTGCATCATGAATTCTAAAACCAATTTGTATAAAAACTTAAAATCGCATATTATCACTTATTTTATATTTTTCTTTAGATAACTTATTTCTTTCTTATTGTGGAATCACCAAACCAGAAATAAAACATAACAAGCCACCGATGACAAAATCATGCATTAGTCACTAAACTAGACAGTTAACACTAAAGTATTATAGCGATCACAAGCGCATTCACCTAAAAATTAAGATTCTTTTAACATTTTTTTTTACATTTGGATTATTTTATTACACAAATGAAAGATAAAATGAAAAAATATCACGAGTTAGCTTATTTTTTTTGGTACGTGTTAAATAGATCGAAATCGGTAACAAAGAAATCGATTCGAACTGAATCGGTCAAACGTAAAATCGATTCAAAAATCGGCAGATCGCAGGCTTAAAGATCGATCTCTTGAGATCGAATCGAAGATCGCCCATCCCTAGTAAATCAGGGTATAAGACTATCGGCGTCAGGAGAGAGTACCGTCCGTGGGAAGCAGGCAGTAAAACAAAATGTAAATAGATGCAACGAGCAGTACTCTGCAGAGGTCAACAAGGGGGAGTAACACATACAGTCTCCTGGCAGGGAATTACAAGACCAAGCACCAAAGCTCAAAATCACGGGAGTCAGAAATATGAACAACGAGTACGAGATACCCTCCCTAATCGCACACAAGACCCCGCCGCCAACATTAGAACTCAGGTCAGACAGGTGACGATCCCGGCGAAAGACGTGAAACTCTGTCCCGAAGAGTTCAGTCAGAAATCCCGGCACACAGCCAAGCCCCAGTCAAGCAATTAAAGAGAGGTTTCACTGTATAGCTGTTTGGCAAGTTTTGTGGTTTGGAGGCAGGGCCCGCTCGGGTCTTAGGGACGAACTCCCGAACAATGGACCCGAAGGTCCATATATCCGGAAAGACGACAGCCGAAAGAGAGTTCTCCGGGATAAACACTTTGAAAGAAGCAATAAATTTGCGGCCATCACGGTCGTCTACAGGGTTGATCACTTCACTGGTAAGAATACAACTAACTACTCGCAGAATCACATATAAACACTTCGCAGTCTAAATCACGACTAAACTAACCAGGCTGCTCCTCAGAACTATTTGTCCTACTCAGCTTAGTTCTAGAAGCTTCAGTCACTTAAGTAGTTCTAGATGTTTCCTCTTATACATTATCACCACACTTCTTGACCAGAGGTTCGAGTCACCCTTGATTTTCTACGTTTGACATTTCCTTGCCTTGATTTCTGACCATAGTGAGCGGTTCCCTTTTTGTGGCCTACCTCGTGCAAGTTACAATATTATCGGGAACACCTGACCGAGAAGAAATACGATCATCCTCGGAGGTATCGGGATGAGCTCTGTATAGAAAAATGCATCTAGGTCGCTGTGCTGGTCTAAGAACGGAAATGTTAGTGCGACTAGGAGACTAGAGGAATTAAGAAGATATTGTGTACTTAAAAACATGGTAATGTTACTTCATCAGGGCATTCAATTTAAGCAAATTACCTTATATACTTGTTCAAATAAATCTAGTTGCACAAAAATAAGTTTTCACGGAAGACAAGAAAATCTTAGAAGTCGCCACTTAGACTGACTTGTTTAGACAATGAAAACTGCTCAATACTAAGGAAATTGTGAACCACCTTTTGTTTCACTCCTTGCAAAAGCAAAACAAGAAGTTTATAACATCATCATGAAAAACATTTTGAAATTCGCAATAGAGACGGTTACCTTACAAACGTACTCCTCAACGATTGCTACATGCCCTAGAATATAGGTAAGGTTATAGCTAACGCAGTCTAATCTACGTGAGGAATTCCTACCGCCGCCACAACCTAACCAAACCTAGCAAAAAGAATAATTAATTTATTGCACCAACTCCGACTGCAGTTGTTCTGTTTTAATACTTTAGTTACCTTTCACTTTCACTGGCATCGTCGACATTAATTCCAATTTCAGCCCAACATATTTTAATGCTCCTTCTAGTGCGCAACAATAAAAGAAAATTACAATCCAAACTCAACAAAGTTTTTCCCTCTGCTTTCCGACTGTCATTTTTCCCTTTCGTAACGCCCTCTGTGCGTCTTCGCCTTTGTTGATTATGAAACCGTTCAGTTCCTCCCGCCTAATTTTCTTGATGTGTTTTATTTGAGCATGTAATTTACTTTTTATTTTCCTCCCCGACATAATTCTATTCAATTTTGACTCACGCGCATTTACCCTCGTAAACGTCTTCCTTCTTAGGATTTTTCTTCAAGCTCTTTAATGTTCTCCCAAGGACCATTTTTCTCAGTGCTGTTGTGCCTCTTGTGGTTTAATGTTTCCCCAGTTAAAATGTGAAATGAAAAGATTATTCTTGTAGCAAGGTGGAGATTAGGTTTTTCCTCTAGCGGATATAGGTTTTCGAAGTTCTTGAATAAGGGAGAAATTTAAATATTTTATAAAGTAGCTTTGTAATATAGAGAAGTCTACTGGGTTATTTTTAATTATACAGGTCGTCCCTCAGTAGAACAAAAGATACTTTTTTGGTGCCTAATTCAATATTTTTGGTGACTTTTTATTAAGCATAAAACATATCTGTTTCTCTTCTTTATGACAGTTTCGGGCAACGCTTTGCTTGGCTACACATCCATCACAGAAAATCTCTTTTTAATTTCGTACTTTTTTACTACTGACGCCAACAAATTTCAAGGCCAAAATGGCTCTATGCATCAATTTTGTGTTGGCAGTACTTAAAAACGGTTTCATATATTATTTTTATTTTGGCAGTATTGCGACGAACGATCACCAAATTAGAAAATTGCTCTATTCCGGCGACCAGTGCGTCGTTCTCTGGCAGTTGGTAGTTCCGATTTTGTGCATTTCCATTTAACGTAGCACTTTCGAATTTTTTACAGCAATTTTTTTTTATTCGTTGGTCGTCGGTCGTCACAATTAAGGGGTCCTCTACTCTCGAGGCCCGAAAGTGAGCGGTCTTTTTGGGAATGAATTGCGAAGGATCTACTGAATACATTTTAAGTAATTTTTTTTATTTTGAAGATACATGTTTTGACTTTTCAATTTTACTTCTGAAGATGCAAAAAAATAAATCTCGCGACCTTGAAACGTCATTGATGACATTGATGTTGAAACTGCATGGGTCCCGCTTAAGCAAAGTTGTGGCCAATTGGGTAATCTGTTATCTGAAAATTTATATTCTTTATAATCATAGTTACGTTGGCTATGTTTTCCCGAGACAGATTTTTTTTATTTTGCAATTTGTTAAAGTTATGCAACAATTTGTAAAAATTTCCAATTTTTACGTCATTTTTTGACCTATTAGAGGCTATAAAAATGGAACAAAATAAAATTTTGCAAATCGTACACGGAAAACATAGCGATATGTTTTTTGAACAATTTAAAAAAAATTATTGAAATCGGACCAATACTTTTATGAGAAGTCTTACTCGGCAGCTAAAAAAACACTACTTTCGGGAAAACGCGTTTAATGATAAATAACGATGTATAACTTGATTGTAGTAACTTACGAGTTAATCTGCTATACCGGGGCCGTAGAGTTGTCCTTCCTTATCACGTTGATGTTTTTGGTTGTCCACAATCTTCTCAAGAACGGACCGGTAAATTTTTAAGACAATGATTTTTAACTGGACAAGCGCCGTCGCGGCGCTCCGCGCTTAGTTTTTCGGAAACGGCCGGAGACGGGTACCTGTCTGTTCCCAGAAACATGCAAAGGAATGTGATTTTCATGAAATCCTTTCTGTGGCGTATTCTCAGATACATATAGATTGAATTAAAAAAAAAAAACAAAAATCGATTTTTTGAAACCGCGAGAGTAGAGGACCCCCTTAACCAAATCAAAATTGGTCGGAGAATGTCAAGAGCTGGATGAGTTGGAAAGAACAAATCATGTCAACTTGGTTTTAATACAAGGCAACGGGATTTGTTTTTTTTGTCGGCCCGAGCCAGCTTGTCCTAACTGGACATTCCACAAATATTGGGTTCAGCCAAGCTCAGTCTAAAAAGACTTAAGCTTCAAGGCTGAGTAGAGATAGGGAGGTCTTTTGATTTGACACACAGCACTGTTTTGTTTTTTAGCGGGACAGGTGGAAATCTTCCATAAGACACCGGACAGTCCGTGATCTCCGGCAGTCTGAGATTATTATTCGCTAATAACACCTCTTTGTGCGAATTTGCCGAAAATGACCACCTAAAACCGCGTCCCCTTTTGTTGTGGGGTCCAAATCCAGCTGTCGCCCCTAACCTCGATTCCCTGGGTCACTGCTAACCCCTAAGCATTTCTGCAGAAATCCATGTTGTCCCACCGTCTCCACTGTTCCTCCTTGGTTCATGATTTTCATCATGACCTACACCCCTCCTCTACTAATGGCAGTAAAAGGTTTCATTAAGATTTACGACCAAGTCCTGGTGCCTTCCTCTTGCTGAGTTTGGCTGCCAGACACTTTACCGGATGGTTTCTCCAACTGCTTCCTATTAACAGCTGGCAACAATAATAACAAGTTCGCAATTCAATCCATTCCCGGCTTTCTTGACGGCCTGCGCATCCTACGTCGAGAAGACTGGTTCTCCCTGAGGATTCGTCCTCATATCTCTGCATCCGAAATTCTCTTCACTAGGATGTGTCTCTGATGCACTCCTGGCGTTTGGAGCCAGAGTGTCTATAGCCTTCAATAGGGTCTCCTTAAAAATCCCGGGTCTATCCCCCCATTTCTACTCGCGACCATCACCAGACAGAGGTCATTCGCTGCAGTCAAAGAGAAGGTCGGTCTCACGCTGTTGCCAGCTGTTGTCCCTTTCTGAGGAACTTTTGTCTTCCGAACTCCCGCAGATATCTTCCCTTTAGTTTTTACGGGTCTGGTTTATTGGCTAGGGTTATGTTAGCAATAGCAGGCCGTAGAGCTATTCTTATATTAAAATGTTAAAACAAACGCATCCCCTTCTGCACAGAAGATGTTTTCTTGTGGACTGGTGGTAGAATTTTTGATGGCTGCTCAAACGCTGGACGTTCCACCTTTGGGCTTTCAACATATTTGAGGTTTCCGGTTTTACAGCCCTAAGTTTGCACTTCGGAACCGTCTCGCCGCACCCGCATCTTCAGATGACTAGTCAGTTGAGAGGGGTGGTTGGTTGACCTCCTGACTTTTCCTGTACCTTTTAGCGGCTATATGCCGCTTTTTAGGATTCTGTCTTCTCTTACGCTTGGAAGCTTTGGTCTTAAGCTCAGCGCTAGGACATGTACCTTCTTCTGGATTAACTGCAGCTGATCCTTCGGAGGTCTGCATTTTATACTGGTGCGTGTACCGCGGAGATAGGCAACTCGTGAGAGGTTGACCTTCAACACATACATTGTTAATAGCACCTTCTTCAAGGACTGCTACAACAGTTTCAGCCGGCAGAAGTCCAGCATTCACAGTCGCCATAGAATTTTCTAAAGGCAATTTTTCCAGAGCTTCATCTGTTGTAACTCCCGTAGAGATAGCCAACCTGTTAGGTTCTGCCATCCCCCCCCCCCCACTTCCACTTCTGTAGAAGTGACTGGATTTCCTGTTTTTTTTTCTTCTAATTAGTGATTTCCACGGGGGGGGGGGGGGATAAAAGGATCAGGTGGCCAAAGATCCCCATACCCACCATACTTCACTGGAATACTACTAAGAAATTGAGCTGCTCCTAAGGATATACCATTTGCGACCCAATTACCCCTGGGTCCTGCAGAGATTGAAACCACTGCAGACTCTCTCGAAATGACCTACTACAGCCTTAGAATTTGCGATTTTTCCAGAAGTTATCTCCTCCCGCAATAGTTACTTAGCTACGTTCTAGGATGCATTGTCCAGTTGCTGTTGCTTGGAGGTGTAACTTACACTTGATAATGTCCAGATGAGAATCGCCGTACCCTATAAGCCTTTCAAATTTTCCGTCCATCCTTCAACAGCATGTAAGCATGATCAACTGATAACTCTCATTTAAACAAAGCACTAAGCAAAAATCCGCTGACTCTATATGTGTCTGGAGGAGGGCGAAACTCCTCTTTACAAAATATAAAATACAAAAATATAAATATAAGCCATTTTTAAATTCTAGTTACTTGGAGCGCAGTTCGTTCCACTTGCTTGTTTTAATAAAAAATTCGAACTTTGAACGAAACAACGGATACTAGTGGTTTATGGTAACTGAACTGTTTCCAGATATCTGGTAAAATCAGCAATCAATCAATCTACAGATTTTTGGTTCATAACCTTACCTTGCCTATTATTACCAAGTCTTTGCTGTTGAAATTCGCGAAAATCTCAAACACGTGTTGTTGATGGTTCATTTTATTATGTAGACAAACAAAGCGGTATTTAAATGCAATTGAAATATGATGGATATTCAACCCAATTATATTATTGTATTTTTCCTTATGCTTGAGGAATAAGTACCACTCTATTCCTGCTCACTATACTATACTATATATTATCCACTCTGTGCTTTCGACGGTCAAAAAAACACGCTGTAGACAATAAAACACGAACTTTTATAACGAGGAACTCCGTCTATTATTAGGTAAGTGATGAAAATAAGGGTACGTTTTTCTGACCTTTTCACTCGATATTTAGGAGTTACTAAAAAATAAGGATCCTTTAGGTAGCTGCTCCGTAGGAATCGAAATTTGGCTGGCTGAGCTTTAAAATAAAACACATAATTTTGAAATGAAATAGTTGACCCTTTTTCTGACCTTAAATATCATAAGTTTTAGCAGAACAACAAGATTTCAATACGAAAAAATCTTAATTGCCAATCGTCCTTTTCGTAAATGCTTAGGACTAAAATTTTTGTCCTCAATAATTTCCAGGTAATAAATGAAAGGAAAAATGTTGCGCGCAAAACCCCGCTCACTACTTTTCTTCAATATTTATTTATTTTAAAGTAGCCAAAAGTGGATTTCGAACCACTGGCAATTTCTTTGCACCTGGGACCTCCGGATTGGTAGACCGACACGTTATCACTTACTCCATTTATTTGAAATATCAGACGAATTGATGCTACTAACTAAGTGTATTCAACTAAAAAAACTACAAAAAGAAATTGATAAGCGAGCGATTACGATAATGTTCACGATACCGAAACGGGCGAGAAGTCTTGACAGCGCGTCTGCCTTGATGGAACGTTATCTTCTGGGTTCTAGTGTTGCAGTTTCTAACTTTGCCGTTATCGATGCTGGGTTGTGCTAGATTACTGTGCTTCCACATTCGGCCATCCTACTATTCTTCCTATCAGTTGAAATCAATGTATTTATTCGTTCGCGATGCTCCATCTGCAAAGGGCTAAAAATTGCGACCATTCCTAAGTTTTGAAGTGTAATTTTAACAGCATGTTCTTGAAGGTTCATAATATTTGAAAGACGTAGTAAACTCCATAAGGCGTTACATAACTTAAGGGTTCAGTTCTCTCACCAAACGGTGTGTACTCTCTTGATTCTGTAATAAATTTTTGGTGGAAATCCACAGAAAGCAACCGAGCTCTTTAATGTCCTTTTAAAACCCCTAGCAAACCCTCAACCTATTTTTGACGATGGAGAGAATATACCAAATTTGCCCTCTTTAGGGTATTGGGTATTAAAATATTCCGTAACCAATGGATTCCGTAACAGCTGGATCGACCATATCTTTTGCGTCACGAAGAATGCGATGAAACGGTTGCGTTTTATACAGAGATGTAAAAAATACTTCAGTCCGTCTGACTTTTACAAGTAAAAAGTCGAAATCGCACAAGTAAAATGCATGTAAAGTAGGCGAAAATTGTTCAATCAAAAAATCGTAACGTCATTTGATAGATGATTACATATAGAACAAAATGAAACAAAACAAAGTGTTATCGGTTCAGTAGTCCTCACTTAATCACGCCCACCACTTCGAAAAATTTCGTTCCGAGAAAAACACTGGCAGTTTTGCAATTGGTATTAAATAAGTAAGATTTCCGGAAAAAACAAAGCTATAGTGGCAGTTCCAGTTTGCAAATCGGAATAATCGTCGAGAGATGTATTCTTAAGAAGGCGCCCCTGCATGTTTCCTAGTTTTACTACTTGAAACTTAGAATGCATTGAAATTCTGAATTAAATCTTAAGTTTTTGAAGTACTTTCCTTTTCTGAATAAATGCAATTCTCTCTAGGACTTATATTACATGCATCTTTATAAAATTGGTGGTTTAGGCTTTCATTACTTCCGAAATAGAGACATGACATCTACTACCAAATCGAAATCTTAATATTTGTATCTTTTTCAAAACATGAACTCATACAGAATATTTTAGCACATCATAAATGTAACGTTTTTTTATGAATACCTAAAATGGTAAAAGTTGCAGGGATCCTTTCCTTTCAGTCACTTCCTACGCTGTTACGCCATAGAATAGTGACCACCAACATAGCTGGTTAGGGTATTACAGGTATCCGTTTCGTTCTACGTACAAAGTGAAAAATAAGTCATGTTTACTAAGAAATGATATGAAATATTTCTAAGTTGCAACAGAAAATTTGAATGGGAATACCTCCTCCATTTGCTTTTGGCCAGACACCAGACTCAAACGAAACGTCTGAATGGATTCATCTGCCAAATGCTGTTCCGAAGGCAGGGATAAATAGAACCCAAAGTAATGCAAATATTTCCCTCCAGGGAAAGCGGTTGTGTACATTTATGAGATAAACAAAAGGAAGAAAATTTCAAATTTAACTTTTGCACGTGTTTTTTAACTTTTAGGAACCCTGACTAAATGTCAGGTTGAAATTCGTTCAGAAAAAAATAATATTTCTTCGCGAATGTGGCAAATTTGTAAGCTTTAGCGAAAAGGCTTCATTTGCGGATGAAATGTAGCTAGGGTTTATTGCCCTTATAATTTCCTAAAACTGACACTGGAAAAAAAGACCCAGCAAAAAGGCATGTGTTTACGCCACACTCGTACAGAAACTTACTAGAGTGGTATAAATCGGGGCTAGTTAATCCGAGACCTTAGCAGGATACAGGATTATTGCATTTGTATGCAGTCGACCATTGCTTGAAAGGACTGTGTTCACCTCGAAAGCTTGCAATAACGAGTCTTTGTTGAAAGTTAAATGAACCAACACAATAGCGTTTGTTGCATGACTCTCACCCCTAAATCACAACGGTGGCATCCTGACTACTCTATGTGCTACAAGGACAGGAAGATGGGCTTAATAAAGTTAAAGTGTGGTTGTTGGCTCCTTTTATCCCCTCAAGTTTCTCGTTCATTCTGGCAACTAGCAACTGCATGAGCATTTTGGATGCCTGCAGTTTCGGAAGGGGATTACATGCGGGTCATTTAATTTTATTGAAATTTGAGACACTACAGCATGTTCGGATATCTGACAAATTTATAGTGACTAACGGGTATCCTTGCTGCTAGATTAATTTGAGGAACGTTTTAAGCGAGCGATAAA
The DNA here is from genome assembly GCA_964036015.1 of Leptarthrus brevirostris. Classification (NCBI taxonomy): domain Eukaryota; kingdom Metazoa; phylum Arthropoda; class Insecta; order Diptera; family Asilidae; genus Leptarthrus; species Leptarthrus brevirostris. The sequence goes on along the minus strand of OZ038373.1, from coordinate 113,444,341 downwards.
TTTCGGATTGAGATTGACCTCTGTCATAACTGATAAATTTTCAAGTATTTAATCATTACCAATCAACAAGTAATTCATTAGTTTGGCTTTACATGATGATCCAAAAAAGTCCTTTACAGAAATTTTTCTCTTACAATGTTCCACCAGATGAAAAAATTAAAGTGGCAGCGGGGTTAGACTTATGGCATTGCACCCGCTAACCTCAGTAATTGCGGTGGCTCGCCTTTGTCTCTACTAAAACAGATTAAAGTGATTTATGAAGCAGGTTAAAGTGAGATAGAGGCATCGTCTTCAGTTGCCGATAGAAGTTCTGAATTGTTTCATTCTGTGGCTCGCGAAATTGAAAGCTGGGGTTGTCAAAAAACTAATGGTTCTTCCTCGGTGAGTGCACCTTCAAAGAAACTACACATTGAGAACGCAACGGTATAGATATCGTCTTATTTTTAATGGTGTGCCCAAAGCCTAGGGAACAACCATATGTTGCGTTAGCGTGGCTTTGACGAGAAGAAAGTTAGGGAATTAGGTTGGCCGTGACACAATTGAATTGAAAATCGTCAGTCATTTCTTCGGGAACTGGTGGTCCTAATGCCATGGTATTTTACAAAATAATTGGGGGCTGGGCTTTTATTGCCTCATTCAAGGCTTTTATTCCCGACGATGTTTTCCAGGCCGCTAGGTCTCCAGATATCTGACTGGTACAATTATTCGTTAGCTCACACCCAGAGCCTGGTCTAGCAATATGTCGGGTTAAAAAACTAAGTTAACTTAAAAAAATACATCTGCCAGCTCTCACTCTATTATACCAACATAACTGGACACCACTCGACGACGCGCCTTTTTATTGGCTATACTGATTCCTGCTTCAACGTTGTCTGGTTGAATGCAACTTGGCTTTGTGGAAAGATTGGTGACGCGGAGCCTTTCGGCCCTGAGCTCCTGATCCTCCATCGTGATCGTATCCTTTCTGATCTGGATGACTCTGTTGGGGATGGGGTTCTGTTCTGTTCTCTACTTAGCTGCAGCTCCTATGTGCCATTCTGAAGTTGTCGCACAAGCGCGGCTTACGTTCTACCTGAATCACGTTCCGATATTTCCGAATCGCTTGCTTCTTTCTAGGTTGGCTTACAAATGCCATGCCGACTTTTGACGGTCTTGCATTCGTTAGTGATTTTAACATGCATGCTGTTGGCTGGGATGTCTCCACTAATGGCAAGTTTTTGGCCTTGGTACTTTCTACAGATTTCAACGTCACCTCTTTGAGGCAAAGCTTGTTTCCTTTAGTTCCTGATTCTTGCCATCATTTTAATTTTCATATTGGCTTGCGTTTGAATATTGCAATTATAATCTGAAAACCTGCCTGTAGATCGTTGCCAAACTATTTGGTGCCTTTT